>CM044322.1:63716404-64316404 GCA_024291935.2 Okapia johnstoni
CTTTGGCATAGTCAATAAAGCAGAAATAGATGTTTTTCTGGAATTCTCTTGCTTTTTCGATGATCCAGTGGATATTGGCAATTTGATCTCTGGTTCCTCTGCCTTTCCTAAAACCAGCTTGAATATCTGGAAGTTCACAGTTCACGTATTGCTGAAGCCTGGCTTGGAGAATTTTGAGCATTACTTTACTAGCATGTGAGATGAGTGCAATTGTGCAGTAGTTTGAGCATTCTTTGGCATTGCCTTTCTTTGGGATTGGGATGAAAACTGACCTTTTCCAGTCCTGTGGCCACTGCTGAGTTTTCCAAATTTGCTGGCATATCGAGTGCAGCACTTCCACAGCATCATCTTTCAGGATTTGAAATAGCTCAACTGGAATTTTATAACCTCCACTAGCTTTGTTTGTAGTGATGCTTTCTAAGGCCCACTTGACTTCACATTCCAGGATGTCTGGCTCTAGGTGAGTGATCACACCATCATGATTATCTGGGTCGTGAAGATCTTTTTTGTACAGTTCTTCTGTGTATTCTTGCCACCTCTTCTTAATATCTTCTGCTTCTGTTGGTTCCATACCATTTCTGTCCTTTATCGAGCCCATCTTTGCACAAGTGGACTCCAATAAAAAATCAAAGCACACAATCCTTTGAAGAAATCACCTTTAGTCATTCCTGTCTATAAATTCAAATCAAATTAATAAGGGCATATACTCCATATAAAGGAGCTTCTATTTTTTCATTTTGTGACATGACATTTAAAAGGCAATACAATGGATTAGAGTTCCTTAAATTATGAATTAGGTGAAACTATTTTGACTACTTCCATATTATTTTCTGCCACACATCATACCTTTCATTCTTGGAAAAGTAATGGCTTTAAAAAAAAAAAATCTGGCAACATATTAAGAAAAAAAACTGTAAGCACTACAAGGCATTTCTTCAAGTCACCAAAAAAATTCTAATTAAAAACATTCAATTACAACATTCATAAAAGAATCCTAAAATAGTGCCTCACACCAATCACTTCCCTTTTCCTAGAATGTCTCACTTTCAAAGAGTCCGCAACTCATCTCCACTAGGCCAAAGCTAGATGGTTGGACAGCAAACAAGCCAACCCTTTCCAGGAGTAATTACATTTCAATAGCAGAATGTGAAGGTCTTTCTAGATTCAAAGAAACAGACCTCATGCTGGGACACAGACAGTATGACAGAACAATGAGTGAGGTGTCTTTTCTGAGCAGAGAGTATTTTTCAGTACCTTCTCCAGTCACACAATGTGGGTGACTCTAATTTATCAGTTCCCTAACCTGGCTGACACAGGACCTACTGGTGAAGTGTGATTTTGCTTTGTACCTATTTGTTACTTTACTCTCACTCAAGGAAGAAAAGCTTGAGAGTTTTGGCTTTTTCTGAAATAGAATATAAACAGAGAAAGAAAGGAGGAACCCAGAAACAGTTGGTGGTTGAAATGAGATGCTGGAAACATACTGTAAAAGCAAAACAAACTGCTAAACTGGTACAATAATATCCCACAGATAAAACTCCCATTGGTGCTCCAGCAAACAAAAGCCACACTAGGCACTGTATCCCCAACATGTTACCAGATGCTCAGTTTTTCTCTCATCAAATTTCAAAGAAAAATAAAAGTCGGTAAGGTAATCCTACTAGTTTATTTTATGGAATACATTTGTCAGCTAGCTCTGCTGTAATAAGTCTGTTCTACAAGATAATCAATATCTTTCTACCATCTACCATACTTGCATTACTCTTCTTCCACAAAACTCTATCTCACTTTACCCTTTTTCTCAAGGATTACATAACTTAACACATTGATCTAAGGTTTTATTTATATAACTCATAGGTTTAAAAAAAAATGTCAGCATTTGAAATACATGAAGTATATGGAAGCACCAGATGAGGTCTAAAAACATATCTTTCCTGTTGGCTTACCTGCTGAGTCACATGACTTTCACCAGCTTTTACCTGAGTTGATTACCACATAACCTTACACACCGGTTATCTACAGATGAATGATCCAATCTGAAACTACTTTAAATCCTGAAGGATAGCCTCATACTCAGTAAAAGGCAGTTTAGATCTTTTTTAAAGCTTTTTCTTTGTTTTGTGAGTCAAATGAAGGGCAAACTCAAGGTTCTTTTAACTTCTTTCTTACCAAATATGGCAAAGTCACTCATAACAAAGCCAAAATGTGAAAATTTGCCTATCCACCATGTCCTTTAATGCCAACAGACATTTCTTGAATGATCCTGGAATGAAGTTTCAGAGACAAGGGGTGTGGTAGGACCAGGCCCCAACCAACAATGGACCAGTACCAGCCATGAGATCCCTGAGGATGCACAGCAAACTGAATGGGACCCAAGCCCAACCACCAGTGGGCTTGCAGTCACTGCACAAGGGAGGGCCTGGCATTAACTGGGCCAAGGGCCAACCTCACCTACCAGTGGACACATTGTAGTAGGCTACACCACAAGAGAAGGACTCAAGCAGTCCACACAGGGGAAACTCTAAAAATGTATCACTCTGGTGATAAGAGGGGAGTATGCTCCTGGGCCGTATAGGTTGTCTCCTACATAACGTCACTTTTCCAAGATGGGGGAACCAACCAACCTAATATATAAACACAGAGAAGGAGGGAAATAAGGAGACAGAGAAATATGTTCTAAACAAAGGAACAAGACATAACCCCAAAAGAAGAATTAAGCAAAATAGAAATAAGCAATCTACCTGATAAAGAGTTTGGGGTAATGATCATCAAGATGGTCAACAAACTTGGGAGAAGAATGGATGAACAAAGGTAAAAGTTTAATAAAAAGAAAATATAAAGAAGAACCAAACAGAGCTTTAAGAATACAGTAACTGAATAAAAACTACACTACAAGGAATCAACATCAAGCCTACTAAAATTTACATTATGGGGATCCCAACAGGAGGAGAGATAAAAAAAGTGCAGAGAACTTATTTAAAGAAATAATAGGTGAAAATATCCCCAATCAGGGGAAGGAAACAGATATCCAAGTCCACGAAGCACAAAAATTCCCAAACAAGATGAATCCAAAGAGGTCCACACTAACACACATTATAATTAAAATGGCAAAAGTTAAAGAGAAAGAGAAAATCTTAAGAGCAGCAAGAGGAAAAGCAACTATTAAAATAGTTACATACAAGGGAGCTTTCACAAGTCTGCAAGCTGACTTTTCAGCAGAAATTTTGTAGGCGAGAAAGAAGTACCACAATATATTCAAAATGATGAAAGGGAAAAACTACAACCAATAGTACTATAGCTAGCAAGGCTATCATTCAGATATGAAGATGAGATAAAGAGATTTACAGACAAGCAAAAGCTACAGGAGTAGGGAACTCACACCTCATTTACATCAATGAACATATCATCCAGACAGAAAATCAAGAAAGAAACACTGACCTTAAATTGGACCAAGTAATTTTATACACACACACATATATAGACCATTCCATTCAAAAGCAGTAGAATACATTCTTTTCAAATACACTTGGATTATGCTCCAGGACAGATCACTTGCTAGGACACAAAACGAGTCTCAACAAATTTAAGAACACTGAAATTACAGAAAGCATCTTTTCCAATCAGAACAATGTGAGATTATAAATCAATTTTAAAAATAAAAAAAGAAATCAACTACAAGAAACAAACTGCAAAAAACACAAACACATGTAGTCTAAACAAAATGCTACAAAACAATTAATGGGTCAATGAAAAAATAAAAGAGGAAACTTAAAAATATCTTGAGAAAAATGAAAATAAAGTACAATGTTCCAAAATCTAGGGGATGGAGGGAAAGTAGTTCTAAGAGGGAGGTTTATAGCAATACAAGCCTATCTCAGGAAACCAAAAAAAAATAGTCTCAAATAAATAATCTAACTTTGTATAGAAAGGAAGTAAACAAACAAACAAAACCCAAAATTAGTAATAGGAAAGAACTAATAAAGATCAGAGCAGAACTAAATGAAATAGAGACTACAAAAATTAAATAGCAATGACACTAAAAACTGCTTTTCAGGGAAAAAAATCTGAAAAATTGATAAACCATTAGATAGACTTATGGAGAAGTACATGGCAAACTACTCCAGTATTCTTGCATGGAAAATCCCATGGACAGAGGGGCCTGGTAGGCTACAGTCCATGGGGTCGCAAAGAGTCAGACAAGACTGAGCGACTTCACTTTCACTTTTCACTTTCCTGCATTGGAGCAGGAAGGCAACCCACTCCAGTATTCTTGCCTGGAGAAACCCAGGGACAGCAGAGCCTGGTGGGCTGCCATCTATGGGGTCGCACAGAGTTGGACATGACTGAAGCAACTTAGCAGCAGCAGCAGCAGCTAGACTTAAGAAATAAAAGAGAAAAGGTCCAAATAAATAAAATCAGAAATAAAAAAGGAAACCTTACAACCAATACATAAAAATTCAAAGAAGCATAAGAGATTACTATGAGTGGTTATACACCAATAAAATGGTCAATTAAAAGAAATGGACAAAGACCTATAAACAGACAATCTTCCAAACCTGAATCAGGAAGAAAATGTGAACAGACAAATAATCCTAATGAAATACAATCAGTAATAAAAAAAAACTCTTGAGGGGGTGGTCCTAAGATGGCAGAGGAATAGGACAGGGAGACGACTTTCTCTCCCACAAGTTCACCAAAAGAACATTTAGATGCGGAGCAAATTCCACAAAACAACTTGTGAATGCTGGCAGAGAACAACAGACACACATAAAGGCAGCTCATAGTCTTCGAAAGAAGGTAGGACAAAATATAAAAGATAAAAAGAGAGACAAAAGAGAGGGATGGAGATCCATCCCAGGAAGGGAGTCTTAAAAAAGAGAGAAGTTTCCAAACACCAGGAAACACTCTCTCTGGTAGGTCTGTGGCAAGCCTTGGAATCGCAAAGGGCAAAATAACCGGGAGGAAAAATAAATAAATAATTAAAACCTGTGGTTTCCATACCTAACAGCAAACCCCAGTGGGCGCGCAGCCCAAACAGCAAGCGGGGGCTGGGCAGGGAGGGGCGGGCTGCATTGTTTTGGGTTAGGACTGGGCCTGAATGCCCCACGGCCAATCTGAGGGAACTGGATTGACACAGCAACCTAGAAGTGGGATAGCTTCCCTGCAAAAAGCCTTAACCTAAGACACCGCCAGGCCTGCTCACAGAACAAAGGACTGAGCAGAGTAAACCGGCTGAGGACCAGCCCATCCCCAGCAGGAGACAGGCAGGGGAGGGGAGCGAGAGCTGCAAGGGCAGAATCACGGCCCCAGGGAGGCATTCTATACCAAACTGCAAACAGACCTCGCTGCTAACCAGGACTGCTTGGGACTCTGGAGGGTCAACACCCGCCGAGAGGGTCACAGTCAGAGATCAGCTCCCCAGGGGAAAGCATGGCACACCTGGGAAACTGCGCCCGTTGTACCCACAGAAAACCAAGTGGCTGGGACCGGGGAAAGGAAAAAGACGTAGCCCCCCGACCGCGCTAGCCAAAAACCTGGTCACGGGAGCTGCTCGGACCTGGGAAGGGCACAAAACCCAGGCTCAACCAAGTCTGCGCCTTTGTGAAATACCCAGGAACCAGAACCTGAGCGGCTTAGACCTGGGAAGTACAGGCAACCCCAGGGGCCGTTTCAGACAGTTCCCAGCAGTGTAACCTAGAGCCTGAGCAGTGTAGACTGGGAAAGCACACACGCCGTGAGCAGGGCAAACCCAGTGTGGCCAAAACATTGTGAGCACACGCCAGTGAGATTTGTTTGCAGTGTTCCTCCCTCCCCACAGCATGACTGAACAAGTGAGACTAACAACAACAAAAAAAAGTGACCACCACTGCCCTCCTTGTGTCAGGGCAGAAATTAGACACTGAAGAGACCAGCAAACAGAAGAAGCTAAAAGAAACAGAAGGAATCGCTTTGGAAATGACAGATGCAACAGATTAAAACTCTGTAATTAGCACCAACTACATAGGAAGGGGCCTAGAGATCTTGAGAAGAACAAGCCAGACCAAGGAACTATCTGAAAATGAACTGACCCCACACATTCCATAACAGCTCCAGAGAAAGTTCAAGATATATTTTTACTAGTATCATTTTTTAAATTTTTAAAACTTTTTAAAATATTTTTTGTTAATTTTTTTAAATTTTGTTTTATTTTCTTATTTTATTTTTATTTTTAAGTCCCCTATTACTCCTTCAATTTTCATTTTTATAATCTACTATAACCTTGCAAAAAAAAAAGACCCTATTTTTATTTTTATTTTTTTTAATCTTTTTTTTCTTTAAGACATTATTTTTAAAGTAAACTTCATATACATATATTTTATAATTTTTGTGACTTTGGTGGGTTTTTTTTCTTTTTCTTTCTTTTTTCTTTTCTTTCTCTTTTTTTAATATGGTATTTTAGAGAACCTAACCTCTACTCTAGATTTTTAATTTTTGCTTTTTAGTATTTGCTATCAACTTTGTATCTTTAAGAACTCAGTCTTCAGCATCCATTATTACTTGGGAACAAGATAACTAGCTTGATTGCTCTCTCCCCCTTTTAACTCTCCTTTTTCTCCACCAAGTCACCTCCATCTCCCCACTCCCCCTTTTCTTCTCTACCCAATTCTGTGAATCTCTTTGTGTGTTCCGGGCTGTGGAGAAGACTTAGAGAACTGATTACTGGCTGGATCTCTCTCTCTCCTCTTTTGATTCCCCCTTTTCTCCTCCTGACCACCTCTGTCTCCTTCCTCCCTCTTCTCTCCCTATGTAACTCTGTGAACATCTCTGAGAGATCCAGACGGTGGAGAGCACATAGGGAAGTGATTACTGGCTAACTTGCTCTCTCTCCTTTTTATTCCCCTCTTCTCCTCCTGGCCACCTCTATCTCCCTCCTCCCTCTTCTCTTCTCCATGTAACTCTGTGAAACTCTCCGGGTGTCCCTCACTGCAAAGAAACCTTTCATCATTAAACTACATGTTTTATCATCGGTGCTGTATAGATGGAGAAGTCTTGAGGCTACTGTAAGAATAAAACTGAAAACCAGAGACAGAAGGCTTAATTAAGTCCAAATTTTGAGAATACCAGAGAACTCCTGAATCCAGGAAGCATTAAACGATAGAAGCTCATCAAATGCCTCCATACCTACACTGAAACCAAGCACCACCCAAGGGCCAACAAGTCCAAGAGTAAGATATACCATGCAAATTCTTCAGCAACACAAGAACATAGCCCTGAACTGCAACATACAGGCTGCTCAAAGTCACACCAAACCCATTGACATCTAAAAACTCATTACTGGACACTTCATTGCCCTCCAGAGAGAAGAAATCAAGCTCCACCCACCAGAACACCGACACAAGCTTCCCCAACCAGGAAACCTTGACAAGCCACCCGTCCAACCCCACCCACAGCAAGGAACCTCCACAATAAAGAGGAACCACAAACTGCCAGAAAACAGAAAGGCCACCCCAAACACAACAATATAAACAAGATGAAAAGGTAGAGAAATACCCAGCAGGTAAAGGAACAGGATAAATGCCCTCCAAATCAAACAAAAGAGGAAGAGATAGAGAATCTACCTGATAAAGAATTCCGAATAATGATAGTGAAAATGATCCAAAATCTGGAAAACAAATTGGAGTTACAGATAAATGACCTGGAGACAAGGATCGAGAAGATGCAAGAAAGATTTAACAAGGACTTAGAAGAAATAAAAAAGAGTCATTATATAATGAATAATGCAATGATGAGATCAAAAACACTCTGGAGGGAACCAACAGTAGAATAACGGAGGCAGAAGACAGGATAAGTGAGATAGAAGATAGAATGATAGAAAAAAATGAAACAGAGAGGGAAAAAGATAAAAGAATTAAAAGAAATGAGGACAACCTCAGAGACCTCTGGGACAATGTTAAATGCACCAACATAAGAATCACAGGAGTCCCAGAAGAAGAAGATGAAAAGAAAGACCATGAGAAAATACTCGAGGAGATAATAGTTGAAAACTTCCCTAAAGTGGGGAAGCAAATAATCATCCAAGTCCAAGAAACCCAGAGAGCCCCAAACAGGATAAACCCAAGAAGAAATACCTGAAGACATATAATAATCAAGTTAGCAAAGATCAAACACAAAGAACAAATATTAAAAGCAGCAAGGGAAAAACAACAAATAACACACAAGGGGATTCTCATAAGGATAACAGCTGATCTTTCAATAGAAACTCTTCAGGCCAGAAGGGAATGGCAGGACATACTTAAAGTGCTGAAAGAAAATAATCTACAGCCCAGATTACTGTATCCTGCAACAATCTCATTCAAATACGAAGGAAAAATCAAAAGCTTTACAGACAAGCAAAAGCTCAAAGAATTCAGCACCACCAAACCAGATCTCCAACAAATGCTAAAGGATCTTCTCTAGACAGGAAACACAGAAGGGGTGTATAATCTTGAACCCAAAACAATAAAGTAAATGGCAACGGGATCATACTTATCAATAATTACCTTAAATGTAAATGGGTTGAATGCTCCAACCAAACGACAAAGACTGGCTGAATGGATACAAAAACAAGACCCCTATATATGTTGTCTACAAGAGACCCACCTCAAAACAAGGGACACATACAGACTGAAAGTGAAGGGATGGAAAAAGATATTTCATGCAAATAGAGACCAAAAGAAAGCAGGAGTAGCAATACTCATATCAGATAAAATAGACTTTAAAACAAAGGCTGTGAAAAGAGACAAAGATGAACACTACATAATGATCAAAGGATCAATCCAAGAAGAAGATATAACAATCATAAATATATATATGCACCCATCATAGGAGCACCACAATATGTAAGGCAAATGCTAACAAGTATGAAAGGGGAAATTAACAATAACACAATAATAGTGGGAGACTTTAATACCCCACTCACACCTATGGACAGATCAACTAAACAGAAAATTAACAAGGAAACACAAATTTAAATGATACAATAAACCAGTTAAACCTAATTGATATCTCTAGGTCATTTCACCCCAAAGCAATGAATTTCACCTTTTTCTCAAGTGCACACGGAACCTTCTCCAGAATAGATCACATCCTGGGCCATAAATCTAGTCTTGGTAAATTCAAAAAAATTGAAATCATTCCAAGCATCTTTTCTGACCACAATGCAGTAAGATTAGATGTCAATTACAGAAGAAAAGCAATTAAAAACTCCAACATATGGAGGCTGAACAACACACTGCTGAATGACCAACAAATCACAGAAGAAATCAAAATATGCATAGAAACGAACGAAAATGAAAACACAGCAACCCAAAACCTATCGGACACGGTAAAAGCAGTGCCAAGGGGAAGATTCATAGCAATACAGGCTCACTTCAAGAAACAAGAAAAAAGTCAAATAAAGAACCTAACTCTACACCTCAAGCAACTAGAAAAGGAAGAAGTATAGAACCCCAGGGTTAGTAGAAGGAAAGAAATCTTTAAAATTAGGGCAGAAATAAGTGCAAAAGAAACGAAAGAGACCATAGCAAAAATCAACAAAGCCAAAAGCTGGTTCTTTGAGAAGATAAATAAAATTGACAAGCCATTAGTCAGACTCATCAAGAAGCAAAGGGAGAAGAATCAAATCAACAAAATTAGAAATGAAAACGGAGAGATCACAACAGACCACAGAGAAATACAAAGGATCATAACAGACTATTATCAGCAACTATATGCAAATAAATTGGACAACTTGGAAGAAATGGATAAATTCTTAGAAAAGTATGACTTCCCAAAAATGAAACAGGAAGAAATAGAAAATCTCAACAGACCCATCACAAGCACGGAAATTGAAATTGTAAACAGAAATCTTCCAGCAAACAAAAGCCCAGGACCAGATGGCCTCACAGCTGAATTCACCAAAAATTCAGAGAAGAGCTAACACCTATCCTACTCAAACTCTTCCAGAAAATTGCAGAGGAAGGTAAACTTCCAAACTCATTCTAAGAGGCCATCATCACCCTAATACCAAAACCTGACAAAGATGCTACAGAAAAATAAAACTACAGGCAAATATCACTGATGAACATAGATGCAAAAATCCTTGGCAAAATCCTGCCAAACAGAATACAACAACATATTAAAAAGATCACACATTATGACCAAGTGAGCTTTATCCCAGGGATGCAAGGATTCTTCAATATCCACAAATCAATCAATTTAATACACCACATTAACAAATTGAAAAATAAAAACCATATAATTATTTCAATAGATGCAGAGAAAAACTTTGACAAAATTCAACATCCGTTTATGATAAAAAAACCCTCCAAAAAGCAGGAATAGAAGGAACATACCTCAACATAATAAAAGCTATATATGACAAACACACAGCAAACATTATCCTAAATGGTGATAAACTGAAAGCATTTCACCTAAAATCAGGAACAAGACAAGGGTGCCCACTCTCACCACTACTATTCAACATAGTTTTGGAAGTTTTGGCCACAGCAATCAGAGCAGAAAAGGAAATAAAAGGAATCCAGATTGGAAAAGAAAAAGTAAAACTCTCCCTGTTTGCAGATGACATGATCCTCTACACAGAAAACCCTAAAGACTCCACCAGAAATTTACTAGAGCTAATCAACGAATATAGTAAAGTTGCAGGATATAAAATTAACACACAGAAATCCCTTGCATTCCTATACACTAACAACGAGAAAACAGAAAGAGAAATTAAGGAAACAATTCCATTCACCATCGCAACAAAAAGAATAAAATATTTGGGAATATATCTACCAAAAGAAACAAAAGACCTATATATAGAAAACTATAAAACACTGGTGAAAGAAATGAAAGAGGACACAAATAGATGGAGAAATATACCATGTTCATGGAACGGAAGAATCAATATAGTGAAAATGAGTATACTACCCAAAGCAATCTATAGATTCAATGCAATCTCTATTAAGCTTCCAAAGGTATTCTTCAGAGAACTAGAACAAATAATTTCACAATTTGTATGGAAATACAAAAAAACTAGAATAGCCAAAGCAATCTTGAGAAAGAAGAATGGAACTGGAGGAATCAACCTGCATGACTTCAGGCTCTACTACAAAGCCACAGTCATCAAGACAGTATGGTACTGGCACAAGGACAGAAATATAGATCAACGGTACAAAATAGAAAGCCCAGAGATACATCCACGCACCTATGGACACCTTATCTCTGACAAAGGAGGCAAGAATATACAATGGAGAAAAGACAATCTCTTTAACAAGCGGTGCTGGGAAAACTGGTCAACCACCTGTAAAAGAATGAAACTAGAACACTTCCTAACACCATACACAAAAATAAACTCAAAATGGATTAAAGATCTAAATGTAAGACCAGAAACTATAAAAATCCTAGAGGAAAATATAGGCAAAACACTCTCCGACATTAACCACAGCAGGATCCTCTATGACCTACCTCCCAGATTATTGGAAATAAAAGCAAAAATAAACAAATGGGACCTAATTAAAATTAAAAGCTTTTTCACAACAAAGGAAACTATAAGCAAGGTGAAAAGACAGCCTTCAGAATGGGAGAAAACAATAGCAAACGAAGCAACAGACAATTAATCTCAGAAATATACGAGCAACTCCTGCAGCTCAATTCCAGAAAAATAAATGACCCAATCAAAAAGTGGGCCAAAGAACTAAACAGACACTTCTCCAAAGAAGACATATAGATGGCTAACAAACACATGAAAAGATGCTCAGTGTCACTCATTATCAGAGAAATGCAAATCAAAACCACAATGAGGTACCATTTCACGCCAGTCAGAATGGCTGCTATCCAAAAGACCACAAGCAATAAATGCTGGAGAGGGTGTGGAGAAAAGGGAACCCTCTTACACTGTTGGTGGGAATGCAAACTAGCACAGCCACTATGGAGAAAAGTGTGGAGATTCCTCAAAAAACTGGAAATAGAACTGCCATATGACCCAGCAATCCCACTGCTGGGCATACACACTGAGGAAACCAGACTTGAAAGAGACACATGTACCCCAGTGTTCATCACAGCACTGTTTATAATATCCAGGACATGGAAGCAGCCTAGATGCCCATCAGCAGATGAATGGATAAGGAAGCTGTGGTACATATACACAATGGAATATTACTCATCCATTAAAAAGAATACATTCGAATCCGTTCTAATGAGGTGGATGAAACTGGAGCCTATTATACAGAGTAAAATAAGCCAGAAAGAAAAACACCAATACAGTATACTAACACATATATATGGTATTTAGTCAATCGGTAAAGATAACCCTGTATGCGAGACATCAAAAGAGACACAGATAAATAGAACAGTATTATGGACTCTATGGGACAGGGCGAGGGTGGGATGATATGGGAGAATGGCATGGAAGCATGTAAATTATCATATGTGAAACGAATCGCCAGTCCAGTTTCAATGCATGATAAAGGGTGCTCAGGGCTGGTGCACTGGGATGACCCGGAGGGATGGGATGGGGAGGGAGGTGGAAGAGGGGTTCTGGAAGGGGAAAACATGTACACCCACGGTGGATTCATGTCAATGTATGGCAAAACAAATACAATATTTTAACATTAAAAAATAGAAAATAAACTAATTAAAAAAAAAAAAAAACCTCTCACCATAAAAAGTACAGGACTAGATAGCTTCATAGGTGAATTTCACCATTTAAAAAGGAGTTAACATCTATTTTTCTCCAACTATTCCAAAAACCTGAACAGGAGGAATACTTTCAAACGCATTCCATGAGGCCAGGATAACCCTGATACCAAAATGAGACAAATACATCACAGGAAAAAAAATATATGCCAATATTACTGATGAATATAGATATAAAAATTCTCAACAAAATATTAGCAAACTGAATTAATAATACATTAAAAGTGGCTGGGACTTCCCTGGTGGGCCAGTGGTTAAAAATCCATTGTGCAATGCAGGGGATGTGGGTTCAACCCCTGTTTGAGGAACTGAGAGCCCACATGCTGTGAAGCAACTAAGCCACTGCAATGCATACTGAGCTTCCACGCTACAACTGGAGAGTCCACATTCCACAACAAAAGATCTTGCATGCTGCAATTAAGACTAGAGGCAGTCAAATAAATCAACGAATATTTTAAAAAAACAATGATATACCATGATCAAGATGGATTTATCTGAAAATCAAGAGTTCAGTTCAGTCACTCAGTTGTGTAAGACTCTTTGTGACCCCATGAACTACTGCACGCTAGGCCTCCCTGTCCATCACCAACTCCCAGAGTCTACCCAAACTCATGTCCATTGAGTTGGTGATGCTATCCAACCATCTCATCCTCTGTCGTCCCCTTCTCTTCCTGCCCTCAATCTTTCCCAGCATCAGGGTCTTTTCAAATGCTCTTCGCATCAGGTGGCCAAAGTATATACCATATTAAATAACTGAAGAAAAAAATCATATGATCATCTCAAAAGATACAAAAAAGGTGTTTTTGACAAAATTCAGCATCCATGTATGATAAAAACTCTCAACAGAATGGGTATAAAGGAAACATACCTCAACATAATAAAATGAAAATGCAGCCTACTGAATGGGAGGAAACATCTACCAACAATATATTCAGGGGGGCAGTCCCAAGATGGCAGAGGAACAGGACAGGGAGACCACTATCTCTCCCACAAACTCATCAAAAGATCATTTGAATGCTGAGCAACTTCCACAAAACAACTTCTGAATGCTGGTGGAGGACACCAGGCACAGAGAAAGGCAGCCTATTCTCTTTCTAGGTAAGACAAAATACAAAATATAAAAGACAAAGAGACAAAAGAGTTAGGAATGGAGACCTGTGGTGGGGAGGGAGTCATAAAGGAGGAGAAGTTTCCAAACAGTAGGAAACCCTCTCACAGGCAGGTCTGTGGGGAGTTTCAGAATCTCAGAGGGCAACATTATGGGGATGGGGAGAACCCACAGAATACACACCTAACTGCAACTGCCAGCAGAGAAATAGCCCAGACACTCGAGTCTGCCACCAGCAAGCAGGGGCTGGACAGTGAGCTGTGGGCTGCATAATCGGTGCTTAGGGAAAGGACCAAGCCTGAATGCCCTGAGGACAATCTGAAGGAACTAATGTGAGATAGCAACCCAAACTGTGGGATTGCCAGAGAGGAAAAAAATAGAACTTTCCCGCAACAGGTGCTAACATGCAGCCTGGTCTGCTCACAGAACAAAGGATTCAGCAAATACCAAAGGAGACCTAGCTGGCTGCGTACATGCCCCTCTCCCCCCTCACCAGAGGCAGAGGGGCAGGCATGCAACAGCCAGAGCCAGAAGGCAAGGGGATGCTGCAATCTTGGCCCCAGAGACTGGCATCCTTCACTGAACTGTGAGATCCAGCTCCATCCCCCAGAACACAGATGCAAGCTCCCCTTGAGCTTGCATCTCCCCTTGTCAAGGAGACCATAACAAGCCACTGGTCCAACCCCACCCACAGAGAGCAGGCTCCACAATAAAGAGGAACCACGAACTTCCAGCCTACAGAAAGGGCACCCTAAACACAGCGATCTAGACAAAGTAAAAAGGCAGAGAAATGTTCAGCAGGTAAAGAAGCATGATAAATGCCCACCAAATCAAACAAAAGAGGATATAGGGAGTCTACCTGAAAAAGAATTCAGAATAATGATAGTACAGATGATCCAAAATTTTGAAAACAAAATGGAGTAACAGATAGACTAGAGACAAGGATTGAGAAGATGCAAGAAATCTTTAACAAGGACCTAGAAGAAACAAAAAAGAGTCAGTGAATAATGCAATAACTGACATCAAAAGCACTCTGGAGGGAACCAACAGTAGAATAACTGAGGCAGAAGAGAGGATAAGTGAGGTGGAAGATATAATGGTGGAAATAAATGAAACAGAGAGGAAAAAAGAAAAAAGAATTAAAAGAAATGAGGACAACCTCAGAGACTTCTGGGACAATGTTAAACACCCCAACATTTGAATCATAGGAATCGCAGAAGAAGAAGACAAAAAGAGAGGGCATGAGAAAATATTTGAGGAGATAATAGTTGAAAAATTCCCCAAAGTGGGGAAGGAAATGGCCACCCAAGTCCAAGAAACCCAGAGTCCCAAACAGGATAATCCAGGCAAAACACTCCAAGACACATATTAATCAAACTAACAAAGATCAAACACAATTACTAAAGGCAGCAAGGGAAAAGCAACAAATAACACACAAGGGGTTCCGCATAAGGATAACAGCTGATCTTTCAATAGAAACTCTTCAGGCCAGAAGGGAATGGCAGGGCATACTTAGAGTGATGAAAGAGAAAAACCTACAAACCAGATTGCTCTACCCAGCAAGGATCTCATTCAAATATGAAGGAGAAAGCAAAAGCTTTACAGACAAGCAAGGAGCAACTCAAAATATGCAACATGAAAGTATGGAAAGGGGAAAATAAACAGTAACACGAATAACAGTGGGAGACTTTAATACCCCACTCACACCTATGGATAGATCAACCAAACAGAAAACTGACAAGGAAACACAAACTTTAAATGATACAATGGATCAGTTAGACCTAATTGGTATCTATAGGACATTTCACCCCAAAACAATCAATTTCACCTTTTTCTCAAGTGCATGGAACATTCTCCAGGATAGATCACATCCTGGGCCATAAACCTAGCCTTGGTAAATTCAAAAAAATGGAAATCATTTCAGGCACCTTTTCTGATCACAATGCAGTAAGATTATATATCAACTACAGAAAAAAAAAAAACTATTAAAAATACAAACATATGGAGGCTAAACAACATGCTTCTGAATAACCAACAAATCATGGAAGAAATCAAAAAGGAAATCAAAATATGCATAGAAACGAATGAAAATGAAAACACAACAACCCAAAAACCTATGGGATTCAGTAAAAGCAATGCTAAGGGGAAGGTTCATAGCAATACAAGCTTACCTCAAGAAACAAGAGAAAAATCAAATAAACAACCTAATTTTACACCTAAAGCAACTAGAAAAAGAAGAAATGAATAACCCCAGAGTTAGGAGAAAGAAAAAAATAATAAAAATCAGAGCAGAAATAAATGAAAAAGAAATAAAGGAGAATATAGAAAATATCAACAAAACTAAAAGCTTGTTCTTTGAGCAGATAAATAAAATAGACAAACCATTAGCCAGACTCATGAAGAAAAAAACGAAGAAGAATCAAATCAATAAAATTATAAATAAAAATGGAGAAATCACAACAGACAACACAGAAATACAAAGGATCATAAGAGACTACTATCAGCAAATATATGCCAATAAAATGAACAACTTGGAAGAAAGGGACAAATTCTTAGAAAATTATAACCTTCCAAAACTAAACCAGAAAGAAAGAAAATCTTAGCAGACCCATCACAAGCACGGAAATTGAAATTGTAATAAAAAATCTTCCAACAAACAAAAGTCCAGGACCAGATGGCTTCACAGCTGAATTCTAGCAAAAATTTAAAGAACAGCTAACACCTATCCTACTCAAACTCTTCCAGAAAATTGTAGAGGAGGGTAAACTTCCAAACTCATTCTGTGAGGCCACCATCGCCCTAATAATCAAAACCCGACAAAGATGCCACAATAAAAGAAAACTGTAGGCTAATATCACTGATGAACATAGATGCAAAAATCTTCAACAAGATTCTAGCAAAGAGAATCCAACAACATATTAAAAAGATTGTACATCACGACCAAGTGGGCTTTATACCAGGCATGCAAGGATTCTTCAGTATTCACAAATTAATCCATGTGATACACCACATTAACAAATTGAAAGATAAAAACCATATGATTATCTCAATAGATGCAGAAAATACATTTGACAAAATTCAACACCCATTTATGATAAAAACTCTCCAGAAAGCAGGCATAAAAGGAACATACCTCAACATAATAAAGGCCATCTACAATAAACCCACAGCAAACATTATCATCAATGGTGAAAAAATGAAACCATTTCCCCTAAAGTCAGGAATAAGACAAGGATGCCCACACTCACCACTACTATTCAACATAGTTTTGGAAGTTTTAGCCACAGCAATCAGAGAAGTAAAAGAAATAAAGGGAATCCAGATTGGAAAAGAAGAAATCTCACTGTTTGCAGATGACATGATCCTCTACCTAGAAAACCCTAAAGATACCACCAGAAAATTACTAGAGCTAATCCCTTGCATTCCTATACACTAACAATGAGAAAACAGAAAGAGAAATTAAGGAAACAATCCCATTCACCATTGCGACAAAAATAATAAAGTACTTAGGAATAAATTTATCTAAAGAAACAGAAGGACCTATATATAGAAAACTATAAAACACTATACAAATCAAAGATGACTTAAATAGATGGAGAAATATACCATGTTCATGGATGACAAGAATCAATACAGTGAAAATGAGTATACTGCCCAAAGAAATCTATAGATTCAGTGAATCCCTATCATGGTACCAATGGTATTTTTCATAGAATTAGAACAAGTAAGTTCGCAATTTGTATGGAAACATCAAAAAACCTCGAATAGCCAAAGCAACCTTGAGAAAGAAGAATGGACTGGAGGAATCAACCTGCCTGACTTCAGGCTCTACTACAAAGCCACAGTCATCAAGACAGTATGGTACTGGCACAAGGACAGAAATATAGATCAATGGAACAAAACAGAAATCCCAGAGATAAATCCATGTACCTATACACACCTTATCTTTGACAAAGGAGGCAAAAATATACAATGGAGAAAAGTCAATCTCTTTAACAAGTGGTGCTGGAAAACTGTTCAGTTCAGTTCAGTTCAGTCATTCAGTCATGTCCGACTCTTTGCAATCCCATGGAATGCAGCACGCCAGGCCTCTCTGTCCTGCACCATCTCCTGGAGTTTACTTAAACTCATGTCCATTGAGTTAGTGATGCCATCCAACCATCTCATCCCCTGTCATCCCTTTCTCCTCCTGCCTTCAATCTTTCCCAACATCAGGGTCTTTTCCAATGACATACACCACAGATAGATCCTCTATGACCCACCTCCCAGAGTAATGGAAATAAAAACAAAAGTAAACAAATGGGACCTAATAAAACTTAAAAGCTTTTGCACAACGAAGGAAACTAAAAGCAAGGTGAAAAGACAGCCTTTTGCTATTACAGCAAAAGCAACTGACAAAGAATTAATAGCAAACAAAGCAACTGGCAAAGAATTAATCTCCAAAATATACAAGCAGCTCATGCAGCTCAATACCAGAAAAATAAATGATCTAATCAAAAAATGGGCCAAAGATCTAAACAGACATTTCCCCAAAGAAGACAAACAATGGCTAAAAAACACATGAAAAGATGCTCAACATCACTCATTATCAAAGAAATGCAAATCAAAACCACAATGAGGTACTATCTCATGCCAGTCAGAATGGCTGCCATCAAAAAGTCTATAAACAATAAATGCTGGAGAGGGTGCGGAGAAAAGGGAACCCTCTTACACTGTCAGTGGGAATGCAAACTAATACAGCCACTATGGAGAACAGTGTGGAGATTCCTTAAAAAACTGGAAATATAACTGTCATATGACCCAGCAATCCCACTGCTGGGCATACCCGAGGAAACCAGAATTGAAAGAGACACATGTACTCCAATGTTCATCGCAGCACTGTTTATAATAGCCAGGACATGGAAGCAACCTAGATGCCCATCGGCAGACAAGTGTATAAGAAAAGGTGGTAAATATACAAAGTTAAACATTCAGTTCAGTTCAGTCACTCAGTCGTGTCCGACTCTTTGCGACCCCATGAATCACAGTACACCAGGCCTCCCTGTCCATTACCAACTCCTGCAGTCTACCCAAACCCATGTCCATCGAGTTGGTGATGCCATCCAGCCATCTCATCCTCTGTCATCCCCTTCTCCTCCTGCCCCCAATCCTTCCCAGAATTAGGGTCTTTTCCAACGAGTCAACTCTTTGCATGAGGTGGCCAAAGTATTGGAGTTTCAGCTTCAACATCAGTCCTTCCAATGAACACCCAGGACTGATCTCCTTTAGGATGGACTGGTTGGATCTCCTTGCAGTCCAAGGGACTCTCAATAGTCTTCTCCAACACCACAGTTCAAAAGTATCAATTCTTCGGCGCTGAGCTTTCTTCACCGTCCAACTCTCACATCCATACATGACTACTGGAAAAACCATAGCCTTGACTAGACAGACCTTTCTTGGCAAAGTAATGTCTCTGCTTTTAAATATGCTATCTAGGTTGGTCATAACTTTCCTTCCAAGGAGTAAGCATCTTTTAATTTCATGGCTGCAATCACCGTCAGCAGTGATTTTGGAGCCCAAAAAAATAAAGTCTGACACTGTTTCCACTGTTTCCCCATCTATTTCCCATGAAGTGATGGGACCAGATGCCATGATCTTCGTTTTCTGAATGTTGAGCTTTAAGCCAACTTTTTCACTCTCCTCTCCTTCATCAAGAGGCTCTTTAGCTCTTCTTCACTTTCTGTCATAAGGGTGGTGTCATCTGCATATCTGAGGTTATTGATATTTCTCCCAGCAATCTTGATTCCAGCTTGTGTTTCTTCCAGCCCACTGTTTCTCATGATGTACTCTGCATCTACGTTAAATAAGCAGGGTGACAATATACAGCCTTGATGTACCCCTTTTCCTATTTGGAACCAGTCTGTTGTTCCATGTCCAGTTCTAACTGTTGCTTCCTGACCTGCATACAGGTTTCTCAAGAGACAGGTCAGATGGTCTGGTATTCCCACCTCTTTCAGAATTTTCCACAGTTTATTATGATCCACACAGTCAAAGGCTTTGGCATAGTCAATAAAGCAGAAATAGATGTTTTTTTGAACTCTCTTGCTTTTTCGATGATCCAGCAGATGTTGGCAATTTGATCGCTGGTTCCTCTGCCTTTTCTAAAAACCAGCTTGAACTCAAAAGAAGGCATTTGAATCAGTTCTAATGAGATGGATGAAACTGGAGCCTATTATACAGAGTGAAGTAAGTCAGAAAGAAAAACAACAATACAGTATATTATTGCATAGATACGGAATTTAGAAAGATGGTAATGATGACTCTATATGCAAGACCGCAAAGGAGACACAGATATAAAGAACAGACTTTTGGACTCTGTGGGAGAAGGTAAGGGTGGGACGATTTGAGGGAATAGCATTGAAACATGTGTATTACCATATGTGAAATATATGACCAATCAAGTTCAATGCATGAAACATGGCACTCAAAGTCGGTGCACTGGAGCAACCCAGAGTGATGGGATGGGGAAGGAGGTGAGAATGGGGTTCCGGATGGGGGACACATGTACACCCATGGCTGATTCATGTTAATGCATGGCAAAACCACCACAATATTATAAAGTAATCAGCCTCCAATTAAAATAAATTAATTTTAAAAAATATATTCAAAAAGGGGTTAACAACCAAAATAGACAAAATAAAAACTCATACAATTCAACATCAAAAAACAACCCACAAAAAAATCTAGGATTTAACATTTACAAGAAAATAAACTTTCTATTTCAGAAAATAGTTCTAAAACAGATTACAATAATGTTTCTTTTTACAGAGGCATGCATATAATATGTTTTTCAGCTCATATTCTAATTAGTATTCATGAAGTAAAAAAAAGAAGAAGAAAAGATAGGCTTGTGTTTGGAATATGATGCTGGTAAGAAAGACCTGAAAACACTGGATAAAGTCTGACACAGAAGAACAGTGATGACAAATATTCCGAGAAAAGTCTGCCTTTAACAGACACAACTTAAGAGAAAAAAAATGACATGTTAAAAGCAAAAGATTAGAGGAAGAAAAAACAAATAAATCTAAGCAAAAGGAAAGGAGCAAAGAACACAGCACGCTGAGCTAGTTATCTCTTTCCTCAGATTAGCAGCGCCCAAGATGGCTGGATATTCTATCAATAAATATGCATTTTTAATCATTAAAAAAAAAAACAACCCAATTGAAAAATGAGCAGAGGACTGAATAGACATTGTTCCAAAGAAGACATACAGATGTCCAACAGACACATAATAAGAGGCTCATCACTAATCACAAGGGAAATGAAAATCAAGACCACAATGGTATATCACCTCACCTGTTGATTATTAACGTAGAAGGAAATGTCAACCCACTCCAGTATTCTTGCCTAGAGAATCCCATGGACAGAGGAGCCTGGTGGGCTGCTGTCCATAGGGTCGCACAGAGTCGGACACGACTGAAGCAACTTAGCATGCATGCATGCATTGGAGAAGGGAATGGCAACCCACTCCAATATTCTTGCCTGGAGAATCCCAGGGACAGAGGAGCCTGATGGGCTGCCATCTGTGGGGTCGCACAGAGTCAGACACGACTGAAGTGACTTAGCAGCAGCAGTAGCAGTTGATTATTAAAAAGACAACAAATAAGAAATGCTGAGAGGATGTGGAAAAAAGAGAACCCTCATACACTGTTAGTGAGATTGTAGATTAGTACAGCCACTGTGAAAAATAATATGGAGAGTCCTCAAAAAATTGAATACATAACTTCTATATTATTCAACAATTTCACTTCTTGGCATGTACCTGAAGAAAATAAAAACACTAATTCGAAAAGATATATACCCACCTATGTTTAGTGCTGCATTATTTACACTAGCCAAGATAAGGAAGCAACTTAAATGTTCATCAGTGAGGATGTTTCTAGTCATCCCAGAAGGAGAAGTAACAACCAAGATTTTCTATCTGGTAGTGCAAATGGACAGGATTAAGGATAGGAACCAGAGATGAAGTTCTGTACTTAATCACTCCCAGTGAATATAAGTGAGACTTTCATCTGGATTCTTAGAGTATATGATTTCCTTAATTACTGGGGATTTATCAATATAACTCATATCTAGCCAGATGACAGGCTTGTTTTTACTTCTAAAATTATTGACAGTGATGTATATGATCTAGAAGTAATCTAAGAGGAATTTCTGGCATTTGAGTAGAGTTAGTAGTGCGAACTAATGATGCATCCACAAATAACGTATTACTAGCCAGAAAGCATTTTCAACACAAATTATTATACAAGAATCTTTCAGAGACTTTAATGTTTTAACTCAAGCTGAAATTAAGACATTTACCATGTTTGTATGTACATGAATAACAACCTTGCCATGGTAGCTTTTAGAAATCCCTCCCCTGACTTTCTAAATAACCTAATAAATTCATTCAATTTGAAAATATATTTTGGCAAAAAGTTATTCCCACCCATCCAACTATAACCAAGCCACAAAGTGAAATAGTTTAGAAATCAGACCCATGAGGGAAGATTATTCCATCTGCCAAGGCAGTGCTATGTGCTATGTGCTGTTGCTTACATCTTTTTGTTGATAGTTCTGGAACCTCAAGTAGCCACACTGGCCTCTGGGGAAATAAGATTAACATGTGTGATGAAATGCTGGCATGTTGTTATAGAATATTCCAGTAACACCATAGCTATAACCATCTTAACTTTCAGATGAGTGCAACATTTTACTCCTACAGTAATGGTGAAGAGTAACAAGTTTTAAAGGGATCATGTAAAGCCTGGTACCAAGGTTTTATTTATCAATGAACACTAAAAATAGTTACACACGCAGACATTATCCCATTTTCAGTATCTTTGGCAGAAAGGCCCTGCTGTAGATTTAGTTCTTATTCATTCACTTATTCACTTTTTCTTTCTCTACTAGAGAAAAACTAAGACTTCTTTACGAAAGAACATAGTGAACTTGTATTATATAAACATCTTTAATGTCCATTTCTCCTTCACCTTCAGCTTTGCCCACTCACTGATCCCTACCCTGTCACAGCACTAGAGTGATCAAATCACAGCCACAGAAACTGAGAAAAATATTCAAGGTACTGAGAACTCCATGGACATATCTTCCCTTGTGCGGATTCTTAGCTCTTCTCCGTGGAAACAATTTCATTTTTTTTTCAACAAACATTGGATGGCATATGACAATGTAAACTAAATAACATTTTGACCAAAGTTTGTTGTATATATTCAAAATCTATCATATGATACAGACTGGGGCACAATAAAGTCCCACAGAGTTGAGAAAACTTCAAAGTTCCTGGGGTTAAAATTCAGTAACATTTCTAAGGTACTTATAACACTGAATATCTCACATCATTGAAATATTTTAATAAATCCTTGTTTATTACAGAGAAAAGCATAGGTTTGCAAAAACTATAAGGAAACAAGATATAATCTATGGAAAAAGTACATTAATATATGTCTTTCTTTCTTTAATGAAAAAAAGTACCTATTGAGATTCAATCAAATGCAGAGCATTATGCTAGGAACTATGTACAGGAGAGGGACAGTGTCAGAGAGGTTGAAAATATATATTGCAACACTTCAAATTCCAACATAATTTACTGTCTGGGGTGGGGGGAGATTAAAATGGATAAAATTGTTAATATAACATAACATTATGGTAGTGCTAGTGGTAAAGAATCTGCCTGCCAATGTAGGAGATGCAAGAGACTCTGGTTTGATCCCTAGGTAGCAAAGATTCCCTGGAGTAGGAAATGGCAACCTGCTCCAGTATTCTTGCCTGGAGAATCCCATGGAGAGAGGAGCCTGGCAGGCTACAGTCCTCGGGGTCTCTCAAAGAGTCAGACACGACTGAGCACACACACACTCTCACCAATTTTAGCTGGTAGCCTTCATTTAAATTTTCTGAGTTGTTTCCTCACCTGCAGAATGAGGATAAAGAAAGTATCTTCCCCTTGGAGTTCGAGCATTAAAGAAGAAAAGGCTCTTTGCACAATGCTCGGCACTTAGTGGGCATTCAGGAAATGCTGTTGATTGGTGCCAGATGAGTAATGCAGATGAGGTCATAAGAACGTGGAAACAGAGTAGACTACAATGGAACAAAGCAGTCAAAGAGAACCTCAGACATGAAGAAAGAATTCAATGGGAACCTGAAAGATGGTTAGGATGTGAGTGGACAGAGATAATGGGGTACTCAGTCTGCTGGGATGGAGCCAGAGAGGAAGGACAGACAAGTTATGTGTGCTGGACCAGTCTAACTAGAGTAAAGGTGTACACTGAAGCTTACTAGGATATAATACTGGAAAAGAAAATAGAGGCCACCTTACAAGGAACTTTGAATAAGAGGCAAAAAAAAAAATCTGCATTTTATCAGTAACAGGGAATAATTAGATGTTCCTGACTTTGCATATTTATCAAAAAATGTTGACATAAATTTATAAAATTTATCCTTTGACAAAGAATTTCCAAGAATAAAATCCAAGATGGTAATTAAAGTAACTGACCTGTTTAGAAGTGTGTTTAGATTTTCTAAACCACAGTTATGTCTCTGCCTTGTCTCATTCTATTTCACGTAGATACACAGGGCTCTTTGACTTTCATTGGAAAATGTGATAGTTACCCTACTTTTACCTAAGAAACTAAACATGTCTTGCCTATTTAGGTCTCTAGATAGAGGAGAATAACACCATGGTAAACAGAAGAAGTTACTCAGTGAGTCACCTGTGTGCCTAGTCTTGAAAAAATGTCTTTAGCATTATATCACTCTGAACACAAGCCAGCTATCATCTGGCCTCATTAATTAGAAAAGCACACCAAACTAAATTTCATAATACTTAACTCAAAGTGATTTTAAGGCATACCAAAGATTCCTATATACAATTTATGTCTTCAGAAATATTAAAAAATAAACCAATGGAAGTTCTAGTTTTATAATTCAAGAACTCTCAAAAATTTCAAATTCAGAACCTGATATGGGCTTCCATGTATATATATCATTTCAGATTTTAAAATACACCCTTTTGACTGTGATTAACAATAAATATTAAAGTATGGCATATATGTCCTTCATCAGACATCATACTGAGATATTTGAGTAATTTGGGGTCTTGGTAGAAATTCCTCTATTATGCTAGAATAAAAGTTCAGTAGTAGATGTAGAGAATTAATGACCTCTCTGACCTAATCCATTATTTTCTTTTCCTTCAGTAATAGATATGGCTCAGGACCAAATATAAAAATTTATATGAAGCATATCTAAATATAGATACAAGAAGGCATTTACCATCTTTTACCAATCAAAACAGCTTTCAACTCCAGTGCCCAATGTCTTACAAATGGGAATTTTAACAGTGACAGTTATAAATGGGCAAAGACAAAACTGTGGAGGAAATAGTTTGGGGTTTGGGGGTATTTTTTTAATACATATAATCCCACGTGTCAGCCTCCTGAAAAGAACAAGGCTACATTTTACAGTATCCTAGATCCTTAATACAGAGAGCCTTGTGTTCAGAAAATATGGTTCTGCCTTTCTTTCAATCAAAGTTATTAAAGTCTCTGTAAATTAACTGAAGTCAATTTGATGGATTAAACAATACTCACAAGATTCAAATGAGTGGCAATAACGTGAGTTACACTTCGGGAGGGCATGGGGACTGTAGGATCCATTTTTAATAGATATGTTTTCAGATCAACTGCTTTAACCACTAGTGAAACAACTTAAGTGTTGAGTCTAAAAACCAGGAGGGTACCTGGGGAGAGATGCTTTCTAACAGAATCTCCTTGAATTAAATCATTCAGATGACCCAGTCATCCTACCAATCAAGTCAGCCCTGCCTGAGGATAAAGGAACCGTATGCCTACCCATCAGTCAAGCATTGGAGAAAGGCTCATCGCCAGTTCCTTGACTCCAGTCCCCTCTGTGTCAGAGCTTAATGGTCTGTAGGGGAAGGACCTCTGTAACTATCAAGTTCAGTTCCACAGCCACTTACTAAGCAAGCAAAAGCAGTAAATAAAACATCACGCGAGCTAATTCAGGGCTACAGTTCTTGGCCTGGCTACCTAGTGACACAACGACCTGCTGCTGTCAGTCATGGAAAGGAGAGGAACTGTGATTAATACAAAGGAACTGCACATCCCTAGAAAATCTTTAAGTTCTTCTTCCTCTGGATGACCAAAATCTGAGTAAATCCCCAGCATGTGTGTGAGTATGGGCTGCTGTGATCAAAGGTTAAGTACCCGATGGGCAGGGTAAGAAGTAGTCCACACTCTCCTGAGCCCACAGCAACCACTGCTCCTGACTGTCCCTCCACCAGCTCACGCATGTGCCCTGGAACTGCAGGAGCACAGGAATGCTGGGTCAGGCTCTGCAGAACACCCGTAACCAGGTGGAGGTCACCTCAGTAGCCCTAATCTTAACACGGTTGAATAAATCAAAATATTACTGGATTAAAAACTTCATAGTGCAATGACTATGTTTTAACATACACTGTAACATTCATCATAATCCCTGATGTCTAATGTTTACTGAGCAAACAAGCGACAACTTGAAGAGACTGGGAAAGGAAGACTTGTTGAGAGCAGTTAGACTAATTGGATTGTGACTTTTAAACTGGCTTAGTATCGGGATCTTTAATGCAACTAAAATCTTTTAAGGTCACAGGGTAAAACTGAGAAAGAAGAAGTGAGGGAACAAAGATGAGCCAGGAACTTCTGGCCCTTCCCGTCCCATCTCACTCACCTCTACCCATCGCCCTGAGGCATCCCCTGAAGTCCTCAGGGTTTCTCAGACACAGGTTAATTAAACACAAGCACACCAAACTTAACTGCAGCTCTCAACTGCAAGGTTAAAACTTACCTGCTACATCACTGCAATTCTAGCACAAGCCACAGGCTCTGGCACACAGTGAGTGCTCAGGAAACATGAATGAATGAATGAGCAAATGAGCGAGTGAATAAAGAACACTTATTAAACTGTAGGATTATAACATTTAAATAAACTGCTCAAGGAAATGGAGTAATCCAATTCTATACCCCGACCAGTAACGTCAAAGAAGCTGAAGTTGAACGATTCTATGAAGACCTACAAGACCTTTTAGAACTAACACCCCAAAAAAGATGTCCTTTTCATTATAGGGCACTGGAATGCAAAAATAGGAAGCCAGGAAACATTTGGTGTAACATGCAAATTTGGCCTTGGAGTACAGAATGAAGCAGGGCAAAGGCTAATAGAGCTTTGCCAAGAGAACGCACTGGTAGTAGCAAACACCCTCTTCCAACAACACAAGAGAAGACTCTACACATGGACATCACCAGATGGTCAACACCGAAATCAGATTGATTATATTCTTTGCAGCCAAAGATGGAGAAGCTCTATACAGTCAGCAAAAACAAGACCAGGAGCAGTCTGTGGCTCAGACCATGAACTCCTTATTGCCAAATTCAGACTGAAATTGAAGAAAGTAGGGAAAACCACTAGTCCATTCAGGTATGACCTAGATCAAATCCCTTATGATTTACAGTAGAAGTGACAAATAGATTTCAGGGACTAGATCTGATAGACAGAGTGCCTGATGAACTATGGACAGAGGTTCGTGACATTGTACAGGAGACAGGGATCAAGACAATCCCCATGGAAAAGAAATGCAAAAAAGCAAAATGGCTGTCTGAGGAGGCCTTACAGATAGCTGGGAAGAGAAGAGAAGTGAAAAGCAAAGGAGAAAAGGAAAGATATTCCCATCTGAATGCAGAGTCCCAAAGAATAGCAAGGAGAGACAAGAAAGACTTCCTCAGCGATCAATGCAAAGAAATAGAGGAAAACAATAGAATGGGAAAGACTAGAGATCTCTTCAAGAAAATTAGAGATACCAAGGGAACATTTTATGCAAAGATGGGCTCGATAAAGAAGAGAAATGGTATGGACCTAACAGAAGCATAAGATATTAAGAAGAGGTGGCAAGGATACACAGAAGAACTGTACAAAAAAATCTTCATGACCCAGATAATCATGATGGTGTGATCACTCACCTAGAGCCAGACATCCTGGAATGTGAAGTCAAGTGGGCCTTAGAAAGCATCACTACGAACAAAGCTAGTGGAGGTGATGGAATTCCAGTTGAGCTATTTCAAATCCTGAAAGATGATGCTGTGAAAGTGCTGCACTCAATATGCCAGCAAATTTGGAAAATTCAGCAGTGGCCACAGGACTGGGAAAGGTCAGTTTTCATCCCAATCCCAAAGAAAGGCAATGCCAAAGAATGCTCAAACTACTGCACAATTGCACTCATCTCACACGCTAGTAAAGTAATGCTCAAAATTCTCCAAGCCAGGCTTCAGCAATACGTGAACCATGAACTTCCAGATGTTCAAGGTGGTTTTAGAAAAGGCAGAGGAACCAGAGATCAAATTGCCAATATCCACTGGATCATCGAAAAAGCAAGAGAATTCCAGAAAAACATCTGTTTCTGCTTTATTGACTATACCAAAGCCTTTGACTGTGTGGATCACAATAAACTGTGGAAAATTCTGAAACAGGTGGGAATACCAGACCACCTGACCTGTCTGTTGAGAAACCTGTATGCAGGTCAGGAAGCAACAGTTAGAACTGGACATGGAACAACAGACTGGTCCCAAATAGGAAAAGGAGTACGTCAAGGCTGTATATTGTCACCCTGCTTATTTAACTTCTATGCAGAGTACATCATGAGAAACGCTGGGCTGGAAGAAACACAAGCTGTGATCAAGATTGCCAGGAGAAATATCAATAACCTCAGATATGCAGATGACACCACCCTTCTGGCAGAAAGTGAAGAAGGACTAAAGAGCCTCTTGATGAAAGTGAGAGAGGAGAGTGAAAAAGTTGGCTTAAAGCTCAACATTCAGAAAACTAAGATCATGGCATCTGGTCCCATCACTTCATGGCAAATAGATGGGGAAACAGTGGAAACAGTGGCAGACTTTATTTTTGGGGGCTCCAAAATCACTGCTGATGGTGATTGCAGCCATTAAATTAAAAGAAGCTTAATCCTTGGAAGGAAGGTTATGGCCAACCTAGATAGCGTATTTAAAAGCAGAGACATTACTTTGCCAAGAAAGGTCCGTCTAGTCAAGGCTATGGTTTTTCCAGTGGTCATGTATGGATGTGAGAGTTGGACGGTGAAGAAAGCTGAGTGCTGAAGAATTGATGCTTTTGAACTGTGGTGTTGGAGAAGACTCTTGAGAGTCCCTTGGACTGCAAGGATATCCAATCAATCCATCCTAAAAGAGATCAATCCTGCGTGTTCATTGGAAGGACTGATGTTGAAGCTGAAACTCCAATACTTTGGCCACTTCATGCGAAGAGTTGACTCATTGGAAAAGACCCTAATGCTGGGAAGGATTGGGGGCAGGTTGAGAAGGGGACGACAGAGGATGAGATGGTTGGATGGCATCACCGACTCGATGGACATGGGTTTGGGTAGACTCCGGGAGTTGGTGATGGACAGAGAGGCCTGGCGTGCTGCAATTCATGGGGTCGCAAAGAGTCAGACACGACTGAGCAAGCGACTGAACTGAACTGAACTGATAAAAAGACTTGAGTGACCAACTTACTTATCCTCCAAATCATATATAATTACCTTCAAAAATGTTTTAAGTCTAAACAAAAAAAAACTGTTCAAAATATATTCAGAGAAATTTTATTTTACTATAGTAAATACAATATTCATTGATTAGGGTCTTCAATACAGAA
The DNA here is from genome assembly GCA_024291935.2 of Okapia johnstoni. NCBI lineage: Eukaryota > Metazoa > Chordata > Mammalia > Artiodactyla > Giraffidae > Okapia > Okapia johnstoni. Next base: position 63,745,962 of record CM044322.1, read on the forward strand.
AACCAATTTTATTAATTAAGAAACAAACCCCATTTCAGAAGGTGCTAGTCCATTGTGCTGCAGTAGAGTTAACAATTCACCTCCAAACTCACTCATGCTCATTGTTACCTTGAAGTTGAGCTATGCACTGTTCACTATTCTTTCAGAGAGGTGTCTTTCCCTGGTCACAAGCTACAGCTGCTGAAGTGAGTGATTCTTTCCTCAGGTTCCTGACCTAGCTTTGTTCCAATTTCATGCTGCTCTTGTGCTACTCAAAATTCATCTTCAAGTTACAGCTTGAATCTTCAAGTTTCCTCCAACCCAGAGCATTATACTAATGTTTCACTCACAAACATGGGTGTACCTGTTTGAAGGTTGCTCCAGTCCATATTTCTCCTAGTTTATAAGGGGCATTTCTTAATTAGAACATCATGGACTGCTTGCTGAAGACAAAGAAGTGTATAATGCTTGCTAACAAATTATAATGAATTTATAAAGTAAATTTATCGAAATACAAAAAACAACTCTGTTCTTCTCTGCAGTCAAATTAATCTTTTCTATAGAAAGCTATACATTAAAAAATTATTTGACAGGGGAACCTTCTGTATATTTTCAATTTCTGGAGATAATGCAAAAGTGGCTCCAAAATTTTAATTAAATTCATGCATAAAAATGTATTCAGTTATAAGGCCAATACTATTTATACGGATCAAGTTCAATGAAGAAATTAACAGACTAATATATTTTGAGACCCAGGAGCAGACTGGGAGGTATAAAAAGAATGAGTTCTATTAGAGAATATCTCATTTATAACTCAAGGTTTACCTCAGTCATTATTAGCTTTCACTTGATTTAGAAATTCCATGAAAGAGAGTATGCAACTCACTGGACATATGTCTACAATTTAATCATGTGTTCCAAGTTATAAGGATATTCTAAGATTGATACACTCTATTCAAAACTTTAAAATTTTAGGAATTCAAAGATTCACTCTGTCTCCTCTCGAAGGAGGAGTACTTGGCAATTCAGACAACTTCTAAGGCTGGCTCAAGAAATAATATGCAAAAACTTGAGCATAATTGATCCTCAAACCCTGTTTTTCATATTAAAACTGTGGCTTTGTTTCCACCAGAAAGTTCTGAAATTCCCCAAAATCTTTTTTTTTAAGTCAGAACATTCAAGCAATGGAGGAAGATTCAGATTTTAGCATCTAGTCTATCCACAGACTCAGTTTTAGCCTAAATACCTGTATTTCTTTGAACAAATTAGTATTATTCATTTTTCTCAGTTTTCAAAATTTCAGATTTCTGAGATCCACTCATATGCATCAAATTGGTTCTGTCAAAATCATTTAACTGATAAAAAAAAAAACTTGAACTAAAAAAAGCTGCTCAATGAAAATCTTCAATAACTTTCTATCCCCCGCCTATCTAACATCACATTCTACTTCAACTTCTTTCAAATATGCCATAAACTATTTAAGGGCTATTAGTTGTAGTTACAATGTTTAAAAGTTACATCTGTAAAAAGGTACAAGGCTTATGATTAAAATTTGAACTTTATACCACATGCTAATTGTACCACTGTAAGAATATGTTTAAACAGAGCAGCTAGATCTTTGCAAAATTAACCTGGGTCTTAGTTGTCCCATATATGACATAGTGCTTCGTCTCATGGTTGTATGATTTACATAACAATGTGAACAGCTATTTTCTGTACAATAAAATTTTGTGTACCAAAAAAAAGAAATAAAACAGCATCAGGTGCCACTGAATTTAAGAAAGAAAGGTTAAGAGCATTTTGGATATTTTCAACTGCTTGGAAATCCCTGCAGAGCCATCATTTTTCCTCCCTGCCTCCTTTCTCCTGGCCCAATCTACTCCAGCACCTACTCAGCCAAGAAGAGCCTGGCTTGACCCCTGTGGTACCTGTGGGGGTTGAGGCTGCTCTGCTGCAGTACTGAGGCTGGACTCTGAATACTGGGCAGGGCACCAAGAGCCTTTTGTTTGCCTTTTCAGAAAGTAGCCATTGACTTCCTGTTCAGTCCATTTCAGTTCAGTCACTCAATCGTGTCCGACTCTTTGCGTCCCCATGAATCGCAGCACGCCAGGCCTCCCTGTCCATCACCAACTCCCAGAGTTTACCCAAACTCGTGTCCATCGAGACGGTGATGCCATCCAGCCATCTCATCCTCTGTTGTCCCCTTCTCCTCCTGCCCCCAATCCTTCCCAGCATTAGGGTCTTTTCCAATGAGTCAAATCTTTGCATGAGGTGGCCAAAGTATTGAAGTTTCAGCTTCAACATCAGTCCTTCCAATGAACACCCCAGACTGATCTCCTTTAGGATGGACTAGTTGGACCTTCTTGCAGTCCAAGGGACTCTCAAGAGTCTTCTCCAACACCAAAAGCATCAATTCTGCGTCGCTCAGCTTTCTTCACCATCCAACTCTCACATCCATACATGACCACTGGAAAAACCATAGCCTTGACTTGACGGAGCTTTGTTGGTAAAGTAACGTCTCTGCTTTTAAATAAGCTATCTAGGTTAGTCATAACCTTCCTTCCAAGGAGTAAGCGTCTTTTAATTTCATGGCTGCAATCACCATCAGCAGTGATTTTGGAGCCCCAAAAAATAAAGTCTGCCACTGTTTCCCCATCTATTTCCAATGAAGTGATGGGACCAGATGCCATGATCTTAGTTCTGTCAGATCAGAACTATGATCAGAGATTCTGTCCATAGTTCATCAGGCACTCTGTCTATCAGATCTAGTCCCTGAAATCTATTTGTCACTTCCCCTGTATAATCATAGGGGATTTGATTTAAGTCATACCTGAATGGACTAGTGGTTTTCCCTACTTTCTTCAATTTCAGACTGAATTTGGCAATAAGGAGTTCATGATCTGAGCCACAGTCTGCGCCCAGTCTTGTTTTTGCTGACTGTATAGAGCTTCTCCATCTTTGGCTGCAAAGAATATAATCAATCTGATTTCAGTGTTGACCATCTGATGATGTCCATGTGTAGAGTCTTCTCTTGTGTTGTTGGAAGAGGGTGTTTGCTATGACCAGTGCGCTCTCTTGGCAAAACTCTATTAGCCTTTGCCCTGCTTCATTCTGTACTCCAAGGCCAAATTTGCCTGTTACGCCAGGTGTTTCCTGACTTCCTACTTTTGCATTCCAGTCCCCTATAATGAAAAGGACATCTTTTTTGGGGGTGTTAGTTCTAAAAGGTCTTGTAGGTCTTCATAGAACCGTTCAAGTTCAGCTTCTTCAGCATTACTGGTCAGGGCATAGACCTGGATTACAGTGATACTGAATGGTTTGCCTTGGAAACGAACAGAGATCACGCTGTCGTTTTTGAGACTGCATCCAAGTACTGCATTTCAGACTCTTTTGTTGACCATGATGGCTACTCCATTTCTTCTAAGGGATTCTTGCCCACAGTAGTAGATATAATGGTCATCTGAGTTAAATTCACCCATTCCAGTCCATCTTAGTTTGCTGTTCCCTAGAATATCGACGTTCACTCTTGCCATCTCCTGTTTGACCACTTCTAATTTGCCTTGATTCATGGACCTAACATTTCAGGTTCCTATGCAATATTGCTCTTTACAGTGTCAGACTTCGCTTCTGAAGCATGGCCTTGGCTGTGGGGTGGCAGCCGAGAGGAGCTACCCAGCGCCAGAGGCCCAAGGCGGTGGCTGAGAGGAGTTACCCCAGGTCCAAGGAGCAGCGGCTGCGTGGACACAGGAGGGCCAAGAGGAGTTACACCACATTCAAGGTCAGGAGGGGCCGTCGTGAGTAGATATCCCTTGTCCATGGTAAGGAGCAGTGGCTGTGCTTTGCTGGAGCAGCCGTGAAGAGATACCCCATGTCCAAGGTAAGAGAAAACCAAGTAAGATGGTAGGTGTTATGAGAGAGCATCAGAGGGCAGACACACTGAAACTATAATCACAGAAAACTAGCCAATTTGATCACACGGACCACAGCCTTGTCTAACTCAATGAAACTAAGCCATGCCATGTGGGGCCACCCAAGACGGATGGGTCATGGTGGAGAGGTCTGACAGAATGTGGAGAAAGCAATGGCAAACAACCTTACTATTCTTGCCTTGAGAACCCCATGAACAGCATGAAAGGCAAAATGATAGGACACTGATGGATGAACTCCCCAGGTCAGTAGGTGCCCAATATGCTACTGGAGATCAGCAGAGAAATAACTCCAGAAAGAATGATGGGATGACTTCCTGAGTCTACTCTTAATTATAATGTGTACCTGTAATAGAAAACCCCTTTCCCCCAAGGTTTGCATATAAATGGTTCTCTATGTCTTTTTCCTTGTATTCTCATTCCTTTATCCAAAAGAGAAAGAAAATGAAATCTAAGTAGAAGGCTATCCTAGTGTCAAAGCTTCTTCTCTTTATTTTGAGATTGAGAACCAGAACCATGAAAGCAATTTTTTGCTGAAAACTGGAGATGATGTTTTAAGCTTTAAAATAGAGATTTGCCATCACATTCTGATAAGAATTATTAATGATGTTATTCTTAAGAAACCAAGTCCCAATTCCCCAAGCAAAGCTTAAACAAAAACTTACATATAGCAGAACAAGACTTAAGGAGCAACATGCAGCTATTACTTCACAGACAGCAAACAGTTTAAGCAGCATCAGTTTATAGGATTCCTAAGCACCCTCACTCTCCTTTGAGCAAGAAAAATCACACTACAAGAAAATTTTTATAGGACAACTTCCACACTGGATGCCTTAATAATATTTTCAACACAGTTTTCTTAATCATAAGTTTAATTTCATGAACTGGTCACTTGTGGCACACTGCCAGATACCATCACAAACCTTAGCAAATTACACTGAACCACTCTTGAAGCCGCAGCCAGAAAGCCAATAATCTTTCTGCATAAACATTATTAGTCTTATCGAAGAGAAACTTTTACCATAATTTGAAGCAGTTAATTTCCCAACATATGGCATATTCAAAATATCATTAAAAGCTATTTAAATTATTTTTATCTTTTATCAGCTATTGATTCTACAGATAGGAAAATGGTATAAGTTATGTATGAATTAAACATTAACATTAAGTAATATTTACTGAGTCCTTACTATGCCACACAGTAGACAGCATATTAAAAGGCAGAGATCTTACTTTGCCAACAAACATCCATAGAGTCAAAGTTTTGGTTTTTCCACTAGTCATGTGCGGATGTGAGAGTTGGACCATAAAGAAGGCTGAGAGTCAAAAATCTGATGCTTTCAAACTGTGGTGCTGGAGAAGACTCTTGAGAGGCCCTTGGACATCAAGGAGATCAAACCAGTCAATCCTAAAGGAAATCAACCCTGAATATTCACTGGAAGGGCTGAAGCTAAAGCTGAAGCTCCAATATTTTGGCCACCTGATGGGAAGAACTGACTCGTAGGAAAAGACTCTGATGCTGGGAAAGATTGAAGGCAGGAGGAGAAGGGGAGAAGGGGATGACAGAGGATGAGATGGTTGGATGGCATCACCGACTCAATGGACGCGAGTTTGAGTAAACTCTAGGAGAAGGTGAGGGACAAGGAAGGCTGGTGTGCTGCAGTCCACGGGGTGCCAAAGAGATGGACACGACTGAACAACTGAACAATAGCAAATGACAACTTATTTAATCCTCAGAAAAGTGCTATAGATATATATTATTATTATTAGCCCTGTTCTGCAGATAAGGAAAATGAGACTCAGAGAGGTTAAGTAACTTGCCCAAAGTCACACAGTCATTTTCACTCAGGCAGTATGGTTCCCGAGCCCATGTTCTTTACCCCATGATATGCAGTACAACTAACTCATCCAGCACTTGCACACAACTCAGCAAGACAGCTTCCGGACATGTAAGTAGCAAACTTACAAGGGAAGAAAGCATCCATGCTCTGGCTTCCATTTTTTTTTTACCAGCACTTCCTATCATTTCCTGGGTGATCCCCATGTGCCCATCACTGTTCCACAGCTACACTAACAGGGAATGAGACAGACACAATTCCTATCCTCAACAAGCATATTTCTAGTAGGAGAAGGAAGAGATAGAGAATAAAATTTTAAACAAGACAGACTCAGAATCTGTTACAGACTGTGAAGGAAAAGTGAGTAACATAATAGCGAGTACCTGTGACACAAGAAGAGGGCACTGTGAGTAGAATGGTCAGAAAGGACTCTGAGATGATGGCACCAGAGCATTAAAACAAAGAAAAACTTTTAGAAGGCAGTTAGCAGAAACTAGCCACAGAGTTGGGAAATCAGGATTCAGGCAGAGGAAATAATAAATAACAAAGGCCTTGAGACAACAGAAAAGCCCACAACTTGTGCAAAGCACTAAAAGAAAGGAACGGTGGCCCAGATGACTGAACCCCAGCGAGCCAGGTTATGAGTGGAACATGATGAAGTTAGGCAGGAAAGCAAGCTCAGACACGGCCAAACAGGCAGCATGCAGATTTTATTCTAAGCGCAGTGGAAAACCCCTGGAGGGCTTCACACAGGGTGATGCAGGTCACACTGGCTTCCTTGCGGACTTAGCAGAGACACGCTGAGCGGGGAGATAGGTTAGCAGGTTGCTGCAATAATCCAAGAGAGGGACAGAGGCTTGAGTTACAGTAACAAAGCAGAAAATAAACGGAGTACACTGTTCTAGAGAAGTATTTGGGATGTATATTGACAAGACTTTTGGCTAACAGCAAGTGACAGGATGGGGGTGATGTTTACTGAGATTAAGGAGATTCAGAAAGAACTGGATGGGCACGGTGGCGCAGAGGTGGGGAAGGCGGGAGAACAGACTCAAGAAGTCAGTGCTGGAAGTGCTGAGTCTGCAGTGTTCAGCTCCTATCCAAGCAGAGAGAGTTTACATACATTTTAAATTCTTTCTCCAGCCTTTCAGCATGCTGCTGATGCAATGCGTGACGTGTACTCTCAGTTACAGCACAGACAAAACCTGCAGTGATAGTTACGGGTGAGAGAATTCAGTCTGTCAAGAATGTAACTGTTTTAAGACTTGCTACGTTCATGATTTGAAACCCTTCAGATGATCTGGAAAGCTGAAATGTTTATAGAAAAGAAAAGAACTAATCCCCTGAGTGTTCTAATCACTCCCCGACTGGGCCCCTGGAGCTGATCACCTGGGACGTTCCTGGATACTATTTCAGAACTACCCTCTCTCCCACCCACACTTCTAACGTCACTTCCCAGACAAGCTCATGGCCAGTGACCTTGCATCCTGCTTCAGAACCACGCACTGTGCACCCACACATCCCTCCTTCTCCCCAGTTACCTCCTAGCCATGTCTGCACCCCCAGCAGAGGTGACCCAGGGGCCACTCTCCTGCAGCTGCCCAGGCGCGGGGCTCAGCCTTCTCCTCTCCCCTCCATCAGCAGCTCTTCCATTCTTACAGGACAGGATTTCTGGATCTGTTACATCACACACCAGCACTGCCTAAAACAAAAGATTTTGATCCCAACTTTTTCTGCCAGCTACAGTCCTACTTCTTTGCTCCCCTTTGCCTCAAACTCCTGAAACTTTGTCTCTATGCACCATCCCGATTTCCTTCCTCTTACCTCTCACTCTGTCTTAACTCCACTACTAACTTAATTCCCACCACTCCTCTAAAAACTACTCAGCATTGCCAATAACCCAGTAGTTCAATTCACCTGGCATCTCTCGGTCCTCATGTTACTTTACTTAACTTGCTGGTATAACACAAGTGATGACTCTCCTTCCTGGAATATTTTATTTTCCCTGGTCTCCAGGACACCAACTCTCTTTACTTCTTCCTACTTCACAGTCAGACTTTCTCAGGTTCCTCTGAGCATCCCTCCTCTTCTCTCCAACCTCCTAGCTACCAAACATTTCTCTACCTCCACTCACTCCCTTAGTGACGTTTTTGAATACTATTCACATGCTGTCAACACCCAAATATTTACCTCCCTCTCAAGCCTCTTTGCAGATTTTTATATCCAACTTCTTACTCAACACCTTTATCTGGATATCTAAAAGGCTTCTAATACCTAACACAGCCAGCACTAAGCACCACCTCCAAACCCTATTCCCTCCCCACAAATCCTCATCCCTGTTGATGGCAACTTCATCTTCCCAATTGCTCAAACCAAAAACATGACATCGTTCTTAATGTCTATTTTCCCCTTGTATCCCACATCCAATCCACTGCCATCTTTCTCCGACAGCTTATAAAGCCTAGCTTGAATATTAGCCCCCAAACGAATCATTCAGCCAACCATTAGGATAGAAAAGGAATATACAGGGTGCATGCAAATATTCCAAACATTCTCTGTCATGCTAACTCTAAACTAATATCTTGTCTATAATACATTATACTTTCACAGCTGGTAAAAGAAATCTGTTCTGCAATGGGGTGAGCACACTAACAGAAGGACAACTTATCAAATATTTAATAGGGGCTTCTTTGGCTTTCTGTGTTTAGATTAAATCAACAGGCACAAAACCTTCCTTACCACATTTGCCTAGAAGTCAGATGAATAGATTTTCCAACACTCTTACCAGAAATGACAAAGACATCCTCTGATCTTTCTTCCTCTGAGTCTCTTTTTCACATGGCTTTCTGAGTTTGGCAACTGTCGACAGATTTATGGGGCTGTGGGAAGACACAGATGACCCCATTCCATTCTTCCTTCCTTCTGTAATTCTGAAACAGAAGCTTTATCAGATTGTCTCAAAGATGTTATCTGTTTAAACTGTTTTGATTGTTTGCCCCCAATGTTTTTGTCCCACATACTCAACATGATGTCAGGACCTCTCATTTTCAGAAAAGGGCTTGGAGAAGCCACTTACTTCACTGGGCATGAACACTGTTTACAAGCACTCTGATGGGTCAATTCCTTTCACAGAGACGCTTTCAGAGTACTTGGTGGCCTCTCTCAAGTTTCTGCGGCATTTTGATCTTAAATACCAGTATGTAGCTTTGTGATCCTTCAGGTTTTTAGGAGACAGTGGCCTACATATTAAGGGATGGCAGTGGGACACAGGGAGAATAAGTTTAAGGAGCAGTCGTTTTCAAGACTCAGAATTCTTTCTTGTATGATAAACTACAAATAGTGGCAATATTTTTGTCATGTTTTTTTAAATAATCTAACAATTTCTCCATTCCCCCACTAAGAGAAATCATCATCTCTACTTTTTCCTTATGTTTTCCACTTGCTCATTCACCCCTGGGAACAACACTTCACTATTAAAGCCACAAGGGTCTGGCTGCTATTTTTTACTTTTCTATGTGTGGAAAGAGTCAGATCCAACAAACTCTTAAAGCTACCGCTAAAAGAATATCAGTCATAAGAACCTCGATCTGTATACTTTTGTCTTAAGTTCTCCATCATTAGTTGCACTGAGTAGGCCCTATTGCTGTGGTCACCATCAGTTACTAACAATACCTAAAAGACAGGATAAATTCTTACCAAAAACTTGGCTTAAGAATGTGAACTGGCCCAAATATTTCAAGGTATGTTCATTAAACATTAAGTGTGTAGGCAGTCAGAACTGTTAAATAATCTGTGACTGTCCAGTCAATGCACCTAAACCACTTTGTTTATCTGTCCACAGGGCCTCACTGAAAACTTCAGAGAGCTGCTTCACATTTCAAGCCTCAAACCTTCCCACTGTCCTCATCTCCATCCCCACTGAGGTCCTTACTGGGAGCATCTCTGTCATTCATTCCTTCCCCAGGGGCCTGCTTTCACATGTGGCTCATACTGGAGCTTGGAACTAGGCAGAGGACTTCCTCTGAGTCACTCCAGCAGAAATGCCACTGACGTTCAACCCTGTGAGAAGTTGTGCAACCCACACAGAAGCCACTGGCCACCTCTCATCTTCCTTGCTCTGTGTCTCTGAATACTTGGCAATCCTATTTGAGAAGAGGCAGCCTCCCCCACTCCACAGTTTCCTTTCCTCTTTTTCCTTACATCACATTTCTGAGACAGTCCTTGAGAACTCCTCTTTAGTACATCTTTATATTTCAGTCTGTTATATACTAAGGTATTTTTGCTCATCACATTTTAAATTGGACATGGTTAAGTATAACGTCTAAGGACAATAATGAAAATGGAAGCAGGTTTTAGTTATTCTGTAGTCTAAACCACGGGGATTCCAATTTTATAAAATATAGCAAGAAAAAGAGAATTCTTAAAGAAAAGTAATTAAGGAAATAGAATGGACAGAATGAGAATCTAAATTAATACTGTGAATTAACGGATAAAGTTTAGAGCAGGATTAAAGTCACCCAACACCACATCCCTTAGAATGTGAAGCTCAAAGTCAGATGTGCACAGACCTTAAGATCCCGACTGCTTTTTATTTTGATGTTTGACATTATTATAATATCTCTCATCACTGAAGTGCTCTTGATGGAGAGTTCAGGTGTTTAAAGTGAAAGTGAAAGTCGCATCCGACTCTCTTCGACCCCACAGACCATACAGTCCACGGAATTTTCCAGGCCAGAATACTGGAGTGGGTAGCCTTTCCCTTCTCCAGGGGATCTTCCCAACCCAAGGATCGAACCCAGGTCTCCCGCATTGCAGGCGGATTCTTCCCAGCTGAGCTACAGTGTTTAAACTGGTGACTTAAGCTCAGTGGAAGTCCTGGACCCTCGTAAGAAGAGCTTGGCTGTATGTACTACCGTATCTCAGCTGCGACAGCATGTGAACATGCCTTGGGGTTAATGACTGAGACTGTAACCATCAAATAAAATATTGTAACATTGGAAGGCCAGAGCACAGGCACTTAGGGTAAACAAAGCTGAGCCTAACCCTGAGCAGAGTTTGCTTTTCCCTACATTCTGAGAAGCTACTCTCTGATCAGAAGAGATATCACTGCCGCTGTAAATAAGGATGGCCCCTAGTCTCCTGTTTTCATAACACCACCAAATGGCAGGGACTGCACATTTTCCAAGAAGAAAGTCTCTGCATCAGTTGCAACAAAAATCTCATCTCTGTACTGAGCCATAAATCATTGAAAACCCAGTCAAATCATGCTTCCGTAACAGCAGTTTAACTCTCTGACTACAGAAAGAATTGCATAAGCATAAAAGAAAAAAATCTCCAAATAAAAAGATAATAGCTATTGTTTAAAATTTCCTCTAATAGGAGGAATTATTATTTACACTAGCAAAAGGATAAAATTTCCTAAATTAAAAGTCAAAGGGAAAGATAATTCCTTATCTATAAAAAATACTTTTTTGTACCTGTTGTCATGATCATATGTTAATTTGTACACAATGTATAAACATCAAATCATAAACCAACTTTCTCAGATGGAAAAAAAATTAAGAGAAAGTAGTGATTTTTCAAGGATTTTCTCACTGGGTAGAAGGGTAGGATAAAATTTAAGGCATCACCTTAATTTTAATATCCATGCATGAAATTTATTAACTTATGTGTGAGTTTCTCAGAAGTCTCTCCCCACCTGGAAAACCTTCCCTTACTTTGAGACAGAAGCACTTCCTATTTTGCCTACTGGTTACAAGATCCTGTATAACCCTATGCATCACTACCAGGCCCAGTATGAGCTACAGGAGATGTCACAGAATTTTTCAATTTGGGATGACCTAAAAGCTCAATCTTTAATACGAAGCTATTAATAGCTATGAGTGCAGCTATTAATAGCTGTGAATGTAGCTATTCACTACCTAGGACCAGACTTGGCCTGTTGGCTCAAGTCTCAATGTCTCAATTCAGTGTCACAATGTAACTTGCAAATGCAAAGTTCTTCCAACTTGTCACATGCTCCTGCCTCTACACTCACTTTACTGACATCAATTCACAGAGACTGTTCAAAAGGGTCACCTTTTATTCCCCTTTAAAGGAATGTTGAAGTGACACAAGTGTATCAACTTAAATATACAGTAATACATATACAGGAGGAGGCAGGTACACGCTCAAGGTCATGAGGATTCATGGCCACGGAAGTTTCCCAAAGAACTGAAAGTAAGTCATCCACAGACACACTGGCAAGGCTCCAGCCCTGCATAGATGTACATTATGATTACTATTTATATTTAAATTGCACATTTTATGTGCGTTTGTTAGTCACTCAGTCGTGTCTGACTCTTTGCGATCCCATAAACTGAAGCCCGCCAGACTCATCTATCCATGGGATTCTGCAGGCAAGAATACTGAAGTGGGTTGCTATTCCCTTCTCCATGGGATCTTCCCAACCCAGGGATCAAATCCAGGTCTCTTGCATCTCCGACACTGGCAGGTGGATTCTTTCCCACTAGCAGCATGTGGGAAGCCCAATCATCATCCTGCATGTTCTTTGCAAAAAACCATAACCCCAAGGCAATCATAAGAAAACATCAGACAAACGTAAAATGAGGGACCCTTTACAAAATGCCACACCAGAACTCTTTAAAATTTAGTCTCAAGGTCATGAATGGCAAGGAGAGACTAAGTAACTGTCACAGACTGGAGAAGACTTAGGAGAAAACAGTTAATGAGGTATGTTAGCCTGGGCTGGATACTGACAGCAAAAGGAAATGAGTGGGAAAACTGGTAAAAGTCAGATAAAGTCTGTAGTTCAGTTAATAACACTGTACTAGTGTTAACTATTCCTTTGTTTTGACAAAGACACTGTGATCATGTAAGATGTTAACGCTAGGTGACACTGGATGAGGAGCACACAGAAACTGTCTTCTATCTTTGTAATCTTTCTGTAAATCTAAAATTCCCCCCCCCCCAGAAAAGTTACGTAAAAAGTATTATTAACATATTACTAAATGATACCAAATGCCAGCCACAGAGACCGAGAAACAGAATGTATGTTAATCTCTGAAGACTCACATGAGAAAATGTTGCAAATTTGGTACCTACGACTTAAGATCCTTCTTCCCTTCCTTATAGACAGCTGGATGCAATTAACAATACCACCAGTATTCCAGCAATATAGCTTTAAATTCTAATAACTTGGCTAAAATTAAGTATACTCCAAACAGAATGAAAAAAGGAAAATTTCCAAATTTCCTATAACCCTAATTGACTGCCTAGTTTCTTGATCTTTCAATTATTTTATAAAAATAAAGGTCTACTTTTAATTTTTTTAATTTTCTTTTTCTGCTTACCTGGTAAAATCAATCTTTCCTTTTCCTTTCAGTTTCCTTATATAAACTTTAACAGAGCATCAAATTTGACAAGGCATATTTCACTTCTAAGAACTATTTATCTAGCTTACAAATGGAATGTTTAATATGTTTTGTCTTCTAATATAGCTACTTTTGCCAGAAGGGTGTGTGTTTGAGCCTAGAAATAGTAGTCTGCAAAGACACAAGTCAACAGAGGTAAGACGGAGACAGCAGGCTGACCTCCAGAGATCCATGCACTCCAATTCCAGTATAAAGCTGCTGCCAGGAAGTGATGATCTAATTTCCAAGCCCCCTTTCTTCTAAGTGAAGCTGTGTTACTAGTTTGGGTCTATATAATGTGATTGTGTAGCATATCCAGGCCAAAGAGCTTAATCATTGTGTTTCTTCCACACTCCCTTTGCTTTGCAATGGTAACCTTGAAGGCATACTGTACAGTAATGTAATTCTTCAAAATAAAAGTTATAAAATAGTAAGAAAATTAACATATTAATCATCTTTATATTACATATTACTCACTCTATATCTGTGTAAGGATAGGCTGTCCACTTCAATACAAGTCTTATACATGATATTCAACACATATATTTTTGTATATCTGTTGAAAAAATCCATATACAAATGGACCCAAGCAGTTCAAACCCATGCTGTTCAAGGGACAACTGCAGATCCTATGTGGGGAGAAAAAAAACAAGTCATTTAATCTTTCAACTTCAACAATCTTCCTCTTATTTCATGTCACTTTGAAAAAGTTAGATCTTGTTACCAGATAAAATATGTTTTCCTCTTTAGGATAACATTATCTGGAAATGCTAATAAGTATTCTGCTATGTTTTAGATCCAGTATCACAAATACAGTATCACAGTGCAGATGTACATGTAATTCTTAAAATACTGATTACCTGGATGCATGACAACTAGAAGTCGAAAGGATATAAAGATTCCAGCAGTTGTGAAAACTCAGAAAAAGTAAAGGTCATAGAAACAAACGTCACCTTTAACCAGGACCAGGGGGTACTCATTATTTGTGTCTATATATCTATAGCATACTTTCTTTAAAAAAAATTAATAAAAAAGTAAAACAAAATTAAACTGTGCCTTTGACCTCACAAATATTTCATTATTGTATGCCTTTATCTCAGTCATAATGACATAACAGTCATGACACAGACATGTGATTCTCATCTAATATCCATGTACTTCTTCACAATTCTAGTCTTGCTACAGATGGGTATGCTATATATGTGTGTATGAGAGAGAGACAGAGGTATGCTATGTTACTAGCTTTGACCAAAAATTGTGAGAAGCAAGAGTGTCACTGCCAGGCTGAGGTGATAAAAAATCCCAGAGGGATTCTACACAGATTTTCATTATCTGCCTCTGTGAATAGAAAACTAGTGTAGAGATGACAGAGTCAAGATGGAACCTTGAATCATTGCTCAAAGTAAGCTGCCTTGGAGACCTGGCAGGCACACTGAAGACTTTTATGTAATAACACACTGAGATTTCTGAGTTGGTTTGTTACTGAGGCATAGCCCAGCATCCCTGACTAATATAGCACCTTCTCACTTTCTCACTCCTTTGAATTCCATAGCATTTCAATCCATTTACTTCAAAGGTACTCATCTCTATGTAAGCTTTGTTATTTAAACAAAGTCTTTGCTTAGTCTAACTCAGAGACTCTAAGTTAAACAAGTATATCCTTGAGACCTCTCATTCACTGCCTTAGAGAAAGCAAGGTATAAAAGAGTGAATCTTAAAAAAAAAAAATAACTGCACGTCACTGACTAGTGTTCAAATTCAAGAACATAAGAGACATTGACAACGTGCATCTATAGGAAACAAAACGAAACAGCAATGAGAGAACTGACTCTTTGTACCTATTTTTTCTGTCAGCTATACTGCTGCTGCTGCTAAGTCGCTTTAGTCATGTCTGACTCTGTGCAACCCCACAGACGGCAGCCCACCAGGCTCCACCATCCCTGGGATTCTCCAGGCAAGAACACTGGAGTGGGTTGCCATTTCCTTCTCCAGTGCATGAGAGTGAAAAGGGAAAGTGAAGTTGCTCAGTCGTGTCGGACTCTTTGCGACCCCATGGACTGCAGCCTACCAGGCTCCTCCGTCCATGGGATTTTCCAGGCAAGAGTACTGGAGTGGGGTGCCACTGCCTTCTCCGTCAGCTATACTGAAGAGGCCTAAATGTCATTTATTCATTTAGGGCGACACATATCACAAGTAGCAGAAATCAATTTCTTTGCTAAGTTAAAAAATACCTTAGATTTGCGTCTTAAAAGCAATATGCACTCACTGCCAAGAAGGCCTGTGGATAAGGCAGAATCTTATCAACTACAATCAACAGAACAAAGTGAAATGTTACTGTAACTTCAGCCATCTAAGACCACTGGGGTAAGTCTATAAATGCAAACATGCAACTACTAAATGACTCACTCAGCTGAACAAGTCGGTATGTTCAGAATGAAAGTCATCCAGCTCTGTGCTGCATCAGCACAGCTGGAATGGCCGTAGTGGAAACACTCAGGTCTCCCAGGGCAACCAAAAACAGGGCCTGCCCATCATCTCGATGGATTCCTAACAAAACATAAACCTATTTAAAACTGAGGCCCAGTGAAAGTCTGTGACATATATATTCAGATGTACGCTTTCCAGGGCAGCAACTTTTTCCCAACATGAATTCCTAAAGATCTAACTGCAGGCCTCTTTCAGTGCAGAAGGGTTGTGCTTAACTATGTGTATGAGAATAGTGATTTTTCAGGAAGGAGCAGGGAGGGAGAGAAGGCATGACAGTCACCGAGGGAGGACTTTCAAACCAGCTCACATCCACACCCCACTCACCTTAGGTGTCTGATAAGCCTTTAGAGTCTCAGGCCCTGCAGGATTTGGGGAGCAGGGGTGCAGGCTGTAGGGGCCTCAGGGACCTGTTTCTATCCTCATGCTTTTCCCATTTGGAACTCCTGAAATGAAGACAAGCATGTTGTTTTTTCTGTAAGATTTTTTTTAAAGGTGGACTCCTGAGAGAACAAATGCAAACAAATACCCAGCAGAACAGTCTCAATGTTCCTGGTGGAGACTGAACCGAATGTTTCCTGAGCATCTCCTTCATGCTTTTGTCATCTCGGAGAAAAACAGCGTGTTCCAACCTTCTCACTTGTGTTCACATTCCAGGAAACACAATGTCTCACAATACTGAATAGAACTAGAAGGAGTATACTAAAAATCTCTCACTGATGACTTCATGGAGTTTTAATGCAAATGTAAAACATAGTAGTACGGTCCAAATATAATACTCTGTACCCTCCCAAAATTTTGCTCTTTCACTGAAACAAATTAATACACACCTATAGTGTGCCTAGTAGCATCAACATTCGTCAGAAATATTTAACCAATTCTATTTGATTGTATTGCATAATTTAACTCTTGGGCTTCAAATTCTACTGATTCAACTTCAGAAATATCTTAAACTATACTTCTCCTGTATCTCTGCTATTGGAGAAGTAAATCCAACTCATCAACCCTCTCAAGACAGCATCATTTTCATACTATACCCATCAGGCTATATGATAAGATTTATTGCTCTCCAACCCAAATCTCATTGTATTACAGTAGATTAAAACCTATTGTTGCTTCTGGACAACCAAAAAGACAAAGTCTAAGCTCCTTACCTTTGAAAAAAAGTCTTTCACAAGCTTTAAATTCAATTCTGCTCCTCCTTACCCTGTGCAGTCTTCTCGAATCTCATTATACTTATTTGCATTGTGTGTGGTCATGTTCAGTTGCTTAGTCGTGTCTAGCTCTTTGTGGCCCCATGGACTGTAGCACACCAGGCTCCTCTGTCCATGGAGTTTTCCAGGCAAGAATACTGGAGAGGGTTGCCATTCCCTACTCAAGGGGAACTTTTCCACCCAGGTATCAAAGTCACATCTCTTGCCTCTTCAGCATTGGCAGGCGGATTCTTTACTACAGTGCCACCTGGGAAGTCAAAATATTCCTGAATACATAGTAGCTTTTCTTTGACTTCACACATGCCACCTACTTCATTTACAATGTCTTCTCCCAACTTCTTTACTAAAAAAATAAAAATAAATTTTCCTATCAAAAACAAACTCAAATTTTACTCTCTCCTCAAAGTGTTTTGTTATTGGATGCTTGTAGTAAGTTATGTTAAAACATAGCTGCTTTTGAAACAAGAAATATGTATTTTTTGCCGCACTGTGTGGCATACGGGATCGTAGTTCCCTAACCAGGTATCAAACCCATGCCCCCAGCAGTGGAAGTGCAGTCTTAACCACCGGGCAACTAGGGAAATCCCAAGAAACAGTTATTATCTCTTTGTTTCTGTGATCAGGAATTTGGATGGAGCTTAGCTGATCGTTCCAACAGAGGAAATCTCAGGCTGTCAGGATGCTGACTGGAGCTGTCCTGATCTGAAGCCTTGACTGGGCTGGAGAATCTCCTTTCAAGATGGCTCACACAATGGCTCTTGGAAAAGTCCTTTTTGGCTATTGGCAGGATGCCTCAGCTCCTCACAACATGGACCTCTCCACAGGGCTACTTAAGTGTTCAGACATCTCGACATGGCAGCTGGCCATGAGAAACCTGACAGATGGCAAGAAGGAAACTAATGTCTTTTATCTATCTGACCACATTTTCTTCACAGGAAGTGAATCACTAAGTCCTGATAATAATCATGGAATGCCTTCACCTTTGCAGGGAGGATTATCAAAGAATTTAGACATGTTTTAAAACAATCGCAAAAGGTTTCCAAAATCTCCCCAGGAAGTCAGCTGTTCTTTCTTCTTTTCCCTAGTGATTTATTTTAGCTATTTTGCAAAACATAATATATTGTCTAAGGAATTTATCTGAAAAGATACTGTGGGGCTTTAATACATAAACATTAAACTTCTATTTTGCTATTTCCATATGTGGAAATCCCAAGACTTCTAAAATTATATTAGTTAAAAAATAATATAGCGATAACTGGCTAGTCATTTGGCAGGAGAAAACTGTAACTCTATATTGTCCTTTATATAAAAACAAATTGCAAGTGGGTTTATGATTTTTAATTTTTAAATAAAACTATAAGTGTATCAGGAAAATATGAACAAGCATTTTTTGTCATCTTGGAGTAGAAAGGCCTTTTGGAGAATGACATAAAAGCCCAAAGTCATAAGGAAGAAACTGATAAAGATGACTACTTAAATAGTAACACAGCTGTATAGAAGAAAAAGAAGATTTAAACAAAAAGAAAACAGAGAAACAGAGAAATATTAGTAACATATGAAAAACAAAAAATAATTTTCTTAATAAATATAGAGTTCCTTAGTGGCTCAAATGGTAAAGACTCCACCTGCAATGCAGGAGACCTGGGTTTGATCCCTGGGTCAGGAAGACCCCCTGGAGGAGAGCATGGCAACCCACTTCAGTATTCTTACCTGGAGAATCCCATGGACAGAAGAGGCTGGTGGGCTACAGTCCAACATAGAGTTGGACACAACTGAGAGACTAACAGTATAATAAGAAAAAGTGTACAAATGAGCAAAAGGACTTCTATTCCAAGAAAGCAGAGTACAGGCTACAATCTCGACATTCTATAACAAATCCAGAAATGTATAAAATAATTTTTAAATGCTTATCTGCCCTTAAAAACACAAAGGAAATGCTCAGTGTACCATAACTATGATAAACCTTTGCATATGAGTTAGAATTAGATTTATTTGTGGGTAACAGAGGTCTAAAATAGCAGTAGCATAAGTGAGATTATATATGTGTGTATGTATGTGTGTGTATGTAACACCTATGGAAAAACCTGAACAAAATTTTTGATAAACCCAGTACATACATATACACATATACAAGCAAGATTATACCAGAGATCACACAAATACAAGTGATGCACCCACACACAGACACATTTCTCTCACATAAAAGCCCATGGGTAGAGCACAGGGACAGTAGGGCAGTTCTACCAAAGTCTTCATTAAACTCACCATTCTGTCACACTGGGGTGTGTCGCTGTAATTCTTGTGGTCTCAGTTGTCAGCTAGATCTCTAGCCTTGTCTCCATTACAGGAAGCATCCAACAAGGAGCCATTGACTGAAGAAAGTTTCTAAAAACAACCACATGCATTTTTGCTTACATCTCATTGACTAGAACTTTGTAATAAGATCCCATTTAAGCAAAAGTAGTTTGGGAATACAGTCTTCAATTTGTTTATTCAGATACACAGCTAGAAATCAGGGATTCTATCTTGTGAGAGAAGAAGAATATATATTTGGAAATGTGAGCACTAAAAGTCAAAGATAACATTGAAAAAAATCTCAGTGTAAAACATTTCTGAAAGTGAGGATTGAAGGACACGAAGACTGTGATCATCAGAACCAGTCTATATAAAATGTCCATGAGCTCCTGGACTAACCCTTGAAGCTGCCCAGATCTTTACCTTTCCATACTTTAATGACTCACTCTTTAGACTGTAAGATGTACCCCAGTATCAAACCAATGGATGATGATCTTTTTCTCTCCCTTAAATTACCCAGAATCAGTTTCTTCTGCTCTCAACAAAAACAATCTCAATCAATATATTTCAAAATATCTATTCCAAAATTTTCAGTCAAATGCACATGCATACACACACACACACACACACACACACACACTGGACGTGTCTCTTGAGAAATAAAGGTGAGGTTGTGTAGTTCATTAGCAATCATCTATTTCAACAACAAAGGGCAGATTTCTCTTCATCTCATTTCATTCTTCTGATTATCACCTCAGGGGTTCAACAGGGGTTCCAAAATATTTAAGACTAATTCATTTTGAGTTTCATGTTTTAAATGCAGATTCAATTATATTATTTCCCTACTTAAAACTCTGGGATAAATCTCAATCATTTTTCTGGAAAAAGTCCAAACTCCTGATCATGACATAGAAATCTCTCTATAACCTGGTCCACAGACTAATCCTCCTCCTCCTCCTCTGTGTTAATTTGTGCAATCTCTTAGTCAACACAATTATTTACTGACAGCCTACTGTGTGCCGGCCACTGTTCTAGATGCTAGACATACAGTCAGGAATGATAGTTAAAATATCTACCAGCTAGTATAAGAAGATACCAGCTGTAAACAAGTGATAAAGCTTTACCAAGGTGTACTATCAGAATATCAACCTGAATATATCAATAAATACATCAGAGCCTCTACCTGTAAAGAGTTACATTCTTTAAATGGGAAGAGAGACAATAGATAAAACACTAAACAAGTTATTATGAAAATTTCAAGTATAAGAGTATAAAAAAGAGAAAATGTCATCTAAGGAAGTGACATTTGAGTTGAGATGTGAATAAATAAGATGTAATAGGTTGAAATATGGCCCACACAAAAGGTATGTGCATGTCTTAACCCCCAGAACTTGTAAATGTGGACTGTGTTTAGAAAAGGCGGCATTATGGATGTGATTAAGTGAGGACCTTGAGATAAGATTATCCTAGACTATCTAGGTGGGCACTAAATTCAACGACACTTGTCTTGTAAGAGAAAGGCAGATGGAGATTTGAGACAAAAAGGAAGAGACAGAGACACACAGAGGAGTAAGTGATGTGAAGACTGGGGCAGAGACAGGAGTGATGCAGCTGCAAGTCAAGGAACGCTGGTGCTGCTGCTGCTGCTGCTAAGTCGCTTCAGTCGTGTCCGACTCTGCGCGAATGCTAACAGTCACCAAAAGTTGCAAGAGGCAGACAGTGGATTCCTCCTGTCCTAGTCAACCCAGGTGGCCATAACAAAACACCACAGATTGGGTGGCTTAAACAACAGACATGTATTTACCAGAATTTGAAGGCTGTGAAATCCAATATCAAGGTGTTGGCTGATTCACTTCCCCAGTAAGGGCTCTCTTCTTGGACTCTAGAAGCCCACATTTTCTGTTGTTTTGATTCACGGTTTGTAGTAATTTGTTGCAGCAACCCTGGGAATCTAACATAGAAGGCAACCTTGGAGAATCTGAGCGAAGCATATTCTAGCCAGAATGAGCAGCAAGTGAAAACTTCCAAGATCATCTATAGAGAATATACCACTAATCAAAGCTAATGAAAGAAGAATTGAGGGAAATATAACATGTCTGTAAACATGCCATTTTTCTCCAAGGTAATCTACAAATCCAATGCTGCTCCAATCAGTGTCCTCAAAAATTTCTCACATAAAATTACAAACTGATTTTAAAATTTATATGGAAGATCATAGCCAAAACGATTCTTAGAAATAAAGGACTAAAGGTGTAATATTTGCTTGACATACATTGTCTTATTATAAAGATATAGTAATTAAGAGAATGTGATATTGCTATAAGGAGAAACAGATCAAAAGAGCTTAATTTCAAAACCTAAAAATAGACTTCTATTTATACAAACATATAAATAAACAACAACAACAATACACACACACATATACTTGAAAAGTCCGACAAAGATGGCATTTCAGTACAATCCTCCTTTCCTTCCTTAGTAAACAGTGGCCCAGGGAAGGTTCACAGAGGGAGTCATCCTTCCCAGATACAAGCAGGAAGGGATGCTCTACCTGAAGAGAATTTTTAAATGACAATGACACTGACTGAAAGCTTGCCTGCTGCTTACTGCTACCATGTGCTGGCAAATTAAGGTCAGTGCTGAAATTCTCCTGCCCCAGGAGACCACTCCCCATTGCCCTCCCCCTAAGTAGGCTGCTGCCCTTTCACACTCTCCTCTCTGTAGGCACAGCAATGGAATTTCTCAGTTCAGTTCAGTCACTCAGTCGTGTCTGACTCTGTGACTCCACGGACTGCAGCACGCCAGGCCTCCCTGTCCATCACCAACTCCCGGAGTTTGCTCAAACTCATGTCCATTGAGTCAGTGATGACATCCAACCATCTCATCCTCTGTCGTCCCCTTCTCCTCCTGCCTTCAATCTTTCCCAGCATCAGGGTCTTTTCAAATGAGTCAGTTCTTCGCATCAGGTGGCCAAAGTATTGGAGTTTCAGCTTCAGCATCAGTCCTTCCAATGAACACTCAGGACTGATCTCCTTTAGGATGGACTGGTTGGACCTCCTTGCAGTCCAAGGGACTCTCAAGAGTCTTCTCCAACATCACAGTTCAAAAGCATCAATTCTTCAGTGCTCAGCTTTCTTTATGGTCCAATTCTCACATCCACACATGACTACTGGTAAAACCATAGCTTTGACCAGATGGATCTTTGTCGGCAAAGTAATGTCTCTGCTTTTTAATATGCTGTCTAGGTTGGTCATAACTTTTCTTCCAAGGAGCAAGCATCTTTTAATTTCATGGCTGCAGTCACCATCTGCAGTGTAATTTCTGACCCTGTTTAAACACAGCAGTCTGCCTGCTCTGTCTCTAACTGAAGCTGCACACAGGCATGCTAACAATTCCAGTTTAATGTTAGTGACTGCAAATCTCTAAAGGGCACTAAACATTAGTAACTATTTTACTACATTTTCTTTGAATACTTGCTTCTCCCACTATGCAAAATCACATTACACCCTTCTCTTTCTTCTCAAATCTACAGCCCCCCACCTCTACCATTCTGCTCATTATCAGCTGATGACTGACTCATACTTCACTGAGCAAGTAGGACTGAGATGAGAATTTCCTCATCTTCTACCATCAAACATACCATCTCTACGTCTGAAGTCTACCTTTATGCCTCCTCTTCCAATAGGCGAGGTGTTCCTGCTCCTAAATGCTTCTCCACTGGTGCTTTGGGCCACATTCCTATCCCCATTTCAAGGACTTGAAGCACACTCTAACCTCCTGTTATTCAATTGATAATGTTAAATAATGAAAGGATGGTGATGGATGGATCAGTGCATCATTTATGGATGAATCCATAAATGCAGAGAGAGAAAGACAGACTGAATTACATTCTCATGATCACACCTCCTCAGAGCTATAAGCCCTCCCCTCTTTTTTTAGTTCCTTTCCCAGTAATACTTCTCTGTGTTGATCTCTAAAGTCATTCTCTCCACTTCCTCACCTCTTAGCCGATCATCAGTTTGATCTAACTGGATCTGGTCACCACTCTTCCACAGAAACTATTGTAAGATCACCAAAGATCTCCATCATGTCCAAACCAATGTGACTTCCCTGCCCTTATCCCACACTCCCCACAGCGCTCAGCTACTTCAGACTCCCCTCTCCTTGAGACGCTTCCTCTTCTTGTGGCACCACGCTGTCTGGCACCCTTCCTACCTAACCAGCTGCTTGTTCTCAGCTCATCCACATTTTTTAGATACTGTACACCTCTTTCTCACAAATCTCCCTCTCCAAGTCCACCCTCTTCCCTGAACTCTGAAAGGCATTTATTTCAGAACTGAACTCCTGATTCTCCCCCATCCAAGTTCATCTACTATGTTTACCTTATTAGCAAATGACACTAGAGACCACCTAGCGACTCAAGCCAGAAACCTAACAGTTACTTTTTATTCTTTTTTTTCTCATACTCCAAATTAAATTGTCTCATACCCCATCAACAGTCATAACTCCAAAATATATTTTAACACGAACCATTACATTCTGTGAATTAAAATTCATATTTTATGGCAAGACAAGAAAAATGCAAACATAAAACTTCTTCTCTGCCCTTTGGTCTCCTCTCTCCCCACACTGTGCTTTGTGTATCTGCATTATGCATTGACCAGACCTTCCTCCTTCATCAGCAGGAATACCTGCTCAATCCTGAAAAGCAACAGTCTCTAGCATCAACAAGACAAATCCTTAAAAGGCAGAACTGCTTCTGATCTTGTAAGGGGTCACATGACTCACCAGGATGACACTTAGAGCTGGATTATATAAACTGTCAATAATACATCATTTGATGTATAGCTTTCTGTCTCAAAAAAAAAAAAGAAAGAAAGAAACTTAATTAATTGTGCCTTGATTTCTAACCGGCAGAACAGTTCTCAGAGTTTTCTGAGATGCTCTTCCTGGTATAATCCTCAAATTTGACTCGAATAAAATTTTCCATTTCTTTCTTAGATTGACTAATTTTTCATTGACAATACCATTTCTTTATTGTCTAAGTCACCTTCACTTGGGCTACTAAAATCTCCTCCTGCTGGCCTACTCATCATTCTTGCACCCAAAATTCTTATTTCATAAAAAACAAGAGTAGGCTTTTAAAAGTGCAGATCAGATCATGTTGCTCCCCTGCTGAAAACTCTCCAATGACCTTCCATTACACCCAAAATAAAATCCAAAACCCTCGCAGCTGCCTGGAAGCCCCTCCCTGTTCTGTCTCACTCACCTCCACCTGTGCAATCCCATCTCGGGCAGCCCTCTGCACCACTCAATACACTTCAGGTATACTGACCTTCTTTTTCTGGATGTGATCAAGACCCTTCTCCTTAGAAGAAGTCCACATCCTAGTGTGCCTGGGTGGTCCAGGTTTGCATCTGTTACCCTGATGTCCTACTCACTGTGTATTTGTCCCAGATTTGTCTTTTATTTTAAAGCCAAGGCTTATTAATAGGTACGTTAAAATAAGCCAGGATAGGTTTAGTAGATCTTCACTTCGTACTTCCAGTTACCACCCTGGGCTTGTCTACTAGTGTGTGAGACACGTGAGCACTGAATTGAGTTCTCACTCTAGCAAACCTGTTACACCTGAAAGTTGACCTCACTGAGTATCCTGTTTTCCAGACCCTTTACAAAGGAAAGGGAACAACCAACCAGTGTTTTTTTCTAAAACAAATTACATGGGGACACGAGACCAGGGAGAGCGAACTCCTGCAGTCTTGGGTGGTAGCAGGAGATGCAGTAACTCTCTCTGCCTCTAGGATCTGAACACCAGAAAGAGACAAAGCTTCACCTCAAAGGGCTAATTCTGTTACCAGCCAGTGGAGCACAACCTTGGATGATATCCTGTGGACCAGTGGACTTGCTTGTTTATGGGTGTTGGAGTCTCAACACCCATAAACAAGCAAGTCCAGTAGCATACTTCTCAGAGGTAATTGTTTCGCCAGGATTCAGAAAGCTGTAGTGGATCAGATGGGCAGCAGACCACCAAATAGTGACCGTTACCCTTTGGGGAGTGCTTTGGAGCTTCTTCTTGGTCCAGCCACTGAACTGGCTATCACTGGCTGTCATATAAAATCCATTTTCGCTCACATACCACAATTTGACTGAGAAATGGTTCGTTCTTGCTACATAGAATAAGAGAAAATAACACTCCAAAACGACTATTTTTTTTGATTTGCAGTCAGCTCATGAGGCACCCACTTATTGAGGTTTTTCACTTTTTCAATGTTCACCTTTCCAAATGACCATAGAAAGGTCGGCGTTGAGTTACTGGGCAACTTCTCATGTAGTTATAAGAGGATCAGCTTCAATGATTGCTCTCAACTGGTCATTGTCAACTTCCAATGGCTGGCCACTAAGCTCCTCATCTTCAAGGCTCTCATCTCCTCTGCAAAACTTCTTGAACCATCACTGCACTATACGTTCATTAGCAGTTCCTGGGTCAAATGCATTGTTGATGTTGTAAGCTGTCTCCGCTGCTTTATGACTCATTTTGAACTCGAATAAGAAAATCGCTCTAATTTGTTTTTGGTCTAACATCATTTCCATAGTCAAATACATAGAAAATAAATAGCAGGTAATAATTCATTAGCAAAAACACAAAGCAAGAAATGTGCATTAAAATGATGTATAACATAATCACATTTATTTAAGAATGAATTCCAGTATCAAATGGCAAAGTGCAACAATGCGAAATCGCAATTACTTTAGCACCAACCTAATAATAGGTGCATTTTTTCACTCTACTCTGGATCATTTAACTGAATAGCTGGGTCTCCAAAACACATAATAAATCTGAGCCCACTCACTGCCTGCAAGGTAACTCCTATAGGGCCTGTGACACCTTGTATATTCTGGGTTATCAGTAGCTAGTAGCTAGGATCACTGATTACCCAAGGAGTACCCAGACTATGTTAGGCTCCTAGAAGTTTCCAGGAAGTTATAGACCCTGATTTATACACTCTGAGAGCTCACATTCTACCTGGGTTATGACTGGAACACATGCGAATCTGGCAACAAGAGTCAAAATGAAAGTAAGCTCAAAGTAAGTAACCAGGAGTTCAATGAAAGGCCACTATTTTAAGCTGGATAATATCTTTTTATGTAAAAATCAATGAGTTCATGATGGCAATAGGTTATACAAAAAATATATACTCAGTCAACAAAAAATAATACTAACACAGCCTAAAAAGAAGGTTGTAAGTACTCAGAACAAGCTGAGTATTTGCATTTATTTTCTTTTCCTCTAAAAATAAATAATTTACTGTTGTAAGGTCAATTAAAGTATATACTGGAAAAACAGTAGGAACTTAGAAAAAATAAGACAACCATCCACACAGCACCCACAGTGCTACGTGTACCTCAGTAAACTGCTCTCGCCTACAACCACACAGGACCAGAAGCTATATGACCAATATCTCAGAGTAATAAAACTTGGGGATGCTAATTTATATAAACCAAGCCTATAAGAGAGTAATTGTCCATGGACCACTTTACATAGAGGAATGTAACTTCAGCTCGTCTAAATTGTGCACTTTTGCACACATAGGGAAACAAAATCTTCATATGACCTTGGTGAGGATGGACCCAGAACAGTGGCAGGGCAGTGAATTTTTATGATTTCTGCATGTTTGATGACATTAGACCTAACGGCCTTACAGGTTCATCCTCTTAATAAGGAAAGAGTCACCAAACAGCCCCATAGCTGTTTGAACACCTAGAACACCTAGAATGTGGACTGGCTCACAGCTGACATTCGGTAAATATTCACTGAATGACTGAATGAATAAAAGTTCCCCTAACAGTACTTTGATAATTGTTGCCAGACTTGACTTTCTGTTTTTCTACAATTTTTCCTGAAATGTTCTAAATTGCATTATTCCGGTCAACATGTTTTTAAAGATGTATATTAATACCTTTATTTCTTTATAGTCAAGATTCACAGGCTAGAAAGTCAGTTGTTTTAAAACAGGGTTACTCAAACTCAATGCTATTGACATATTTAACCAGATAATTCTCTGTTGTGAAGAGCTATCCTCTACAATGTAGACAGTTTAGCAGTATCGCTGGCCTCTACCCACTGATGCCAGTAGCTCAGGCACGCGCACACACACTCACACATACACACACAGTCTTTCCTGTGTTTCCTATTAATATTTACCTTTGCGATCCAAGATTATGTTTTGTTTCATGGTTTTGAGGTAGTTCATTGTAATGAGACTTACGAAAAGAAGACTGGTTTGGGGTGGGGTAAGGTAGAATAGAAGGACTTTGAGAGGAAAGAACAGTTGCTAAGAATAGCTAAGTTAATCAGAAATGTCCCCAGGCATTGTCAAATATCCCTTGGGGACAAAATTAACCAGTTCTTTAAAGTAACATCTCTCTCTTATCTATTAAGAACTAATTTCAGAATTTAACAGTCAGAGACTACTGAATCTTCACTGCTATGTCTCTTGAGCTTCACCCTTCCCCCAGGTACTGCCCAGACCACCAGACCATTACATAGATACACCACCTACAGTGGGATTTCAAGGGAGAAGGAAAAGAAAATAATCCAGAAGGAAATTAACTCCCTCACTTCCACCTACCCAATCCAAATGCACTCAGCCCTCCATATCCAAGGGTTCCATATGCACAGATTCACCTGACCATGGACTAAAAATAGTCGGGGAAAAAGTTTCCAGAAAGTTTCAAAAAGAAAACCTTGAATTTGTCAGTCAGCAACTACTTACATAGCATTTACATTGTATTAGGTATTATAAGTAACCTAGAGATGATTTAAAGTATACAGAAGGGTGTGTACAGGTTATGTGCAAACACTACACCATTTTATATAAGGGCCTTGCATATCTTCAGATTTTGGAATGAGGGTGCAGGGAGGTTCATGAAACTAGTCCCCCCCCTACCCTGCAAGTATGAGGGATCACTGTATTGCCAAGGGTCCTTGGCGATACAGTGAACAAGAATGCCATTTTGTCAGTTGAGTCTTATCAACACACTGTCAAGTTCCACACAACACAAAATTTGGGGAAAAAATACAAGAATCAAGTACCCTCAAAAAGATGAAGTTTGACTGCAATGACCATTCTCCCAACAAAGACTGGTGTGATTATCTCCAGCTTTCTTTAACATCCAAACACTTCTGGCTTAGTTATTGGGAAGAATGAAAAACATTAAAGAATTTTGAAAAGTTAGAATTCTTGACTCACTGATCCTAAAAACAAATTTATGAAACAAATATAAGCAATATAATATGACTTTTTACAATGTAAAGGGTTAGTCACTCGGTCACATCTGACTCTTTGAGACCCATGGACTGTACCCCGCCAGACTCCTCTGTCCATGTAATTCTCCAGGCAAGAATACTGGAGTGGGTTGCCATTCCCTTCCCCAGGGGATCTTCCTGACCAAGGGATTGAACCCAGGTCTCCTACATTTCAGGTAGATTCTTTAACATCTGAATCACCAGAAACATGTCAAAAGCTATTAATTTATATAACCATATTTTACAAATATAATATAGCACATATTAAATACATATATTAAATACATAAGAAGGCAGAAATTGATACATATGCCAAATGCCACTTGAGGTAAAGATTATTTTATAATTGAGAGAATAGGGACCCAGACTAATTAAATTGTCAAAGTTATACATAATAGATTCAGGGTGCAAATCTTTGTTTTCCCAGCAACCCTACAGCACCTCCCTTGTGAGTGTAGGAGAGCAAAATCTATCACCCTAAAGTGTCTCATGTGGATTATTCTGAACTGAAAACAATTAACGCCCAGAACACTGAAGAAGAAACTTTAACCTTTCCCGTGACTGCCCCCAGAATTGTTCGGATGGAGGGCCTCTTCAGGAAGGGAGCTGCCCCCCTGAATAACTGCAGCAAGAGCTAGGTGTGCAGGTAAGGAGGAAGCTGGAGAAGTCTGTCAAAATTCCTCTCTATTTCCCAGGCCTCTTCTTGGCCCAGCAAATATTTATTCACCAAATATTTGTTTTTCTACCTCCATGGGCATTGCCTTCTTCCCTTCTGAAGTCCCAAACCACTACCCCCAACATCCTCTTTTTTCTTTAGCTGAAGATGGTATTTAAAGGTGAGGGTCTTAGACATTTGAGGTAGTTATTCAGTTTTCCTTTCTGGATCTCTCCCATTGTACACAGGTCATTAAAATTTTGATTTTCTCTTGTTAATCTGTCTCATGTCAACCCAATTCTTAGACAAGCCAGAAGAACCTAGAAGGGTACAGAAAACTTTCTTCCTGCCCAACATGAATATATCTTATTATTCTTTTTTATTTCATAAAAACGTTAATAACTACCATAACTTCTATAGCACATGCCTAAACTGTTGACACAGCAAACACTGTTTGATCTAAAATATTTTAAAATATTATAGAAATTTAAAGATAAACATTCTCAATGATTTCTTAAACTTGATTTTTTTTAATTAGTTTATTTTCTAATTTTTAACTTTACAATATTGTATCTGTTTTGCCATACATTGACATGAATCCACCATGGGTGTACATGTTTGCCCCTTCCAGAACCCCCCTTCCACCTCCCTCCCCATCCCATTCCTCTGGGTCATCCCGGTGCACCAGCCCCGAGTACCCTGTATCATGCATTGAACTTGGACTGGCGATTCGTTTCACATATGATAATTTACATGCTTCCATGGCATTCTCCCATATCATCCCGCCCTCGCCCTCTCCCATAGAGTCCATAATACTGTTCTATTTATCTGTGTCTCTTTTGATGTGTCGCATACAGGGTTATCTTTACTGATTGACTAAATACCATATATGTGTGTTAGTATACTACATGTACCCCAATATTCATCGCAGCACTGTTTATAATAGCCAGGGCATGGAAGCAGCCCAGATGCCCATCAGCAGATGAATGGATAAGGAAGCTGTGGTACATATACACAATGGAATATTACTCAGCCATTAAAAAGAATACATTCGAAACAGTTCTAATGAGGTAGATGAAACTGGAGCCTATTATACACAGTGAAGTAAGCCAGAAAGAAAAACACCAATACAGTATACTAACACATATATATGGTATTTAGTCAAACAGTAAAGATTTGTTAAATTTTAATGTAAGATTTTGATGGTCTTAACATATAAAATAACAATGTACAAGACCAAGAAAAAAATTAAACACTTGGCCAGAATTTCTATTTAGTCATATGTTGGAGTGATTTAGCTACATGTAGTCAGTTAAATCAAACATACGACCAAAACCTAATAAAATAACTATGTGTAAAATATTAGCATACTTGAGACTTGTTTAGTCCTATTCAAGGGGAGTGGAATGTTTTTACGGGAGTGGAATGTTTTTCCATGTGTGTTTTTCTTGACAAAATAGGGACTTTAATCCCAAGTAAACTCTAGGAGACAGATGGTCTCTCACTGCCTATAGATCAGGTCTCATAAAGTCACAAATATTTTTCTGTTTTAAAGTCAGACGTGGTATTTCAACAACTTTTTATTATACCTTAGAACTAGGAACAACTGCCTTCAGAGACATTTTCCCCTTCATCCTGAATCTTTTCTTATCTCGTCCTCAAATGACCAGTCAGGAAAATCAGAAGAGTTTAATGTTCCAAGAGTCACAACAACACTGTTTGGATAAGCACTGGGAGCCAGGACATGTCTAAAAAAAGCTTTGATTTATTTCATGAGATCACTAAAAGAGACTCATTAGCTAAATTTTTCAGTCAATAAATGTGGTTTAAATATAAATGACAACATCAGTTCAACCTTCAGAACTTTTCCACTTCAAATTGCCTACAAGAAAACTACAGGCTACTTACACTTATCACCAGTAACCAACCTTTCTGCAGAAACTGCTCTTTCTGAAATACTTAAATAAAGAATAATAAAGGGAAACAGTCAGAAATGTAAAGACTCACAATTTTGACCTCTGTTATTTGCCTAGCACCCACTGAAAAACCCTTGAGCCTGACTGCTTACAACGGAAAATATGTCATTAATTTTGAGCAGAAGAAACAATTAGCACATAATCAGCTATCAATTATCCCAAGTCTAAGTCTCTCCTGGCTGGATCTGTCTTGTACTGCTTTGACTTATTTTTTTTATGTAAGTGCTTAGAACCACATATTATTTTTCACAAAGAGAAAAGTACAAAAACTGTACTGACCTACGTGACTTATAATGGTTAACAAACAATTTTTAAAAAGAAAAAAAAAGTTGCAGTAAAACACATTGCTGATTTTGGTATCAGGCTGATGACCTCACATAATGAGTCCAGAAGTATTCCTTCCTCTGCAATTTTTTGGAATAGTTTCAGAAGGATAGGTGTTTACCCTAAATGGTAGAATTCACCTGTAAAGCCATCTGGTCTTAGATTTTTGTTCGTTGGGAATTTTTAAATTACTGATTCAATTTCAGTGCTTGGAATTGGTCTATTTGCATTTTCTATTTCTTCCCGGTTCAGCCTTATGAGTATCTTTCTAAGAATATGTCTGTTTCTTCAAAGTTGTCCATTTTATAGGTGCATAGTTACTGTCATGGTCCGGGCCTGGGTTGAAAAAGAATTTCCAGACATGAAAGAGAATGAGAGGGCAATAAAGTTTATTAGAGTGGGAGACACTCTTAGAGCAGTCGGCCAGCTCAAGGGAGAACTGACATTGAACAGGGAGCCTTAGTTCGCTTTTATACCCAGGGTACAAGGAGTGGGATAAGCGCCTTGCAGGTCATTTGCTGATTGGATGAGGCACGTGTTCTGAGTTGGGGGAAGAGAAAGGCAAATACTTTCTCCCTGTGGAGTAGGAGGGGAGATAGGTTATACTGCTCAGGAGGACCTGAAATCCATTAACAGTTACAACGTGGGGGACAGAAGGATGATAAGGGTCTGGTTTTTCTGTTCCTGCATTCCAAGACCCTCCTTGGTTTTACCTACTCTTTCATCCTTGGGTCACCACAGTTACTAACAGTAGCCTCAGGATCTTTTATATCCCCGTAACTTCTTTTTCATTTCTGATTTTATTGATTTGAGCCCTTTTTTCTCAGTGAATTTGGCTAAAGGCTTATCAATTTTTGTTTATTTGTTCAAAGAACAGCCTTTAATTTCATGGATCTTTTCTATTGTTATTTTAGATACCACAAAAATAGAAAATTACAGGCCAGCATCACCAATGAACACAGTTGCAAAAATCCCCAACAACATACTAGCAAACTGAATCCAATAAGGATCATAAACCATGATCAACTGAGATTTATTTCCAGGGATACAAGGATTTTTCAATATCTGCAAACTAATCAATGTGATACATCACATTAAAAAGTTGAAGAATAAAAACCATATGATCACCTCAATAGATACAGAAAAAGCTTCTGATAAAATTCAATATCCATTTATGATAAAAACTCCCCAGAAAGTGGGCATAGAGGGAATATAATTCAACATAATAAACGTCACATATGACAAACCCAAAGCTAACATTATCCTGAGCAGTGAAAACCTGAAAGCATTTCCTCTAAGATCAGGAACAAGACAAGGATGCCCACTCTCACTACTTTTATTCAACACAGTTTTAGTAACAGCAATCAGAGAAGAAATAAAAGGAGTTCAAATTGTAAAAGAAGTAGTAAAACCATCACTGTTTGCAGATGACAAAATATATACACAGAATATCCTAAAAATGCTACCAGAAAACTACTAGAGCTCATCAATGAATTCAATTAAGTTATGTGATACAAAATGACTATAGAGAAATTTGTCATATTTCTATACACTAACAATGAAATAGCAGAATCAGATATTAATGAAACAATCCTATTGACTATTGAATCAAAAAGATAAAATATCTAGAAATAAATGTACCTAAGGAAGCAAAATACCTGTACTCTAAAACCTATAAGACACTGATGTAAGAAATTGAAGACCACATGAATGAAAAGATATGCCATGTTTTGGACTGAACAAATCAATATTGTTAAAGTGACCATTCTATACCAGGCAATCTACAGATTCAATGCAATCCCTATCAAATTACCAGTGCCATTCTTTACAGTATTGGAACAAAAAAAATAAAATTTTTCTGTGGAAACACAAAAGACTTTGAACACAATACACAAAAGTCTTTGAAAAGACAAATCAGTCTTGAGGAAGAACAGAGCTGGAGGAGTCATACTCCCAGATTTCATACTATATTACAAAGCTACAGTAATCAAGACAGCATGGTACTGGCACGAAAGCAGAAATATAGATCAATGGAACAGGATAAAAGTCCACAGATAAATCCAGTACCTATGGTCAATTAATCTACAACAAAGGAGGCCAGAATATAAAATAGCAAAGACAGTCTCTTCAATAAGTGGTGCTGGGAAAACAGGACAGCTAAAGAATGAAATCAGAACATTCTCTAATACCATATATGAGAAGAAACTCAAAATAGATTAAAGACCTAAAAGCAAGACCAGATTACCATAAAAATCCCAGAGGGAAACACAGGCAGAACACTTTCTGACATATTGCAGCAATATTTTTTGGATCTATTTCCTAGAGTAATGGGATTAAAGACAAAAAATAAACAAATGGCGCCTGCGTGTGTGTGTGTGTGTGTGTGTGTGAGCTCAGTCACGTCTGACTCTTTGCGATCCCATAGACTATAGCCTGCGTGTGTGTGTGTCTGTGTGTGTGTGTGTGTGTGTGTGTGAGCTCAGTCATGTCTGACTCTTTGTGATCCCATAGACTATAGCCTGCCAGGCTCCTCTGTCCGTGCAGTTTTCCAGGCAAGAATACTGGAGTGGGTTGCTATTCCCTTCTCCACAGGATCTTCCCAACCCTGGATGGAACCCGTGTCTCTTAAATCTCCTACATTGGCAGGCAGATTATTGACCATTGCACCACCTTGGAAGCTTTAAATGGGGCCTAATTAAACTAAAAGACTTTTGCACAGCAAAAGAAACCATAAACAAAGTGAAAAGACAACCTACAGAACAGAAGAAAGTATTTGCAAAGCAACTGACAAGGAATTCATTTCCAAAACACACAAATAGCTAATATGGTTCAATATCAAAAACAAACAAACAACCCAATCAAAAAATGGGCAGAAGCTCTAAAAAGACATTTCTCCAAAGAAGACAGATGACCAACAGGCACAAGAAAAAATGTTCAATATCACTATTAGAGAAATGGAAATCAAGATAATAATGAGGTATTACCTCACACAAGTCAGAATGGCCATCATCAAAATGTCTACAAACTATAAATGCTGAAAAAGGTGTGGAGGAAAAAGGACTTCCTACACTGTTGATGGGGGTGTAAATTAGTGTAGCCACTATGGAGAATAGTATGGAGGTTTCTTAAAAAACCAAAAACAGTTACTATATGATCCTGCAATTTCACTCCTGGGTGTATATCTGGAGAAAAACCATAATTTGAAAAGATAATACACCCCAATGTTCACCGCAGCATTGTTTACAATACCCAGGACATGGAAGCAATCTAAATATCCATCAGCAGAGAAATGGATCAAGAACATGTGATACATATATACACTGGAAAATCAGTCATTAAAAAGAATGAAATGATGCTATTTGCAGGAACGTGGATGGACCTAGAGATGGTCATACTGAGTGAAGTAAGACAGACAAGGAGAAATTTTGTATAATATCTCTTATATGCAAAATCAAAAAAGAAACACCACCAATGAACTTATTTAGAAAACAAAACTGATTCACAGACTTAGAGAATGAACTTATGGTTGCCAGGGGGGTAAAATGGAAAGAAGGGATAGTTAGGGAGTTTGAGATTGACATGTTCACACAGCTATATTTAAAATGGATAACCAATGTACAGCACAGGGAATTCTGCTCAATGTTATGTGGCAGCCTGGATGGGGAAGAGTGGATGCATGTATATGGATGGCTGAGTCCCTTTGCTGTCCACCTGGAACTACCAAACATTGTTAATCAGCTATACTCCAATATAGAATAAAAAGTTTTTTAAAAAATGGAAGAGCCTAGATGCCCATCAGCAGACAAATGGATAAGGAAGCTGTGGTACATATATACAATGGAATATTACTCAGCCATCAAAAAGAATACATTCGAATCAGTTCTAATGAAGTGGATGAAACTGGAGCCTATTATACAGAGTGAAGTAAGCCAGAAAGAAAAATACCAATACAGTATACTAATACACATATATATGGAATTTAGTAAATCGGTAGAGATAATCCTGTATGTGAGACAGCAAAAAAGACACAGATGTGTAGAACAGTATTATGGACTCTATGGGAGAGGGCGAGGGCGGGATGATATGGGAGAATGCCATTGTAGCATGCAAATTATCATATGTGAAACGAATCGCCAGTCCAAGTTCGATGCATGATACAGGGTGCTTGGGGCTGGTGCACCAGGATGACCCGGAGGGATCGGATGGGGAGAGAGGTGGGAGGGGGTTTCTAGAAGGGGAACACATGTACACCCATGGTAGATTCATGTCAACGTATGGCAAAACAGATACAATATTGTAAAGTTAAAAAATAGATAAATAAACTAATTTAAAAAAAAAAAAGAAAAAATATTGCTGAAAAAGATGAAAGAAATCAGGTATGATTTTAAAAGCTGCCCTGGGTAAAAAAGGGTAATTAGTCTGGGTAATTCCAATTTTTTTCATTCTTTTTGTAATCGCCAGATTAAGGACATGTGCCTGTGTGCATGCTAAATCGCTTCAGTTTTGTCTGACTCTTTGTGACCCCATGGACTGTAACCCACCAGGCTCCTCTGTCCATGGGATTTTCCAGGCAAGAATACTAGAGTGGGTTGCTCTTCCCTTCTCCAGGAGATTATGGACATATGATTATTCAATTTGCCAACTGATTTTCTCAGTGTGCATCTACAATGTTTGGTTTTCCTGTAAGTTCTTCCTTTATAAAATAGAGATGATATTGTTCCTTCCTTATTCTTTCTTTTTATTTGGGGGAGTAGGAAAAGCACTGAATCAGGATTCAGGAAAATCATTCCAGTACTGGAATGTCATTTACTAACTACTTGACATCAGACTAGCCTCAGTATCCTCATTTTTAAAACAGAGAGTAGTGCTAATCCCCTTTTCTATTAATACTTCATATAGCTTTATAACCATGAAATGAGATAATACACAGGAGAACAATCTCAAATTGTAATATCCCATATAAAAGTAAGGTGGTATTACAGGATTTTACAGTCGAAGCTAAAGACACTATTAGGGCCAACAAATAACTTGTCACAGCTCCATCATTTATAGATCTTAGATGAATTAGTTTTTAATGACTCCAAGTATTCATTTTCCCCTAACCCCATGCACATGTATCTGTCAATAGTCACTGGCATTATGTTTCAGAAGACTAATTCTTATTCCATGAAAGCCTGACAGACCCAAAAAGATAAAAATCTGGCCTATGTAAATGCCAATACTCAAATATAAAATAGTGCACATATCAAAGATTTCTAAAATGTATTTCAGAACAGCAAACTGGTTTCTCAAGTAGCAGAATTAACACAGATCTTGTTGATTTCCACTTCTCTAATTAAACTGGCCACATTCTTAGATCGTCGTTTACCAGTGACTTTCCTATTGACATCAACTTCATGACATTCTGGGCTTCCCAGGTGGCACTAGTGGTAAAGAACCTGCCTGCCAATGCAGGAGATGCAAGAGACATGGGTTCAATCCCTGGGTCAGGATGATACCCTGCAGGAGGAAATGGCAATGCACTCCAGTATTCTTGCCAGGAGAATCCCATGGACAGAGGAGTCTGGTGGGCTACAGCCCCATGGGCTACAGTTTTTTATGGGGTCATAAAAAACTGGACACATCTGAGCACTAACTTCATGACATTCTGCATCTTTTTTGCAAATTTTGCTATTAGGTTTTTCATTATATTTGCATTATGTTATTAATTATTAATTACCAGAATTCTGTTAAATGGGGAGAGGGTTCTCAGTGTAATATTGGTTTTCCTTAGTGGATGTTTTCCTGTTTTGATGGCTTTTGCATCCTTGTGCACTCAGTGTGGAGACTAGCAATAATGAATAATCAGATAAGGAGGACACCCTATTCCTATTTTGTTCTGAGAACAAAAATGAAATTATTTATTGATATTCCTCAGTAAACGCTGCTTCCTGGTATTTTTAAAGACAGAAGGCAGTAAGCAGAAGCCATTAGGCAGAGAAAAGAAGAGACAAAAGAAGTAACCAGTGATGGAATAGGAAGCAGAAAGAAGGTGCTGAGTCACAGGCATGACGGACAGGTGGAATTGCCCTCGGCTCCCAGAGCTGCCCCTAATTCCGAGCACTTGCTCAGAGTTTCCTGGCTCTCCATTCAGACTGTGTGTCCATCCTGACAATAGACTGCTATCACCCAGGGCAACAAGAATGCCTCAACTGTGAAATAATCAAACATGCCAAGGGGATCTCTTTGTTAAATTTTGGTCAACCAGGCTTGCTTCTGGGGAGGTACTGACAAAAGAAGCATTCCTTCCACTGAATGAAAGAGCCCTTTTCTTTTCTGATTTAACTCATTCTCTTAACTGTCCTCTTCCTTCAGTTTCAACAGGCTCCAAAGGACACTTTCTCCAAATTTCAAGGGAAAAATAAAACAGTTTCTCAGTAATATAGTGTGTACAGCACTCCCCGGTTTACAAAGTATTTTATCTCACATCCACAAGAGGACAGTATAAAAATAACAAACTCTAGCAGTGGAATCTAGGGATTTTCATTTTTAATGAGATTTAATGACTAGTCAATCCTTTTATTTCACTTTTTTTCACTCGTTAAATGAAAATGAAATTCCAGTTTTACCCTCCTAGGAATACTTGTGTACATCATCTGAACTAATGCTATGGGTGTTTAAACACTATTGAATCACATGTGTATAAACAATCTCTTGATTTAATTACATAAACTACTAATATCATTCATGGGTTTTCTATTAACTAAATCATTATTTCATTCAACAATTACATTGAGCATGTAATTACCATGTGCCCAGCAATGTATTCAAGACTGGATTTCACTAGCTCAACCATCACGATCAGCTTTTTACAGACCATAATTACACAGCCAAGGTTTCCATGAGGAAACCTAACTGATGACAACCCAAACTGAGCTTCCCACAGAAACATCAGTTCTACAGTGAAATGGTTACAGACTTAGAAATCAAATCCTGGCTCTGCCAGACTTGCTTGCTTCTTCACCTCTCCAAGCATCTGTAAGGTAGAGATAACAGCACCTACCTCACAGAGGTGTAATGATAAGAAATGATGAAAATATATGTAAAGTGTTTGGTCAGTGGTTGGCACATATAATAGGTGTTCAATAAACAAAACCTACTGTCATTATTATTAAAGGGCCAGACTTTTTTCCAAGGAAGACTGTTAAAAACTCCATTATCCCAGTGCACCAGCCCTGAGCACCTGTCTCATGTATGGAACCTGGACCCAGAGGGATGGGATGGGGAGGGAGGTGGAAGGGGGGTTCAGAATGTGGAACACATGTAAACCCATGGCTGATTCATATCAATGTATGGCAAAATACACTACAATATTGTAAAGTAATTAGCCTCCAACTAAAATAAATTTAAAAAAACTCCATTATCATTATCATTAATGTTCTCATTTTTCACATGGAGAAGACTTAAGCTCAGAGAAGTTAAATCCTTCATTCATGTAGCAAGTGTGGCCAGCCCTTACTGTGTGCCAGACTAGGGCTGGTCTCCACAGGAATAGGGACACAGAGGACAGAGCCTCTGGCTTCAAACACCCACTGTCTTACAGAAAAAAACAGGGAGAAGCCAATGGCCCCAGAAGAGGGAAGCACGGGGCTGTGGTAGCACACAAGTGAACTCACTCAGGATGCAGGCAGTGGAGGAGGCTCCCCAGATGGGGTGTCCCCACTGAGTCATAAGGGAAGTAACATGACAAGAGCAGTTAACAACTAGCAGCCTGGCTTTAATGACACCAAACCCTTGTCTCCAAGAGCCGTGAACTGCCCACAGTACCCCAGCTTCTTTGACTAGATTCAGTTAACAAGGAATTTATTAGCACTTGCTTGATGGAAAAGTCTGTACTGGGTGGCAACAAAAGTGACTAATTATAGTTCTTATCTCATGAAAAGAACGGGATATAAAACAGAAATACAGATGCCCAACTCAACTGACACCTAACAAAAGTCTAATGTTCAAAACCAGGTGCTGGACATTCTGCTGGAGTTCTCGCCTAATTCTCAGGCTCTCGGTGTGGATGCTAGTGATTCCTCACACACCCTGTGGAAACAGGGCAACAAGACTGCCCATACTGTGAATTCCACCAAGCAGCAAAGCGGGGCAACATTATTCACCACCTCATGTGTAAATTCCCTGGTGGCTCAGACAGTAAAAGCATCGGCCTTGCAATGTAGGAGACAGGGTTCAATCCCTGGGTTGGGAAGATCCCCTGGAGAAGGCAATGGCAACCCACTCCAGTACTCTTGCCTGGAAAATCCCAAGGACAGAGGAGCCTGGTAAACTATAGTCCATGGGGTCACAAAGAGTCGGACACAACTGAGCGGCTTCACTTTCACTTTCTTTCATGTGTAAATTGTAATATAAATTCTTTAATAAATATCTGATTGTGCATGTTAAGTCACTTCAGTCATGCCGAACTCTTTGCGACCCTATGAACAGTAGACCACCAGGCTCCTCTGTCCATGGGATTTTCCAGTCAAGAATACTGGAGTGGGTTGCCATGCCCTCCTCCAGGGGATCTTCCTGACCCAGGGATCAGACCCACAACTTTTATGTCTCCTGCAATGGCAGGCAGGTTCTTTAGCACTAGCTCCACCTGGGAAGCTCCAAATATCTGCTCAGCACACATTAAAAGGAACATCTTTTATCGCTTGTAAGTGCTATGAATTCTATACTTCATTGTGCACAGTGTTTTTGCTTACTTCAGATTGTTTACAGTGGAAACTATTGAAAATATTTAAGGTATCTACATCTTTACAATTGAGTTTTTCTTTAGTTTTCTTTTGAGTGCTTTGTTCAGCAGATTTGGGGATCAGAATTATGCTTGCCTCAAAAAAATTTCTTGGGGAAACTTCCTGCCACCCTGTGCTTTGGAGCAATATAGGTATTACCAGACCCTTAGTGGTTTTATTCAGTTCATCTGAAAAATCCAATGAAGCCTGGTCATGACTCACTAACAGCAGTGCTCCCGCTGCAGCACAGACTCACCTTCAGATGCCCTCTCAACGCTGCACTGCACACAACCACTAAGGGACAAACATGGATGGGCCAGTTATTTTCAGTCTTTCTTTATTACACATAGAATGTAAAAAATAAAACAAATGAACGAACGCAACAAGACAGAAACAGACTCACAGATACAGGGAACAAACTGGTTACCAGTGAGGAGAGGGAATGCGAATGGGGCAGGACTCGTGAAGGGGATTAAGAGGGACAGACTACTGGGTAGAAAGGAAGATACAAAGATGTAACCTACAGCACAAGGAATACAGCCAACGTGTTATAATAACTTAATACGAGTATAACCTATAAAAATATTGAATCACTATGTGGTACACCTGAAATTAATGTTGCAAATCAACTACACTTCAATTTTAAAAAGAAAGAAGAAATTAAGACAAGTTCTTTTCTGTGTATGACTTTGACCACATCCCACATATTTTTATATGTGATTACTCCATCTTAATAGCCTTTGAGTTTTATCTTTATTTCCTCCTTGGCCTACAAGTTCTTCATTTAGTACACGCTCCATATATAGCGAAACTCAGGAAATATATTGTTAATATGTGGGCTTCTGGCACAGCCTCTAAAACAACGTAACTTTACCCTCACCCATGACCCTTATAGCACACCTCTGTTGCCTAAAAAAGGAAACCTTCTCAGGTTATACGGAGGATGCCATCCACTTACTTCTCAAGAGATACCAACTTTACTGCTATTCAAGCCTGATAGGTTTTTTCTTCCTTTGGTGCTTTCTGTTTCACGTATTCCCAAGTTCCATATTTCTCATATGTCAATGGTGTATTTTCCCCTTTTCCAGCAGCACTACAAAGTTTCCTGTTTTCTTTTCTTCTCTTTTTAGCTTTTTCCCATTTCAGTGGATTCTGGGGAAGAAGAGGAGGTAATTGCACAGGCTCAAGATAAGACCTTAGAGCAAAAATCTAGAATTTTTTTAAACTCTTTCAAGTGCTACCCAATGGATCATACTCTTAATAAGACTTTCCTATTTGTTCTCCTCTTCTTGAACCTAAGAAAATTATCTAAACTGATAATTGTACATATTAATATATTATAATGTTATCATAAAGTTGAACATTTTAATCCAAATAATGCAATAGTGCTTATATGTGAACAGAAATTAAGAGCTTAAAAGCAGTACAAGCACAAACGAAATCATTTTCTATCATTATGAAAGTTTTAAAACCCTTAGGAAGTGTTCTGTCCTCTAAAGTCTACAGTGCATTAGGCCTCAGTCCATTTGCCTGAGAAGCAAAAAGCTGAGACCTATTACATAATGATGCAAACCAGAAATCCCTAAAAACAAGAAACAAGTGACCTTTATATTAGATTTATTATTACATTTTCTAATTAAGACAAATATATATACACATGTATGTACATATGTATGACTTTGTTCAAATATATATTGTAATAGACAGTGAAATGAGAACAAATGATAATACCATATGACCTTTTTAATCCTGTGATTCTTTTAAAACATTTTTATTAGAGCAAATGTCAGATTTTTGCACATGTTCACAATGTTTTAAATGGATAGCCTGTATATCACTACCTACCTTGTCAATTTTACTTCTAATTTGTATCTCTGTTAAATAGTTTTAATAAAGTTTATTTTATCTATTTAAAATAGGTAAAAGTCAGATTTTTAAGAAAAGTAACAAACAGATTCAAGAAAATGCAAACAGAAAAAATACTAACAGAAAGAATAGTAAGCTTACTTACAAACACTGCAAAGTTCAGTGTTAACATGGCAAGTTTGTAAGGTTACAAGAGGAATTTAATTACAGATATGGAGAACATATGAACCTCTGGCACAAGTCACACAGGTTAACAGATGCCAGATGCCCTGGAAAAGTAACCATGCATTCACCCATTCACTCATACTTCCACCCATCCATACCCTTAGCAAATATTTATTGAGGATTCTCTATGTTCCTTTTAAAGGAGCAGGAGGAGGAGGAAGAAAGAGGCGGGGGGAGGAGGAGAAATTGTCTAGTGAGGAATAGGGACAAGAAACCAGGCAATTATAATATGTTGTGGTAAGAACGGATAACCAACAAGGACCTACTCTACAGCACAGGGAACTCTGCTCAATGTTGTGTGGCAGCCTGGATGGGAGGGGAGTTTGGGGGAGAAGATACATGTACATGAATAGCTGAGTCCCTTTGCTGTTTACCTGAAACTATCACAACACTGTCAATTGGCTATACCCCAATACAAAATAAAAAGTATAAAACAATAAAATTATAATCAATTATAGTTTCCCTGGGAGCTCAGATGGTAAAGAATCTGCCTGCAAAGAAGGAGACCTGGGTTCAATCCCTGAGTAGGGAAGATACCCTTGAGAAGGGAACGGCAACTCACTCCAGTGTTCTTGCCTGGAGAACTCCATGGACAGCAGAACCTTGCGGGCTACAGTCCACGAGATCACGAACAGTGGGACACAATGGAACGACTAACACACATGAATATGACTATAATATGTTATATATTATAATACAGTATGTTATAAAAATTTTTAATGATTTATTCATTAATATACATAGTCTAGGCTACCATGAAGTAGTCATATTGCTGTTTCTTTGCTATCAGTGCATGAATTATCATACCTGTAAATAAAATTTATTTAAAAAAAAACCAATTCATTGTGTTAAGCACATTAACAGGTGCTGTGAGCACATCTAGGAGAAGCACCTTATCCAGATTTGTTAGCAGAGGGAGGAAAAGTGTGCAAGTGGTGTGCAGGAGAGAAAGTTCATTCCAGTGATACCTGGAAAAGTGTGAATGACAGAGAAGACAGTCAGATAAAGAGTGGAGAGAATGGGAAAAGGTCCAAGTAGAGGGAACAGTGTGAGCAAATGGCTAACGGAAAGAGAAAGCATGGCACACGGAAGGAACTGCAAAATATTCAGTAGATAAGGGCATTGAGAGCAAGGCAACGGTAATAAAAGGTAAGCAAATCAATGAAAGGATTTCAGGGGCTAGAAGGTCTTATATGACAACTTATGGAATTCAGAACTTAAGGGCAATGAAAAGTCACTAGCAGTTTTAATCACAAAAGCAATAATGACCAGACAAGGGTTTTAGTAAAATTATGCTGGCTGAAAATATGTCATTCAACAGAGAGGATCAATTAGAAGATCAATAAGAAGTCATGCTTGGATCCATAAGAGAGAGGAAGAGAGAATTAGGAAAACAGAAATGGGAGTGAAGCTTGTAGCCTCAAGATACATTTAAGAAATAAAATTAATAGGCAGGATAAACTTGATACGGGACTGAGAGAGGGTGGAACTCAAAGGCGACCACTCCATCCACCCCCGTGCTTTGTCTGAGGCAATGAAGTGGATAATCGAACCATTCACTGAGATAGAGAACTAAGGCAAAGAAACAGGTTTAAGTGCCTAGATGGGAAACACTGTTTTTAACAAGTTCACTGGAAACAACTAGGAGTCATCTAAGTGAATCAAGCTAATGGACGATTAGCTATAAGGGTCTGAGATGAGGAGAGAGATGAGCATGGAGATGCATCAGTACACAGACCACAGCTGAGTTTATCACAGTGTGAACATGAAGAGCAAAAACAGAAGACATTTAAGGAACTTCAGCGTCTGAGGAAAAAACAAGCAGATGCTATAAAGGAGGCTGAAAGAACCTCTTCCCAAACAGAAAGTCCATTTGATATCCCTATAAAATGCCGAGATATTACTTTGCCAACAAAGGTAAATCTAGTCAAAGCTATGGCTTTTCCAGTAGTCATGTATCGATGTGAGAGTTGGACTATAAAGGAAGCTGAGCGCCGAAGAATTGATGCTTTTGAACTGTGCTGTGGTGTTGGAGAAGACTCTTGAGAGTCCCTTGGACTGCAGGGAGGTCAAACCAGTCTATCCTAAAGGCAATCAGTCCTGAATGTTCATTGGAAGGACTGATGCTGAAGCTGAAACTCCAATACTTTGGCTACCTGATGCAAAGAACTGACTCATTGGAAAAGACCCTGATGCTGGGAAAGATTGAAGGCAGGAGAAGAAGGGTACGACAGAGGATGAGGTGGTTGGATGGCATCACCGACTCAATGGACATGAGTTTGAGTAAACTCCGGGAGTTGGTGATGGACAGGGAGGCCTGGCGTGCTGCAGTCCATGGGGTCGCAAAGAGTTGGACATAACTGAGTCACTGAACTGAACTGATAAAAGTACCCTGGCTTAGATCTGGGAGACCCATGAAGAAAGTTCTTCTGACCACCTTAAACTTGTATCTTTGCTAAGCTTTTAACACCTGATAGCTGCCACCACCTACCCTCTTCTCTACCCTCCCCAATGGACTCATAAACTTCCACACTTTCATGAAGTTCATAAGCACTTTAATCTTCAAAATCTAAAGGCAGTCTGTTAAGAAAGTCTATTTATATATTACAAAGCAAAACTTAAATATTTAACATTTAAAAGGAAGGGAGATACTCCTACCCAGTGGTAGCTTCAGAAAGCAGAGACAGCTTCTTCCAGAAGCCCCTCTGGCTTGCTCCAG
Source organism: Okapia johnstoni (assembly GCA_024291935.2). NCBI lineage: Eukaryota > Metazoa > Chordata > Mammalia > Artiodactyla > Giraffidae > Okapia > Okapia johnstoni. Next base: position 63,790,941 of record CM044322.1, read on the forward strand.
ATTTGCTCCAGTCATCCACCAGTCCAAGGGATTGTGATGTTTCCCAAGGGGCAGACAGCCAGGATCTCACAAAGGTGGAAAGAGAAGATAAGGAACAAAATGTCAAGTTGACTGAAATTCTCCAGCTCCAACTTGCAGGCGACTGCTTCAGAAGAGGAATTAGAAGCTTATCACCTTTCGGAAAGACAGCAGAGGAATGACTCAGAGCATTGGTCCTTGCACCCTGACATGCATGCTGTTCACGCTGATTTATTCTTTAAAAAAACTCTACAATAGATTTTTAAAAGTGAGCACTATTTTTAAAAGTGAGCACTATATGCATGAGACAAATGCTCAGGGCTGGGGCAATGGGATGACCCAGAGGGATGGGATGGGGAGGGAGGTGGGAGGGGGGTTCAGGATGGGGAACAGATGCAAACCCATGGCTGATTCATGTCAATGTATGGCAAAAACCACTACAATATTGTAAAGTAATTAGCCCCCAACTAAAACAAATAAATTTATTAAAAAAAAAAAAAGTGAGCACTATTGGGAAAAAACTGAGTCCTGCCAAAGATGAACTTTTCACACCAGCGTGGGCCCTACCAGATTCAGAATATGGCTTTTATTCACACGTTTCCTGTTCTTCAGAGAGGGTGATGGGGACCTGCAAATATGGAGAGGCTGCCCAGGAATCCTGCAGTTACTCAGCATGGGGTCCTGCTGAAGCAGCGTCCTGGACTCCCGAGCCGCTGTTATCTCCATCAGACACTGTGTGCTGTGAGGGGTCTCTCCTCACCTGGTCAGTCAAGTACAGGGCTTTAGGAATGCCTGTTTAGCCATATCTGTATTGCTGTCCACTGCAGTAAGAGTTCATCTCTGCCAACTCATGTGTCCTAACTTCACAGTGACCTGTAAACCAAGCCATGCCAAGAGAAGAAATAGACCTCTACTCCACATCCCAACTCCAGAAGACCTACAGTCTCCCTCAGGATAATGACTTCAAGAGAAAAATGAGATGTGGACATCTCATATCAGGGTGAGTTTTTTAAAATGCAAATTGGATAACTGCTCTCCAGTGGCTGTCTTGTGCTCTGCCATTACCATGGGAAGGAAAGACCAGGCTTTACCGCAGACAAGAGATTTGATGGGCAGAGCCAAGCAATGGAGCTGCGTAAACCTTTATCTGTTGTCCTCCTACCTGAGCTCAGGACTCATGAGAAACACAGCCAAGACCTGCTGAGCCACCCAGTTTCACCAAGTCCAGACTGACTCATCTCTAGTCTACTCCAAGACACATGAGTGAGTCAGCCCAGTCAGCTAAGATCCCCAGTCAGAGCCAGTGAACTCCCCACCATCTTGCAGACTCATTGACAAGAAGACAGACCTGTTAAGTGAGCCAGACAAACCTCGGGTGCCCCACTGCCTAAGGGTCAGCCTCTGTGAGGAAAAGCTGCAGCCAACATCCAAAGCTCCAGAGAGGATGATTCTGAACAGAAGCACCCTGAAGGGCTTCTGTATCATACACGTTTCACCACATGCAAGAAGAGTTCGAAAAAAATAATGTTTTGTTTGTTCATACTTGGATTGCATATTCTTGAGGGATGAAAACTTTTTAAAATTCCAATGATTTATTTCTTATTTTTCAAAGGTGAAATTGGTAATGCTGAAGCCTTTGCAGGATCCTCCATAATCTGTTCCCTATCCTCTCCCACATACATTCGAGGCCATCCAGACATGGAGAGGCTCTGACAACAGGAAGGTTTCTGTGAACTGTATGGGTAAAATAAGACCTCCAGGACCACAAAATTAAAAACCAATCAAGAGGAAAAGGAGCATTAGCTTATAATTTGTTGTATTTGTGCCCCTCCTTCATCTGCATTGTGGTCTACCCTAGTTACCAAGCGTGGGGCCGGTTCATGAAGATGCTCGCTGGTGTTATTTGGTTGCCATCCGAGTCCTGGCAACCTGCATTGGTTCAGAATGGCTGAGGTGGTCCTTGGGGGTCTGCTCACGACCATGCTGCTCTGTGTGGCCCTGGTTCTGGACATGCTGTACCGGCCAGTGGCCACTCTCCTAAAGAACATTAAAACAGAGCCAGGGCCCATGGATTACTGTGGGAGATGGTGTTATTTACAGTCATAGTCAGATTTCTAATAATTAAAAGCCTTCTTTACACAAGACAGAGAGCTAGCTATTGAAGTTTCTGCCCTTCTGGAGGAAAGACATAAAAAATTTGGCAAGTTTAACCTAATTTAAAAATAATATACAGGATGTTAACCAACTTTAATAGAGGCCAGACTCAAGAAGAAACTACTAGCAACAGGAAAACTGGAAGCCATAAATAAAGACCCACTTCCTTGGGGGCTCAGATGGTAAAGAATCTGCCCGCAATGTGGGAGACCTGGATTCAATCCCAGGGTCAGCAAGATACACAGGAGAAGGGAATGGCAACCCACTCAGTCTTCTTGCCTGGAGAATACTGGAGAACAAAGGGCTGGAAATTTTCAACTCCTTGCTTGGGATTAAAATATAGGCCTTTACAAAAGGACTTAGCAAAGAGAAATCTAAATGTTTGGAACAAGGTGACATTAAAAGAAATATTAAGTCTTTGAAAGATTCATTGAAACCCATCCAATTTAGGTAACTATGAGCAAACAGCCATTAAAGTACACCAGAAAAGCAAAGAACAACTTCAGACAGCACTAGAAAGATGCTTCAAAGGAAAACTCCCATCTTTGGGGAAATATAAACTGATTTCACAGGAAGCTAAAGAACAGAGAGGAAAAGTGAGCCAATTTATCTATCGGCAAAAAAAGTTTAAAAAAAAACTCGACTGCATCTGGAACATGTTCTAATTGATTATGAAAGTCAGATTATTACTCAAGATAAGATATCAGTCTGCAGCTCATGAAGAGGGCAACTTGGATGTGGAGCCTTGAAACCAGATGCAGACACACATGGGAAAATAAAACTTCTAATAAGTGAACTCAAAGCAGTTTTGATGAAACTGACTCATTCTGCTTGGTAAAACACAGCTGATTTAGGCTTGGTGAAGCCAGGTGACTATGTTCACCTATGCTGGGTTTATTTTAAAATTCATTTAAAAACTCTTAAGGATTATGAAACCAAATGTACACTGCATTAACTGAAAGAAATAAAATAACTGAAGCACTGCAAGTCTGTTAAGTCTCCAAAGAAGAAAGCTTCACAATGATCAGGAAAGGAGGGCAGGTAGGGGGGGTATGCAGAGGGGGTGGAATGTACGTAGAAAGGAACAGGCAGAACCACTAGAGACAACTTAACATACTTCCTATACTGCACTGAGAACAAGAAACAAATTTTCACCAAACATCTAATGCAGGGAGAATTCACCCTGTGAAGACAGTGGAGAATTATTTCAAAATATCAATCTATAGAAATGTTAGCATGTGGAAGAGCTAGACATTTTCAAAACATTTTTCAGGAAGAACTTAAAATATTTCTAAAAGTAACCTTACGTCCCTGATGTTCCCTATGGGGCATTTGTAAGAGTAAAAGGGGTTAGCAGGGCACCCAGTGGATGAACAGACGCCCCTCCCCCAGAAAGCAGCAGTATCCGGTAGTGACGGCCCAGGGGCCGGGGGCCAGCACCTGGTGGAGAGCAGATGCCGCCTCCCCAGGTCAGCACCACGGACAGAAGAACCCTCCACTGGCCACCCTCATCCTTAACACAGTGCTTCCTCCACAGAAGCAAGACAGAGCTTGCCCTGGTGTGCCTTCTCCTCTGGAGAAGGGAATGGCAATCCACTCCAGTATTCTTGCCTGGAGAATTCCATGGACAGAGAAGCCTGGTGGGATACAGTTCATGGCACTGCAAAGAGTCGGACATGGCTGAGCGACTAACACACACACACACACACACACACATACACACACCTGATTGGAAGACCCGCCACCTTAGGGGCAGCAGAAGCAAATAATGGGTGCTAGGAAAGCAACAACAAAAAGCAAAAAAGAGTCACATGGAAGAAAGCAGTCCTGCTGTAAAGTTTTGCTGAACACCAGGCCTGTGCATTATTATCAACCAGACACTCAGGGCATTCCCCAAAATGTTTCTTTTTTTCAGTTCCTCACAAAGGAAAGCTTCTATAATTACTTGCATCTTGAAGATTTGAAGCCTAGGCACAAGGAGGCTAAGCAATTTGTCTGGGGTCCCAGCTAACATAATGCCAGAAACTGGGAACTAAAAGCAAGTATCCCAATTAAGGACAAACCCTCCATCTGTCCTGCTCTCCTAAGGATAATTTATGAAAATAAAGACAAAATTATTTTGTCTTTTCAAGCTAAGGATGTTAGCTCAGCATTCAGGACTCAAATATTTATAACATGGCAGTTGGATCAGGCCTACAGGTATCTCCTTGAAAGTGCTATTCTTTTACCAATTAATTTGGTTAAGATTTTGGAATTTTTGTTTGTTAAAAAAAACGTGTTTGGAAGAGAAAATTCACAAAGTTTTAAGGTTTTTTGAAGTAGTCAATGAATCAAAGATCTTTGAAAATCAGTGTTTAAAATGGAGTATACTCTCTTCACAGGAACAGTCAGTCAACTAGAAATACCAATGCAAATGGATTCCTCATTTATTAGATGAAAAATAGCCTTTCTTCAAACTTTAAAAAAAAAAATAAAGATAGATTCTCTGTGACTGATAGCATACAGAACTTTGAAATCTTGTATATTATGATGCCACTATCTCAGGATTTCAAAACAGTAATCAATAGACACTTGGCATTTTAATGATTTGACAGAATTCTGCGCATAGAAATTAAAATCCCAGGAAAACAAGTGTCAGCAAAGGAATTCTCTCCCCTGAGATTCTGTGCAGTCCTTGGTCACAGAACAGAGCAGCAACAGGCAGGTTTTGGAAACAATCCCCACACCAGACTTCACACTCAGTGTCCTTTAACTACAGGAACTTACCAGACATATTTCAATACATTGATACATTTAGGATTCTTTATTTGGGAAGAAAAAAATGTGATGCTCCTGTTGCTGGTTTCCAAAGAGAATCCAATACTCTACTTGGTAAGGGAGAATTATTAAATCTAAGTAGGCCATGCCTGCATTTGGAATATGACGGACTTCATACTATGCGTGAATTCAAGGCAGAGCTATGGAAATGCTCTTGCTGGAATTATCAATGCAAGGACTAAGTAAAATCATTAACTCCTCTATAATACATGTCAAGTATTTGGTTGAAACTCTGATTCATCTCTGACAAAAACACTGACTTTCTCTCTTTCCAGCTCCTGGGCATGCAAATTACACTCTAAGAAAGAGAGCAATTAGGAGTTTTTTAAATGTCAGATCATATTAAGAATGAAGAGTAGAGTACAGAATCCTGTGGGGTCATAAGTTCATTCATTGTGGGGTCATATGTTCAGTCTGTTTAAAGAATATTCCACCAATTAAAGTTGAATAATACCAAAAAGGGGGAGGAGAGGACAAAGATAGACAAAAATGTCAAGACAGGTGTCACACTTCCTCAAATACCTCAACAATTATGATACTAAAAGTTTCCAATTACTCATCACACCCTTTTCCACATGGCACTTAATTTCCTAATTTTTCCCCTTTTTTTAAACTTCTCACCAATTTCAAAATTCATGACATATGCAACAGGTTTGCAACTTTTACAAATTTAGAAACTAAGGTATCTTACTGACCAAAAAATGTAAAGCACAGGGTAATACACATAATGATTTTCTAATGTCTTTTAAAGTATATATCTTGCTTCCTAAATTTCTAAAGCTTAAGTATGAAAGTTATCATGTCTAAATACTTTTAGATAATAATGCTAGTTTTTATTAATTATGGCATACAGTCGGAAGAGAAGAGAGTGTATGGCAGGGGACACTTTTGCTTTTCATTATTCTCCCTTTCTTGTTACTAGAAACTTGTATTTTTTTGTTTGCCTTCCTCTGTCACTTAAATTTTAGCTACAAAGAGTTCCAGAACCACCCTGCAAGCTTCCACCACCAGTGTGCTCAGCAGACAGCCTCTCCAGTAGAGGGCGTGGTAGAGCTAACAGAACATGTATGTCCAGCCCATTAAGGCCCTCTCAGGCTGCGGTTCTGCTGTGCAGTATTTACAACCTATTGCAGTGTTTCTTCTTCCACCACAGAATTGAAAATATGTGTCATCTCAATATTAAGCAATTCCATTTACCTAAAAGCCAGTTGCAACCAAAAACACAAAGGGAAGTCATTAAAGACTGTAACTTTCATTTTAAACGTACTGGTCTGCCTACCTTAATATCAGCTGTCAATCCGAAATGGTTTGCAAAAAAGCAAATAGTTACATTAAACACTTATAAGAAACATCTAGAACGGTCTGTATTTCAAGCAGTTACTTACATGGATACATATACATTTATGGTCATGAACTTTTCTGACAAGGATCTCTGAAAAGTTCAAATACCAGTTTACTTATTTTTTTATCTGGTTTTTTACCTGGAGAACATTAAGTATCAATCATGAGTCCGGTATTCTACAAAGCTGTGACATTATCTTGAATTTGAATAGTACTTAACATTTATAACTTAACTCTGAATTAATCTTTTAATGATTTTTCTACCTGGAATAACTATGCTTCAGGTATTTCCTTTTCCCCACATAGGCAAATTAAGAAAGACAAACTTTTGTATAGTACTTTAAAATTTACAAAGGCCTTTCATGAAAGATTCACATAATATCCAATGAAGTTGACAAGAAAGACACATCACTCTTATTAGAGATGAGACTAGTGCTTAGGAAGTGGGATGGGACTGTCCCAATAGTTGCTTAGTCCTTACTGGTGAAGCCAAGACTCTAACTAGGCATCCTGACACAAGCCTGGCTCTCCTTGCTGCCTCTCTGTCAGAACTCCTGTTTTTTCCACTATGAGTGAATTCTACCATTCAAAATTCTAAGTGAAAAATATATTGAGGTTTATACTAGCAAGAAAAGCAAATGTTTACATATTACACATATTTAACAAATAATTACTTGATCATCAGAAAGAGAAAATAGCTGTAGGAAATATCATGCAAAGTTCTTTTAGAGATGAGCATATGCTTGAGAAAAATTATATTACTACATTTCACAAACCTGCTTTCAAATATTTATTACTGAAATCTAAATGATTTTTCCTTTCCATAACTGAGTACATGACTGTTCTCTTTAGTCAACCGCCCTAAGGAAAGATGACACCCACTCTGATGGAGAGCAGACTGACTGGGAAAGACTCTGATGCTGGGAAAGATTGAGGGCAGGAGGAGAAGAGGGGGACAGAGAATGAGATGATTAGATGGCATCACCCACTCAATGGACATGAGTTTGAGCAAACACCGGGAGATAAAGAACAGGGAAGCCTGGCAAGTTGCAGCCCATGGGACTGCAGTCAGAAATGACTTAGGGACTGAGCAACAAAAACCTTGCTGTTAATCTGCCTACTTAGATGCTTCAGGGAAAACCACCTGAATATTCCACTGTACAATTCTAATACTGGTATCTGAAATCAAGTCATTTTGGAGTGGCGGTTATCTACTTACCCTTACCAATCAAACCATTTAAATCCTGCTACAGCAAGATGATTTCTGAAGAATCAAGACATTAAGCTTATTCAAAGAAGCTGTGAACGCCTCCCTCCCTCCACCCCCACCTCTCTTTTTTGCCCATTAGAGTATTCTGGCAAATTCTAAGACAACTAAGAATGACTCAGGAGGAAATCCTGCATGCTTGCTCTTTTTTACACTAAAATGATTCCGGTGCACGATAGCTGCGAGCTCTTGGTGTTTCCCTGTTAAGAAGAGCTGTCATTTCTTTTTCTGTTCTGGAAGGAGAGGCGGCCAAGGACTCCTGAGAAATAAGTCTGCAACCCCACGGACCGACCCAGCCACAAGCCTGCTGGTAATCAAAACCGCACACCCAGTTAAAGCACGTTCTCCTCTTCCTTCCCTGACCAAAGTGCATTCCCCAACAGGGCTCAAAGATGCTCGGGCACGCTGCAGAGCAGATCACACCACTGCCCCTGGACTGTCATTGTTCCTTCCATTCTGTTTCCTTTCCCAAATTAACAGGCGTCTCAAACAAGAACAGGTGAGGGTCAGTTCCCAGATCAAGAAAGGAGGCGCAGAGTGAGGACTTGCGCTCCAAAAACACATCCCCTTTTAAACCTAATTCAAAATAAGGTTATGCATTCGGCTTCCCAATAAGCAACCTTTACCTGCTGGGAATCACGGCTCCCTTTGGGGTCAGGAGCTCTGGAGCGCGGGGGGAAGGAATGAGACAAGGAAGAGGCGGGGAGCGAGCACCCCCGCCGCGCCTGCAGCCAACCTGGCTCCCTGCCCGCTACAGCCCTGCGACCCCACGGCCGGCCGCCACGACTGGGCAAAGGTCGCCTGCGACCGTTCAAAAGGGAATTTTCTCTGACCCCATACCAGGGTGGCCAACCGGCCCGACTGCGCACGACGCCCCAGGCAGCGGACGTCAGCAGAGCCCCGGCTTCCAGACCCTTCGGCGGCGCCCGTGGGCTGCGCGGCCCGGCCGCCGTCGGCCAATCGGGACCCGCCGGGGGCGGGACTGGCGCCGTGAGACCCCGCCTCCGCGCCGCCGCCTGTTATAAACACGGGTGCAGGCGCTTGGCCACCCGAGAGCGGCGCTCCAGCTGGACGGAGATAATGCAAAGTGTTATGTTCCTGGCTGTCCAGCACGACTGCGGACCCATGGACAAAAGCGCTGTCACCGGCCCCAAGAATGAGGAGAAGCGAGAGAAGATGAAGCGAACCCTGTGAGTGCGGCTTTCTTCCTCCCTGACTGGCCACCCCTACGGACCCAGCTGTCCCGGGTGGCTGCAAACGCGGTACACTCGCGCTGGGCTTAGGCATGGGAACTGGGTAGCCTGCATCTCTGCAGGGGGAAAAAAAAAGGGGGTGTGTGTGTGTAAGAGGTTAATTTGCTAAGTTACGTTTAAATCTGTGTGGTGTAGGTATTTATCGAAGGACTCAGGTAGTTTAGAAACTGCAGAAAATTCTTGATGCAGGGTCGGAGATAAATGCAGGTTGGCTTTTTGTCTCTCTGCATCGAAAACGACTTCGGAGAATCCTGCGGCCGGAGCGTGTCCCGGCATTCCTGAGATGCACTCTAAATTCTGATCTGCTTACACAACTGCTGGGATGGAGATATCTTTGCTGATTCTAGATACACTTTTAATTTTTTTAAAAGATTGAACAGCAAGTCTCACCCACTCAAAAGTGTGGAACAAATAATTGTTCTGCATCACCTTAAAATGAGTGTTGCAGTTGGGGGAGGGGGCGGTCAAGCGCACACACCTCATTGTGCACAGTTTCTCGGGTGGTCCCGAGCCTCCTGTTCTGACAGAAGAAGGGAAACGAGCATGGTCTGGCTCAGGGCAGGTCCACTGCGGGCTTCCTCAAGTGTGAAATGTCTCAGAATTGTAATTAACCGTTGCAGAAAAACTGCCTTTTGTGGGCCAGAAATAGCAGCTGCCTTTGAACTATGCAAACTAAATTCATTAAAATACCCTGTAATTGTAGGTCGTCCTATCCTTACTTATAAAACTAATAATTATGTTCAGATGAGTGGATGAAACTAGTGTGTTGAGTACTTAGATGCTGGATTAAAGGAGTAACACTGACTGGAGGAGTTGTTTTGTCTTATTTGGCTTGTCTGTAGCTACTGAGGGCGACTTTATTTGGTAAAAATGCCTTCAGCTGCAGTGGCAATTTCAAGTGTTGCCACTAAGTGAGTATCTTTTTTTTTTCTTTTGTAGATTAAAAGATTGGAAGAGCCGTTTGAGCTACTTCTTGCAAAATTCCTCCTCTCCTGGGAAGCCCAAAACTGGCAAGAAAAGCAAACAGCAAACCTTCATCAAGTGAGTTGAAAATCTTGTACTTGCCAATATGCACAGCTCACTGCGGAGCTGAAGAGGGAACCTCTGGCTAGCAGGAGCTGATGTTCAGACCTTCTCTTGCAGGCCTTCTCCTGAGGAAGCCCAGCTGTGGTCAGAAGCATTTGATGAGCTGCTAGCCAGTAAATGTAAGTTAACCTCTTGAATTTGATCCATTTCAAGTATCAGGAGAGTATGGAAAGGTTGTGTCCACACAGCAAGAGCAGCTTGCCCAAGGAGAGTTTGACTTTACAATCCCTGTAACATGGGGCCTATTTTTCTCCTTTGTTTCCCAGTGATTAACCAGGGAAATGCGTGGCTTTTTCACTATAGGTGGGGAGTGAAAGGAAATAGCCCCAGATTGTAATGGCAGTTGCTGTCTGTTAAGGTTGAGTCAGCTTTTCCATTGCAAACAATGTTTTCAAGAGGCTTCATTCCCAAAGAACTTATGCCTCCCCTTTAAGTTGTGTTAACAGCAAAGCTAAGTGTTTATATTTTTGTAGTAGTGTGCCAACTTATGCATTTTGCTGACTGGCATCTTAGTCTTTAAAGAACTAAAAATATTGAATTCTGGCTGGCCTGTGAAGACTTCAAAAAAACCAAGTCACCAAAAGCAGTCCTCAAAAGCAAAGAAAATATATACTGACTTCATAGAAAAAGAAGCTCCAAAAGAGATCAACATAGACTTTCAAACCAAAAGTCTGATTGCCCAAAGCATACAGGAGGCTCCCTGTGGCTGCTTCACAACTGCCCAGAAAAGGGTGTACAGCTTGATGGAGAACAACTCTTACCCGAGTTTCTAGGAGTCAGAATTCTACCAGGACTTGTGTAAAAAGCCACAGATCACCGCAGAAACCCCACATTACATGAGATGGAAAAAGGAGCCCAGGAACAGGGGCCGTTTCATTTCTCTCCTAAGGGGAAAGGCTATCACCTGCAGAAAAGACTGAGCTTAGTTTAGCCTGGGCGTCCAGGAAACGTCACTCAGAACTATTGATTCAGAGCTGGGTAGTGAATCAAGAAGCCGGTCGCCATGTAGGAGAAGCGGGTCCCGGGACAGCTTCTGTAACTGATGGACCCCAGAGAGAGAGTGTGGTCTAAATGTGGTGTGTCTCACGCCGGCAAAGCAGGAGCTTGAGACTGAAAGATAATGATGCAAGACTGTTGGTCCAGAAGCATTTACAGTCAATAGGTCTTGGATTATGTGGCCTTAGCTAGCTGGCTGTACATCTTTCCCTAAATCAGTCCTTGTTACCACATAGTGGTTTAGATGTAGCTTTTTTAGTTCTAGGTAATATATGTTTACTATGTGCAAAGGTATTGAAGTTCCTATGACGACAGATCATCAGTACTGTTGTCTCAACTGTCAATTGGTGTCTGTACTAGAATGAGTGCTTTTGTGTAGAAAATGACAGTGTCCATTATCAGTGCCAAAAACTGTCCTGATGGCAGCTAAACTTTGAAGTGGTCTTTGAATACTTTTAATAAATTTATTTTGATAAATGTTATTGAATATTTGGTCCAGATGTGTGTTGGGATGTTTTTTTTTCATAATTAAATTTGGCAGAAACAAGTATCTCCTCTAGGAGAGAAGAGATATCAGTTGATGGGCCTGTTGAGTAACAATTGACCATCCTTAGAATTCAGAAATCACAGCTGCTGGGAAGATGCTGCTCCCATCTGTAATGCTTTGGTAGGTCACAGGAGGTCAGACCCTGGGATCAACCTTCTAATATAGTCATAAAAATCAAGCTTGTTGAAAATATAAGAACATTGCTTTAAAGCCCTTCATGAGTATAGAACAGCTAAACATGAGAAGTAAATTGATGTAACAGACAAAGCACCAAAATTATTCACATAACTAAGCCACTCAAATGAAGATGCCAAATAAAGATGAAAGTTGTTGTACAGTCGCTCGGTGTTGTCTGACTCTTTGCGACCCCATCGACTGCAGCACGCCAGGCTTCCCTGACCTTCACCATCTCCCAGAGCTTGCTCAAACTCAAGTTCATTAAGTCGGTGATGCTATCCAACCAAAGATGAAAGTAGGCCTGCCTTTTTATTTCCCTTGGTTCCAAGTTCTCCCCCACAGGGTCTGTACATGAGCTTCCAAGATCCATTCCTGAAACTATTGAGTTCCATGATGAATCAGTACAAAGTCAGAATTTCCCCGATTCACCTGCCTTCATTTGGCCAGTAAAGAATCTGGCTAGGTTATTGCAGCTAATAGTGAAGGCAGGAAATACGCTTTTGTGGCTAGGACTTCATCTAGAAGTATGCTTTTTCATTCTGTGGTTGAGAGGCCATGAGTCTTATTTTTTCAAAATAAGATTGACTATTTAGAAAGGAGTACTGTTCTCTAGCAGGCTGCCTTTTCAACCTTGATGATGGTCTTCATTTTGAAAAGGAGGGTGAACCCTCATCTTGGAAAAACTGAACCCATGTACTGACTTCTCACACCTCTGTGACCTTAGGAGTCTCCATCTGTACTGGCTCCTCAAGTCACACCTTCCTGTCTGTCCCACTGGTTCCTGTGAGGTAGTAAGAGGCTTCAGAAAGTATAAAGCACTTTTTAGAAAATACATTTATTCTGATTTGCCAGAAGAAAAATTGACCTCCCATAGTTTATTGTTTTTATTTTGCTTGCATTGATCTTCACCTTCACCAGACTTAGCAGAAGCAATAGGTACTACATCCGTGAGAGCCTTGAACTGGTCCACTCCTGTGTCACCAGCAACCAGATACATAACAGGTGCTCCACAAATAGTGCTAGAATAAAAATTCTGAGGCTCACTGAAAGAGATATTTCTTTGGAGAATAAATATGTCAGATCTGCACAAGCCCTAATTTGGAAACATTTTGGCCAGTGGAGAAACCCAGGAGTCACACCATGTATCCAGTTTGTCACCAAGTGCTATTTTACTCCAAGTCTCTCTCCAGCCTGCTTTCTGTTGCCACCCTGATTCCAGAAACCACCATCTGCTCAGGCAACTGCACTCGTCTCAAGTCATCTGCCCTCACCCACTTTTTCCCCTCCAGTGTGTTCCCTGCTTTGAACTCTAGGGATCCTCTCAACACAGAAACCTGATCTTACCTCCCGTTGCTTATAAACCATTGACAGTTTCCCAAACAATCAGGACAAAGGCATCCCTAACATGGTCTAACACCTACGTGGGCTTGACCCCTTCTTTCACTCCATCCTGTCTCCACCACGTGTCCCCCAGCTCTCTCTGCAAGCCTCACCAACCTACTTCCACTCCCCCATGGTTGCCAGGCCCACTGTTCCCACAGTGGAGCAGTGGATGCCTTTGCCCATCATAGGCCCGCTGCATGGAATGTAATTTTAGCTCTTCCTCATCATTTACAGATCAGTGCAATTGTCACTTCCTCAGGGAAGCCTTCCCTGACCTCCTTACCTGGGTCAGATCCCCTCTTGGGCTTCCCTGGTGGCTCAGACTCCTGCCTGCAGTGCGGGAGACCTGGGTTTGACCCCTGGGTTGGGAAGACCCCCTGGAGGAGAGCATGGCAACCCACTCCACTATTCTTGCCTGGAGAAGCCTGGCGGCTATAGTCCATGGGGTCGCAAAGAGTCAGACATGACTGAGTGATTAAGCACATCATTTACAGATCAGCGCAGTTATCACTTCCTCAGGGAAGCCTTCCCTGACCTCCTTACCTGGGTCAGATCCCCTTTTAGACTTTCTCACCAGCTTCTCTAATTTAGCACGCTTAATAGAATTCTCATTTATTTGTACAATAATAATTCTCTTTTCCCCCTGGATTGCAGATGTCACAATTCAAGGACTCCATGTCTTTTTCTGCTCACTACTGAATCCCAACACCTAGCACCTTGCCAGGCATACAATGCCAGCTGTGTGAATCATTGTTGAATGAATGAATGAATAAATGAGTGAATATTAACAACTCTTAAATTTTGGTGAAACAGAAAGTATCAACCAATGCACAAGGAACTACAGACAGGTTTTAAAAGCCCCATTTCCGCAAACATCTGAAAATATATTTTCTTGGTAAAAAATAAATACCCCTTGGTAAGCATGTTGTCTATAACTTTTGACCTTTAATAGAAGAAGCCAGGTTATAGTAACAAAAAGAAAGAGTTCTGACTTTTTCAGAGCTGCTGAAAGTACAGACTTTATTCGGTTGGTATTTTCCAATGTGCTTTAGTGTAGAACAAGCTGAAATAGATTTAAGATTAGAAACCGCATACTTCCACAAATATTTCTCAGAGTTCATACACTTAGGATCTACAGTCTACTTATTTTGTTAACATTTTATTTTCCATATACTTTAAGTTCAGGAGCATTTCAAGATGTAATTTCATATAGTCCCACCAAAAAAGAAAAAAAAAAACAGAATTGTGTATCATCATGTGAGAACAGAGAGGCAACATGTGTTTCAATGAGGTGATTTAAAGTGATCACCCAAAATTTTATAGGAAATAGGCATTTGGTAGAGGATTTGTTTGTCTGACCACAATATTTGATCATTTCTGGCAGTGATTCTCACCGCGTGGAGCTGAAGAGTGATGAGGCAGTGTTTTTTTCAATGGCAAAAAGATGAGATTTATCTAAATTTTGGCATTGTATCTAGCTTGGAGTTACTTGAGGCAACAATAACCACCCCCAAAATCTTCTGTGGCCTGCTTTGAAAATCTAAAACTATATCCCAGACTCTGAGTAACTACTATTCAGGACCATCATCTTCAACAACTGCATAGTGTTCTATAGCATGCATTTGTTATAATTAATTGAATTCTCCTCTGTTGAACACTGTAGTTTTTCTATTATATATGTTCTACAAACAGTATGAAAGGTTAATTTTCTTAATTATGTTAGTGTATACACACTATGGACTTGTATGCATATACATGATGTATGTATATTAAAATTTTTCATCTTAAAAAAGAAAGAGGAATCACCAGCGGGAGTAAGCAGTATATTCTAGCCTGAAGCAATAGCATTGATCAAAAGCCTGATACTACCATTGGGGGCCCATGATTCAGCATCACCAGAGTATCTGGTAGGATAAGGCTGGGATGGGTGTTAGTTTAGAAGCATGGCCCAGAACCAGGTGATAGACAGCCTTGAATGCTAAAGATTAGGATTTTATTCTGAGGCAATGGATACCAAGCTCAAGTGTACAAAAATAACCTGGGCAGCAAATGAAGGATGAGTTGGAGTCAAGGAGATGAATTATAAGACTGCAGTTATAGCCTGGGTGAGAGATGCCATGTGCCTAGGCTAGAACACTATCACCAAATAATTCAATGTCATTTGACAGCAAATTTTATCAATACATCTATGCAGAGCTCTGATCTCAGCCATACAGGGGATCATATGATACACTACCTGTCCTCCAAGAGGTACCAATTAAATATATGATGAAACAATGTACAAAAACTGAAACATGACATGGGCTATGATTGCTGATTAATTAGCAAAAGAGAAGTGCAAAAACCTTTAGCAGGAATGAATCAAGAAACAAAGTGAAATGGCATTTTTAAGAGATTTTTTTTTAATGGATCTATTAGCAAGGATGAAGGGGAGAATGTCAGGGTGGAGAAATAGTTTAAATAAAGGGAAAGGAAGAAAACAAGATTTCACTTAGCATTGTGCTGTGATACACAACAGCTAAATGAACACAGATACTGTAGGCAGATACTTTTGATGGGGATATACATTTGAAAAGTATTTCATTGATTTGTTCTTGGCAAATACTTATGAAAACTTTCTCTGAGCAAGGAAGATGTGAAAAAGCAGAAGAAATGGTCATCTATTGAGAAGGATAAAAAGAAACAGAAAGGCTGGAAGTCCAAAATCACAACTAAAAGCTATGTCTTATTTTTCTTACAAACCAATTTCCGTAAGATCATCAACCAGCCTAGTCATCACACCACTGTCATGGTCCTCAGACTAGAGCTTGCAAGGTCAGGTCCTGTGTCCTGCTTCTCATTTGTTCTCTCGATTAATATCTGAACACTGACTTTCTCACAGAAAATCCATGAGTTCTCTGGCAAATCCCAAATCAAAATAAACTCCTCTATCTAGGCTAAAACTCCTCCATCAAGTGACCTTTTGCTGTCTGTCCAATTTTTTTTTTCTCACCACTGACTAGAAACATTCAATGCTGGATTTTCTTACTGTTTCTGAGACATATTACTTTTCTTCTGTTATAAGATCAAAGTGTTCCCATTGCCTAGAACTGACCTTTCTTCTCTTAGATTTTACTCATTTTTCAAGGCTCAGATCAAGTTTAACCTTTATGAAATATTGCCAAGGGAGTGTGTTTTATCTTCAAATAAATGGTCAATAACTGGATTGCTATTCTACCTAATTTTCAATGTGTGTGTGTAGGAGGTCGGGGAGGGGGTTGGTGTCATAGCCCACCAGGCTCCCCTGTCCATGGAATTTTCCATTTTCCATGAAAATTTTCCAGGCAAAAATACTGCAGTGGGTTGCCATTTCCTTCTCCAGGAGATATTCCTGACCCACGGATCGAACCTTCATCTCCTGTGTCTCCTGCACTGGCAGGCAGATTCTTTACCACTAGCACTACCTGGGAAACCTTTAATTTTCAGAGTAACTACTCAGTGCCTATTGATCATTGACTAAGTAATTAGCTCATTGATTGGTTGATTGATTTATTCACAGACTCCTCAGTAAAATGTATGCAGAGATACAAAGATTTCATTTAAATTTGCTGAACACACATTTTGCAAACAATATTTTTTCAGGAGTCGACATAGTTTTTCATTTTGTTTTTATGTTTTCACCCTGAAAATTTAGAAAAGAAAGACTAATAACGATGTGGATCTTGGATAGGATCCTAACATTCACTTTTCTCAAATCTGAAATTAATCTGATATTTATATAGTTTTAAAAGTGCGCTGACCTACATGGAAACTTCCCTTAAGTGAGGCCATATGTTTATTTAGCTGTTGTATATCTTAGACGTGTACAGACGTCACACCAAACCAAAATAATGAAAAGGAGAAATGGGCCAAAAGGAGAATGGGAAGAAGCTATTTGCTGCTGTCTGCTTTGGGCTAAGAAGGGACCTGATTTCTTTTTTTTAATGCATTTGCAACTTCCAACCTCACAGGCCACTTTCATCTTAAATTACTCTCAGTCTTTCACTTCAGAATACAATCACAGCTTGTCTACCGTGAGTGCATTTTTAAGCTACAGTATTAAAAGGACTAAGAAAATATTCAGTTTATGTGAGCCGTGGTGTAGTCTGAGAAAGAACAGATATAAAGCTTTGGTTTGAAAAGCAGGTGGTACTTAGTAGACCTTTGCCCTGTTTACAATACAAAAACAGGAAAGTTTACAGTATTAAATCTCCATTTGGCATAAACCTGTGTATTCTCATGGAGAGTGATTTCTTCCAGAAGTGGCCACCGAGCCTGGTAACTTAAATGTCAGAACTTAAAGTGCTACCTCTTTCTAATTTCTTCTACTTCTGTTTTCAAATTCTGGAACTTCACAAATCCTATAACATTCTACAAAAGTGCTAATTAGATGATTAACATCTTAAGAGCAGCTGAGAACAACAATTTCTTAAATAATTTTGTTCACATACAGTTATTTTTAGGAAAAAAGTCAATACCCACCTGCTATTGAAACTGTTAATAAAGTGTCTCTAACTATTAAGGCATATTTTAACAGAGAATGTAGAAAGAGTCCAGAAACATCAATAAACATAAAATCAGTAAAGTAACTCTGTCCAATAAAAAAGACAATATAATACAATATAACATGCTACATAGATAACTTTAAATCTTACAGCCACAGTAAAATATGTAGAAAGAGAACTTTCCCTGGTGGTGCAGTGGTAAAGAATCTGCCTGCCAATGCAGGGAACCTGAGTTAGATCTGTGGTCTAGGAAGATCCCACAGGCCCAGGAGCAACCTCGCCTGTGCGCAAAAACTACTGAGCTCAGGCTCTAGGGCCTGAGAACCACAACTACTGCCCATGTGCCACAACTACTAAAGCCTGTGTGCCCAAAGCCCATGGTCTGCAACAAGAGACTCCACTGCCACCACAATGGGAAGCCCGCACACTGCAATGAAGAGCACCCTACACTCACAACTAGAGAAAACCCACACAAAGCAATGAAGATCCAGTGTAACCAAAAAAAGTTTTAAATATGTAGAAAGAATTTAAATTAGTTTAGCAATATAGTTATATAACCCTAAATATTATCATTCTACATAACATGTGATTCATATAATAAAGTATGATGGATGGATACGTGTAAAATGCTTCTATTAATAGAATTGCTAGCAAATGATGTTTATTGTGTAATTTGTTCTAGACATGATCTAGAGATCAGTAAATATTGTTGACTGGGAGAGCAGTAGAAAATCCTGACTTGAAAGAGCCAGTTTCTCAAGGGAAGTGACTCCTTTGCAAATTAGGATGTTACTTTCACACATTCAACAATACTCAGTCAGGTATCCTCTAAGCAACAAGCAATACATATGGTCTCTGCTGTCACGGGAACTTCTGTTGCAGTGGACTTCCCCCTATGATCTTTTTACACCTCTCATGGGATGATTTTGTCTGCAAGTAGTCAAAAACCCAAATCTAGCTGGCTTGCAAAATACAGAAATGCAAAGACAGGATTGAGCCCAGCCACTGTGCAATCTGGGATCCTGCTGCAACTGGCACTGTCTCTCTAGCTCTCTTCTATATTTCAGATTTGTCAACAGACTGGTTTCCACCATGGTCACAAAATGTTGCCACTAGTAGAGACAAAAGACTGCTTCTCCGACTACAGGAGGTTTCTTAAGTCTCCTCGGATCAACCTGTAGCAGTCCAAAGAAGTCATGCACGGATTGGCTTAAGATTGGGATTTTTAAGGATTGCTGGCAAAGGTGTGGCATCATCACCAGGATCCAGTGCTACCCAGTCCACGAGTGGGATCGTGCCTGGGGTGGAGGTAAAACACTGAAGAAAAGTAGAGTTTTGTTAGTAAGGAGGAACTGAACCTGGGTAGGTGATCAACAATGTCTACACATACCACTAAAAAGGAACTTATACGTGTGTGATTCTTCTAAAGTCGCTGCAGAGGCAGTCTGTGACTCAAAACAGACTTGGGGAGAGTATCACAAAATGGTCCGCAGTAACGTGAAATTGAGAACACACATTATTTTTACCCCAACCGCACGGACTGTTGTCTTTATCAGTTCAAACATGGCTGAAAAGTTTTAAATGAGCAAATCAATATAAAACAAGGAATAGACTTAGAATATGCAGCTCCATTGCTTAAAATACTTCGGAAAACAACAGAATGGGAAAGACTAGAGATCTCTTCAAGAAAATTAGAGATACCAAGGGAACATTTCATGCAAAGACGGTCTCAATAAAGGACAGAAATTATATGGACCTAACAGAAGCAGAAGATATTAAGAAGAGGTGGCAAGAATACACAGAAAAACTGTACAACAAAGATCTTCATGACCCAGATAATCACGATGGTGTGATCACTCACCTAGAGCCAGACATCCTGGAATGTGAAGTCAAGTGAGCCTTAGAAAGTGTGACTATGAACAAAGCTAGTGGAGGTGATGGAATTCCAGTTGAACTCTTTCAAATCCTGAAAGATGATGCTGTGAAAGTGCTGCACTCAATATGCCAGCAAATCTGGAAAACTCAGCAGTGGCCACAGGACTGGAAAAGGTCAGTTTTCATTCCAATCCCAAAGAAAGGCAATGCCAAAGAATGCTCAAACTACCGCACAATTGCACTCATCTCACACGCTAGTAAAGTAATCCTCAAAATTCTCCAAGCCAGGCTTCAGCAATACGCGAACCGTGAACTTCCAGATGTTCAAGCTGGTTTTGGAAAAGGCAGAGGAACCAGAGATCAAATTGCCAACACCCGCTGGATCATCGAAAAAGCAAGAGAGTTCCAGAAAAACATCTATTTCTGCTTTATTGACTATGCCAAAGCCTTTGACTGTGTGGATCACAATGAACTGTGGAAAATTCTTAAAAGAGATGGGAATACCAGACCATCTGACCTGTCTCTTGAGAAACCTGTATGTAGGTCAGGAAGCAACAGTTAGAACTGAATATGGAACAACAGACTGGTTCCAAACAGGAAAAGGAGTACGTCAAGGCTGTATATTGTCACGCTGCTTATTTAACTTATTTAACTTATATCATGAGAAACGCTGGGCTGGAAAAAACACAAGCTGGAATCAAGATTGCCGGGAGAAATATCAATAACCTCAGACATGCAGATGACACCACCCTTATGGCAGAAAGCGAAGAACTAAAGAGCTTCTTGATGAAAGTGAAAGAGGAGAGTGAAAAAGTTGGCTTAAAGCTCAACGTTCAGAAAACTGAGATCACAACATCTGGTCCCATCACTTCATGGGAAATGGATGGGGAAACAGTGGAAACAGTGTCAGACTTTATTTTGGGGGGCTCCAAAATCACTGCTGATGGTGACTGCAGCCTTGAAATTAAAAGACGCTTACTCCTTGGAAGGAAAGTTATGACCAACCTAGACAACATATTTAAAAGCAGAGACATTACTTTGCCAAGAAAGGTCTGTCTAGTCAAGGCTATGGTTTTTCCAGTAGTCATGTATGGATGTGAGAGTTGGATGGTGAAGAAAGCTGAGTGCCAAAGAATTGATGCTTTTGAACTGTGGTGTTGGAGAAGACTCTTGAGAGTCCCTTGGACTGCAAGGAGATCCAACCAGTCCATCCTAAAGGAGATCAGTCCTGGGTGTTCATTGGAAGGACTGATGTTGAAGCTGAAACTCCAATCCTTTGGCCACCTCATGTGAAGAGTTGACTCATTGGAAAAGACCCTAACGCTGGAAGGATTGGGGGCAGGAGGAGAAGGGGACAACAGAGGATGAGATGTCTGGATAGCATCACCAACTCAATGGACATGGGTTTGGGTAGACTCTGGGAGCTGGTGATGGACAGGGAGGCCTGGCGTGCTTCGATTCATGGGGTCGCAAAGAGTCGGACACGACTGAGCAACTGAGCTGAACTGAACTGAACTGAACTGAATCTATTGTCTGTTCTCTTGGAATTCGAGTTTTCCCTTTCCAACTCACCCTATGTATGGCACCAGATAATTTTTTATAAACATCAAATTTATGATGTAACGTCTTTCACTCAAACAGTCTCATTGCTTTCCTATTTCCATAGTAACACATAAAGAGCACCGGATTGGAAGTCAACAGAATGAGATTTCCGGTTGCAACAGCATTAACCGCTTCTTTTCCTAGTGCCCTATTACTCACTTTATTCTCTGGGATAAAAACCTGCCACTATATATACTTTCTATGAAAGCTAGAAACCTCAGCCATTCACATTACTGAGTTACTACACCTCAGAGATTGCCCTCACAGCTCTACTCCTTAAATTTACAGCAGGAAGACATCAATAAAATTGAAAAGTAAAACAGTGGAGAAAGAATTCACATGAAGAAAACCAACAGCAATAGTTATTAACTAATTCCAAGGTAACACCATTTTTCTTAAAAAAACAAAAAAACTATATGAAGACAGTTTACCTTTGGCCAGGTCCTCATCACCTTTTATCTGAATTCCTGACTACAGCTTTCTCCTGAAAGATCTTCCATCTCCAGACTGTACATGCTCAGCTTGCCCTAAAAATGGACTGGAAAGATTGTGGAGCAGACTCATCGGAGTTCACTACTGTAATTATTTAGTCTTTGGCTTACTACTGAACCCCTGTCAGACTGTTTTCTTACCTGTAAATTGTATCAACCTTATTAAGAAATCTAAGAAACATTGCAGGCACTGGACTTGCCTCTATGTTCACACTTCATATACATCCACATTTGTTAATTCCCCTTCCCTTCTTGGACTTCCCTGGTGGCTCAGACTGTAAAGAATCTGCCTGCCAGTGCAGGAGACCCAGGTTTGATCCCTGGGTCAGGAAGATCCCCTGGAGAAAGGAATGGCTACCCACTGCAGTATTCTTACCTGGAGAATTCAATGGATAGCACAGAGGAGGAGCCTGAAAGGCTGTAGTCCGTGGGGTCACAAAGAGTCAGACATGACTGAGTGATTAACACTGTCATTTGTTGTCTGCTTTTCTTAAATATCAAATCAGATCACCTCATTTCCACCTAGGAAAGTCTGTTCATAACCCCATACGATTTACACGTGCTAAGTTGCTTCAGATGTGTCCAACTCTTTGAGACCCTATGGCCGGTAGCCTGCCAGGCTCCCCTGTCCATGGGATTTCCCAGGCAGGTATACTGGAGTGGATTGTCATGTCTGCCTTCAGGGGAGCTCCCTGACCCAGGGATTGAACCCATGTCTCTGATGTCTCCTGTATTGGCAGGCAGGTTCTTTACCACTAGCACTACCTGGGAAGTCCTATGACTTACACATTCAGCTCCAAATCTACTAGCATATTCTTCTCATTCTGGCTCAATTACCTTTGCAGCTTTCTTTCAGAGTTTTTAAATTTAAGCTTTTCATTCTCCACTCAGGCACCCTGGCTGGCAACCAAACCAGACATCTCTCCATCCCTTGACAGCACAAGCTTCTCTCGGGCTCCATGCCCGAAGTCTTGGTGTGTATTCTTTTCTTGCCTGAAAGGCCCTTCTTTCCTCCTTATTGAGATTGAGATCTCCTTACTCCTTCTTCAAATTCTTGATAAAAATGTTCTTTCTTTCCAATTTCACAGAAAATTCGCAGAACTGATACTTACTTTTTCTGATTGCCCACATTATTTTGTTCACACTTCCACTATAGCATTTTTATTGAGATAATATCTATCCTAAAACATTAATCTCTTCTCTTCTGTACCTGCTTGTAGAGATATTTCCCTGTTAATCAGAAGCATTCTCATTGTTTGGGCAATAAATAGAATTGTTCCCCAGAAGAAGAAAAGAACTCTGTCTTGCCCAGTGTTCAGTTTGTTCTTGTTTATTATTTTTTTTTGACACTTCTCACATATGATCTATAGCAGACATTCTGAACTTGCCCACAGACCTTTGGGGGGCTTGCGCCCTTGGATAGGAAAGAATTACATCTTCTTTTGCACTCACCCCATGACTAAATTTAGCATTTCCTTCCATTGTGAATCTAAGCAATAAATCACAAAAGTAGTAGTGAGACATGTGACTCTATCACAAATAGAAAGCACAGATATTTTTGTCACATTACAGTTGCTAACTACATTATATTCTTTGCGGATGAAGATGGAAAAGTTCTATGCTGTCAGCAAAAACAGGACCTGGAGCTGACTGTGGCTCAGATCACAAGGTCCTTATTGCAAAATTCAGGCTTAAACTGAAGAAAGTAGGGAAAACCACTAGGCGATACAGGTATGACCTATATCAAATCACTTATGATGATACAGTGGAAGTGATGAATAGTTTCAAGGATTAGATCTGGTAGACAGAGTCCTGAAGAACTTTGGACAGAGATTTGTAACACTGTACAGGAGATGGTAACCAAAACTATCTAAAGAAAAATAAATGCAAGAAGGCAAAATAGCTGTCTGAGGAAGCTTTACAAACAGCCGAAAAAAGAAGAGAAATGAAAGGCAAAGGAGAAAAGGAAAGATATCCTATATGAATGCAGAGTTCCAAAGAATAGCAAGGAGAGATAAGAAAGCCTTCTTAAGTGAACAATGCAAAGAAATAGAGGGAAACAATAGAATGGGAAAGACCAGAGATCTCTTCAAGAAAACTGGAGATACCAAGGGAAGATCTTATTCTAAGATGGGCACAATAAAGGACAGAAATGGCAAGGACCTAACAGAAGCAGAAGGGATTAAGAAGAGGTTGCAAGAATACACAGAGTTCAGTTCAGTCCATTCGCTCAGTCGTATCTGACTCTTTGCGACCCCATGGACTGCAGCACGTCAGGCCTCCCTGTCCATCACCAACTCCCGGAGTTTACTCAAACTCATGTCCATTGAGTCAGTGATGCCATCCAACCATCTCATCCTCTGTCGCTTCCTTCTCCTCCCACCTTCAATCTTTCCCAGCATCAGAGTCTTTTCCAATGAGTCATTTCTTCGGATCAGGTGGCCAAAGTATTGGAGTTTCAGCTTCAGCTGATATTCAATAAATATTCAGGACTGATTTCCTTTAGGATGGACTGGTTGGATTTCCCTGCAGTCCAAGGGAGTCTTAAGAGTCTTCTCCAACACCACACAGAAGAACTGTACGAAATACACAGACTACAAAATACATAGAAGAATTGTACAAAAAAAGATCTTAATGACCCCGATAAACATGATGGTGTGGTCACTCACCTAGAGCTAGACATCCTGGAGTCAAGTGGGCCTTAGGAAGCATCACTACGAACAAAGCTAGTAAGGATGATGGAACTTCAGCTGAGCTATTCAAAATTCTAAAAGATGATGCTGTTAAAGTGCTACACTCAATAAGCCAGCAAATTTGGAAAACTCAAAGGTGGCCACAGGGCTGCAAAAGGTCAGTTTTCATTCCAATCCCAAAGCAAGGCAATGTCAAGGAATGTTCAAGCTACCATACAGTTGTGCTCATTTCACATGCTAGCAAGGTAAAGCTCAAAATCCTTCAATCCAGGTTTCAACAGTATGTGGACTGAGAACTTCCAGATTTTCAAGCTGGATTTAGAAAAGACAGAGGAACCAGAGGTCAAATTGCCAACATCTATTGGATCATAGGAAAAGAAAGGGAATTCCAAAACAACACCTATTTCTTCTTCACTGATTATGCTAAAGCCTTTGACTGTGTGGATCACAACAAACTATGGAAAATTCTTAGAGATGGGAATACCAGCCAACCTTACCTACCTCCTGAGAAACTTGTATGCAGACAAGAAGCAACAGTTAGAACCAAACATGGAACAACAAACTGGTTCAAACTTGGGAAAGGAGTACGTCAAGGCTGTATACTGCCACCCTGCCTATTTAACTTCTATGCAGAGTACATCACTCAAAATGCCAGGCTGAATGAATCACAAGTTAGAATCAAGATTGCTGGGAGAAATATCAACAATCTCACATATGCAGATGATACTGCTCTACTGGCTGAAAGTAAAGAGGAACTAAAGAGCCTTGATAAGGGTAAATGAGAAGAGTGAAGAAGCTGGCTTAAAACTCAACATTCAAAAAACTAAGATCATGGCACCCAGTCCCATCACTTCGTGGCAAATAGTTGGGGAAACAATAGAAACAGTGACAAACTTTATTTTCTTGGGCTCCAAAATCACTGCAAATGATGACTACAGCCATGAAATTAAAAGACGCTTGCTCCTTGGAAGAAATGCTATGACAAACCTAGACAGCATATTAAAAAGCAGAGACATTACTTTGCCAGAAAAGGTTCATATAGTCAAAGCTATGGTTTTTCGAGTAGTCATGTACAGAAGTGAGAGTTGGACCATAAAGAAGGCTGAGCGCTGAAGAATTGATGCTTTTGAACTGTGGTGTTGGAGAAGACTCTTGAGAGTCCCTTGGACTGCAAGGAGGTCAAACTGTCAATCCTAAAGGAAATCAATCCTGAATATTCACTGGAAAGACTGATGCTGAAGCTGAAGCTCCAATACTTTGGCCACCTGATGCAAAAAGCCAACTCTTGGAATAGACCCTGATGCTAGGAAAGATTGAGGGCAGGAGGAGAAGAGGGCAGCAGAGGATGAGATGGTTGGATGGCATCACCAACTCAATGGACATGAATTTGAACAAACTCTCAGAGACAGTGAAGGACAGGGAAGCCTGGAGTGCTTCAATCCATGAGGCCACAAAGAGTCGGACACAACTTAGCAACTGAACAACAACAGTTTTGAAGATATTTTGAAATCTTACTTGCATTCATTTAAAATATTTTTCAGTGGCTCTATCATTTTACCTTTTCACCAGTAAAGCATATGTGAATAATGTAGCTTTTTCCCATCCTCACCAACATTTTGAGTTACAATAGTTTTTTTATTTTAGCCATTTGGTAGATATGTAGCGTTATCTATTGTGGTTTTAATCTGCATTTCCCTAAAGGTCTATGATGTTGAACATCTTTTCATGAACTTACTTGTCATCTAAGTATCCTCTTTGTGAAATGTCTGTTCATGTCTTTTTTCATATCATCTTGTTCCCTCCTCTGTTTAGGCTATCTATTTCACTATAAAAGCTGAAATAGACTATCCAACATCTGAATTTTAATATCAAACCCTCTTTTAACACTTATGTTTTGAGTTGGTTGTGGTATGCCTGTCTTACTTCCTCTTGCTTTTATGAGATAAGAACTAGTGCCATTTCCTTCTCCAGTGCATGAAAGGGAAAAATGAAAGTGAAGTCGCTCAGTCGTGTCCGACTCTTAGCGACCCCATGGACTGTAGCCTACCAGGCTCCTCTGTCCATGGGAGTTTCCAGGCAAGAGTACTGGAGTGGGGTGCCATTGCCTTCTCCAAGAAGTAGGTCTAATGGTGAAAAATGGTCTTAGTTTCCCTTCATCAGAGAATGTCTTGATTACCCCTTCATTTCTCAAGGACATTTGCACTGGATACAGAATTCTGTGTTCATAGTTCTCTTCTTTCAGCATTTAAAAAATGATGTGCCTTCTGGTCTCCATGCATGTGTGCATGTTAATTTGTTCAGTGGTCCAAATGTTTGCAACCCCTATGCACTGTAGGCCACCAGACTCCTCTGTCCGTGGGATTTCCAAGGCAAGAATACTGGCGTGGGTTGCCATGTCCTCCTTCAAGGGATCTTCCTCATTCAGGGGTGCAACTCGCTCCTCTTACATCTCCTGCATTGGCAGACAGGTTCTTTACCACTGGGGCCAACTGGGAAGCCCCATGGTTTCTGACAAATCAGCTGTCATTTAAATTGTTTTCCCCCAATAGGTAAGGTCATTTCTCTTACTACTTGAAAGGTATTTTCCTTTGATTTTAGTTCTTTTTTTCATTGAGTTACATTAGTTACAATATTATATTAGTTTCAGGTGTACAACATAGTGTAATTTTATACATTATGAAATAATCACCACAGTAAGACCAGCATACAAAGTTGTTAGAGTTTTATTGACTATATTCTCTATGTATACATTACATCCTGTGACTTTTTTTATAACTGGGCATTTGTAACTCTTGATCCCTGTCACCTGTTTCTTACCTCCCTCCCCTCCCCTCCCCTGCCAACCACCAGTTTGTTCTCTGTATCTATGAGTCTGTTTTGCTTTTTCCTTTGTTTTGTTTTTTAGTTTTCACTTCTAAGTGAAATACAGTATTTGTTTTTCTCTATCTGACTTATTTCACTTGCAATAAGGTCCATCCATGTTATCGCAAATGGCAAGATTTCATTTTTAATGACTAAATGATATTCCACTATGTTTAGTTTATTTGAGAAACTTCCACATTAGTTTTAGAAATTTGACTTTGCTATGTTTTGATGTGGATTTATATGGATTTAGCCTCTCAGCTTCTGGAATATGTAGGTTTTGTTCTCTTGTCGAAATGGGAAGTTTTCAGTCATTGCCTTTTGGCCACAGTCTTTCCGCTCTCCTTTCAGGGCTCTGATGACACCCCTGTGAGCTTTCTTGTTATGGTTCCACAGACACCTGAGGCCCTGTTCATTCTTTCCTCCCTTAATTTTCTCTCTTTTTTCAGCTTCAGTAATTCCTATCTTATCTTCAAGTTCTCTGAGTTGTATCCTCTGTCTTATTCACTCTGCTATTGGGCCAATCCATTGAGTGTTTTTGTTTAGTTTATTGAATGTTGCAGTTCTAATGTTTCCACTTTGTCTTTGCTGAAACTTTTTATTTTCCCACTTAGCCTCTGCCGACATCTGAGGAAGACAAATGCTTATTTTTACTGCTGGGCGGGGGTGGGAGTTTCAGCTCCCACTAGACCTCCACTGGTACTTCACTGGCTCAGCACCTGACAAAGGTGAAGATCTATACTCCCCATTCAGCCTTTGCTGGCATGGATGTGGGTTGTTATTGTTGGTTAGTCGCTCAGTTGTGTCCAGCTCTTTGCAACCCCATGGACTGGAGCCTGCCAGTCTCCCTGGTCCATGTGGGATTTTCTAAGTAAGAATACTGAAGTGGGTTGCCATCTCCTTCTACAGGGGAATCTTCCTGACCCAGGGATTGAACCTTCATCTCTTGCATCAGCAGATGAATTCTTTACCACTGAGCTACCTGGGAAGCCCACACTGGTGGATGGGGTTATTTAAAGAATGAGTCAGTGAGTCTAATGACATGATGTCCAAAAGGCTGTAGCCCACCAGGCTCCTCTGTCCATGGGATTTTCCAGGCAAGAATAATGGAGTGGGTTGCCATTTCCTTCTCCAGGGTGTCTTTCTGACCCAGGGATTGAACCTGGGTCTCCTGCTTGGCAGGCAGAATTTTTACCACTGAGCTACCAGGGGAGCCCATGGATGTGAGTAGGGCCACAGATTGTGTGTGTGTGTGCGCGCACATGTGTGGTATTTGGCTGCAGGGGAATACTTATTGTTTAAAGGTTTCTTGTGTTGCTAGGTTGCCCCTTCCCTGGTTCTTTGGCTAAAGAATGAAGGCTTTCGTTGAGACTTTTCTGTCTGCCCACCGTGACATTTCTAGATTGCCAACATTTTCAGCTGCAGATCTGGAGGATATGAAGCAAAAAGACGACCTAGGAAATTCATCATCATTTTATTCCTTGGGCCCTGAAAGTCTCCAGCTGGTCTTATTCTTTCCACTTTTCAGAGCCTTTTTGCATTTGTCTTATACATAATGTGCAGGGGTGTTGATTGTATTTAGTGGGAAGAATAGGGGAAAGAACATCTATTCTATCTTTCAGGACATGAAAGTCTCCTCTAGAACTTTTTTAAAAAAAAATTTGATGACTCTATTTCAATATAATTGGTTTCCTTTGCAATCCTATATGTTTTACTTTTGCATTTATAAGTAATAGTCTGAGAATTACCAGGCAGCAATAGAGGGTCACAGCACACAACCACCATGTTAGAGAAAAAATTAGAAGGAGAACCTAAGGAAGCAGCACAGCATTATTTCCAAGAAAAAGCAGTTGGTACAGCTCCCTTCTTTAGAGCACACACTGGCTCTTCTAATTCCATGCATCCCCTCCAGTTCCACCCAGAGTCATGTGGAGAAGGGGAACTACAGCTAGAACCAGGACAATGACATGGGGAAGAGCAAGGTGCTGTCCATCACCTGCAAGGGTGTTGCTTAGCAGGTGGCCCAAGCCTGCGGATCTCCCCCAGAACTCCAGAGAACACCGCCTGCCATTCTGGGAGAAGTGAGGTCAGCCATTCTTCCCATCACTTTGCATGTAGGTTTCCCACAGGGCAGCCCCTTCTTAATTGTGCCATATTGGAAATTCCCTTTTCAGTGACCAAGAATACTCACAGACATTCCTCCCACCTTGAAAGCGATGGCAATCTTGATTACCCTGATGGCAGGTAGAGAACTAGAAGGAAAGACCACATGCCAGGGCAGCAGAGGGACTGCTCAACCACTCCCACATTATATGGAATGTCTATCTATCCTTTCGTTAGACTGGGAATTCCTAGAGGAAATTACACATATATATGTATATATACACATACACGTATATAACATGTTACATCTATATTATATTTTGCATATTTAACTAGCAATGTTTAGCACAGGTTTAGGTACATGGCAGATGCTTAGAAGTATGGTTAAAGCAAACCTATCCCATAGAAAAATGCCATATATTAGAATTTACCAAAGATGTTGTGCTTGTGTACTTTTATCTTCGTTGGAAAACATTATTGGATTATTTAAGACAAATTTTAGTCATTTCTTGGGCTTTCACTCCTAATTTCTTCTTATCCATCCACTACTACTCATGCAAACGTGGACAGTAAAATGTTTGCCTGCTTCCTCCATGTCCCAGACCACCTGGCACAGACGTCATCAAGCTGCTCCCTCACAAACATGCTAATGAACGGCTCAAGGTCTCCAGGTCCAGTCACACCAGTGCTGTTCCCCTCCTCCACCTCCCCATCCCCACCCCTGGGGTCAAGGTGAACACATTCCTGCAGCAACAGTCTGGATAGTAGAAATAAGATTGATTCAGATAAAATTCAAGTTACTGCCATTGACTGATGGTAATACCTTCAGTTAACTAGAGTCTGGAAACACAAAAAGATAAAAATCTTAGGTGCAGCCTCATAAATCTGTAACCCATGTGGCTCTTCTCAACAGCAAACTCGTCTTCAACATAAAGAAATCATCTGCATGTCTCAGGGCTAACTAGCTACCCAACCACGTCCGAGAAATGAAACAAACATCGCCCAAGAGCTGAGAGGAAATGACTAAGAGTTGAGAAACAGCTCACAGCAGCAGGAATGATAACTCATAAAGGAGGGTGACATTCCTCACCTCCTCTCTGGGTAGGGCACACAGGACAGCCTATGAACTGTCATGAAACACAAACCCAGGTTGGCTTTACTAAGGCCAATAACAAGGGAATCTTGGCAGTGAATCTGATAGCTAATACTGTGAGTGAAGCTAATGATGAAAACAATCAGTGAATACTCTATCGGTAACTGTTCATAGGCCTGGTTCTCAGAAAGAAAACCTTCTGCACAACCCAGAGAGATAAAGAATTAAAAGATAAGAAAGTCTTTTAAAAGGCAGATAAATTGATCCCATTGCTTAAGTAAAAAGGATTTGTTGTTTGAATTAAAAACAAATATCTAAAGTAAATAAAAAGTTTTGATTAAAGAAAAGACAGATTTTAGGTATACTATGAGTATAATACAGACAAAACATGGATATTTATTATGGAATTGTTAATGTTTTAAAACTGTCTTGCTTTATTGTTGTAAAATTAGCACTATAGAGTTACAAGTCCCAAGTTGGATAAAACCATGACAGATGCAGTGTCAAAGAAATTGCCTAGATTGGTTAAAAGTCCAAATAGATTGATTTCCCTTTCAAACAGGCTAATTTTCCATGTGCATGTGCGTGTGTGTGTGTGTGTGTGTGTGTGTTCATGTGTGTGTGTGTGTGTGTTCACCCTGGGTCAGATGGGAAGGTGG
Organism: Okapia johnstoni; assembly: GCA_024291935.2. Taxonomy (NCBI): domain Eukaryota; kingdom Metazoa; phylum Chordata; class Mammalia; order Artiodactyla; family Giraffidae; genus Okapia; species Okapia johnstoni. Next base: position 63,821,881 of record CM044322.1, read on the forward strand.
GGGGAATGGGTAGAGGGGCTACTATTCAAATCTCTTCTACAATAGCTGCCTAGAAGAAAAGATGAAAACTTTGGTTAACCATTCAACTGGTGCCTGAATGGAACAGAATATAGGAACAGAAAAGTCACATGAACGTAGAAGGGTTAGAATCTCTTTTTGCCTACAATACTCTGGAGAATTCTGAGTCATACAGTAATTGATCTCTTTACTACATCACAAGATTTCTATATGATACAATTCCCTTTATCTTTACTAGATTTTATACATTTCTATTTCAAGTATTCTTCCTGGTTGTGCTCAATTCATAGTAGATAACCTTGTTAATTATTCCTTTAAAACAAAAAGCTTAATGACATCTGTTAAGAGGCAACCTGCTAGAAATAAGAGAAACAATAAATAATGGCACCTATTCTCTTAGTGGGCTTCCCTGGTGGCTCAGCTGGTAAAGAATCTGCCAGCATTGTGGGAGACCTGAGTTTGATCCCTGCGTTGGGAAGATCCCCTGGAGAAGGGAAAGGCTACCCACTCCAGGATTCTGGCCTGGAGAATTCCATGGACTGTATTGTATAGTCCCTGGGGTCACAAAGAGTCGGACACAACTGAGTGACTTTCACTTCATTCTCTTTGTAAGTGTGCAGTACACTATAGTATACAGTTTAGGGGTATTTTCTACGTAATTACGCTACCAGCACTCAATTATTATAAACAATAAATATTAGCAGTAATACTCATGCTGAATAGCAATTCAATGACTCTGTTCTTAAATTAAAAATTGCTCTTGACTCCTTGTCTTCCCTCAGGGTTCCTAGTATTCCTGCCAGTGGAAGAGAAAATGTTTCTCCCAAGGGCCACAGCTCTTAAAGGTGAAAAATTTAGTCCATCAACCCAGGAAAGGAGACAGCTCCACAATGAAAAGTAAACAAATAAACTCCAACTTCAAAACCGGTATAAGAACTTACATCCAACTTGACATTTAAATGTTATAATTCAGCATTTATATTTGGGAGGAAAATTTGCTCATGAACTCAAATGATTTTATATATCTTAATAGAATGCCAAAACCTAGCAGTTCTTGATTATTTAGTCCCCCATTTTCAGTGCCAATTTTATTATTTATACTGCTGAGAAGAACTTAGAACAGTATAATACCTTACAGTTTACAAAGCATTTTCATACCCACATGAACCTCACAATGAGAGAGTAGGGTATAGAACAGGTCTTTTAATAGAAAGAGGAACTAATCCAACCTCCCTATTTCACAAGAGAAGAATTGGGGAGGTGGAATGATTGCCAATGTCCCTTCATTCATTTGGGACAGAACCAGATGAGATTTCAGATAAGATTCGTCCACACCGGCTGCCTCAACTAGATCAGCCCCTCCTTCAAAGACTCTAAACTGAGACCCCAGGAGTTTAGGTGCCTTTTTAAAGATTTTCCAGGAAATAAGTGCCAAGTCAAAAGTAAACCTCCTTGCCAATGGTTCTTCTCTCTTCTTCATTGATAATGGGAGTTTGATTTACAATTGTTCACATACTATTTACATACAAAAAAAAATAGATTTTCTCTAAATTTAAAACTTTCAACCATCGAAGACATAGATGTATTTTTTCCTCCAGACATTTGAATATCTACATTTGGAACCAGATAGGTAAGTCAGGCCTGAAGACTAAGATTCTGGAGTCCTCACTGTGTCTGTATAAGTCAGTGCACGAGAATAAGTTAGGTCCCCCAAGAAGCGCCTGTAGTGTCAAGAGAGGAGAAGAGGCTGACCATGTGTTAGAGGCTATCAGCATGTCAGACACACATGGAGATCCAGGGAAAGAGACTGAGAAGCCATTAACAGAAACAGTAGAGAGTCAAGAGAGAATGCTATTCCAGAAGCTAAGGGAGAAAAGAGTTTTGAAAAAATAAGTTCAGGTCAAACAATTCAAAATGCTAGGGGAATGTCAAAAAAGAGTTAAGAGGCCATTGGATCTGGGTTATTTAAAAATAACGTCTGACTACTTCTACACTGTTAGTGGGAATGTAAATTGGGGAAATTGCCCTGAAACACAGTGTGGAGGTTCCTTAAAAAAACTAAAAATAGAGTTACCACATGATCTAGTAATATCACTTCTGGACAAATTTGTAAAAAAGAAAAACACTCTAATTTGAAAAGATACACGCTATGTTCCTAGCAGCACTCTTTATAATACCCAGGACATGAAAGTAACCTAAATGTCCATCAACAAATGAATGGGTAAAGAAGATGTGGTACATATATACAATGGAATATTAACATCAGCCATAAAAAGAATGAAATTGTGCCATTTGCAGCAACATTGATGCAACTAGAGATTGTCATACTAAGTGAAGTAAGTCAAACAGAGAAAGACAAATATTATATCATATCACTAATACGTGGAACCTAAGAAATAATACAAATAAATTTATTTACAAAATAGAAACAGACTTGCAGACATAGAAAACAGATTTATGGTTACCAAATGAAAAAGAAAAAGAGAGGGAGGGATAAATTAGGAGTATGGGATTTAAGAGATACACACTATTATACATAAAATAGATAAGCAACAAGGATTTACTGCATAGCAGAGGGAACTGATGACATCAACCTTATGGCAAAAGACCAGTTTCATTCCAATCCCAAAGAAAGGCAATGACAAAGAATGTTCAAACTACCACACAGTTGCACTCATCTCACACGCTAGCAAAGTAATGCTCAAAATTCTCCAAGTCAGGCTTCAACAGTATGTGAACCCTGAACTTCCAGATGTTCAAGCTGGATTTAGAAAAGACAGAGGCACCAGAGATCAAATTGCCAATATCTGTTGGATCATTGAAAAAGCAAGAGAATACCAGAAAAATATCTACTTCTGCTTTATTAACTCTGCCAAAGCCTTTGACTGTGTGGATCACAATAAACTGTCAAAAATTCTTCAAGAGATGGGAATACCATACTACCTAACCTGCTTCCTGAGAAATCTGTACGCAGGTCAAGAAGCAACAGTTAGAACAGGACATGGAACAACAGACTGGTCCAAATTGGGAAAGGAGTACTTCAAGGCTGTATATTGTTACCCTATTTATTTAACTTATATGCAGAGTACACCATGAGAAATGCTAGGCTGCATGAAGTGCAAGCTAGAATCAAGATTGCCAGGAGAAATATCAATAATCTCAGATGGGTCACAGTGCAGAGGTGAAAAGAACCTGTGATCTTGTTAACATCATATAGCTGCTGAATCAATCAACCTGGAAGACCTCTGCATGTCTGAACTCATTTTCTGTAAGACGACAAATGTCTTAATTGTTCAAGCAAGTTAGAATTGGATTTTCAATAACAAAGTCAAAAACCTCCTCTCCAAAACATCATGTACTCTGTACTAGGTATTAGATTGTGGCAAGAGCTTTGCATTGAGCTTTCCACATACACTAAAGGGGCCCTAAAGGGGCAGACCATCATTGAGTCTTATTAAAAAGGTGTCCTAACTAGAGACATGAGACCAGTAGGGGTATTTTGTCTGATTCATCTTACATATCATGAATATAGCTCATTGCCTCAGGGGGATGTTAGAATCCCAGCTTGCACACCCATAGCTGTGTGACCCTGAGAAACTTAATTTCTCTGGGACTCAATTACTTCCCCTACAAATGGTTATAGTCACCATACCTATCTCAGAGAGTTATTGTCCAGACCAAACAAAATGACACACATCTATATCAGTTAGGATTGTTTCACCTATGAATAACATTTAAAAAATAACTGGCTTAAATGAGAAAGAAGTTTCTCACACTCTCACATTCAAGTGTTCAAAGATATGCATGGCCTTTTGTAATATCAGAGACTTGGACACATCAACCTTATTGCTTCCACCTCAACTTCCTTTGTGGTACACGATTCAGTCCCCCTTCCATGCAGGAGGACAGAAGAAAAAAAGAAGGGCATGTTCTCACTCTTTTTAAAAAATATTTTACCCCACTTATAGTTATTATAAAAAATTGGGTATATTCTCTGTGTTGTACAATATCTCCTTGTAGCTTATTTACTTTATACATAGTACTTTGTACCTCTTACACCCCTGCTGCTGTGTTGTCCCTCCCTCCTTCCCTCTCCCCTCTGGTCACCACTAGTTTGTTCTCTGTGAATCTGCTTCATTTTTTTGTACTCACTAATTTGTTGTATTTTTTAGATTTCGCATATAAGTGGTAACACAGTATTTGTCTTTGTCTGACATTTCACCAAGTATGATATCCTTTAAGTCCACCTATGTTACAGCAAATGGCAAAATTTCATTTTTTATGGCTGAGTAATATTAAACTGTGTGTGTGTGTGTGTGTGTGTGTGTGTGTGTGTGTGTGTATTGGAGAAGGAACTGGCAACCCACTCCAGTATTCTTTCCTGGAGAATTCCACAGACAGAGGAGACTGGTAGGCTACAGTCCATGGGGTCACAAAGAGTCGGACACGACTGAGTGACCAACACACTCTTTAGCCACTCATGTTTTGGACACCTAGTTTGCTTCCATACCTTTGCAATTGTAAATAATGCTGCTGTCAACATTGGGGTGCATATACCTTTTTGAATTAGGGTTTTTGTTTTCTTCAGATATATACCCAGAAGTGGAATTGCTGGTTCATTTAGTACTTCTATTTTTAGTTTTTTGAGGAACCCATACTGTTTTCCACAGTGACTGCACTAATTTACATTCCCACCACCAGTGTACAAGAGTTCCTTTTTTTCCATAGCCTTGCCAACATTTGTTATCTGTGGTCTGTTCGATGATGACCATTCTGACAGGTTTGAGGCTCCTACTCTTTAGCACATTTCCTGAAAGCAGCACGCACCACTTTTGCAGGTACACTCAGCTAGAAATCAAAGGGTTTGCTATGAGCAATGGGAAGAAAGCATCTGACCTCTGCCACGACCTGTGAGTTCTGAGTAGCAGCATCCATGTGTGGCAGTTATTCTTATTAGAAATCTCCCTTGTTTGAAGTCCTGGCCTATGAGACAACATGAGTGAACCTGGAGCACATCCTGCTCAGTGAAATGAGCCAGACACAGAAGGGCAAATACCACATGATTCCACTTACATGAGAAATCAAAAACATGAGCCGCATAGCAGCAGAAGGTAGCATGGTGCCTGCCAGTGGCTGGGGAGGGGGAAAGCTGGAGTTGCTCTCCAGTGGGCCTCAAGTTTCAATTACATAAGTCAAAAAAGCTCTAGATATCTGCTGTACAACATACACCTAAAAATTTAAGAGTCCACACCTCATATTAAGTGTTCTTACCCCAATTAAAAAGAAATTCTCCTCTTCATCACAAAAACAGATTCTCTCCCAAGGTCCTCATCCTTAGCTTCACTTCCATTAAAATGAAAGTGAAAGTGAAATCACTCAGTCATGTCCGACTCTTTGCAACCCCATGGACTATAGCCCACCAGGCTCCTCTATCTGTGGGATTCTCCAGGCAAGAATATTGGAGTGGGTTGCCATTTCCTTCTCCAGGGGATCTTCCTGACCCAGGTATTGAACCCGGGTCTCCCACATTGTAGGCAGACGTTTTACCATCTGAGCCACCAGGGAAGTCAATCCCACCCTGTCTCTTTGGCCCAGTGGTGGTCCATTTAAAGTCCGAGATATAGGGACTTCCCTGGTGGTGCAGTGGTTGAGAATCCACCTTGCAATGCAGGGGGTGCAGGTTCAATCCCTGGTCAGATAACTAAAATCCCATATGCCGAGGAGCAACTAGGCCTGAGAGCCACAACTAGAGAGTCCTGCACCAGAATGAAAGATCCCCATGACACAATGAAGATCCTGCGTGCCGCTACTAAGACCTGATGCAACTAAATAAATACATAAAACTAAACCTACACATTGTTGAGATACCACTCTGCATAGGCACAAGACATGCAGGTATGAAGACATGATTCCCACTCTCAAGCATCTCACCATAAAGCCAGAGAAGTTACTGTGAAGCTGCTGCCTGTGATGCTGTGCCTGGCTCAAGGGAAGTGCTCTGCAAGTCTCTCTAACGCTTACTCTTGTGGCTAAGGGCTGAGATACTGAGGTCAGGAGAATGTGAGCTGGAACTCTTGCTCTACCACTTACCATCTCGGTGACCTTGGGCAAGCTGCTAAACCTCTCTGTGCAGTTGCCCTGTTTTCACTACTTGACAGTTGCATTCAGCATTTCATGTATTAAGAGCATTGCATCATAAAATTCTCTTCTAAACTTGACATTTCAGCCTCAAGTCTTAAGGACCACTACACTCTAAGAAGTTATTGTCTAGAATGTGACTTCTAAATTGCACAGTGAGAAAAGAAAGTGACTACTTTTCTCTCAGTCCTTTCGTGGTGTCTGATAAAGAAGGTATAAACCAGCTCTTTTAACTAGTAATACTGACAATGTGTCATGTCAAATATTTGAGGTTCCAATAAACTGGAAGGATCCTGTAACAAAGGAACAAGCAGTCTGGAAAACACATAAAACATCTTTGTCCAAATTTACTTATCTTCCAGAAAGATATGGCAGTTAATATTGGTCATCACATACCTCTGAAATCTAAAAATAACTTTTTCAGAAAAGGCCAGATCTCCAAAATGTGAAATAGAGAAATTGGTAAACAGATCACTTAGGCTAGTTTATCAACAATATTTCTGGTAGTTGAAGTTAAGCATGAATAAAGATTTGGTTGGATGGGTTCATAATCAATGTATTGGTTTTATAATGAGACGTTTAAAGATAGACGGATATTTCCAGCAAAAAAAAAAAATATTCCCTTGGTTTATCCGAATAAGAATGGAAGGAAGAGGGAAGGAGGAGGAAGAAAAGGGAAGGGGATTTTAACTTGTCTGTGTTAATAGGAAATGAGAGTTCTGGGCACCCAAGATGGGTGAGCATCCAATGCCTGGTGCTAGAAAAATAAAACACAATTCACTCCTAGAGTGATCATCTTCCAAAGGGACAGTCTGATTTTAAGTAACCGAAAACATTTATCATCCCTTTCTACAACAAACAACCCTCTAAGTCAAAGACTATCACTGAGCAATTTGTGGAGCAGGCGACCCGCTTCAGGGGGCTCAATTCTGTCTACAACACACCTTGGCAGAAAGTTTCCCAATCCTCACTCAAAGCCTAAAAACCTCCAACTATGAGTTAAAAGTACTCACAAAAAACTAGTGTTCTTAAAACTAGATTCTGAGATTCCTCTCAATGAGAATGTAACACTATATTAGGAGATGCCTGATCTGAAGACCACATCTCATGTTCTCTTCCTCATCTGTCACATTCTTTTCCTCAGTTGTTACTGTGGCCCGTCCAGATGGCATCTCACTGTGACATCCAAGTGCGAGGAATGCTATCTGATCAACATTTCCTAAAGAACAGCCCAGAGGCCACTTGGTGCAAATCCAGAGTCTAAGGAGTTTTTCAGGCTCCAAGATAGAGAAGTAAAGACCTGGGGGGAATGTCTCATTGCCTCACTGTTGGTTAAGAGGCTTTGGCTGAGGAGTAGCAAATCTGATTCAAATGACTCCAACAAACTCAAGAGGAAGAAGTAAACGTGCAGACGCAGACTCGGTGTGGAGTTCAGTCATGATCTGACCAGAAGGCCACCGTGTATCTGTTTCTCTGTGACACCCCCGCCCAGCTCTGCCCCACTCCCTGGCTCCCTTCATCATGGGAAGATCTGCAGAAATTCCAGACTTCACCTGCTACAGCCACAATGTTGAGAAAAAGTGGAAACATCTCCATCACTCTCCATCTGAGAGTGGGGGTGTTTGTCCTAGAAAAAACACCCATCTACTTAAGTGGTGTTTGGGGAAGGGGGCATTCACAGGCCCCCTCTGAAACTGACCACTGTAACAAAAGCAAGGGCTTAGCCAGTTGGCAATGAAGGCTCTTCCCTGGGACCAAGGGTGGCCCAAGCCAGCCCTATCTACTCCACCCTCCATAATAATTAAGGATTTAAAAATCCCCCAAAGAAATATCTGTATGCTGGTAGGAAAGGGGAAGGTGGGTTGTTAGGAGTCAAGGAAGAATCCTGAGGAGGTAAGCAATAGATGTTTACTATAATTATTTAGTATTCTTTTTTTTTAACTGCAGAAAACAATTCTAACTAACCTAAGTAGAAAATGGAACATTGTTACAGACACTCCCCCCAAATCTCTTAGGTTTAAAGGCAGAAACCTGGGACCTCCCTGGCAGTCCTGGTTAAGACTCCAAGATCTCAATGCAGTGGGCATGGGTTTGATCCCTAGTTGGAGAACTAAGATCCCACATGCCACCTGGCATGGCCAAAAAATAAATAATAAAAATAAAGGCACAAATGCTACTGGACTTTTGTAAGAGCCAGGAATGGAGGGGGAGGGGGGTAAACGTCATTGGAATTTTCTTGGTCTGTGATTTCTCCTCCATGTGCATTTGGTTTCTTCTCTGACTGTGGACTGGTTTCCTTTGTTCTAATGTCTACATGGCAAGTTAGACTTCCACTGACTAAATGTGACCAGTTCCCAGAGAAAAAGCTCTGGGTCTCAGTTTTACAATTTTAGGAAAGAGAATCTAATAATCTGTATCAGGTGACTCTGGGTTCATGAGGTGGCGTTCCACTTTATGGACTGACCAAGGATCATGCACTTTGGCAAGATCATGGGGCAGCTCTCAGAGAGGGGATGATGGTGAAGACCCTCCAGTAAGTATCCACTGTGTACCTACAACAATATGTTTTGTATGGTATTGACCACATGAAACATTTAGAGTATAAACTTTGTTCTAAAATTAAGAATGTATATAAAAGAGCAAATTATCAAACCTGAGGCTTAAAAGAAAGAAGCAAGAGAAAACTCTTATTCTTCCCCATTACTTGGCTGAAATCCTTTGGAGCATCTCTGTGCTCTAGAAACACTTGGTACCAATGCCCATGAGCACACTTGACTCCATTATCACAGTTATTTCCATGTGTGCTCCCTGAGAACACAGCATCCTTGTAGAGTTGGAGATAGTTTTCAATTCACTGTATCCAACAACCATTGTAGTACCTGTCTCAAAGGTAAAACTCATTCCTATTTATGCAATGGATAGATTAATGATAAACAGTCTGAAATTGTCTCATTCTTTAATTTACTAAGAATTTGAATACGTGGTTTGAACAACTACAAGAAATTATAGAAAAAGTTAAAACACTGTATACATTGTTTCTCCTCCCCTCACGACCTGTATGTATTAATAAATGAAAAGATGTTCAAAAAGTGTCAATACTTACATAAAAAAATAATATATGTTCTCTTAGTATTGTCTCATTACATCTCCAAATATTCAGCTGACTATTGTTAACTTAAGGCTGTCTTTTGTTATGAAACTATAAAAAGGAGCCCAATACCAGATGCTTGGAATAGAGTAGGACTCAGTAAATCTTTGTTAATGAATGAATGTTGACTCTAATTTTACCTTACAAAATGTTTCCAACATTTTTCATATCGTGGCACATCTAAAAACAAATCTGGTTTTTCAGTCAAGACCACTGGGTAGGCTCCATGTGGTCACTCCAGATTCAAGATAATTAGGAATGTGTGGTTTTAACAACTCTACACAAGAACTGCAGGCATCAATATCTTAGCACATCTTCATATAACAGTCAAGAGGAAAAATAAATGATGCATGGCCTGAATTTTTCATCCTAGGTGACTCTGCTCCTTTTGGGCTGAGTAAGACATGCAATGAACTTTCTGTTTTAAAATCATCTTTCAGGTAAGCCAGTTTTAGCATTACTGCCTGCATCAGTATTTCTTTGCATGAGATCACGATTCCCACCAGAACAGTGAGGAAAACTGACCTGGAGTAATGCTTCCTAGTTATCTCAGTTCCCAAAGCACCAGCTATTAGAGATTTCGATTTTGAGCTAATGAAATAATATGTGTTTTTCCTCTTTCCATCTCTTTTTCTCCTATTTTCAGTAGTTAGCCCAGCTGCAAAATCTGGGAAAATTGAATTATAATAGATGTCCCAGTGAGCAGAGAAAATACACAAAAACACTTAATGACTTTCTTGAACATCAAAACCATACCTTCTTTTCCCTGTAAAATGTGTCTTCCAGGATGATTCACAGACACCCCAGCTTACACCCACACTTTGCTCATTTCCAGCCCCTCCTCTTACACATATTTCCTCTCTCTTCTCCAAGGTTCCCTGTTCTCTTCCTCCTCTTGCCTCTTCCTATGTCTCCACCTACACCCCTCCCATCCCTCCCCCACCTCCTTTAGCAAACCAGTCACTAAGTCTTATCACCTTACCATATAAACTTTCTCAAAATTTTTTCCCTCCACCCTCATCTTTTCTTCCTGGAAAAATCCCCCTGCCTTCATTCCCACCTCCTTTAATCAATTCCCACTCTAGCCAGAGTGATCTTTCAAAATATATGGAAACACAAAAGTCTCCAAATATCCAAAGCAATCTTGAGAAAGAAAAATGGAGCATGAGGAATCATACTCCCTGACTTCAGACTATACTACAAAGCTATAGTAATCAAGACAGTATGGTACTGGCACAAAGACAGAAATATAGATCAATGGAAAAAAATAGAAAGCCCAGAGATAAACCCAAGCACCTATGGTCACCTAGTCTATAACAAAGGAGACAAGTATATAAAATTGAGAAAAGACAGTCTCTTCAATAAGTGGTGCTGGGAAAACCAAATAGCTACATGTAAAAGAATGAAATTAGGATACTCCCTAACACTATACACAAAAATAAACTCAAAATGGATTAAAAACATAAATGTAAGACTGGACACTATAAAACTCTTAAGAGGAAAACATAGAACACTCTCTGACATAAATTGCTGAAGGATCTTTTTTGATCCACTTCCTAGAGTAATGGAAATAAAAACAAAAATAAACAAATGGGACCTAATTAAACTTAAAAACTTTGCATAGAAAAGGAAACCATAAGCATAACGAAAAGACAACCCACCAAATGGGAGAAAATATTTGCAAATGAAGCAACTGACAAGAGCTTAATCTCCAAAATATACAAATAGTTCATGCAGCTCAATATCAACAAAGCAAAGAACCCAATCAAAAAATGGGCAGATGATCTAAATAAACATTTCTCCAAAGAAGACATATAGATGGCCAAAAGGCACATGAAAAGATGTTCAACATCAATGAGATACCACCTCATACTCAAAATGGCCATCATCAAAACTCTTCAAACAATAAAAGCTGAAGACAATGTGGAGAAAAGGGAACTCTCTTGCACTGTCGGTGGGAATGTAAATTCGTACAGCCACTGTGGAAAACAGTATGGAAGTTTCTTAAAAGAATAAAAAATAGATCTACCATATGGCCCAGCAATCCCACTCATGGACATATGTCTAGAGAAAACCATAATTCTAAAGGATAATGCACCCCAATATTCATTGCAGCACTATTTATAATAGCCAAGACATGGAAGCTACCTAAATGTCCATCAAAAGAGGAATGGAAAAAGAAGATGTGGTACATATATACAATGGAACATTATAGAGCCATAAAAAAGAATGAAATAATGTCATCTGCAGCAACATGGATGGACCTAGAGACTGTCATACTGAGTGAAGCAAATCATACAGAAAAAGAAAAATAACATGTGATGTCACTTATATGTGGAATCTAAAAACATGATACAAATGAACTTACTTACAAAACAGAAATAGAGTCATGAATGTAGGAAACAACTTAATGGTTACCAGGGGGAAGAAGTGGGGATAAACTAGGAAATTGCAATGGACATATACACACTAATATATATAAAATAGATAACTAATAAGGACCTACTGTATAGCACAGTGAACTCTACTCAATAGCCTATATGGGGAAAGAATCTTAAAAAGAGTATGTATATGTACATATACATATATAATATATAACTGACTCACTTTGCTGTACATCTGAAACTAACACAACGTTGTAAATCAACTATACTCCAATAAAAATTTTATATATATATATATATATATAAATTTATACACACACGCACACACACACACATGAACAAGCTGGCCTTCCCAGGTGGCTCAGTGGTAAAGAATCACCCTGCCAATGTAGGAGATGCAGATTGAATTCCTGGGTCAGGTATATCCTCATGATGAGTAAAAAGGTAGTAAATGAAATGCTGAGGGTACAGATCTATTTCAACAGGAATGTACTGAAGAAGGAGATTAGTTCTGATTTTGGAGAGATTGATGGCATTTGAGTCAAGTCTTGTGTTAGAGGTAGGAAGTAAGGAAGAGAGCGAGCTAGCAAATAAACTAGGGAAAATATTCTAGTTTTAGCAGCAATATAGAAGCATGAATGGACTTCCCTGATAGCTCAGTTAGTAAAGAATCCTCCTGCAATGCAGGAGACCTGGGTTTGATCCCTGGGTTGGGAAGATCCCCTGGAGAAGGGACAGTCTCTGGCCTGGAGAATTCCATGGACTATATAGTCCATGGGATAGCAAAGAGATGGACACAACTGAGCGACTTTAACTCACTTAGAAGCATGAATATGTTTGTATGAATCAAAAAATGTTTTTATTGTAAAAAATAAAATATGTTTAAGTGTTCAGAAAAGGAGTCAGCAGCCAGTAGTAGGAAATGAGATTGGAAGGCAGGTGAGGGTCAGATCCTAAAAGACTTTCTTTTATTTTTTTAACTGTTTTATATTGGAGTATAGCCAATTAACAATATTATGATAGTTTCAGGTGGATAGCAAAGGGACTCAGCCATACATGTACATGTATCCATTATCCCCAAACTCCCCTCCCATCCAGGCTGCTACATAACATTGAGCAGAGTTCCAGGTGCTATACAGTAGGAACTCATTGGTTATCCATTTTAAATATAGCATTGTGTCCATGTCCACCCCAAACTCCCTAACTATCCCTTCCCTCCACCTTTCTTCCCTAGCAACCATTAAGTTCGTTCTTTAAGTCTGCAAGTCTGTTTCTATTTTGTAAATAAGGCTTTCAATAGGGGCTCTGAATTTTGAACCAGACTTGCATACTACTTGTGACCTATGACTTTTCAACAGAAGCATTTTATACCAAAAGAAAAGAGGGCCATATATTTAATATGATGAAAGGAAGTTTTAGCTAAAGATCTTATATCCAACAAAACTGACTTTCAAGTATAAATAACACAGAGAAACTGTTCTCAATAAGCAAGACTTAGAGACTATCATTCCCATGAGCTCTTCCTTGAGGAAGAATCTATCAGAGAACCAGCTCCAGATAATAAAATACACACTTAACCAGACAGAAGGACTGGTTGTGAGCATTAAATATATAATTATTGTAGAACTAAGAATCAGTGTCCATTAAGTGGGAGAGAGTGTTACGTAGGATATATGTCCTGGCAATATAAAAATGCTATGACTATTTTCAAAAATTTGTGGCAGAGGAAAATGGGCAGGATATATGCCAAAAATGCTTTAATATCTCTAGTAATTATATTGGTAGCAAATATTAGTATAAATACAAATGGTAAGGAAGTGGAAAAGATGCAGAAGGAATCTATAGATTTATGAGCAATGTTCAATTATGCCTAGGGATTCACATTTGGGTGATAAAACTACAAAAAATTACAAGGAATTAATTATTATAAAAGGATAGTGGTTTCTTACTGGGGACAGGAGGGTCTGTGATTGGGATTCAGCACATGGAAGGGACTTCTTAGGTGACTGGCAAAGTTCTGTTTCATACCTTGATGGTTTTAATTTTATAATAATTCATTAAGCCATACATTTGATCCATTTGGTTTTTTATATCTATGTTTTATTTAACAAAAAAAGACTATTTTTAAAAAAGAGGAAAAAAATAGGAGCTTTGGAATTCTCTGTATTATTAAGACCTTCCATTTTAAGCCTTCATTTCCACATGCATCGTCGTTTTTAAAAAGTTCTCAGACCTTTAAATTAGGTAGATGGCCTCATTTATAGTCACTTTAATACAAATAAGGAAATTGAGTCTGAGTGACTTGCCAAATCGTCAACCAATAAATACTAGAGTCGAACTAGAAAATAGACCCCACCGCCATGCTGTCTCCATAAGATAAGTCCTTAAGAGCCACTGAAGTAACTTGTGCACAGGCTCTTGTAACCGGATTCCAAGCTGCAATGTCCGACTTGATTTATTTTTTGGGCAGAAGATTTAAATAAACAGAACAGAAATTTCAAGTCTGGCAGCAGTCCTTAAGGATACAGTGGAGAGAAGCGATGCTCAGGAATACCGAGATCTGGAATACCACGATAAGAACCAAAGAGATGAAACTGAATAAAACATTTGTAAAGCTGTGCCTTAAAGATTATAAATATCCACTTCATAAGTTCAGGTTGCATAAAAACTGGATTAATTGTTCATAAGAAATCTACAGCTTAATTAACCACAAAATTAATGAAAGTTTAGTGTTAGGTAGCTGCTAAAAACAAATGTCCTATTTGGCTGTGTGATCTGAAAATGAGTGTCCAGAACAAGAAAGACGTGACGCTGCATGCTTTTTATACCACCAAGAAGTGCGCCCAGTTCCAGGTGCTAAACTCTAAAAATTATACTCTTCATAAACTGAAGTATAAACTGAACCGAAACAACTAGGATGACGGTGAAGTACCGAAGAAAATCACGGGAGTTTTATGAGAAAACCTGAAGTCTAACAGAAGAAAAGGAACAGATTTCCAAGAGCAAGAGACAGGGCAGAATGAGGGCCAGTGTGAGACTGCAGAGTTTGGCCAAATGTAGACTATTTTCTCCCAGGTAAGCCTCATCTGTAAAATACTAAGTCTGAGGTTCCAGATGTACAAGCGACAGCTGGGGGTTCAATATGTTGGAGCTAATTGTTGGTTTGCATATAGGGTTTTGAGATTTTTGAAAAATTGAGTTTATAATTTTATACACACGCATAGCTTTATACACATAGAGTTATAAACTTTTGACAAATTTAGAACAAAAGGAGGTTATAAATTATGGTGTTTAAGAGTAGAGAAACTTTTTTATAGCTTATTCAGTCCCAAAATATTGTATTATATTTCTTCCCCTTCAATTCATCCAGAGACAACCACATGGCATTATATCTATTCTACAAATATTGTGAAAGATGGCTATACATATTGATAGTAATTTATGAGTCACCATTTTCATTACTTGTAAATTAATAAGGGACTTCCCAGTGGCTCAGCGGTAAAGAATCCATCTAAAATGCAAGAGACTTGCAGGAGACGTAGGTTTGATCCCTGGGTCAGGTACATCCCCTGGTGAATGGCTTGGCAACCCACTCCAGTATTCTTGCCTGGAAAATCCCATGGATGGAAGAGCCTGGTGAGTTGTAGTCCATGGGGTCACAAAAGAGTCGCACATGACTGAATGACTAAATAGTAACAAAATTAATAAAATAATTTACAGAGACAGGGATTTTCAGTTACCTTTTATTTCTTTTATGGGTCTTATAAATACAGTTGTCACTTTCTAAATAACATCAATATTAAATTATTAAATGTGCAGTAATGCAATATCAAACATTCATCATTCAAAGCTTCTTTTTTCTCATAATTTATATGTGCTTTGAGGAATAAACAGTCATGCAATTGGACTTTTTATTTTTACTTTTGGGGAATAAAACATTTTCCTTAATTTCTGTTTAGTGCTGTCTCTCAAAAAAAGTTATAAAACAGAAGAATTCATAAAAATCACTAAATTTTAACCTAAGTCACCTGACATTTTCCCAAAAAGAACCACTTACAGATTATTTTATTCATATAGTTTTTTTTAGCTTATTCTCTACATGTTTGTCTAATTTAATGTTTATGTGATTTATCACACCTTGAACTGTGAACAATTTGACTATGTAACAAATGCATTTGTATTAGTCATCAGTTTACGTACATGATAAAAATCAAGCCTATTATTTACTACACTGTTAATTAGAGACTCTTCCTAGCTACCAATTCTGCATTTAGAAATAAAGTGATATCACTCTGAAACATCTAGATTAGGCCCTTAGGTATTCACTGAAGTATGTTCAAATTAGATTTAAAGTATATCTAGTTATGTTCTTATTCTCTGCAAATTACTAATACAAGTAGTATATAAATTGTATTTTTTAACCACACATCTCTTTCCTCAATCAAAAATCCAAAACACATTTAAATACTAAGCACAAAACCCATATAAATTTCTTTTCCATACCTAACAGAACACAAAAAGTAGAATTTGCTGAAAGTTTTCAATGAGCTTATGAGCTGTTCAATGAAATAAGATATTTGTGAAGATATAATTAAAAGTACGACCAAAATTTTACAATGACAGCTAAATGAGTAGTGATAACTAATATAAAAATTATTTTGACACAAGTATATTTTATCAGATCTTATATCACTGACTACTCCTTTAGGTCAAATGAACCCAAAGAAGATGCAGTATGTAAACTGTAGATCTTTATGTTTGACCAGTTAATACTGGTGCATCATTTATAGGAAGTGCCTATGGATGTATGAGCAGTACCAGTTTCTATAAGATTTCATTGCTTAAACACTTTATAATCAAGTAAGAAGCCTGTTGAAACATGAGAAAGAATTCTTCAGTTGGCTTTAAACAATTGTGGTCAGTTGTTCTTTTTTTAAATGGTCACATTCTGTTCTAGTCTTATTTATATTTAGGGAGATTTTTCTTTTACTGCATCTCCTCAAAGATTAATTTTATTTATTTTGTTTCATTTGCCAATGACGCATCGTTTAGAGAAGGGTCAGACTCAGCTATTCTAAAACAGGGATGACTTCTCTTGTTAGACAATGTCCAACCGAAACAAAGCAATTAATATTTATATATCAAATCTAGAGCTTTCCAGGTGGCTCAGTGGTAAAGAACCCGCTGGCCAATGCAGCAGATACAGAAGACCTGGGTTTGATCTCTGGGTTGAGAAGATCCCCTGGAGGAGGAACTGGCAACCCACTCCAATATTCTTGCCTGGAAAAATCCCATGGACAGAGGAGCCTGGCGGGCTACGGTCCACAAGGTCACAGAGTCAGACTTGACTGAACACAAGCATACATCAAATTTTGACGTCTGGAAGACTTTCAAAAAAAATTATCCTCTTGTGTCAGGATTTCTTTTAATGTGATAAATAATATTGCTAGAGAAAGAAATTGATAGATTTTTGAGCATCAACAAAATGACCAACATAGTTTAACAATGATGAGAGTTGTTTCCATGCCTCAGCTTCTCAACGCATTTCATTTATTATCAGAGTTATGTGTTTGAACTTGTCTTCTGATTATCATCCACTAATATAGATTACAAGTCTTGGCTCACTGTTTTACAAAGCATCCTATAATTCAAATGCCGTAATAGCAGTTAAGCAGCAAGGACATAAACCAGGTTATTTTCTTTTAGAAGTCTTAAGTTCACTTCTTATGAAAGGTGATATTCCTTACCAATAAATATGCACAAATAATTTTTAGAATATGTTCTCTATAGTCAACAGCTTATGTAAAAGTAAAGTATATACCAGAAATTAGAGAAGGTAATAAAAAATCTTCAACCTATAGAATCTATTAGCTGTCTTCTGAAGACCAACCCAGAAGGAACTCACTCTATGATGTGGTTAATTATGAGCAAACCACCTGGAAAGTAATCAATCAAAAGTAATACAGCCTAAAACATAGACATTGTAATAGGCCATGACAAAACATTAAAATGAGAGAGTGAAACAGTAGTTAGTGCAAATCCAAAGTACTGATCACAGAATAGTTTTAGGAAATTTAGAGCTGAAAAACTATAAATGAATCAGTCTTGGTTTAAGATCTCAGATAATGATTTCAGACTAATCAGAAAAGGAAAGCCCTTCATAGTATCATAGCTTGATGGAAGCCATCTTTAAAATATTCAATTTCTTTTGCTATTCCCTATTTACCAAATTCCTAAGCAATAACTTTTCCTGAGTAAAAATTTCCAGAAGAGAGTATCTTGGGCAGAGTTTGCTTTTATAAATCAATACTTTTGTGAATTCATTAAGTACAAATCAATTAACAGCTTCTGAGACCTAAAATCCAGACTGGAAACAAAAACATACCAATTTGTGACACTTGAGCCAGACTGCCAATCCCCCTACTGTTGACAGTTCATTGCTAAATGTGGACCATTTATAATCATTTATAAACATCACAAATAGTGTCCACATAAGCAGAATCTCTCAGACTGTAACGTGATACCCATATAAGTAGACCTGAAGACTTTTTATTTTTAACATTAAAGGCCCAGCTACATAGAAAGGTGAATGAACTTAAAACTTCAAAATTCCTACTTATGTGAAAGAATATGTAAAGTTATGAACTCTTAGGCCAGAATAAATAAAATATTGATCACATTCTATGTGTGAGGCATTTAAAAATAAATATCGTTCCTGTCCTCAGAGCAGTCACAGTCAATTTGGAAAAATAAGATCTATGAATAAGTAAAAAATTGACTAACAAAGCCAGGCATGACACCAAGGTGAAGGAGAAATCTGTGTAGATTAGGGATGAATAAACAAAGGAAAGGACATGATTTGAGCAGGACTTAAAGCAAAGGAGTGGGAAATAAGTAAGGAAAGATATTTACCTGAGTAGGCAGAAAGGACACACAAAGCACATTCACGGAGAGTTATGTCCACATGTGGGACTTCAGCAGAGAGTTTAGCTAAGATTGAGTGGGAGATAAATTAAGGAAGTAGAGTAGGACCAGCTTTTTAAAAGCCACCAAATAGAAAGATTTACCAGCCTTTACAACTGCGTTTGAGGACAGGAACTGTATCTTACTCATTCTAGTAGTTTCCTGTAGCCTAACCTCTGCCTTTTACCGAGTAGGTACTATGTGTGCGTATTGGCTTCTGTTGGAAATATAAAACAATTAAAGTCTTTTAATGTTGACATGACATGAAAAAAACAATTCATAAAAATATTTACATAGCTAAGCCAAATGCTTTAGGTAGTGTGAATACTGATTGGAGGGAGACCACTTATGAATTACGAAAGTCAAATCTACCTTATATTTGCTTTAGTAGAAGTTAAGCACCTCTTACAGGTTTATTTTTAAAGGCAAGTCAGCACTCAAAAGATACTCTCATATTAATTAACCTACCATATGACTATGGGAATGCTAGTTGTACAAAACAAATGTTATAATTATGATGTTTGTAATTATTATCAGCAGCAGCGTTTAAGCTGCTGCCAAATATTTCTACCAGATTTATAAAGTATTAGGGCATGTATCTACTAACTCTCCCTGGTAAAATTTCCCTGGGAGGAGAAAAGTAAAAATACTTTCATATTTTCTGTGTACTCTTTAAAAATTTAAATTATTACAATATGATACTTAGCCATTTTAAACAGGGTTTTGATGGGAATTTAGACTTAATCTCACATGCAAGTTATGTGGAAAACTGAGGCAAACATGTGAATTTAGTTCCAGATATCTAGTTCATGAAAACGAGAAAATAGAGGAAAAGGAAGAAACATCCGAAGCTAAAGTGGGTTTTATTGCTGCTGGTTTTTTAAATCGTAAATTATACAAATACGTTTCAAATATAGCTTGGCTTTAGAATAAAATCACTTGGGAGATTTTCTATTTTATAATTGTCTGTTTCTAGGAAAGATACCATGTCCTTCAAGAGGTGTCCTAATCATTACGTCAGCACAACTGAGCTTCAAATGGAAACCAAATTGCACTTGGACCCAAACCCAGAAGGAGATGAAACAACCTACACTGTGCACCTGGGAGGAGAAGAAGCCAAAGGCACATGCATGGCCTCTGAATCACAGGGAGACCTGCTTAAAAACAAGACTGTCCTCTTCAGGACATTTTAAATAGTCAATTAGTAGGTGACTGGGAGGAGCTAAGAAAGAGTCTGGAGAGATAAGAGCCAGGTAATGAGTCATCCTACAAGGATTTGTATCCATTGTCATGCATGATGATTCAAAGTTGAACAAAAGCCTTTCAAAAATAAACCTGGATTCAATGCGCACATGCAAACTAGTCGCTTCAGTTGTGTCCCACTCTTTGAGACCCTATGGACTGCAGCCCGCCAGGATCCTCTGTCCATGGGATTCTCCAGACAAGAATACTGGAGTGGGTTGCCATGTTCTCCTCCAAGGAATCTTCCCAACCCAGGGATTGAACCCACACCTCTTATGTCTCCTGCATTGGCAGGCAGATTCTTTACTGATAGTGCTACCTAGGAAGCTCCCCTGGATTCAATGCAATCCCTATCAAAATGTCAATGGCATTTTTCACTAGAACTAGAACAGATAATTTTTAAATGTGTATGAAAACGCAAAAGACCTGAAATAACCAAAGCAATATAGAGAAAGAAGAACAGAACTGGAGGAGTCACACTTCCTGACTTCACATTATACTACAAAGCTACAGTCATCAAAACAGTATAGTACTGGCACAAAACATACACGTGTCAATGGAACAGAATATAGGGTTCAGAAATCAACCCATATAAATCATTCCAGCAAACTGAGCCATTGTAATTTCATCAGGTTACTATTAATAAGCAAAAAGTTTCACTTGGAACAACCTAGAAGTCATTAGACCTCTCAAATATTTATTAATCAATTTATTGATTTGTCAAATATATTTAATGCCTATCATTCTAACTCCAGGGAGTGAACAGGAAGATAAAGTCCCTCCTCTCATGGAATTTAAATATTAATAAGAAGAGAGACAATAATCAAATATGTCAAATGCCAGGGGTTGAGAGGCATCAGTGAAGAAAAATAAACAAAGTAAAGGTGATCGTGATGGTGATTGAGTAGGGTGGATGCAATTTTCTATTGCAAGCTTAGGGAAAGGTCTCAAAAAACGAGACATGAGAGACAGGGAGGTGGTGAGGGAACCATCCAATTCTATCTGGGAGAGGAGTGACTCGATAGGGGAACAGTAAATGTCAAGTCCCCAAGACAGGGTGTTCTTGGCCTGTTTCATATACAGCAAGTCACCTGGTGTGGTTGCAGTGGGGATGAGGGGGAAAGAGGGACAAAGTGGATGACACAGGTGCTGGGGGGTCCAGAGGGAGGTCAGAAATATTATATAGAACCTTTCAGGCCACAGGAGGTATTTGAGCATTTCCTTTCAATGGAAAGCTGTTTGATGATTTTGAAGAGAGGAATGCCACTTTGAAAGGATCACTGTGGCAGCTGCGTGACAAGGAGATGGGGTGGGTGGAGGCAGGGGGGCTGAAGAAGCAGCATCATAATCATCAAAGTGAGAGGTGACCCCAGCTTGGAGTAAGGAGAGAGCAGTTGACATGGAAAGAAGTAGGAGTGTTCACGATACACTTTCCAATAGACTCATAAGCTTTGTCTATGGCCTGACTAGGGAGTATAGAGGAGTCAAAGGTGAACACAGTGTTTTTAGTCTGTATAACTCAAAGGATGGAATTGCCATACCAGGGAGAATTCAGTAGGAGATACCATGGGGGAGGGTGTATTAAGAGTACAGTTTCAATAGGTGAAAGGAATTAAGGAGTACCAACTAGCTGTTATAAAACAAACTAGTCACAGAGATGTAATATACAGCACAAGGAATAGTTACAATAACTCTGTAAGTTGCATGCTACTGCTACTGCTACTGCTAAGTCGCTTCAGTCATGTCCGACTCTGTGCGACCCCATAGACGGCAGCCCACCAGGCTCTGCCTTCCCTGGGATTCTCCAGGCAAGAATACTGGAGTGGGTTGCCATTTCCTTCTCCAGTGAACGAAAGGGAAAAGTGAAAGTGAAGTCGCTCAGTCGTGCCCGACTCTTAGCGACCCCATGGACTGTAGCCTACCAGGCTCCTCCGTCCACGGGATTTTCCAGCCAACAGTACTGGAGTGGGGTGCCATTGCCTTCTCCGCCTGCATTGGCATAGTTCATAAAAATATCAAATCACAGGACTTTCCTGATTTGTCCAATGGTTAAGACTCCAGGCTTCCTCTGCAGGGGCACAGGTTTGATCCCTGGTCAGGGAACTAAGATCCCACATGCTGCATGGGATAGTCAAAAAAAAGAAAAAAAAGTCAATCAATATGTTGTATCCCCCTAAACTAACATAATAGTGTTAGTCAACCATACTTCAGTAAATTACCAAAAAAAAGTACAGTTTTGAATGTTACATGTGAAGTGCCTATTAAACACCTGCATGGAAAAATAGAGGTGCTAATTGTATATATGGAGTTCTAGACGGAGGTAGGTGTTGAAAATAGAAACTCGGGATCAACAGCTTTTGCATGATATTTAAAGGCATGGGGTTAGATGAGACTACCTGGGGAGTGACTACAGAGAAAGAAGGTGAGGTTCTGATACTGAAACAACATCTAGAGTTTGGAAACAAGAAGACTACAAAAAAGTTGGCAAGTCAAGCAGTAGAATAAACAAGAACATTGCCAAGACAGAGAAAACTTGAGTGAAAAAAAATTAAATCAGAAAAGAATTGCAAGGTGCTAAGAACAAGAAAATGACTGGGTGTCAAACCAGAGAATGATGGAGTAATAGAATGGGGGAAATTAACAACACAACAAAAAAGAGTTGGCAGGGAAAGCTACTTGCCAAGGACAGTAATGTTTCAACTGAGACCTAAGAGATAAAAAATATTGAACAGGGGTAGGAAGAAACTCCCATGTCAAGGGAAGAGTAGCAAATGCAAAGGCCCTGAGGCAAAAAAAAGAAAACACTGTGTGTGCTCAAGGGCAAAGAAGAAAAGGAAAGCTATACCCATTTGACGGAGAAGGCAATGGCAACCCACTCCAGTACTCATGCCTGGAAAATCCCATGGACGGAGGAGTCTGGTAGGCTACAGTCCATGGAGTCGCTAAGAGTCAGACATGACTGAGTGACTTCACTTTCACTTTTCACTTTCATGCATTGGAGAAGGAAATGGCAACCCACTCCAGTGTTCTTGCCTGGAGAATCCTAGGAGAATCCTAGTAGAATCCTGCTACTGCTAAGTCGCTTCCGTCATGTCCGACTCTGTGCGACCCCATAGACGGCAGCCCACCAGGCTCTGCCGTCCCTGGGATTCTCCAGGCAAGAATACTGGAGTGGGGGAGCCTGGTGGGCTGTCATCTATGGGGTCACACAGAGTCGGACATGACTGAAGCGACTTAGCAGCAGCAGCACCATACCCATTTGAATGCAGAGTTCCAAAGAATAGCAAGGAGAGAAAAGAAAGACTTCCTAAGTGATCAATGTAAAGAAATAGAGGAAAACAATAGAATGGGAAAGAGTAGAGATCTCTTCAGGAAAATTAGAGCTACCAGGGGAATATTTCACGCAAAGATGATCACAATAAAGGACAGAAACAGTATGGACCTAATAGAAGCAGAAGATATTAAGAAAAGGTAGCAAGCATACACAGAAGAACTATACAAAAAAGATCTTCATGACCCAGATAACCACAATAGTGTGATCACTCACCTAGAGCCAGACATCCTGGAATGTGAAGTCAAATGGGCCTTAGGAAGCATCACTACAAATAAAGTTAGTGGAGGTGATGGCATTCCAGTTGAGCTCTTTCAAATCCTAAAAGATGATGCTGTGAAAGTGCTGCACTCAATATGCCAGCAAATTTGGAAAACTCAGCAGTGGCCATAGGACTGGAAAAGGTCAGTTTTCATTCCAATCCCAAAGAAAGGCAATGCCAAAGAATGTTCAAACTACCTCACAATTGCACTCATCTCACACGCTAGCAAAGTAATGCTCAAAATTCTCCAAGCCACGCTTCAATAGTACATGAACTCTGAACTTCCAGATGTTCAAGCTCGATTTAGAAAAGGCAGAGGAACCAGAGATCAAGTTGCCAACATCTGCTGGATCATTGAAAAAGCAAGAGAATACCAGAAAAACATCTACTTCTGCTTTATTGGCAACGTCAAAGCCTTTGACTGTGTGTGGGTCACAACAAACTGTAGAAAATTCTTATAGATATGGGAATACCAGACCAGTTGACCTGCTTCCTGAGAAATCTGTATGCAGGTCAAGAAGCAACACTTAGAACTGGACATGGAACAACAGACTGGTTCCAAATTTGAAAAGGAGTATGTCAAGTCTGTATATTGTCATCCTGCTTATTTACCTTATATGCAGAGTACATCACACGAAATGCCAGACTGGATGAAGCTCAAGCTGAAATCAAGATTGCCAGGAGAAATATCAATAACATCAGATACGCAGATGACACCACCCTTATGGCAGAAAGCAAAGAAGAACTAAAGAGCCCTTTGATGAAATGAAAGAGGAGAGTAAAAATATTGGCTTAGAACTCAACATTCAGAAAACTAAGATCATGGAATCTGGTCCCCATCACTTCATGGCAAATAGATATGGAAACAGTGAGAGACTTTATTTTGAGGGGCTCCAAAATCACTACAGATGGTGATTTCAGCCATGAAATTAAAAGACTCCTGCTCCTTGGAAGAAAAGCTATGACAAACTTAGACTGCATATTAAAAAGCAGAGACATTACCAACAAAGGTCTGTCTAGTCAAAGCTATGGTTTTTCCAGTAGTCATGTATGGATATGAGAATTGGACTATAAAGAAATCTGAGCACCAAAGAATTGATGCTTTTGAACTGTGGTGTTCTAGAAGACTCTTGAGAGTCCCTTGGACAGCAAGGAAATCAAACCAGTCCATACTAAAGGAAATCAGTCCTGAATATTCATTGGAAGGGCTGATGCTGAAGCTGAAACTCCAATACTCTGGCCACCTGATGTGAAAAACTGAATCATTGGAAAACACCCTGATGCTGGGAACGATTGAAGGTGGGAGGAGAAGGGGATGACAGAGGATGAGATGGTTGGATGGCATCACCAACATGATGGACATGAGTTTGAGTAAGCTCCGGGAGTTGGTAATGGACAGGGAGGCCTGGCGTGCTGCAGTCAGTGGGGTCGCAAAGAGTAGACATGACGGAGTGACTGAACTAACTGACTGACTGTGCTGAACAGAGAAGAAGGAAGAACACAAGAGTGGCTTGAGATAAATTAAGCAACTAGGGAGGGCTCCAATTATTCAGGGTCTTGAAGACCCAGAAAAGAGTAGTTTAGATTGCATTCTAAGTTTAAAAATGAGCAAATCCTGAAACTTTTTAAGTGGGAGAGGACACACCAGATTTATATTTAAGGCTAACTCTTGAGCAATGTATCAGATGGACTAGAAATATTGGTGGGGATGGGCCGGGTGCAATAGTGGAAAGGGGTAGACCAGTTGGCAGGTTGTGAAACAGTGGCCCAGAAGACAGATAACAGTGATGAATGGACAAGGAAAGAAGCAGCAATATCTGAAAAATATCTTGGAGATGATATTTATAGGATTTGGTGATTAAATGGATACAAGGGATAAGAGTAAAGGCGGATGACTCCTGGGTTTTAAACTTGACCAACTGGATAAATCATGAATTAATTTACTGAGATGGGAAAATGTTATGGTCTGGGGCAACAGACAAATTTAGGAAGAAATAAGAATCTTCTTTTGGAAATTTTTTGTTAGAAATATCAGAGAACTGAATGTTGGGATCTAGTGAAGAGCTCTGGGCTACAGACATAAATTGGGGAGTCAATGATGTAAAGGCAGTATTGAAGTTATGGGTATGGATGAGATTATGCAGGAGGAGAAGGGTGAGGTGAAGAAGGAAGTCAAGGTAAGAGGTAAGGATCCAAGAAAAGCCCTAAGATCTTCAACCTCTTACATCTGGATAAGGAATGAGAAATTGGCAAGGAAAAAACAAATGTGAGAGCTGAGATAATTGTCCAGTGTGGTTAGAGAAATGTGGTGCCTAGGAAGCCAGGAGAGAGGTTCATCGAGAGAAAGGGACTAGTCAGTTACCCCAAATGCTGGTGAGAACTGAGGAAAACAAGGATAGAGAAGCATCTGTTGAGTTTGGCCACATGGAATTTACTAGCAAATGTGGCAAAAATTCTTTGGGAGGGACAGTAGAATATGGATGGGCTGGGGGTTGAAGAGCGCATGAGAGGTGAGGAGAGGAAGAAGGCAGTGTGAGATAACAACAGGGAGCCGAGAAATGGGGAGATGTGTGTACAACGAGGGCTTTTCATTACGGGAATGTCAAAAGGTCAGCTGAGGGATGTTAAAGAACTTTATTAGCTTATTTGAGCAAAATATCTATTCAAATCATGCAGTACCAAACCAGAAGTGGTTAGGAGTGCTTCATGGACAAGAGTGGAGGGAAAGACCTCTACAGAGAAGAGGAGGAAGAAGAGCAAGGGTGTTGCTTGATTGTCTTTAACTTAAGCCTCTGCTTTATCTAGAAAATTCTAAGTGGTTGGCTGTTTGTGATTGGCTCTCCTCGGGTTTTGATTCCTTACCCTTCAGAGGCTGTGGCCTTGGTGTGCCTTCTTAGGCTGTTAAGGTGGTAAAGCCACCTCAGTCTCATGGCCTCCTTGTTTAATTAATACATTTAACAAGAGCCATGAAAGCCCGTTAGTCTGCTGATTGAAATGATCTGGCAGAGAGGAGTATGATGTATCATAGACAACACTGAAAGGAGAATACTGTGTGAATTCCTAAAGGAGGTGAGAGAAAACTGAGTCCATAATGCAAGTGAAAACAACAAGCATCAACGTAAGAGATATACAGCCTCTTCCTTACAAGGGGAAGAAGCAGAAAACAGGCGTCAATACGGGTTGGTTTGTACATTTGACAACAGGAAGGAAGATACAGAAATTTGCTGATTAAACAAAAAATCAAAGTCTGAGCCCAGGTCTGTCGATAGAGACACATGGCGTGGCCATGGACACACAGCCTTTAGAAAGTAACTTCCAGGGACTAAACAGGGTCTCTGCCCAGCCTTGGGAATCACTATTTTCCCAGAGCAAAAATGGTCCTAACTTGGCCCCTGCCTTGTGAGGGACATCCTCCTGTACCTTCCTCCTAAGGGGGTCAGGGCTCAGAGGCTTTAGCCCAGGACAGAAAGGAGGTAACTTTCCTGATCCTGGGGAAGCGAACAGCAGAGGCCTGCCCCAACATGAGAGGGAGTGGAGCCCATTGCACTCATTCTCTTCTCAGCCATTTCACGTGATAAATTTAAAATCTACATATTGAGCATTTCTAGGTTTTCGACTTCATATCACCGACTATTGCATGTATCAAACTTGGAAACTCAGAGAACAATTACTCCAAAATACCGGTTATTACAGCATCCTTTTCCCTCCCCAGGCCCCCTCCACCATCCTCTCCCCTGCTTTCCATACCATTATCTTGACTGGTCTTCCCCGTTTCTGCCAAGACATCATCAAAGCTTTTCTCTCCCCCTTGTTCTCCTTCTTTGTCTTTGCTACCTACATTTGCTAATCAGGCAACAACATTCTTCCTGGCAGGAAGAGTCCCAGGTCCTTCAAGATGACATTTGACAGAGGCCAGATTTTGTTTTCCTGAATGGTTTCTATCACAGTCACAGAAAAGCCTTCAATTGAAAATTTCAAACTGCTCAAGCTCATATGTTTGAAAATCCACATCAACGTGGTTTCCCTCGCTCCAGGCAGTTTCAGGACCAGCTTTTTTGTTCCTGGATTTTACAACCAACTGTTACTCTCAGCGCTCCTGGCTGCTCCTTGCCTATTATCTTTCATCTCTCATTTTGTTCACAATTCCACCCACTTCTCATTGTTCTCCTTATTAATCCTGTCAAGAAATCAATTTGCTCCTTCCTCTGCTATTAAATAAAGTGGCTTACCCAGCAATTCTTCCCTTTTATGGAAGAGAGATGGGGGTAGAAATAAGCTCTCCTCTGCTGGTCCTGAACACAGCATGACTGGGTTTCTAACACAGGTACCATGTCATTTTAGATATTTTACAGAGATTTAAGTAGCACTTAAATCAAGCCTCATTAAAATGGAAATATTCATTAGAATTCAAGAGTGCTTGCTGAATTGTACATTACTTGTTCCCTGAAAGCATTTACTTTTAGGGTAATGTGAGAGTCTGTCTTTAAATACATTCATCTCTTTCTGATCTCTTCTGAAATCATTGTAAATGAGTGAGATAATGCACTCACAGCAAAAGAGAATATTTAAGAATAAGCCTCAATTTTTGAGCATGTAAAAGTAAAATGTGAATTTGAAGAAAAAATGAACATTCTTTTAAGAAAAAAAGGCATTCATTTCTATTTTACTTCTACTTCCCAACATTCAAAAAATTTTGTACAATTCTACATTGGTCTATATGTGGGTACTCATTTTAAACTGTTATGCCATTATAAGTGAACACCAAAGTTATAAAGAAGTTTGGCTTCAGTAACTTACACTTGACGGAGTTTAGGTTCAGGACTATATATTGTTGATCTGTTATGTAAAAGAAAAGAAAAATAATCATCAGATGTTATATTTAATAGATGTTGTCACTCATAAATAAGTACTTTTAGTGTCTAACTAAAAAAATCTTTATTAAAATAAGCAATATTTGACAGGGGCATAATAAACATGGGCTTCCCCAATGGCTCAACAGCAAAAGAATCCGCCTGCAATGCAGGAGGCACAGGAGCCTCAAATTCGATTCTGGTTTGGGAAGATGCCCTAGAGGAGGAAATGGCAACCCACTCCAGTATTCTGGGAAAGCCCATGGACAGAGGAGCCTGGCCGGCTACAGTCCAAGAGGTTGCAAAAGAGTCTGAAATGACTGAGCAACTGAGCACGATGATAATAAATGCTGCTGTAGGAGAAGCCTTGCATTTACCCAGAACTAGACCAGGGACAATGGGAGCAGGAAATTAAAAAAAAAAGATTTCAGACCTGTAGGGCATTCTGGATCTTAGATGCTAAAGCAGCCTAATTAGGGCTGTGGCTGCTGTGTATTTATTTAGTCCACCTGAGGGAAGGTATGGTATTGTCAGCATTTGGAAATTATATCCTAAAACTTAGAATTAGGGATTTTCCTCTGAAAAAAAATTTAAACTGTGAAGTTAACACATAGAGTTGGGAGTTCTTCCTCAAGGTAGCTGTGGTCCTCTCCTACACGATGACCTGTAAGTAGGAAGCTGAAGATTTTCATCTAATTATGTGAACAAGGTATAGATCTGTTGGAACACTCAGTACTCTTGAAGAAGGAATTCATAGGGCCTGGACTCCATCTTAGGCCTGTTCATGCTGATCATGTTCGGCCACCTCTCTTATGGACTCTGAACTCTGTGCTTAGTGCCTGCGGAAACGACAATAGAATGATAAGACCCCCTCCGGACAGGAGAGCCTTGAAGATCGTACCCAGGTTACTCATCGCCTAAGAGAAAACATACACTAATCACCCTTGTCTCTGGACAGGCTGTAAATTTTTCTGCTCCTATCGGAGTGTAACCTCGGGCTTATTGATTATTGGCCAATTGTTTAACTGTTTGAACACATAACACCTAAATGATGAGATTATTGTGATTGTATTTACCCTTCCTTTGTTTATGTAAGTCTCAAGGAATTTGGGGTGGTGACTTCGGACACGTACACATGGGATATAAAAGATTTTCACAAATGCTGGTCGGGGTCCTTGGCTCACCGGTGTAATAAACTGCACTCCATTACCTGCATTGTCCTTCTGAGTGAGTTTGTTTCTCAAAACGCGTGGCTATAACACTCTAAACTGTGGCACCGATACCAGTGTTCATATGTCTAAGAAGAGAACAGGAAGAAAAGAGAAGATATAGGTCCCAAGATCTCATGCCTCCTGTCTGACTCCAGAGGGTCCAAGGTACCCCAGGAGTTGGGCCCCCAGTAGCCAGCTCTCTGTATAGAACATTGATTCAAACTAGTGACTGCTTTTAAATTTACATTTTGATATAATTTCTTTTATATTAGTATTTCCTCTATCCCTTTCTCTTATTTTTTTCCTGTATTATTTGCTTATATGTTGCATATATAATGCCACCATTAAAAAGCCCCAAACAGAGTCATCATTTTCTCCCATGAAAGCAAACTAAGACTTAACTGCCCTTGCAACTTACCTCAGGAATGTGATCTTTAAACAGACCATTGGAAATTCCCTGATCAGCACTAGTGAGGTGATCTGCCTAACAGGATCCCTGCTGCTCCTTTGCCCCCCAAAAGAGGAATGAATGTCCCTCTGCCAGTACCCTCTTTGCCCCTCTTTCTGTCTGTAAAAGCCTCCCATTTTGTACCACTCCTCAGAGCCCTCTTCTAGTTGCTAGATGGGATGCTGTCTCACTCATGAATCACTTAACAAAGCCAATGAGATATTCAAATTTACTCAGCTGGATTTTGTTTTTTTTAACATCTCTTTATTCCTGAATACTTCAGTGTGTATATCTTATCTAGCTATGGTACAATTATCAAAACCAGAGAATTAACTTTGGCTCAATACTATGGCCCCTATTTGGATTTCACCAGTTATCCCAGTAATGGCCTTTCTAGCAACAACAATACTCTAAGATGAAGCACTGATTCCGTTGTCACATGAGCCTTTCACCTGGAAGTCTTCCTCAGTCTTTATGACAGTGACATTTGAACAGTGGACATCACTTATTTGATGGAATGCCCCCCAATGTGGGTTTATCTGATGCTTCCTTACGAGTAAGTTAACTTTGTACATTTCTGGAGGAACATCACAGAGTGATGCTCTTTTTCTTTTGGGGCTCAGTGATCACATCAGGAGGCACTGACGTCAGCTTGCCCTACTCCAGAGACGTTAACTTTAACCACTGTGTAAAGGTGTTTTCTGCCAGATTTCTCCACCATAAACTGACTCTTCTTCCCTTTATAGTTAATAAATATTTGATGGGGAGCTATTATGTAAGTATCCTATTACTACTCTAACTTTCCCACATGAGCGTTAATGGTGACTTCTGCCTATATTCATTATTATTATGTTGGTTGCCAAAGGTCATTTTCAAATTCCATCATTCTGGCATCATTTATTAGTTGGTTTACCTCCATCCCTGTGATTTTCTTTATTTATATATCAATATAAACCCATAAAATAGATCATAACACACATAGAGATAATGGATTATAATTTTTTGCTATCATTTATTTTGATTCTCAAACTGATACTCAGATTTAGCCACAAGCTAAACTTTCTTTTTTTTTTAATTCAGATTTCTGGCTTTTATTGAGAAATCAATGCTTTGGAGAAAATGGGGCATTAATTCCATAGATCAGAGTAACTGAGAAAAATGTAAGCAGGCTTGCTTTCTCCAATTTCTAGATGCTGCTCCTGGTTGACCTGACTCAAGTATGTATGTGCCTGACTCTATTATAGAAGGACTTCTCATTTGTTGTTGCTATTCGGTCATTAAGTCGTGATTGACATTTTGTGACCCCATGGACTGTAGCACACCAGGTTCCTCTGTCCTCCACTATCTCCTGGAGTTTGCCAAAATTCATGTACATTGAATAGGTGATACTATCTAACCATCTCATCCTCTGTTGCCCCCTGCTCTTTTTGCCTTCAGTCTTTCCCAACATCAGGGTCTTTTCCAATGAGCCAGCTCTTCACATCAGGTAGCCACAGTATTGAAGCTTCAGCTTCAGCATGAGTCCTTCTAACGAATATTCAGGGTTGATTTCCTTTAGGATTGACTATTTTGATCTTCTTGCAGTCTTGAGAGGGACTCTCAAAAGTCTTCTCCAGCACCACAGTTCAAGTACCAATTCTTTGGTACTCAACCTTCTTCATGGTCCAGCTCTCACATCTATACATGACTACTGGAAGAACCATAGCTTTGACTAGATAGACCTTTGTTGGCAAAGTGATGTCTCTACTTTTTCATATGCTTTCCTTCCAAGGGGCAAAGTGTTAGTCATTCAGTCATGCCTAACTTTTTGTGCCCGCATGGACTGTAGCCCACCAGGCTCCTCTGTCCATGGAGGTCTCCAGGCAAGAATACTGGAGTGGGTAAGTCATTCCCTTCTCTAGGGGAGATTCCCAGCACAGGGATAGAACCCAGGTCTCCTGGATTGGCAGAGAGGTTCTTTATTGTCTGAGCCACCACGGAAGCTCTAAAGGAGGGAGCATGCCTCTTTTAATTTCATGGCTGAAGTAAGTCACTGTCCACAGGCATGTAACTGTTGAGTTTGTTAATTTGAAACCACTGAGCTAATGAAAAAGTAGTGTAAGGTGAAATTAAGGCCCCAGTCATATGTCTGACTCTGATATTTGAGTTATTTGACTCCATCTTGTTCTAGTTTATCTGCTAGTTGGAAGGAGTAATGCTTGTCTCTGCCTAGCCGAAAGTTGTGAGAAAAATGAGAAATGCACATACTTGCCACAGTACAAATGGAAACGAAGACATTCAGATGATGATAATACGTTTTATTTTCTTTCCATAAGGATATTATTAAGCAAAATAGGTGTAATAATACTCACCTTTTATATGGATACTCTGAGAATTAAAAATAATGCATGTAAAACCCTTGCAGTAACTAATGTAAAATAAGAGACTAATAAATTACAGCCATGAGTTTTATCATTATTATTACTGAGGGACTTTAAAGTCATTTCTGCCTCCTGTAAAAGAAATAAGACAGAACAGCTGTGCAAACAATGTAGAAGTTCCTTGAAATTAATAGAATATGTGCACATCTCAACTTTCAGGAGTCCACTGTGTTCTTGTTTGCTAAATGAGGACACCATGAGCAATGAACATGAGTCAGTTCTGTCTAGCCTTCCTTGGATGTTATAAAATTCAGCATAATGTTAATTAACAGGAATCATGGTTCTTTAAGACCCACACTGGCGTGTCTCATCAGAATTGCATTACAACGTAAATAGGATATTTATTTTTATCACCACACCTATAAAGTCACCAAGGGTTTAGAAGTCAACCTGTCACAGAGAAACTCCCAAAGCAAATATGACTATCTCTTTACAGGCTTATTATTCAGTCAGGCTGAACATGGGATCACATGTTTGGATGATCTTTTTGAAAGTTTCCTGTTTCTGTGATATATATGAAGTATATTACACTTGCCTAATATGTTTTCATCATTCTTAGCTTAGTCAGTTCTCATGCTGCCCCTGTATGAGAGACTGCATTAGGTGATATGATCTCCACATTACAGATTTAAAAACTGAGATGCCATGAACTTCAGTGACCTCTGAGGGTCAGTGATTAAGGCAGAACTAGAATCCAAGTTTCTGGGTCTAGCTTCTTTCCACTGCACTTTGCTATTTCCACATACATCCAGAGTTCCAGGAAAATAAAATGCCTCTAGGCAATTTACCCCTCTTTTTTTAATGACCACAAACAATACAACCAGACAGACATAATACTAATTACTCTGGGGAGTTCATCCGATATTGCTTTTGTAACATGTAAGAAGAAAATAACTTGATATCTCAGAAGAGAAACTTCCATAATCACTAAAGATAAGAACTAATCTGTCAGAAAACTGACCCCAACTAAGTATGCAAGCAAAGGGAAGAGCTTCAGGACAGAAGGCTGGGTTCCTGGCTAATTCTGGTTCTAATTAGCTATGGTGATTTGGGATAAATTCTTTCTCTCTCTAGGGCTCCAGTGTTATCATCTGCATAATAAGGGAGTTGGACTGAAGGGAGCTGCAGGATGCTGAAATGATCATATTTACAAATCAGCACTGACTCCATGGAGGCACTCATCCCTTTACCATAAACACTGATAAGATGAAGAATAGAGACTAATAAAGTTTACAGTAGTGTACTGTACAATGGAAGACCTGAATTATTCTCATGGATGACCTGTAATAAAATATATGGCTGCACCAACAAGTGTCTCAGAGCCTAATCAGAGTCAGATGAATGATTGTGGCATCTGTTCATGGGGCTTACTGAAGTGCCCTTGTCACTGCAATTTTTTAATTTTTTTATTAGAGATCTAGTTTATTTACTTATTTAAGCCTTTTATTACTTTTTTTAAATTTCTCTTTTATTTTTTGGCCACACTACGCAGCCCACCGGATCTTAGCTGTCCAACCAGGGATCGAACCCATGCCCTCTTCAGCAAAAACTCAGAATCCTAACCACTGGACCATCAGGGAATTCCCGCAATATTATAATTCTAAGAATAACACTTTTTCCCCTTTGTTCCCAGTTCACCTTTGGGTGCTGGGCAGTGAGGAAAGGCAGCTGCCTTTAGATTGCCCCAGACCTTGAAGAGACCTCATTTGTCCAGGAAAAGCCAGCCAACCTGACCACTCACTTCAGGAGCTACTTCTCTAGGAGAGAGGGAACTGCCTTTCCTCACTTTCCACACGCAGTCCACAAAATGTATTTTTTATGATTACTCTTCCCTCCTAAAGACTTTCCTGAAACTTATTCAAACTTGGTTTTACCCGACCCCTATTTCAGAATTCTTCTTTTTTTTTTTTTTACCATAATTGCCACTTACAGTAATCAAAAATTCCTTATGGAAAAAATTTCAATTTCTTTGCTTTATAAATATGAAGCAAATATCTGTTTATCTTGAATTTTGATGAATGTCTCTTTAAGTACTTGATTCATCTTGAAATAAATGAATTGTCATATTCCTCAGAAGTTCCTTGAGAGAGACCATTAATGAATAACAATAGATCTTAATGCTGCCCTAGAGAAAGAAAGATGATTTCAGATGGCTAAAAAACAACCTTTTACCTTTTTGTTAAGAATTTGAAACAATTCATTAATTTACCATCATATGCCATTTTTTTAAATAACTGCAAACAGAGCAGAGCAAATTTTTAATTCTAAGAAGGGTTCCAGAGGCAGCTCTGGAACCTTTCCTTCAAAATTGTTCAGAATATGGGTTATTCGGTAATATAGTAAGTATCTGATCTAGGTTTTCTGTAACCATCCTAATTTAAAAGACTCTGTCATCCTCTATAAATAAGCAAACTTCTGCCTGGCAGATCATGATTTGGATATAATATCACAATATGCACAAAACTCGGGGAAAATGTCTTTCCTCAGAAATACTCTAACCTCTGTGCACAGTAACATAAAGAACTTAAACTGAAATATTGTACTGTTAATTAGTATATAATGTAAATATTATATAAATTAATATACTTATATTATGTATAATAATTTAATATTATTAAATTTATGATACCTTCAACTTACTTAGGAATATGAAAATCAGAAACAGTATTTTTAATTCATGTAGCTGTTTCTCTTTTGATACTGGTTTGCTAGCCTCAAATGGCTTACAAATACGAAGTGGAGATATATGTCTTTCTGCTACATAAATATATGAAATGAGGTGTCATTATACACTCCCCAGGTCTAAACTACCATCTCTATGTAGATAACTCTTGAATTTATAATTCTAGTATACTGTCCTTTTTCTCTAACCTTTCTTCTGAACTCCAGACCTATATTTTCAGTTGACATGTCCAACTGACATTTCAAATTCAACAAATCATACCGTCTTCCCCTAATCATCAAAGTTAACACATTAGAGTTAACTCCTTTCCTTGGTCATCAAATTCAAAAGAACTTTCAAAATTTTCAAACCGAAAGCCTCTCAGACCAAATTGTTATTGCAGCCAACATAGGAGAGTGGTCCGGTATATGGATTTTGACATCAGACAGATCTGAGTTTTAATCACCACTCTGCCACTGCTCGTGTAATAGCTGGCAAATAATTCAGTCTTTCTGAATAGTTTTAACCAGAACTTGGGGATAAGAAAACCAATCCTATAGGGCTGTGTGAGGATTTATAAAGGTAACACATGCTCAGGAATCAGCATAGTTCCCAGTTCAGAGTAAGATCATCATTATCGCTGTCTCTTCTAGACTATGATACTAGACTACTTGGTCATCTCTCTGCCTTCTGTCTTCTTTAGTCCCTCCAACACAATCTTTGCTATGCCACAATAAAGATCTAATCACAGTATTCTAATGAAAAGCTTTCTGGTTGCCAAGGAAAACCAAACTTTTTATTGGATAAATGAAGCAGCCATCACTGCAGTCCAAAGATCAATCTTGACACCACTAACAGTGATGAAATATGACAAGAATTACCTCTTGATGAGATAAAATATGAAGTATACAATACTACACGTGTTATATCAGAGCAAAAAAAAAAAAGTTTCACTGGAATCTATTCAAGCCTGTAGCTGTAATTTGTACCTTATAAGAAATATAGAGAATAGAAGCTAAATAATACCAACAAGTCAGAAAGTCCCAGAAGATGGGACATAAGACTGGAGAGAGAAGGACTATTCTAAATTAAAAGATATCAAGGACCTGCAGGTATAATGGTGGTCCAGGACTGGACACTCATGCTGACAAACGAGCTATAAAGACACGTGGAGAGTATTGGAAATGTTTAATACAGTCTGAATGATAGACAATGCTAAGAAATTATTATTTTAAAAATATTTATTTGGCTTCACCAGGTCTTAGTTGTAGCATGCAAAGTCCTCAGTTGTGGCATGTGGGATCTAAATCTCTGACCAGGGATTGCTCTCTGAATTGGGAGTTCAGAGTCTTAGTCACTGGACCACCAGGGACCTCCCCAGAAATCATTATTAATTTTAAAAGTTTCTATAGTATTTTTATATGGAAAAATGTTATTTTTGAAAGATGCAGACTACATCATTAGCCGGTAAATCATAAAGTGGGCAGTTTAAAGTGCTTCAGTATCAAAAACAATAAAGTTTTTAAAATTCATAATCTTGAGTACATTACTATTGTCTACAAAAGAGTGCTACTAACATAGAAATATAATGCAAGCCACATATGTAATTTAAAGGTTTCTAATAGCTACGTTAAAAAGATAAAATAAACAAGTGACATTCATTTTAATAGTATATTTTATTTAACATATCCAAAATATTATCAAGTATAAGCAATATAATACCTTATTAATGATTTGGTAGAAGATATTAAGAAGAGATGGCAAGAATACACAGAAGAACTATACAAAAAAGATCTTCATGACCCAGATAACCATGATGGTGTGATCACTCACCTAGAGCCAAACATCTTGGAGTGCGAAGTCAAGTGGGCCTTAGGAAGCATCACTACAAAGTTAGTGGAGTTGATGGCATTCCAGTTGACCTATTTCAAATCCTGAAAGATGATGCTGTCAAAGTGCTACACCCAATATGCCAGCAAATTTGGAAAACTCAGCACTGATCACAAGACTGGAAAAGGTCAGTTTTCATTCCAACCCCAAAGAAAGGCAATGCCAAAGAATGTGCAACCTACCACACAATTGCACTCATCTCACATGCTAACAAAGTAATGTTCAAAATTCTCCAAGCCACGCTTCAACAGTATGTGAACTGCAAATTTCCAAATGTTCAAGCTAGATTTAGAAAAGGCAGAGGACCCAGAGATCAAATTGCCAACATCCGTTGGATCACCGAAAAAGCAAGAAAGTTCCAGAAAAACATGTACCTTTGCTTTATTGACAATGCCAAAGCCTTTGACTGTGTGGATCACAACAAACTGTGGAAAATTCTTCAAGAGATGGGAATACCAGACCACCTGACCTGCTTCCTGAGATATCTGTATGCAGGTCAAGAAGCAACATTTAGAACTGGACATGGAACAACAGACTGGTTCCAAATCGTAAAAGGAGTACGTCAAGGCTATATATTGTCACCCTGCTTACTTAACTTATATGCAGATTACATCATGGGAAATGCCAGGCTGGATGAAGCTCAAGCTGGAATCAAGATCGCCGGGAGAAATATCAATAACCTCAGGTATGCAGATGACACCACCCTTATGGCTGAAAGTGAAGACGAACTAAAGAGCCTCTTGATGAAAGTGAAAGAGGAGAGTGAAAAAGTTGACCTAAAGCCCAACATTCAGAAAACTAGGATCATTGCATTCGTACCCATCACTTCATGGCAAATAGATGGGGAAACAAGGGAAATAGTGAGAGACTTTCTTTTCTGGGGCTCCAAAATCACTATAGATGGTGACTGCAGCCATGAAATTAAAAGACGCTTGCTACTTGGAGGAAAAGCTATGACCAACCTAGACAGCATATTAAAAGGCAGAGACATTACTTTACCAACAAAGGTCCATCTAGTCAAAGCTATGGTTTTTCCAGTAGTTATGTGTGGATGTGAGAGTTGAACTATAAAGAAAGCTGAACACCAAAGAAATGATGCTTTTGAACTGTGGTGTTGGAGAAGACCCTTGAGAGTCCCTCAGATTGCAAGGAGATACAACCTGTAAATTCTAAATGAAATCAGTCCTGAATATTCATTGGAAGGACTGATGCTGAAGTCGAAACTCCAATACTCTGGCCACCTGATGCGAAGAACTACCTCATTAGAAAAGACCTTGATGCTGGGAAAGATAGAAGGTGGGAGGAGAAGGGGACGACAGAGGATGAGATGGTTGGATGGCATCACCAACTTGATGGACATGAGTTTGAGTAAACTCCGGGAGTTGGTGATGGACAGGGAAGCCTGGCGTGCCGTAGTCCATGGGGTCACAAAGAGTCGGCCACAACTGAACTGAATGAGATGATTAATATTCTTTTATTTTTTCATACTCAGTCTTCAAAATCTAACTTGTGCATCATACATACAGCACCTCTCAACTTGGAGTAGCCACATTTCAACTGGCCACATGTAGTTAGTGTCTCCAGTATAGGACTGTGCATGGCATATAAGACTACTCTTAATCTGTGTTTAGCCTATGCCTTCAGCCCCATCTCCTCTGTATGCCCTATGATTCAGCCATTCTGTAAATC
Organism: Okapia johnstoni; assembly: GCA_024291935.2. Taxonomy (NCBI): domain Eukaryota; kingdom Metazoa; phylum Chordata; class Mammalia; order Artiodactyla; family Giraffidae; genus Okapia; species Okapia johnstoni. The sequence goes on from CM044322.1 coordinate 63,860,537, forward strand.
GTCCAGCTCACACACACCATGTGCTCTCACAGAGACCACATTCCTCCAACAGATCCAGCCCTCGGCTGTTCTCAGTCCGAAGAACTTCAACTCATGTGACAACAAAGATACTCCTTTAATTACACCTCATTGTGGCACCCATGATTTTTACAAGCGCTTGTTCTTTCTGACCCTGGCTAAATCATGAGTTCTTCAACAGGGGGACCATCACAATCATTTTTGTGCTCCCAGCATGTTTGATGAAGGGAAACATAAATTCACATCACAGGCTTTCCTTTTCACCCCTGATCTGAGGTTTTTTTTCTTCCTTCCAGCTCTTCATACTTTTATTCACATCTTTTCTTGTCGCTCAGTCGTATCCGACTCTTTGTGACCCCATGGACTGTAGCACGCCAGGCTTCCCTGTCCATCACCAACTCTCAGAGCTTACTCAAGTCATGTCCTTTGAGTCAGTGATGCCATCAACCACTTCATCTTCTGTCGCCCCCTTCTCCTCCTGCCTTCGATATTTCCCAGGATCAGAGTCTTTTCCAATGAGTCGGTTCTTTGCATCAGGTGGCCAAAGTATTGGGAGTTTCAGCTTCAGCATGCGTCATTCCAAGGAATATTCAGGATTAATTTCCTTGAGGATTGACTGGTTTGAACTCCTTGCAGTCCAAGGGACTCTCAAGAGTCTTCTCCAACACCACAGTTCAAAAGCATCAATTCTTTGGTGCTCAGCCTTCTTTATGGTCCAACTCTCACATCCATACATAACTACTGGAAAAACCATAGCTTCGATTAGATGGACCTTTGTTGGTAAAGTAACGTCTCTGCTTTTTAATATGCTGTCTAGGTTGGTCATAGCTTTTCCTCCAAGGAGCAAGCGTCTTTTAATCTCATGGCTGCAGTCACTATCTATAGTGATTTTGGAGCCCCAGAAAAGAAAGTCTCTCACTGTTTTCATTGTTGCTCCATCTATTTGCAATTGAGTGATGAGACTGGATGCCATGATCTTAGTTTTTTGAATGTTGAGTTTCAAGCCAGCTTTTTCACTCTCCTCTTTCACCTTCATTAAAAGGCTCTTTAGTTCCTCTTCACTTTCAGCCATAAGGGTGGTGTCATCTGCATATCTGAGGTTATTGGTATTTATCCTGGCAATCTTGATTCCAGCTTGAGCTTCATCCAGCCTGGCATTTCGCGTGATGTACTCTGCGTATAAGTTAAATAAGCAGGGTGACAATATACAGCCTTGCAGAACTCCTTTCCCAATTCTGAACCAATCCATTGCTCCATGTCTGGTTCTAACTGTTGCTTTGTAACCTGCATACTGGTTTCTCAGTAGGCAGGTGAGGTGGTCTGGTATTGCCACCTCTTGAAGAATTTTCCAGTTTGTTGTGACCCACACAGTCAAAGGCTCTGGACTAGTCAATAAATCAGAAGGAGATTTTTTTTGGAATTCTCTTACTTTTTTAATAATCCAACAGATGACGGAATTTGAACTGTGGTTCCTCTGCCTTTTCTAAATCCACCTTGAACATCTGGAAGTTCTCAGTTCACATACTGTTGAAGCGTGGCTTGGAGAATTTTGAGCATTGCTTTGCTAGTGTGTGAGATGAGTGCAACTTCATGGTAATTTGAACATTCTTTGGCACTGCCTTTCTTTGGGGTTGGAATGAAAACTGACCTTTTCCAGTCCTGTGATCTGTGCTGAGTTTTCCAAATTTGCTGGCATTTTGAGTGCAGCACTTTCACAGCATCATCTTTCAGGATTTGAAATAGGTCAACTGGAATGCCATCACCTCCACTAGCTTTGTTTGTAGTGATGCTTCCTAAGGCCCACTTGACTTCGCACTCCAAGATGTTTGGCTCTAGGTGAGTGATCACACCATTGTGGTTATCTGGGTCATGAAGATCTTTTTTGTATAGTTCTTCTGTGTATTCTTGCCACTTCTTCTTCATATCTTCTGCTTCTATTAGATCCATATCGTTTCTGTCCTTTATTGTGCCCATCTTTGCATGAAATGTTCCCTTGGTATCTCTAATTTTCTTGAAGAGACCTGTAAGTCTTTCCCATTCTATTGTTTTCGTCTATTTCTTTGCAGTGTTCCCTTAGTAAGTCTTTCTTATCTCTCCTTGCTGTTCTTTGGAACTCTGCATTCAGATGGATATATCTTTCCTTTTCTCCTTTGCCTTTTGCTTTTATTCTTTTCTCAGCTATTTGTAAAGCCTCTTCAGACAACCATTTTGCCTTTTTGCATTTCTTTTTCTTGGGGATGGTTTGAAGACCTCCTCCTATACAATGTTAGGAACCTCTGTCCATAGTGCGTCAGGCACTCTGTCTATCAGATCTAATCCCTTGAATTTATTTGTCAATTCCACTGCATAATCGTAATGGATTTGATTCAGGTCATACCTGAATGGCCTAGCGGTTTTCTCTGCTTTGCTTCCCATCTTAAAAAATCACAAATATAGAACACAGATAGCTTTTTTGAGCTATTTCTATTTGAGTTGGCTATTTTTATTTTATTTTGCATCTTTAAAAATCAGAGTATAGTTTCTTTATCATATTGTGGTAGTTTCTGCTGTACAACGAGGTACAGCAGAAATCAGCTGTACAGAATCAGCTACATGTATATAAATATCCTTTCCCTCTTGGACCTTATTCTTACCCCTCCCCATCCCACCCCTCAGGGTAATCACAGAGCACTGAGCTGAGCTCCCTGTGCTATACAGCAGGTTCACACAAGCTATCTATTTTACACAAGTTAATGTATATATGCCAATTATATACATGGTAGTGTATATGTGTCATACCAAAATTCCGACATCAAATTAAAAGCATTGAGTGTGATAATGTTGAAATTTGACTGATACTGAGAAGGTGCTCAGGGTAGCCATAAAGAGTAAATATAATTTTTTTCTTTTTGTCTATCTACTTATATTATTTACATTAAAAGAATGACTAGCTGTGTGAAGTTTATGAATTTGGGCAACTCAAATAACTTAGACTTCATATTATTATTCTGTACAACAAGGAGTTTGAACTACATGAATTTTAAAATTTATTTCAGCTTTAAAATTTTATGGTTTCAGGGTTCATCTTTGCACATACATGAAATATTCTTGACTGCACTAAAAACTTCATGATAATAATACTTTAGAGTAAAGTGAGGGAGACTTGAGTAAAAGCAGTGCTGCTATCAGGGCCAAAAGGAATAAAGTGGGCCCAGCCTTGGCTGCAGAATCCTCTCACAATGGAGCAGGCCCTTGCAACATGCTGCTGCTGCTGCTGCTACTGCTGCTGCTAAGTCGCTTCAGTCATGTCTGACTCTGTGCAACCCCATAGATGGCAGCCCACCAGGCTCCGCCATCCCTGGGATTCTCCAGGCAAGAAGACTGGAGTGGGTTGCCATTTCCTTCTCCAATGCATGAAAATGAAAAGTGAAAGTGAAGTTGCTCAGTCGTGTCCGACTCTTCGCGACACCATGGACTGCAGCCTACCAGGCTCCTCCGTCCATGGGGTTTTCCAAGCAAGAGTACTGGAGTGGGTTGCCAGTTACTATCAACTACTTCTCTTTCTAAACACCTCCCCATTTATAGACTAAGATTTGCCAACTACTCTATTATAAAACACTTCCAAGGAGCTAGTTTGACACTGTTAATCTCCAAGACACACAGCTCAAGTCAGATGTTGGGTTTCTAAGACAAGATAGTGACATTCTTCTGACATTCTTCTTTTAGGCCCTTTTTAAGAAGTCAGATAGCCAGTGAGTAATTAACTAAAAATTTATTATGAAATGCAATTAAAATAGTTGCAAGGTAAGTCTGGTCACTGAGTTTTTTGTTTGCTTGTTTTTTAGCTTTTTTTTTTTGTTACACCTTCTCTGTTTGGCTTATGCTTCTCAAAGCTAGCTGTTAGTTACAGACTCTCTGCTCTGGAAAAGTGAGGAATCAGTTAAAGTCTTATTAGCACTGGTGTGATAGTGCCATAGAACAACACAGTCTGTTTTGATAGCATATGATATCTGTAATTGTAGGAACCCCTGTTGTAAAAAGTTACTTTTTTTTTAATGGTGAAGGGATGATCAGAGGCTAAAAGCAGTGTTTTTCAATGGTTTGAGGTCCACCTGCATAAGAATTATTTGAGGAACCCAGGAAACAGGCAGATTCCTGAACACTATTCCATATCTGCAGAATCACAACCTACGAAGGGGCTGAGAATCCTGGATTTTATCAACTGCCCCAGGTGATTCTAATGAACTAAGCTAAAGATCTGAATGTAAGCAGAGATTCCCACAGAAATTTCTGTAACAGGTGGTAGGAAATAAATCTATGTTTTGCATGTGTGTGTTTAACAAATTGGTTAATTAACACTGACAAAAACAAACTAAAATAATTGGTCATTCTCCCTTTGATTCAAATGCTCATGGTGAACCTTTGGCTATGACCTGGCCATGTTGCTCTAGTATAGTTCACAACTATTAGCAAACAGAAAAGTGAAAGATGAACAAGGCAGCAGGGGCTAGATTAAATGGGTCAAGTTCCCACAGTTTGCACACATCAGACTTCTTTTTCATCCTTGGGAAGTGTTATTCCTAATGTTCTTATGACAACCAGTCATGATTAATGTCATGAAACCATACTGCAAATTATTTCATTATGCTTAGTTCAAAATTCTTGTATGAACAAGCATGCTATAAGAGAAACGCCTATATTTTATCCAAAAATGCCTATATTTGGCATGTGGACTGCCAAATAGTCACATGTAATGTTAGAAACAAATTTAAATGTCTGCTTAAATATCTGGATATGTTTGACATTATACAAATAGTCCAAATGTCTGCATTTTTGCTTAAAAACATCTACTTTTTTTCTTTTTTTTAAATATATACATGTATCTGTTCTTTTTCAAAGTCTTTTCCCAATTAGATTGTTACAGAATATTGAGCACAGTTCCCTGTGCTATATAGTAGGTCCTTGTTGGTTATTTATTTAAAATATAATATTGTGTTCATGTCGATCCCAAACTCCCTGACTTTCCCTCCCTCCCAAAATGTCTACTTTCTTAATCATGTTTTTAAGCCCTCTTTCTATCAAAAACTGTTTCTAGAAAAATCTACCTTGTTAACAGTATTTGAGCTGAGCTGCACAGTTAATAATACAATTAAATAGTTTTTGTTTAATTCTACTATTATAAATAAAACTAACTCATTATTAAACAATTTAAGAAAGGAAAGGAAAGCAAAGTTGCTCAGTCATGTCTGACTCTTTGCGACCTCGTAGACTATAGCCTGCCAGGCTCCTCTGTCCATGGGATTCTCCAGGCAAGAATACTGGAGTGGGTTGCCATTTCCTTCTCCAGGGGATCTTCCTGACCCAGGGATCAGACCCTGGTCTACCGCACTGTAGGCAGACTCTTTACCATCTGAGCCATCAGGGAAGCCCACAATTTAAGAAAGTATTACCTAAAAGGGAATTGTATTTATGTTGTTTCACCCCCCCAGGAAAATTCTGTCTCGAAACCTATGTAGAGAAGGAATCTATCCTAATGTTTTTTGTAGCGTGATTTTCTTTTCAGGTAACAGTGTTAAGCTTAAAGTGATCCACAATACCCTTTGAAAATAAAATGAAACAATCACATATTTTAGAGTTTGCAAAAAAAAAGAAAATGAGAACCACGATGGGCATTCTTTCCCTTCATTAAATTATGCAATCATTTTTTCATAAACAGCTGTTGAGTACTTTCTCAATGATATAAATGACATGACGGAGGGGAGGAGATGGATAAAATTCCTGTTCTCAAGTGGTTTGCATTTGCAGTAGAGCTCAAAGACAATACAGATACAGGTAGCTATTATAGGCTAAGAAAACATATAAGGAGAATGTCATTTCTTCCAAATGACTCATGGAAAAATATAGACAGATGGAGAGGAGAGTAGAAGTTAATGACTAACCACACTCTCAACAACCATCAAGATTATACCAGTACAATAGCATACATCTTTGCCACTTTGCGTGCCTGTGACAGCACCTGGTTTTGGCAGTTCACCAACTTTAGGACCTTACTTACACTCATACACTGTCACAACAGTTATTCGCTTTGTGTTCCAGTCCTTGGGGAACTGGCATTTTTAATCATTAATTTTAATAAATTTGATTGTAGTTTTAGTAAATTAAGGTGATATACTTCTCAAGAATATTTATATTTTAGAAGCACTTTCTGCATCATTAGTTCATGTTATTAAAGAATGCCTTAATTTGGGTTCTCTCAGAAACTGATCTTGAATAAGGATTCAAGTACAAATAGTTATTCTGCAATATCTTCCAGGAAAGAGTGGAGGAGTGAGGAAGTGGGAGTAGGAGGGAGTAGGAGCAAATAAAGGGTGAATTATCAGGCAATTCACCATGGTGGGTAAAAAGAGCGTAATCTCTCTGGGGAACTCTTGCCCCTGAAGGACACACTGCCAAGCAGAGCAGGAGCCGGGGTATTTATACACCAAATGCCACCTGAGGGCTGCTCCAAAAAGGCATTAATTCTTTGGTACTTTCAGTCACCTGACAAAGTTGACTCAGGTGGCCAGAGAAAACCCTCAGACAAAGAAATTCAGGGGCTGGCAGTTGGAGGTTGGCCAGTGTGCCCTAAAGTAGACACACGGTGGGTAGATGGCAGGCTTGGTAGTATTTCTCCCGAGAGAAAGAATCATTTGAAAACATTCTGAAAGAAATAATTATTTTAGTCATTAATCCTCCTCTTACTGACTTCACTTACACAATGCTTTGCATGCAACCTTCTTTAGCTCTATTTTAACAAAGTTGAAGTCAAAATGTATACATTCAACTGTTTGTCACATAATAATTTACCATCTATTTCCATTTGTCTACATGTTCATAAATTTCACTTTAATATTCTTCCCTACAAATATATTTCTCATCCATTTCTTCTGATGCTCACTGAGCACCTACTAGGAGCCAGGCACTGTGCCCAGGGCCTGAGGATAGGGATGCAAATGAATTTGAATGTTTTGAAGAAAGAACCCACACATCTACAGATGGGCACTAAGGCCAATGCCAGAAGTATGTTCAACTGAAAGAGATAAACCGAAACAGGTGATTAGCTGAAACCCTCAGAGAAGGTCCCAAAACAGGGGATGTCCGGTTTAGATTTTGAAGAACAAACAGTGAGGGCATGCCAAGGCAGAGGAAGAACCTGTGTAAAGGACTGAGGTGTGAGTGCTCACTATTGTCAGAGTGTGTGCAAATGAAGAGCATAATAACCCATTTCACAGTTCTCCTCTTGTTGGATATTTTCATTGTTTCCCTCTTTTTGTTGTTATAGATCATACAGCAATAGACACCATTACGATTAACTCTTTATTTAGTTATTTTTAAGTGTGAACTTCTGAAACTGGAATTACCTGGCCAAAGGAAAGTCTTTTTTTTCATCAGGGGCTATGTCTTAACTCTGCAGTATGGATAATGGAATTCCCAGCAAAATGATCCAGTGGCCTAAAGGGAATAGCTTCAGTGCAAGACAGAGCCTACAGTTTCCTTCCTTTCTGTCTCTTCTGTAACGCTCTGGGCCTTTTCCTTGCAAGTTTCTACAGGGTGGTTCAGCTGTGGGGCCATGTGTTTGGTAACTCTACTTGACCTAGCAGTGGTAAACAGAGCAGAACTCCAGAGTTCAGACTATAAATCTGGTCATTTTTATAATAGGACTCTGTTCTAAATTGCTCCTCTTTCAAAGAAGAATCCCTATATTAACTGAATTGACCTAGCAACAAATAGGCAATTTGTTACCTTTTATTTAAAAAAGAAACAACTTTCAGGACTATTATTCAATCATTTATTTTCCACTTTTAAAGCATTTAGCCAATATTTTTAAAAAATGAGTGATAAGATTTTCTTTATACTCATCAAATTTTAAAATTAAAAGAAGAAAGATACTTGGGACTTCCCTGGTGGTCCAGTGATTAAGACTCCAGGCTTCCGCTGTAGGGGTGTGAGATTGATCCCTGATCAGAGGACTAAAATCCTGCATCGCATGCACTCCACCCTCAAAATTAAAAGTACTGCTTAACAAGAGAAAGAAGAAGAAGTAAAAAAAAAAAAAAAAGGCCTCTACTTTTACATAAATACTAGCACTTTGGGCAAATTACTTTTTAAAATTATACAATTAAGTCAGATATAAAATTTTTGTCCATAAGTAGAGAGATATAAGAATTTTAACTCAATATGCACCAAAATCTTAGTGTAAAACTTTTAGGAAGTTTTAGCTAATTAAAATATAGGGGAAAAAATATTATATTACTATATTTACACAAATACTTATTTCCTTCACTAATTTAAGGAAATACTTGATCTAGTCATATTCCAAACATGAAAAAACAAAATTAAGTGGATAATCCTGATTCACACAATTCCTGGCTTTTACACTCGGTGCTGTTATTTATTTTCCTTTTTTCTATTTTTCTTGATTAGCTGCATACTTGCGGTCACTATTGCTTCAGATGAAATTGCTTCAGACGATTTCCTAAATGGAATTATGTAATGTCTCTCACTCCTTTGAGTTTTTTTTTTTAATTTTTGTTTCTTTTCAAAGTAGAGTAAGGAAAATATAACACAGAAAATCTCTCCTATAGATTTACCTAGAGTAGCTTCTATCCAGGGATGAAATTCAAATTACCTTTTGGGCCATCTGTTCCTCAATCAAGCAAAGTTATTTTAAGAGGGAGTTGGAGGTGTTAACTTCGAAATCTCTCTCTCCCTTATATTAACAATCTCCTTGTGACAGAGAATCTCCATACTCACTTCTGGCTACCCACACCCACCCTGGAGCAGCCTGTATCCTACACATCTCAAACCCAATAAAAATGACACAATGTGGATCCTCGTAATTGATGCCATAATCTGATAGCTAATCCCTACTAAGATGCTGCTGCTGCTGCTGCTGCTGCTAAGTCGCTTCAGTCGTGTCCCACTCTGTGCGACCCTATAGACGGCAGCCCACCAGGCTCCACCGTCCCTAGGATTCTCCAGGCAAGAATACTGGAGTGGGTTGCCATTTCCTTCTCCAGTGCATGAAAGGGAAAAATTAAAGTGAAGTCGCTCAGTCGTGTCCGACTCTTAGCGACCCCATGGACTATAGCCTACCAGGCTCCTCCATCCATGGGATTTTCCAGGCAAGAGTACTGGAGTGGGGTGCCATTGCCTTCTCCGTACTAAGATGCTAAAGGCTATTAATGATTTGATATAATCTACTGCCGTATTAGAAAGAGCACTGAGTTTGGAATCAGAAGATATTCTCATAATCTTTCTGTACCACTTGTAGGTTATCTGAACCTCCATTTAACAGTGTAGTTCATATAATCGAGTACCTATTATCTGCCACTATTCTTGGGACTGGAGATACAAAAATAATTGAGAAAAAAACTGGTCAATGTGCTCGACTAGTTCGCCAACAGTGAATGAAACATAAAAGTGAAAAAAGATCACGTCAATACAATGACATTAGATACATATTCTACAGGGAGGAACTGGAAAGCTAACTGACATTCAGGATTTTTTCTTTTTCCTGAAAGTATAAAGCCTTGGTAAAAACCACTCAGAAAAGATAAGTTCCCCTCTTACTGGAACAGGAAAATCTTTTTACTTCCTCTCACTAAACCTTGTTTGTCCTAGTTTAAAGACACTACCTGAAGTAGTTAGAAAGAACACACACTAAGCTTCCTTAGAGATGTTGCTGCTGACTTAGGAGATTTGCAATGAAGTCACTGCTATACTGGGTGTATGTCAAAAGTAATGGACGAGAAGATCTAATCTAACCAATGGAAACAAACAAGGCAACATCTTCTTCCTCTTCTTTTACAGGTGAGGAGATGGTGTTTGGAGAGGTCCAGTGGCTTGTCCAAGGCCTCATAGTGAGTGGCTAAGAAAACTCAAAGCTAGGTCTCTGACTTTTATTCATTCTCTCATTCATTTCTTTAACGGACACTTACAAAGAATCCACGGCACACAGATTGTGCAAGCACTGCAGGGAATTCAGTTGCACGACACAGGCTATCTGCTTCTTCTCTTTCAATTCAATGCTTAACATCAGCTGCATTTTATGACCACTATGAAGAGTTAGAGAGATCCTATTTATCTGAACAAAATTTAAAAGTCTAAATTAATATGAAGTATACAAGGTGACATGAGTTTTCAGGATAATACAGTGTAATGAGCCATAACTGGTAGAAACTAATGAATATTCACACTCTAATAAGAATAGTAGCTAGGCTGAGTGAGGGTAAGTGACCTGAACTATGCCTTTGATCTTAATCCTAGGGGCAAAGAAGAGAGAGAAACAGCCACAGGGAACCAGTTCCCTAAATAAAAGAGTAAGGAAAAGACTAAGAAAATTTGCTCCTGGTCATTGACGAAAAAGTGAGTAGGAGCTTTATCTTGTGGACACTCTAGTTCCCAATCATAGCTCTACAGAACCAGACCACCATGGAACTCTGTCAGAATTCCTATTGAAATCCTTTTAGGTTAAAAGAAAAAAGTATATGAAAAGTAAAAAATAAAAATTATCTCTGTGCATACTTTACTGCAGTGCTTATTGAACTATTCCGAGATGTGATTCAGTGGGTTCAGCTGTCAGATGTAGCTGATTTAAGAGTCTCAGAAATCACGATCTCTTCCAGCTCTAAGAAACTGCATTCCAACCATAAATCCAAACTGAGAGATGGGTGTGTCGCTCCTTGTGTCTTTGGCTCCTAGAACCCCGGCAAGAACTCCCCCTCTGGTTGTTGTCCTTTTTCTTTTCTTATTGAAGGACAATGGCTTTACAGAATTTTGCTGTTTTCTGTCAAACCTCAGCATGAATCAGCCATAGGTATACATATACCCCCTCCCTTTTGAAGCTCCCTCCCAGCTCCCTCCCCATCCCACCCCTCTAGGTTGATACAGAGCCTCTGTTTGAGTTTCCTGAGCCATACAGCAAATTCTCGTTGGCTCTCTATTATATACATGGTGATGTAAGTTTCCATGTTACTCTTTCCATATATCTCACCCTCTCCTTACCTCTCCTGAGGAAACCAAAATTGAAAGAGACATAGGTATCCCATTGTTCACTGCAGCACCATTTATAATAGCTAGAATATGCAAGCAACCTAGATGTCCATCAATAGATGAATGGATAAAGATGTTGTCTTCTTTTTGATGCAGGGACTTCTACAGTGCAGATGGCCAAGTGCACCCCTGGTTTTCACAGACCTTAGCTATTAAATTCTACAAACTTGGAAGTTGTCATTTCTCATCCTTTTTCTACCTAAATCTTCTTTGCACACGACTGGTCATTTCACTGCTACGCATTATGTAATTTCATTATGATTAAGTAGTCACAGTAAAAAGAACAAACACCGTGGTCTGAGTCCTGTTGACAGCAGTCAATGTACACATTTAAGTCTATTCCTTTAAACCCAGAAGAAGTTAATATCTGTTGTATACCATCAGTGACAGGAGAAAATAGCCTGAAAGAGAGAAGCAAGGACCACAAGTATGTCTTATCTTTTGTGAATTCCTCCTTTCCTGGTCACTGCCAGACAGAATATTTATATACCTCTCTTCTTTTCTAAGGAAACTTATACTTGAAGTGGGAAAATAAGCAAGATTTGGCTTCATAGCAGTATTGAGTTAATCCTTTCATAATGCAAATGGGGAAATGTTGACAAGTTTAGTTTCATTTTTTTAAAAATACCCTCTTATGAATGCCTTCATTTTCTCAATGCACCAAACAAGAAAAAGTGGGGTTGTTACAGGCCTTTGGGGACAGAAAAAAAAATGTGTTCCTGGAATAAAGCATGTCAGGCTTCCAAGCTGCAACTAAAGCCATCCACAGCTACGGGGATCTTTTTAGGGAGTTCATGCCCAGAAACAGGTTTTCAGAAATTGGGTGTAGAGTTACAGTGCAGCCTATAAATGTGCAGGCCTGCAAGGAACACCCCATTCAACATACATATTGGGGCTGTAAATAACATGCAAATGGGTCACAGCAATATTTCCACTTTATCTTCACCCATATCTCTGATGAAAACAATTAGACAAGTGTGTGTTACTTGTTTATTTGCTTTTAGGGTTTAAAGGATTTTTGTTATTTTTAATTCTTGTTTAAACTGGTGCTGGGAACCTCTTTTAAGTTGAGCTATTGGTCAAGCTCTGGGCTGAAAGAAGCTGAAGTAGGCCCTCTTTCCTAACATGCTTAGTTCCTCAAATTAGATACATTCTGTGCACATAAAAAACTGTACAAGTGTGAGAAAAGGGCACTCATGGTTGACCACAAAGCATACTAGGTAAATTACCATAATGCAGAGTTACTAGGCAGAGTGTTCAGAGGTGACTGACCCCTATCTTCTCCCACATCTAGCCCTTCTCACTACATGATGACAAGAGTACTGGAAAAACTCGGGCTCCAACAGCAGCAAACAGGCAAATCCTACTGCTTTCTTCCAAATTCTTTTTTCTTCTTTTTTTTAGATTTTCTTTATTATTTTTAATTAGAAGATAACTACTTTACAATATTGTGATGATTTCTGCCATACATCAACATTAATTGGCCATAGGTATACGTATGTCCCTTCCCTCTTGCACTCTCCTCTCACTTTCCTCCCCACCCCACACCTCTAGGATGTCACAGAGCACCAGCTTTGGGTTCCCAGAGTCATATAGCAGATTCCCAAAAATTCCCATTCTCATATTTTACATACAGTAATCTATATGTTTCAATGCTATTCTCTCAAACCATCCCACCCTCTCCTTCCCCTACTGGGTCAAAAATCTGTTCTTTATATCTGTGTCTCTTTTGCTGCTCTGCAAGTAGGATCATCAGTACTATTGTTCTAGATTCCATATATGTGTGTTAAGTATGATATTTGTCTTTCTCTTTCTGACTTACTTCACTGTGTATAATAGGCTGTAGGTTCATCCACCTCATTCAGTCAGTTCAGTTCAGTTGAGTTGCTCAGTCGGGTCCAACTCTTTGCAACCCCATGGACTGCAGCACGCCAGGCCTCCCGGAGCTTACTTAAACTCACGTCCATAGAGTCAGTGATGCCATCCAACCATCTCATCCTCTGTCATCCCCTTCTCCTCCTGCCTTCAATCTTGCCCAGATCAGGGGCTTTTCAAATGAGTCAGTTCTTCACATCAGGTGGTCAAAGTACTGGAGTTTCAGCTTCAGAATCAGTCCTTCCAATGAACATTCAGGACTCATATCCTTTAGGATGGACTGGTTGGATCCCTTTCCAGTCCAAGGGACCCTCAAGAGTCTTCTCCAGCACCACAGTTCAAAAGCATGAATTCGTCGGTGCTCAGCTTTCTTTATAGTCCAACTCTCAATATCCATACATGACTATTGAAAAAAACATAGCTTTGACTAGACAGACCTTTGTTGGCAAAGTAATGTCTCTGCTTTTTAATATGCTGTCTAGATTGGTCATAGCTCTTCTTCCAAGGAGCAAGCATCTTTTAATTTCATGGCTGCAGTCAACATCTGCAGTGATTTTGGAGCCCCCAAAATTAAGTCTCTCACTGTTTCCACTGTTTCCCCATCTATCTGTCTTGAAGTGATGGGACCAGATGCCATGATCTTAGTTTTCTGACTGTTGACTTTTAAGCCAACTTCTTCACTCTCTTCCTTCACTTTCATTAAAAGCCTCTTTAGTTCTTCTTTGCTTTCTGCCATAAGGGTGGTGTCACATGCATATCTGAGGTTATCGATACTTCTCCCAGCAATCTTCATTCCAGCTTGTGCTTCATCCATGATGTAGTCTGCACATAAGTTAAATAAACAGGGTGACAATATACAGCCTTGACGGACTCCTTTCCTGATTAAGAACCAGTCTGTTGTTCCATGTTGAGTTTTAAGTGTTGCTTCTTGACCTGCATACAGATTTCTCAGGAGGCAGGTCAGGTATTCTGGTATTCTCATCTCGAAGAATTTTCCACAGTTTGTTGTGATCCACACAGTCAAAGGCTTTGATGTAGTCAATAAAGCAGAAGGGGATGTTTTTCTGGAACTCTCTTGCTTTTTTGATGATCCAGCGGATGTTGGCAATTTGATCTCTGGGTCCTCTGCCTTTTCTAAATACAGCTTGACCATCTGGAAAATCATGGTTCACGTATTGTTGCTAAAGCCTGGCTTGGAGAATTTTGAGCATTACTTTGCTAGTGTGTGAGATGAGTGCAATTGTGCAGTAGTTTGAGCATTCTTTGGCATTGCCTTCCTTTGGGATTTGAATGAAAACTGACCTTTTCCAGTCCTGTGGCCACTGCTGAGTTTTCCAGATTTGCTGACATATTGAGTGCAGCACCTTCACAGCATCATCTTTTATGGTTTGAAAGAGCTCAACTGGAATTCCATCACCTCCACTAACTTTGTTTGTAGTGATGCTTCCTAAGGCCCACTTGACTTCGCATTCTAGGATGTCTGGCTCTAGGTGAGTGATCACACCATCATGGTTATCTGGGTCATGAAGATCCTTTTTGTATAGTTCTTACATGTATTCTTGCCACCTCTTCTTCATATCTTCTGCTTCTGTTAGGTCCATATCATTTCTGTCCTTTATTGTGCTCATCTTTGCATGAAATGTCCCCTTGGTGTCTCTAATTTTCTTGAAGAGATCTCTAGCCTTTCCCATTCTATTGTTCTCCTCTATTTCTTTGCACTGATCACTGAGGAAGGCTTTCTTATCTCTCCTTGCTATTCTTTGGAACTCTACATTCAAATGGGTATATCTTTCCTTTTCTCCTTCGCCTTTTGCGTCTTTTCTTTTCTCAGTTATTTGTAAGACCTCCTCAGACAATCATTTTGCCTTTTTCCATTTCTTTTTCTTGGGGATGGTCTTGATAACTGCCTCCTGTACAATGTTATGAACCTCCATCCATAGTTTTTCAGGCACTCTGCCTATCAGATCTAATCCCTTGAATCTATTTGTCACTTCCACCCATAATCATAAGGGACTTTGATTTAGGTCATACCTGAATGGTCTAGTGGTTTTCCCAACTTTCTTCAATTTAAGTCTGAATTTGGCAATAAGGTGTTCAAGATCTGATCCACAGTCAGCTCCCGGTCTTGTTTTGGCTAACTGTATAGAGCTTCTCCATCTTTGGCTCAATAGAGTACAGTCAATCTGATTTCGGTATTGACCATCTGGTGATGGCAATGTGTAAAGTCTCCACCACATTAGAACTGACTCAAATGCCAAATGCATTTCTTTTTATAGCTGAGTAATATTTCATTGTGTATACATACCACAACTTCCTTATCCATTCATCTGTTCCAAATTCTAAAGCACAGTTGAGAGCACATCTCAGAGCTCAGTTGAGATGGGAGTTGTCCTGACCACCCTGTCTACCACGGGTCCTCTGCATTGTTCAAATGTCTATAGTGTAACGATATGAAACAATCCTTGTGTTAACTTCAATTTTTAAATCCATCTTGGGATGGGGGATTCATTTTAAATCAGACAGACTGGATTCAAACTCTGAACACAATCATGCTGGACTAGTTGTATACTCTGGGAAGGGTACTTGAACTCTTAGAGATCACATGGTCCTCTCGGTACAATTCCATTCAGCAGGTATTTATGAAATGCCACAGGCTGTGCTGGGCTGGGGAATAGAAGAGGGAGAATCCACGTAGACCAGTCTTAACAAGTAGGAGAGAATCACAGCAGTTGCAGAAGAGGCGGCAGAACCCACAGAGCACGTGTGCAGGGCTTGAAGGCAAGTCATCTGGGTACCTTGTTTCCTCAGGGCCCAGACAACTTCGCTGCTGAAATGTGCAGCAGGCCACAAGGCAAGGGGAACTCACGTGGCCTGTCCCAGCCCTCAGGAGGGATGGGTTGCTCTCCAACTATGGATGTTCCTGAGCGGCTCATGGAACTGAACCAGATGGCCCAGGAGGAACCTGCCAGGAGCTCTAGCCAAGCTTGGAATAAAACCAGACCTGGATCCTCCTTCAGAAACCATGACCCATTTCTCTTTTGAGTAGAAGAAAGGAGAGAAGGAATCTGAGGATGAGGGAACTTGGCAGGCAGATAGAGGGGACCCTTGGCATGCTCTTTGCTTTCAGAGGCCAAAGCAGGAAGCACAGCAAAGCCTCGCAGAGAGAGAAAAGGAAGCAGTGAAAGGGTGTACTGTCCTGACTGGTGAGGCCCTGGGATTTTCTCTGCACAGCTGCTATGAAAGAGAGTCACTGTCTTCTCGTCCGCCCAAATGCAGGGAGGCCTGATTAGTCCTCAGATTCCTTCTGTGCCCCAGATGATGCTCCACTACGTAGGAGGGGCCCATGAAACATGGTGACTCCATGAATAAATCATGGAGACAGAAATGACCCCAGTCCTCTGAGCTCCTCATCCTAGTGGCAGCTCAGTGACATGTGGTGCCAGAGAGCAGGCCAGGGCTGGGGTGGGGGGCAGGAAGTTACCCAGATCTGGGAACCCAGATCTAGAAGGAAATGATATGTCAATTGTGACCAGTAAAAATGAGAAGTTAGACAAACAAAAAGTGAAAAATAAGGGTTGGAATGAAATGAATTCAGTAAAAAAGAATATTTCAGGCCAAAGGAATGGTTCAAAGATGGCACACTGGCACAAAATGAGTGGATTCCATCAGTAGAA
Source organism: Okapia johnstoni (assembly GCA_024291935.2). Lineage (NCBI taxonomy): Eukaryota > Metazoa > Chordata > Mammalia > Artiodactyla > Giraffidae > Okapia > Okapia johnstoni. The sequence continues at coordinate 63,877,177 of CM044322.1, forward strand.
CTGTTGTATTTGTCCAGAGAGTTGGCTGGACAAAAATTAGAATTTAATTTAAATACCTGTAATGAGTTTCTCTTTAAAAATACAAAGGAAGCCTGTGTAGAGGCTGACAGCTGCACAAGACAGGTGTTTTTAAGACGAAAACACACTGTGGCTAAAATGTAATGTGTAACCCAGAGAATAAAGATGTAATCATGTTCAAATCTTGAAAACGTTTAAATGCCATTAAGGAGTTTTCAACTTTAATATGAGAGCAATGAAGAGCCACTGAAGTGCTTTACACAATGAGTGATAGCTCGTGTTCGTATTCCAGGAAGGTCGCTCAATTGAAGTGGATGGGAGTTGTATAAGACCAGAGGTTAAGTGACCCATTACAAGACAATAGTAGGAATCCAAGAAAGGATGTTGGCCTAGCCCAGGAAGGCATGGGAATGGGGGTGGGGAGATTCTAGAAGCATCCATTCTCCCCTTCATCATTATTAACATTGTCTCCTTTGTTTAGGGTGACATTATGCCCAGTAAGATAACTCCCCAGATTTCTCTGTGGAGCCTTATCAATTTTCCAGAACAGTTGTACCAGTCCTGGACTCTTTCCAAGCATACTGTTTGCTGGGTGACAAAAATAAGTCTGTTTTGGGTCAATATGTATTCAATACAATGCATCTGTCAGGAGACAAAACTGGCAGAATTGAGCAGACATGGAGGATACTTACTTTTCAGTGTGTAGAGTACCTAACCCTATCTAAAATAGAGGCCAGCAGCAAATATTCATTTTATAATATTCTTTCTTCCTGTCCCTGATTAGGCATTAGCATACTGCAGTCAGAAACTAAAAATTCTGATCCTCCTAGCATTTGAACTGCATCTTCCACACTCTACATACCAAGCATTTGATACTGATCCACTAGCAATTTCAATAAATGTTTAAATATTACTTGGACATACAGAAAGTAATGTTTGTAGCAGATGTCCTCAGACACAAGTAAAATCCCAAATGTCTTATTCGGGCTGATGTAGCTACAGATGATTATTGTGCCAGGAGATTTTTTATTTATTCTATTCAGCTCTTCTAGCAGTTTGATCATTTTTGACTTAGAGTCATGGTGAAAGCAGAAATAAACTTCACATTTCAAGAGTTTATTCTGATTAGATAATACTTTGGGTAATATCTGATCATGGAAGAGAATATTGAAAGCAGAAAGCAAACCTAAGGAGACCACTGAGAAATAGCAAAGTAAACAATAAACTATATACAGGTGCATCTGCTCTCAAGCAGTTATGTGATATAAAGAAGGATTTGGATTGCTTAGGTAAGTGTGTCTTGATCCTCTTAATGTCCACTGAGAACAAAATGAAATTAAACAAAAAACCAGTCAGAAAGTAGCTATAAATGTGATCTCAGCTGTATTGGGAAAACAATTATCTATCTATGTGCATAGTGAGGAAAGTCATACAAGAGGACTGGAAGAAAATGTACCCAGAAGTGACCATATATCCTCATGTAATAGCTTAGTTGCATGTGATTTTACTATATTTCTAAGTTTTCTGTGACAGCATGCATTATTTTTATAATAAAAAAAGATTTATTAGAAAGCATACTGGGCAGCATTCCTTTGATTTGACAGAGTTGTGTATGGGTCTTTAACTTAGCAGGTCTCTAGAGTTGCTCCAGTCTCTGGGGACCTTTATCCCCTTTCATAGGAGTAAAAAGAAGGGAAACAACACGAAGTGTGGATGAGGCGATACAGTTGGGTTGAGGATAGAACCATGGACAGAAGCACCTAACAATATTAACTTAGAAAATTTATATTAATAAACCAATAAGTGCTTTGAGTTTGAACTTCCAAAATTATTTTGATATATACAAATCCATTATACACAATAAAAGAGGAGCATGATGTAAACAGACATGATGAACAGGGTCTGTGCTTTGTCTCGCCACACTTAATAGTGTACGAATGCTCTTCGGTAACTGGGGAGATCTAGTCAACTGTAAATAAAGGGAACTATGATGCCCTCAAAAAGCTCATTTAAATCAATTGGATAAGCAATTCTGTCCCGTGAAATTTAACCTTTTGTTGTTAGCTAATCATATTTATCAGAGAAAAGCACATTAACTGAAAAAAATAATTTGGCTTCTAAAAAGAAATGTGATCTTCCAAGCATATCAGCTAAGATGTATTTAACAACTTATTATTTCTGAAGAATAAAACTATTCCTCCAATGGGAAGAAATTCAATAATACTAACTGATGAGCAAAATATTAAGTTAAAGAAGTAGAGTTAAGTGAATTTTCTTCCCTTGGGTAATAGAATAAGAATAAAGGAAAGGATCTTGCTCCAAGAAACCTCTGGGGAAAAGAAAGTTGTTTGGATTGGTTGATGTTTCTCAGAATTTTGCTTTAGATCTCTCAAAAAAACAAAAAAAACCAGCCATTCTAGGGAAGTGAGCTAAGAAAGTGAAATATGCATATGGCTGTGGTGTAATCTCCTTCAAGTGTTGAAAGTAAGAGCATCTGAAAGTCAGGACAGCACACAGAACCTATAAAAGCAGAGATGTAATAAAATGCAGGATAATAAAGTGAAAGGAAAGTTAGAAAGAAGCCCAGCCATCCAAGAAGCAGTGTAAAGTCAGATGTCATCAAAATTTACCATAAGGAGATAAAAGGAAATGCCAACGTTGATGACAAATGACAAACTGTAATATCCACAGAGGAATGGGGAAGAGAGAAGTCCCATGTCTTCATGTGAATATCTGGATGATTCCCACACATGTTTAGCCTAAGCAGGACTATGTGATCTCCGAGTTCTTCCCCCTCTGCTTGGCAAAAACAATGGACAATTGTCTCCAGTTTGGGTTTGATTTCTTTTTCTGCAACAAATGGCAGTTTGTTTACATGCAAGAGAGGGAAGAAAAATTGAGAGCAAAAACAAACAGGTTGTTAATCTGGAAAACAGAAATGTAATTCTAATGATCAAGCCATCTTGGTTGCTAACAGAACAATTTACTGAACACAGTGATAAAGAACAAAATGTTCAGAAATTGATGTTTTAAACATTGGATTTTTAGCAAACTCTCGTATTTGGTGTAGTCTTTTTGAAACCAAACTGGTCCTTCTTTTTTGTTTTAGGTCACACCAAAGAATTTCTACTGAAAATGACTGAACTGTTGCTGTTACCCAAATGGTTTTCATTCTGTGATATTATTTTGTTTCCACCCCGACTGCTATACTGCCATTCATTTATGGTACTAACCACCCCACAGGTTACAAGCTTAGTCCTCCACAAGACTGATCCTACTTCAGATGCCAGTCATACTTGCAGGGTTCTCAAGCCACCCGTATTTTTGACTACCTAGTTACATATTGGGGGATTCCCATGACTCTCTCGGGTTCAATAATTGACTGGGATGACTCAGAACTCAGGAAAATGCAATACTTATTGTTATCATTTATTATAAAGGATACAGGTCAGGACCAGCCAAATGAAGAGTCTCACAGGGCAAGGCCTAGGAGGATCCTGAAGGCAGAGCTCCCGTGACTTCTCCCTGTAGAATCAGGGTGCATCACCCTCCCACTGTACCAAAATGTCCACCAGCCTGAAAGCTCCACTAAGCTTTGATGTCCAGAGTTTCCATAATATAGGCCTGATTTATGAGAGTACTGGCCACGTGGTTGAACTCAGTCTTCAGCCCCCACTGCCCTCCCTGGAGGTTAGGCTGGCTCAAAATCCCAACTCTCCAATCATGTGGTTGTTCTTTCTGGACACCACCCCGATCCTGAAGGTCATCTAGGGAATGACCAAGGGTTACCTCATTAGCGTAAACTCAGGTGTGATCCAGGGGGCTCACAAGGAACCAAAAACACTTCTATCACTTAGGAAATTTCAAGGGTTTTGGAAGCTTCCTGCCAGGAGCTAGGGACAAAGACCAGACAAATTCTTTTTGTGCAACATTAAACCAAAAACTGCAAAGCGACATGAAAACAACAGATATTTGCAAGACAAATAGAAAACTTTGTCTTTCTCATTTAAAGCACATATCTGAAGGATGAGAAGGACACGTCTGGTATAAATGACACAAAGTTTTTGTGATGAACACATACCAGAGTAAGAAAAAACATCAATCCTATCCCAAGGAGAGTTGAAACACAAAGATAAAATTGTTTTCTTTTCAATTGCTCTTGTTTAGTGGCTCAGTTGTGTCCGACTTTTGCGACCCCATGGACTGTAGCCTACCAGGCTCCTCTGTCCATGGGATTCTCCAGGCAAGAACACTGGAGTGGGTTGCCATGCCCGCCTCCAGAGGACCTTCCAAACCCAAGGATTGAACCCGTGTCTTCTGCATTGGCAGGAGATTCTTTACCCCTGAGCCGTTAGGGAAGCCTTTTCTTTTCAATACATTCACTTTATTTCAATGTTCGTTTCCCTAAGTGTCAGGCTTGCTTGTACTTCTCTGTTGACTATTTCTTCCAAAGTATTAACTTCAACATTTATTCAGCATCCTCAATGTACAAAGACTGTCATAACTAAGTCTCTGTTCTCACAAACCTGTCAGTCTAAAAGGAGATAACAATCATGCTAAAAATTAAGCAATAAGACAAAGGTAGAAACAAAGGATTTGGGGAGTGTTTGAGATACGAGCATTAATGAGAGAAAGCTTAGAGCTGGCTAGGAGGAGGCAGCACTTCAAAAGGTTCTTGAAGAATGATTAGGATTTCAATACAAGATGGAAAAGCAACTTCCCCAGCTAAGTGAAGAGACACAAAGACCCAGAAGCTTAAACCCCTGTTTAAGGAATCTCCATATCATTTTCCAGAGTAGCTGTTATTAATTAACATTCCCACCAACAGTGCAAGAGGGTTCCCTTTTCTACACATCCTCTCTAGAATTTATTATTTGTAGATTTTCTGATGATTGCCATTCTCACTGGTGTGAGGTGAGAAGTTGCTATATAACACAGGGAGCCCAGCCTGATGCTCTTGTGGGATGGGAGGAGGGGAGGGATCTCAAGAGGGAGGTGATATATGTATAATCATGGATGACTTTTATTGTTGTACAGTAGAAACCAACACAACATTGTAAAGCAATTCTCCTCCAATTAAAAGGTGGGGAGGGGTGTGGGTGGGGGATTCAGAATGGGGGGGGACACATGCGCACTCATGGCTGATTCATGTCGATGTATGGCCAAAACCATCACAATATTGTAAAGTAATTATCTTCCAATTAAAATAAATTATTTTTTTTTTAAAAAGGAAAAAATAAATAAATTTTTTAAAGACCCTGTTTAGTGAAACTATGTGGCTTCAACAAAATGCACAGGACTAGAACGGTAGTGAGGCCATATCAGGCAGGCTCTAAATTCTGAACTGATGAGTTTGAATGTTATTCTTTGGACAATGGAGAGCCACTGAAGCTTGTTGAAGAAGATGCTTTTGTGTCTCAAATTCCTTTAAGTCCTTCAGAAGCTTACAGACAAAAACTGAGCCAGTTAAGACATTATTGAAATAGTCCAGACAACAAATGACAAGGAACCTTGGTACTGAACAATGAAAGAAATATTGGAAAAAAGAACCAACAGAATTAAGTAATAGATTGTGGGGGCCAGAAATAAGAGGAACTGAAGAAAATTTCCAAATGTCTAATCTGCCTGCTGGAAAAACGGTGTCATCAAAAAAAATGAGAAACTGTCTTAGTCTTCTCAGGCTGCTATAATAAAATACCATAAACTGGGTGCCTTCAACAGCATTTATTTCTCACAGTTCTGGAGGCTGCGAAGTCCCGGATTTAGGCACCAGCCAATTCAGTTCCTGTGAGGGCCCTCTTTCTGGCCTGCCAACAGCTGTCTTCCTGCTGTGTCCTCACAAGGCAGAGAAAGAGAGGAAGAAAGCTATCCAGCTCAGGGACAAATATCACCATTTACCATAACTGCAAAACCTAGCATGGCACTCACCCCAAAGTTCCTCACCTTAATCCCCACGGTATCCCTGACGTGGCTCCTGCCTCTTTCTACAGTATCATTTATTAACACTTCATTTCACTTTTGTCATTCAATAATATTAAGAAACATAATTCATGAATAGGTCACAATGTTTTCAGGTTCCCTATCCTATGCATGCTGTTTCCTGTCTGGAATGCTCTTTTCATATCTAAGTTTTTATTTTCTTAATGACACTCATCTTTCAAGGTTCAGTTCAGGCATCACCTTTTCACAAAACTATGTTTGGATACATCCCACAAGCTGAATTGAAATGTCATCAAATGTCATTTAGGATATCAGTTCAGTTCAGTTCAGTTCAGCTGCTCAGTCGTGTCCGACTCTTTGTGACCCCATGAATTGCAGCACGCCAGGCCTCCCTGTCCATTACCAACTCTCGGAGTTTACCCAAACCCATGTCCATCGAGTCGGTGATACAACACCATAAACTGGTCATGGATTCATTTGTCTGATTTTTCCATTGGCCTGTTAGTCCCTGACCTGTCTCTTGAGAAAGCTGTATGCAGGTCAGGAAGCAACAGTTAGAACTGGACATGGAACAACAGACTGGTTCCAAATAGGAAAAGGAGTACATCAAGGCTGTATATTGTCACCTTGCTTATTTAACTTATATGCAGAGTACATCATGAGAAACGCTGGGCTGGAAGAAACACAAGCTGGAATCAAGATTGCTGGCAGAAATATCAATAACCTCAGATATGCAGATTACACCACCCTTATGGCAGAAAGTAAAGAAGAACTAAAGAGTCTCTTGACGAAAGTGAAAGAGGAGAGTGAAAAAGTTGGCTTAAAGCTCAACGTTCAGAAAACTAATATCATGGCATCTGGTCCCATCACTTCATGGGAAATAGATGGGGAAACAGTGGAAACGGTGTCAGACTTTAGTTTTTTGGGGCTCCAAAATCACTGCTGATGGTGATTGCAGCCATGAAATTAAAAGACGCTTACTCCTTGGAAGGAAGGTTATGACCAACCTAGATAGAATATTTAAAAGCAGAGATATTACTTTGCCAACAAAGGTCCATCTAGTCAAGGCTATGGTTTTTCCAGTGGTCATGTATGGATGTGAGAGTTGGACGGTGAGGAAAGCTGAGCACCGCAGAATTGATGCTTTTGAACTGTGGTGTTGGAGAAGACTCTTGAGAGTCCCTTGGACTGCAAGGAGATCCAACCAATCCATCCTAAAGGAGATCAGTCCTGGGTGTTCATTGGAAGGAGTGATGTTGAAGCTGAAACTCCAGTACTTTGGCCACCTCATGCGAAGAGTTGACTCATTGGAAAAGACCCTAATGCTGGGAAGGATTGGGGGCAGGAGGAGAAGGGGACGACAGAGGATGAGATGGTTGGATGGCATCACTGATTCGGTGGACATGGGTTTGGGTAGACTCTGGGAGTTGGTGATGGACAGGGAGGCCTGGTGTGCTGCGATTCATGGGGTCGCAAAGAGTCGGACACGACTGAGCGACTGAACTGAACTGAACTGTTAGCCCCTGAGAGCAGGGATTGTTTCATTCTGCTTTCTAATTCCAATACCTAATAATATATGGCAGATGACTGCATGCAAAAAAAAAAAACCAAATAGACCCAAAAGTGTGCCCAGTTAACTAATTAACTGGCTTCTCAATATTCAAACATTCATGGCTAATTAACATACAAAACAGTACCCTCAAATGTTCTGCTCCTCTTTCCCTTGTGCTGCACTTGCTATTTAAAGGTCTGTTTAAAGGGGCTGTGTCTAGACTAGCCAAAGAAGGCAAGAACAAAAAATTCTAACTGTAAATTTCTCTCAAGTAATATGATCTATTTTTAAAACAACTCTGTGGACCATTTCCAGTATAGCCAAGCTGACCAGAGTATCTTCTCACGAATCACATCTCTAAGCTAATACTCCATGAAGAATAGAGGAGAATGTTTATTCAAAATGAAAACATTGGAAAAGGAGGAACAGAGGATTATGTGGACTTGGATAAACCAGCAAAGGATGCTGAATACTAAAAGGGAGAATTTGAGTTTGACACACACACATGATAAACCATTTTTTCCAAAAGAGAATAAATCTGATCAAAGGACTTAGAAGGAAAGATGTTTTGGGCAGAGAAACTAGAAGACATTTAGAAATCACATTTGTGCAGACTGTACTGTATTTTCTTTGAGAATTCAAGTTCCTAATCCCAGAATCACTTTATTGAACTCCCACAGGAAATGAGGCTTAATACAGTTGACTCTAACAAAACACCAGTGCAAATCATTTAGCAAGCATGGCCAAAGGATCACTACACCAATAATTAACCAGGCTTTCTATTCATTCTCCTTTCCAGGGGTTAAAAAGTTGAGAGTATTACATGCAATAAATTGAAATCTGCCATACATGTGCTAGGTCCAGAATAATCTATTACAAAACAAAAATATGCCCTAAACAAAAGCTATTTGGCCACTTACATTATTTTCTGAAACATTTTCAAACACATCCAATCTAAAATTAGATTTTTAAAATAAGTTACTATCAATTTGAAAAAGAACACAAAGTTAACTACTTTAAAATCTTGAGCAGAAATAAAGGGTCCATTAATTGTAAAAAATTCAGCAAAATCTCACCATGGAATTTTGCCCAACTTCCTGTAAATGAAAAATATTCAATATCTATAGTAAGTGCAGAATGAACAGCTTCAAAAAGAGCTGATATATCACCATTTGAAAACCTACATAAATGAAAGACTTGTTGGGTCTAATGGCAATACTGATAAATGGAATCCTGAATAAGTTTCTTAGGAAACTGAATGCTAAGTATTAAAAGGATGCTCATGATTTCTGATTTGCTTCGGGATGTGTAACAAGTCAAGACATTCTAATACACTCTAATAGTTTTGAGAATTGTTTTTGAATAGGATTCAGGGTTTAATCCTTCAATCTAAAACCTTTTTTGGACACCTACTGTATGCCAGGAATCAGATGAATTAAAAGAACTGATCTCAAGTATCTCACGCTCCGGTAGTGGAAACTGACTTATAACTAATTACAAGACTGAAGACCCATATCTCAGTGATAAAACTATTGGCTGAGACAGGGCTAATCTCCCAAGTTTGGTGCTATGGGGGCCCTGAAAACTGAAGGGCAGGCATTCTGAGATGGGAGAACAAATTTTTTCTCTCACAAACTAGATTACAGTTCATTGAAGGCAGAACTGTCATTTACTTCTTTGTATAATTCACAATGCATAGTAAATTTTCAATAATTGCATCTTGGTTAATTACCAAAGACAGTTCTGATTGATAAGCCTAAGTGATTTGAAATTTGAAAAATTGGAGAATCCAATTAAAGAGGAGTCAATGGGACAATAAGAAGTAAAAATTTTCACAGAGTTAAAAATAAGTCATTAATATATCCTAACAATCACTGCAGATGGTGACTACAGCCACGAAATTAAAAGACACTTGCTCCTTGGAAGAAAACCTATGACCAACCTAGACAGCATATTAAAAGGTAGAGACATTACTTCACCAACAAAGGTCCATCTAGTCAAAGCTATTGTTTTTCCAGTAGTCACGTATGGATGTGAGTTGGACTATAAAGAAAGCTGAGTACCAAAGAATTGATGCTTTTGAACTGTGGTATTGGAGAAGACTCTTGAGAGTCCCTTTAACTGCAAGGAGATCCAACCAGTCCATCCTAAAGGAAATCAGTCCTGAATATCCATTGGAAGGACTGATGCTGAAGCTGAAACTCCAATACCTTGGCCATCTGATGTGAAGAACTGACTCATTGGAAAAGACCTTCATGCTGGGCAAGATTGAAGGCAGGAGGAGAAGGGGATGACAGAGGATGAGATGGTTGGATGGCATCACTGACTCGATGGGCATGAGTTTGAGCAAGCTCCAGGAGTTGGTATTGAACAGGGCAACCTGGCGTGCTGCAGTCCATGGTGTCGCAAAGAGCTGGGACACAACTGAGTGACTGAACTGAACTGAACAAGAGAAAAATAGAGTTGGCCATAGGGTTGATATACATAATTCTGAAACTAGACATTCTGCTTCCAAGTTGACTGACTCACATGACTTGTGACTCATATACACTCACTATTACCAGAGCAAACTCTTGGTCTCATGGACCAGAAAGTGAAAGTGAGTTCTTGCTGTGACTACTGAAAGGCTCTGGCTTATACAATGCTATAAGAGAAAGAAATATAATAAGGTTTAAAATAATTTTAACCCTGTGGACAACTTAGAGATATAAGTCTTTATCATTGGAGAAAAGAATAAGAAAGAAAAAGAAAAAAATAAGGAGAAATAGAAGTAAAGGGAATAAGAAGAGGGAACGAAAAGGAGGAAGGAAGAAAAGAATATTGTGGGGAGCACTAGAGCCACAGATATTCCATTACTAGGATCCAGGCTAGAAAAATTTGCATGGTATCATCACTAAGCACTGAAGATTTGGGCAATAATCATATGTCCAAAAGCACAGAAATTCATACAAGGTGCATCTTTGAAAACTAGAACTGTTCTCTTCTGCTATTTATGATTTGAGATAGAAGTTTGTTTTGACTTCCAGTTTAATAAGTGCATGTGCTTCCTGGAGGTTATCTTCAACTGCCTCTTCAAGTGAACTGTTACCCTTACTCCTACCCCTTGTGGTTATCAGTCAGGTTAGCCCATGCTGCTGTCCAGGGTGGCAGAGGCAAGCCAGGCGAGGTGGAGTCTTTGGGTCCCCAAGGAAGTAAAGGAAATGCTTAGTTCTCTGACAGTGTTGGCAACAGCACTTAGTCTGGGGACTTTGGTATAATTTACTGCAATATAAACCTGCCAGATCAGGTGCAATTGTCAGCATTCAGTGGTTTACAAGGGAATTGATTTTCAGTCCCACGAGGAACAAATCCTTGGTGTTCTACGACAGGTAGGCACAAAAACCGGGGAGGGAGCAATGCCATTCAGAAGCCAATCTAGCTCCGATCTCTTCACAAGGTTTTAATTGGGTCCTCACTGCCATGAGGACAATCTGGCTTCTCTTTTAAGTAGAGATTGCCTATATTACTGCCTAAACAAGTAGAGATTGTTTTTTAACTGTTTCTAAGAGTGAATGAAGTTTTCACTATCTATTGAAGTTACTATTGTCAGAAAATATGACTCTCCTCTAGACATATTTTCAAATGGTTTTACAAGCTCTGTGAACAATTGTGCAAATTTAGGAAGCTATTTCATTTCTCTTAATGGCTCTGAGCAAAACAATAGACTAAGAAGGGGTCTCTGTGTGTACCCATAATGCTTCTATAACGAAAAAGGACAAACATTGATATTACTCTGATTTTTGCCTGCTTTCTTAATGAGGAGAATTAGGTTTTTTACCCACTCCAGTATCTTTGCCTGAGAAATCCCATGGACAGAGGGAGCCTGGCAGACTACAGTCCATGGGATCATAAGAGTCAGACACAACTTAGCAACTAAACAACAACAAAGACATAGGATATCCATGTAGAACATGTTTGTATCATTTCCATTCTACATTATTTCCATATCAATGTGGAACAAATCATTTCCATTAAGTCATCCAGACAATGAAAGTAAAAAAGAAAAAGAAAAAGCTAGTCCCTTAAATATTATCCACAGGTCACCTTACCTAAATTAAATATTTTGTAAATATATCTTTTCATGTATGAAACACTTGAAAGATACACATGTGCACTCATCACATCACACTCATCAGACAGCCATTGGAAGATACTGAAATACTGCTTAGTGGTGGTCAAATTAAGTCATTTAAAGTAGTATCTAGGCAGCTTTTCCTATATCTTCACTGCATTACAGTGTATTCCTATCACTCAATTAAATCAATAGTCCATCAAAAACTATTAATAATGTCTATTGATTTTCAGGCACCATTTTAAAATAATTTTCCAAGAGTTAATTATCTTAAAAGCACATGGGGAGCTGCCCCAGTGTGTTCCACACCAGCCTCCTCTAGGACAACCGTGATCATCAGGTAACCTCCACCGATGATGATAAGGCTGATGGCACCTCCTCAAGCACCAAGCTGCTCAACAACAGGGGGGTTTGGACCAACACGGGCCTATCATTGCTACATCTTCCTTCTGTGTCTGAATTCAGAAATAGTGATGTTCATTTTCAGGCCAACATTTTCTGAGAGATTCATAGAATTAATTTCAAAAGTCAGTGGGACTTTATACAGAGCAAATGGCCTATTAATTCTTGATTTAATCATAGAGGCTGCATAAAGCTTAGAGATTACAAAGACAAGTGGTTTCCAACATTCTTTCCTGTTCAAACCCCTTTTGCACTAATACACTGTCTTGAGAATTCCCTTAGTGATGTAAAACTTTCACCATTTTTGCCTGGTATACAATAAAGGAGTAACTTTTTAAAAAATTCATTAAAAAATATTCATTAGATTACTCAGTCATAAAAAAGAGTGAAATAATACCATTTGCAACAACATGGACAGACCTAGAGATTATCACACTATCTAAAGTCAGAGAAAGACAAATATCATGTGATATTGCTTAATGTGAGTCTAAAAATATGATAAAAATGAATTCTGTATCCCACAGACATAGAAAACAAACTTATGGTTGCCAAATGGGGAAGGGGATAGGAGATATTAGCAGTTTGGGATTAACATATACACACTACTATGTTACAAACGACAAGGTACAGCACAGGGAACTCTACTTAACATTTTGTAATAACTTGCAAGGGAAAAGAATCTTAAAAAGAATATATGTGTGTGTACATATATATATATATATATATATATATATATATATATATATATATATATATATATCTGAATCACTTTGCTGTACACCTGAAACTAACACAACATTGTAAACCAGCTATACTTCAATAAAAATAAAGAATTAAAAAAAAACATTAATAAGGGTCTTCCTGCATGTCATGCACTGTGCAAGATGCCAGGAAGGCAGAAGAGAGCAACATGTATGTGGTCCCTATACAAGGAATCTACCATCTTCCAGCGGAGCCAGACAATTTAATCAAGAATATTATAATAAAGTGTATTAAATGCTCTGGTAGCACTTATGATAATTTCTCCAAAAGGGAATTTTCCTATACTGTAGGCGGGAATGTAAATTGGAGAACAGTAAGGAGGTTCCTCAAGAAACTAAAAGCAGAGTTACCATATGACCCTCCAATCCCACTCCTGTGGATATATCTGGAGAAAAACATGGTTTGAAAGGATACAGACACCCCAGTATAAACATACATTGTATCACTGTTTATAACAGCCAAGACATGGAAGCAACCTAAATGTCTGTCGACAGATGAATGGATAAAGAAGATGTAGTACACGTATACAGTGAAATACTACTCAGTCATTAAAAACAATGAAACAGTGCCATTTGCAGCAACATGGATGGACCCAGAGATTATCATACTAAGTGAAGTAAGTCAGAGAAAGACAAACATCATATGATATAACTTATATGTGGAATTTTTTTAAAAAAATGATACAAATGAACTTATTTACAAAACAGAAACAGACTCTCAGACTTAGAACAAACTTATGGTTACCAGGGGAGAAAGGTGAGGGGTAGGGGATAGACTGGGAGTTTGGGACTGACATATACACACCAGTACATTTAAAATAGATAATCAACAAGGACCTACTGTATAGCACAAGGAACTCTACTCAATACACTGTAATAACCTAAATGGGAAAAGAATTTGGAAAAGAATAGATACTTGTGCACATACCACTGAATCACTCTGCTGTACACCTGAAACTAACACAATATTGTTAATCAACTATACTCTAATATAAAATAAAAACTTAAAAAAAAATAAATGAGTAAAATCATTTCCCCAGTTTTGATCTTTCTAATCAGGTTAAAACAGTGTTTTCAGTGCTTTCACATTTTCCCTTGGATGCAATGCAGGCACTTCACACTCAACATGTTAAAAAAAAGCAAGTGGAATATTATAAAACACTATACTTCAATAAAAAAAAAATTTATTCCTTTTAAAAAAATGAGTTGTCTTCTCCCTCCCCTCTCCTGCTCTTCCCCTGTCTTTTGTTTCACAGCTTCCCCTTCACCTGGTCAGAACCTGTAGAAACTACAGTCTTTAAGCCTTTTCCTGATCTTTCAATCCCTATACTGAAACATCCCCAAGATGACAGTTCTAAGAACTGTCTCAAAGAAGTTATTATGAAAAAATATATATATATATAGTTAACTTAAGTATATCATTAATTTAAGGCAATTTTAACATATGTAATTACATTAATGACTTTTAAAATTCTCTTCCCCATTTAAAGTAAAGCCTGCTGATTTTAAATTAATTACTGAAGAAGGCATGATTTGTCAGCAAATAAAACTATATATCAAATTTTCTTTGGGGACCAAATGTACATTAAACTTTAACCATATGCTCCAGAATGAAAAATAGATAAAAAACTGCTTTCATGCTATGATTGCATTTTTGTGCTAAAATTTTTTAAACTTTAAGAAAAAAATCAGTGGAATCTTTAAAAAAGAAACCTTAGTCTTCTCACCTGAAAGGTGAAAATCTATGACTCGCAGTGGCAAAGCAGATTGCCTATGATCACAAAGATAGAGAGAAAAAGACAAATCTCCCATCTCCTGACAAATCTCCACAAAACTCCTTCAATACTGAACTCAGAGAACATCCCCCAGTATTATGATGATTGCTAAGGTGAGATTCAAGCCAGCTAATCATCTAGATACCCCATCTAGGGCATATGATTACCAGCATGCATTTATTTGTAAGAGGCTTCTGGTAATAGACACTGCATTATTCTGCAACAAAACACACATTAAATAGCAGGCATAACCCAACGGAATTCTTTTCTTCTGCTATTGCTGAAGGCTTTAGAGTAGAGGTTGAAAACTGACACTCATGGGCTGGATTCAGCCCAAGATGTAATTGTTTGGCAAATGTAATTTTTTTTAATTAACTTTTGAGAAATTTTAACCAGTAATCAAAAATTTTCCCATTAAGAAAAATCATAGTGTGTTCAACCCTGGTGCCGTATTTCCACTTGGCAATAACCATTAAAGCTGAGCAGCTGCTCTGCCAAGAGACAGGCATTCTCTGCTTTACCAGTGTCCCCACCTCTTCTAACCTTCTCTTTTCCCAGCTGGCTCCTCTCACTTCTGTTACTTGACTGGTCCCTAGGACATCTGCATTTGCAACATATCTTTCAGAGTCTTAGCTGACAAGATTTTGTCCATTCTTTAAAAGATAATATATAAAAGGTTCACAGGCATTTGGAGGATGAAATGTTTGAGGGAAAGTAAAGCATCAAAAGTACACCTTGAAAGCCCCTTTGACAGCAAGGATATCAAACTAGTCAATTCTAAAGGAAATCAACCCTGAATTTCATTGGAAGGGCTGATGCTAAAGCTGAAACCCCAATACTCTGGCCACCTGATGAGAAGAAGTGACTCATTGGAAAAGACCCTGGTGCTGGGAAAGATTGAGGGCAAGAGAAGAAGAGGGAGACAGAGGATGTGACGGTTGGATGGCATCACTGACTCAGTGGACATGAGTTTGAGCAAGCTCCGGTAGTTGGTGATGGAGAGGGAAGCCTTGCATGCTGCAGTTCATGGGATCACAGAGTCGGACATGACTTAGAGACTGAACAACAAAGCAAAACTACACTGGAAATGGTAACTCATTCTGGGCTAGAATTAAGCATGTGATCAACTTATTTTCTCTGTAACACTGGCAAGACCTAGGTCACGAATATAAATAGAAGGACCTTGGCCACAGGCTACCTCCTTTCTCTTCCCACCCCTGGCTCCAGCCGACAGTTCAAGAGGCCTCTTGGGCACACGTGTGAAAAATTTGGCTTTATAACCAAAGTCTGGTGACAGCCACACTTTATATACAAGTAACATGTCTTGGCTCTAGAAGTGGATGGATTCTGGTGAGAGGCTCACATACACCATGCACACCATGTACACTGTGAACACCATGCACATCTTGCACACCATGCACATCTTGCATACCATGCACACCGTGGAAGTGAGCTAAGAACCCCTTGAGGAGGGATTTCCAGGATTACAGAAGAGGAAGGCACAACTGCTCACCCACCGAATCCTCACACTACAGAGACAAGAACAGCTGAAGGAATATTTGTACATTGTTCTCCAACTTTTAGATCTTTGCCAGCCTGATAGGTGAGAAACCTAACCTCGAGATAGTCTTAATTGACATTTCTCTTACTATGAATGATGTTGAACATCAACTTTATTTGGAAAGTAAACGATTCACAAACCCAGGACTACTATTAGCAATACTGTCAGCTCAAGATTACCTGGGATGTTGGGTGAGGTGGACATTTTTCAGATTGTCAAATATGGTATAGATGAATTAATGTTAACTTATTTCATGATATTTTATGATTCTAATATCCAAAAAATGTTTAAAAGGATGCAAAAAAACTATGTGTTTGGGCACTGGATATGACATAAAATGCTTCCCCCCAAAAAACGGCCCAGAATGTTTGCTCTTTAGTATATCATAGTAGTATCCAAGTTAGGGAAAGACACAGTCTAAAGCAAATATTCTTCCTCACCCACTCTCTTAGAGTCAAAGATCTAAGTAAATGGAGAGAAGTATTGTGTTCATGATCTGGAAAAATCTGTCCTTTAAAGATTATAAATCAGATCTCTCTAAACACCTAGTGCAATCCCAATGAAAATCCCAGCAGGATTTTTTTTTATAGCTAATTTTTTTAATGTTCCAGGGTTGTATAGCAATTTATTTTGCACAATATTTTGTATAATACTTTAAAAATGTATCTATTGCTATAATCTACTTAATCATCCTATTACTGATATTTAAGTTGTAGCCAATATAGGATTTTATTATTAGACATAATTGAGATGAACAATGGCATGTATTTTAGAAAGCAGCAATCTGATTCTAGAATTCATGTGTAAGGGTAAAAGATTTAGAATAATCAAAACACTTTTTGAGAAGAAGATAAAGTTGGAGAACCTACCCTACCAGATGTTAAGATTTACTACTAACACTACAATAATCAAGACAATCCCATTCACCATTGCAACAAAGAATAAAATACTTAAGAATAAATTTACCTAAAGAAATAAAAGACCTATACATAGAAGACTATAAAACACTGATGAAAGAAATCAAAGATGACACAAATAGATGGAGAAATATACCATGCTGGTGGATTGGAAGAATCAATATAGTGAAAATGGTTATACTACCCAAAGAAATCTATACATTTAATGCAATCTCTCTCAAGCTACCAATGGTATTTTTCACAGAACTAGAACAAACAATTTCACAATTTGTATGGAAACACAAAAAAACTCGACTAGCCAAAGCAATCTTGAGAAAGAAAAATGGAACTGGAGGAATCAACCTGCCTGATTTCAGATTACACTACAAAGCTACAGTCATCAAGACAGTACAGTACTGGCACAAAGACAGAAATACAGATCAGTGGAACAAAATAAAAGCCCAGAGATAAATCCACGCACCTATAAACACCTTATCTTTGACAAAGGAGTCAAGAATATACAGTGGAGAAAAGACAGTCTCTTTAACAAGTGCTGCTGGGGAAACTGGTCACCCACGTGTAAAAGAATGAAATTAGAATACTTTCTAACCCCATATACAAAAATAAACTAAAAATGGATTAAATAGCTAAATGTAAGGCCAGAAACTATAAAACTCTTAGAGGAATACAGGCAGAACAGTCGCTGACATAAATCACAGAAACATCATAGAAGATTACACTTCCCAGAGTAATGGAAATAAAAACAAAATTAACAATGGGACCTTATTAAACTTAAAAGCTTTTGCACACAAAGAAAACTATAAGCAAGGTGAAAAGACAGACTTCAGAATGGGAGAAAATAATAGCAAACAAAACAACTTTCAAAGAATTAATCTCCAAAATATACAAGTAACTCCTGCTGCTCAATACCAGAAAAACAAACAACGCAATCAAAAAGTGGGCCAAAGAACTAAACAGACATTTTTCCAAAGAAAACATACAGGTGGCTAATAAACATATGAAAAGATGCTCAACAATACTCATTATTAGAGAAATGCAAATCAAAACCACAATGAGGTATCATCTCACACTGGTCAGAATGGCCGCCATCAAAAAGTCTACAAACAATAAAAGCTGGAGAGGGTGTGGAGAAAAGGGGACCCTCTTACACTGCTGGCAGGAACGCAAATTGGCACAACCACTATAGAGCACAGTGTGGAGATTCCTTAAAAAACTGGAAATAGAACTGTCATATGATCCAGCAATTCCACTGCTGGACATACATACTGAGGAAACCAGAATTGAAAGAGACACATTATCCCAGTGTTCATTGCGGCACTGTTTAAAATAACTAGGACATGGAAGCAACCTATATGTCCATCAGCAGACAAATGGATAAGGAAGTTGTGGTACATATACACAATGGAATATTACTCAGCTATACAAAAGAACACATTTGAGTCAGTTCTAATGAGGTGGATGAAACTGGAGACTATTATGCAGAGTGAAGTAAGTCAGAAAGAAAAACACCACTACAGTATATTAACGCATATACATGGAATTTAGAAAGACAGTAACAACGATCCTATATGCAAGGCAGCAAAAGAGACACAGATGTAAAGAACAGACTTTTGGACTACGTGGGAGAAGGCAAGGGTGGGATAATTTGAGACAATAGAATTGAAACATGAATATTACCATATGTAAAACAGATGACCAGTGCAAGTTTTATGTATGAAGCAGGGCACTCAAAGCTGGTGCTCTGGGACAAACCAGAGGCATGGGGTGGGGAGGGAAGTCAGAAGTTGGGTTCAGGATGGAGAGACACGTGTACCCATGGGTGATTCATGTCGATGTACGGTAATCAGTCAGTTCAGTTCACTCACTCAGTCATGTCCGACTCTGCGACACCATGGACCTTAGCACACCAGGCCGCCCTGTCCATCACCAACTACCAGAGTTTACCCAAACTCATGTCCATTGAGTTGGTGATGACATCCAACCATCTCATCCTCTGTCATCCCCTTCTCCTCCTGACTTTAATCTTGCCCAGCATCAGGGTCTTTTCAAATGAGTCAGCTCTTCACATGAGGTGGCCAAAGTATTGGAGTTTCAGCTTCAACATCAGTCCTTCCAATGAACATTCAGGACTGATCTCCTTTAGGATGGACTGGTTGGATCTCCTTGCAGTCCAAGGGACCCTCAAGAGTCTTCTCCAACACCACAGTTAAAAAGCATCAATTCTGCGGTGCTCAGCTTTCCTCACCGTCCAACTCTCACATCCATACATGACTACTGGAAAAACCATAGCCTTGACTAGATGGACCTTCATTGGCAAAGTAATGTCTCTGCTTTTTAATATGCTGTCTAGGTTTGTCATAACTTTCCTTCCAAGAAGTAAGCGTATGGTAAGTGTACGGTAATAACCACCACAATATTGTAAAGAAATTATCCACCTATTCAAATAAATTAATTAAACATAAAGAAAGCAATGGGATGAACCCAGAAACAAACAAACAAAAAGATGGTGTGGTTTTGCTGAAAAGATAAAAACATAGATTATTGGTGCAAAAGTGGACCCATACAAAAGTAATCAATAGATTTTTAATGAAGGTGTAAAGGCAACTTCATGGAAAGATATAATCTTTTCAACAGATTGTATTGTAACAAATTGAGTATCTATACACAAATAAATTTCAATACGTATCTGTGGCTTATGCAAAAATTAACTCATAATGAATTGTAGACCTAGATGCAAAACTAAAAACTAAAACTTCTAAAAGCAAACATAGGAGAAAATATTTGTGATCTTATTAGGGAAATTTTTCTTGGATATGATACCATAAGCACAATTCATAAAAGGAAATTGATAAACTGGACTTCATCAAAGGTACAAGGAAGATATACAAATGGCAAATAAGCCCATGAAAAGTTGCATTATTAGTTATTAGGGAAAAGAAAATTAAAACCACATCACTACACATCTATAAAAATACTTAAAATAAAAATAAAATAACAGTACCAAGTGCTGGCCAAGATGTGGAGAAACTGGAATATGCACCCATTGCTGATGAGAAGGCAAGAGAGTAATCATTTCAGAAAATGAGTTGTCATTTTCTTATAAAGTTAAACATATACTTATCATGTGACCCAAGATTCCTATTTCTTAGGTGTTTATTTTCCAGGTGAAATTAACACTATCCACACAATAGCCTGTACGTGAATTTTTACAGTGGCTTTATTTATAATCACCAAACCTGGAAACAGTTTAAATGTTTTTCAACAGACTATGGTACCTCCACACTCAGCAGGACAAATCAGTACCAAGCAACAGATGAATTTCAAATCCAGTGCTCTAATGAAAGAAGCCAGGCTCTAAAGTCTACATAATATATGAATCATACATATGATTCTATTTCTATATCATGTTGTAAAAGACAAAATTAAAGGAACAGATAACTGATTGGGGATTGATAGGGAGTAGTGGTAGAGGGCAATGGCACCCCACTCCAGTACTCTTGCCTGGAAAATCCCATGGATGGAGGAGCCTGGTAGGCTACAGTCCATGCAGTCGCTAAGAGTCAGACACGACTGAGAGATTTCATTTTCACTTTTTCCTTTCATGCACTGGAGAAGGAAATGGCAAACCACTCCAGTATTCTTGCCTGGAGAATCCTGAGGACGGCAGAGCCTGGTGGGCTGCCGTCTATGGGGTCACACAGAGTCAGACATGACTGAAGCGGCTTAGCAGCAGCAGCAGCAGCAGTGGTAGAGGGAAGTATTGGCTATAAGGGGACAGCAGAAAATTTGGGCAAATTATGGGACTGCTCTGTATTCTGGTTGTGGTGGTCGCACAACTGTATTAATTTGTCAAAACTCATAGAAATGCACACAAAAAAGGCTAAACTTTTTAAACAAAATATTGAAACCTCCTTTGTTAGGTCTTCCATGACCACCTAATGACTCCTATTGCTTATGTTCATGTTTAAATTTTTCTGTGTTGTACTTTATCACATTCTTGAATTGTTGTTATTTATTTACTGGTATACTTATTGTCTTTCTTCTCTGCTACAATATGCTCTATGAACATTCAAAGTTCATATTTTTCTACTTAGAACGTCTAGATTTAATAGAGCAACAAAAAATAAGGAGGTTGGTTATACTGTTGGTAATAGATATAATGGTCATCTGAATTAAATTCACCCATTTCAGTCCATTTTAGTTCACTGATTCCTAAAATGTCAACGTTCACTCTTGCCATCTCCTGTTTGACCACCTCCAAATTGCCTTGATTCATGGACCTAAAATTCCAGGTTCCTATGCAATATTACTCTTTACAGCATCAGACCTTGCTTCTATCACCAGTCACTTCCACAACTGGGTGTTGCTTTTGCTTTGGCTCCATCTCTTCATTCTTTCTGGAGTTATTTCTCCACTGATCTCTAGTAGCATAGTGGGCACCTACCGACCTGGGGAGTTCATGTTTTAGTGTCCTATCTTTTTGCCTTTTCATACTGTTCATGGGGTTCTCAAGGCAAGAATACTGAAGTGGTTTGCCATTCCCTTCTCCAGTGGACCACATTTTTGTCAGAACTCTCCACCATGACCTGTCCATCTTGGGTGGCCCTACATGGCATACCTTAGTTTCACTGAGTTAGACAAGGCTGTGGTCCATGTGATTAGATTGGTTAGTCTTCTGTGATTGTGGTTTCAGTCTGTCTGCCCTCTGATGCCCTCTCTTGGTGCCCACTGTCTTACTGGGGTTTCTCTCACCTTAGACGTGGCGTATCTCCTCTCAGCCGCTCGCCATTCCAGCACTGTGCAGCCAGCTGCTCAACATTCAGAAAACTAAGATCATGGCATCCGGCCCCATCACTTCATGGCAAATAGATGGGGAAACAGGGAAAATAGTGGCTGACTTTATTTTGAGGGGTTCCAAAATCACTGCAGATGGTAACTGCAGCCATAAAATTAAAAGACACTTGCTCCTTGGAAGGAGTGTTATGACCAACCCAGACAGCATATTAAAAAGCAGAGAAATTACTTTGCCAACAAAGGTCCAACTAGTCAAAACTATGGTTTTTCCATTAGTCATGTATGGATGTGAGAGTTGGACGAAAAAGAAACCTGAGTGCCAAAGAATTGATGCTTTTGAACTGTGGTGTTGAAGAAGACTCTTGAGAGTCCCTTGGACTGCAAGGAGATCCAACCAGTCCATCCTAAAGGAGATCAGTCCTGAGTGTTCATTGGAAGGACTGATGCTGAAGCTGAAACTCCAGTACTTTGGCCACCTGATGCAAAGAGCAGACTCATTTGAAAAAACCCTGATGCTGGGAAAGATTGAGGGCAGGAGGAGAAGGGGATGACAGAGGATGAGATGGTTGTATGGCATCACCGACTCAATGGACATAAGTTTGGGTAAACTCTGGTAGCTGGTGACAGACAGGGAGGTCTGATGTGCTGTGGCCCATGGGGTCACAAAGAGTCAGACACGACTGAGTGACTGAGCTGAACTGAATTGAACTGAACTATACTGTTGGTTATATACTTGAATTAAGAGAATAAGAACATCATTTATGCCATCCATTACTACATCCCCAGAAAATGACTCAGGTGTTTGACTTTGAATAAAGGATGACTGCTTCATTGCATGTTGTTTCCCTATGGTCATGCTAATAAGCCCAAACTGAAGATGTAAACTGTGCCACAACTTGGTCCAGCTGTGCTGTCATTCTGGATCCCTCTGAAATGCTTTGGCAGTCCCTGTGTTTTTATGGATTGATGGTCTCCTATGTTCCTGGATTATGTGATATTTAGTGGCTTGCCTTGGAAACAAACAGAGATCATTCTGTCATTGTTGAGATTGCACCCAAGTACTGCATTTCAGACTCTTTTGTTGACTATGAGGGCTACTCCATTTCTTTTCAGGGATTCTTGCCCACAGTAGTAGATGTAATGGTCATCTGAGTTCAATTCATTAAAATTGACCAGGGAAGGGTCAGTTTTCATACCAATCCCAAAGAAAGGCAATGCCAAAGAATGTTCAAACTACAACACAATTGCACTCATCTCACATGCTAGCAAAGTAATGCTCAAAATTCTCCAAGCCAGGCTTCAACAGTACATGAACCATGAACTTCCACATGTTCAAGATGGATTTAGAAAAGGCAGAGGAATCAGAGATCAAATTTGCCAACATCTGTTGGATCATTGAGAAAGCAAGAGAGTTCCAGAAAAATATCTACTTCTGCTTTATTGACTATGCCAAAGCTTTTGACTGTGTAGATCACAACAAACTGTGGAAAATTCTTCAAGAGATGGGAATACCAGACCACGTGGCCTGCCTCCTGAGAAATCTGTATGCAGGTCAAGAAGCAACACTTAGGAGGCAGTCCTAAGATGGCAGAGGAGTAGGACAGGGAGACCACTTTCTTCCCCACAAATTAATTGAAAGAACATTTAAACGCTGAGCAAATTCCACAAAACAACTTCTGAATGCTGGCAGAGGACATCAGGCACCCAGAAAGGCTGCCCATTGTCTTCGAAAGGAGATGGAGAGGTCTTGAGGCTACTGTAAGAATAAGACTGAAAACCAAAGGCAGGAAGGCTTAAGTCCAAATCCTGAGAATACCAGAGAACTCCTGAATCCAGGAAGCACTAATTGATAGGAGCTCATCAAACACCTCCAACCTACACTGAAACCAAGCAACACTCAAGGGCCAACAAGTTCCAGAGTAAGACATACCATGCAAATTCTCCAGCAACACAGGAACATAGCCCTGAGCTTCAATATACAGGCTGCCCAAAGTCACACCAAACCCATTGACATCTCAAAACTCATTACTGGACACTTCACTTCAAAATCCAGCTCCACCCACCAGAACACTGACACAAGCTTCTCCAACCAGGAAACCTTGACAAGCCACCTGTCCAACCCCACCCACAGTGAGGAACCTCCACAATAAAGAGGAACCACAAACTGCCAGAATACAGAAAGGCCACCCCAAACACAACAATATAAACAAGATGAAAAGACAGAGAAATACCTAGCAGGTAAAGGAACACGATAAATGCCCTCCAAGTCAGACAAAAGAGGAAGAGATAGGGAATCTACCTGATAAATAATTCTGAATAATGATAGCGAAAATAATTCAAAATCTGGAAAACAAATTGGAGTAACAGATAAATAACCTGGAGACAAGGATCGAGAAGATGCAAGAAAGGTTTAACAAGGACTTAGAAGATATGAAAAGAGGCAATATATAATGAATAATGCAATAAATGAGATCAAAAACACTCTGGAGGGAACCAACAGTAGAATAACGGAGGCAGAAGATAGGATAAGTGAGGTAGAAGATAGAATGGTAGAAATAAATGAAACAAAGAGGAAAAAAGAAAAAAGAATTAAAAGAAATGAGGACAACCTCAGAGACCTCTGGGACAATGTTAAACGCACCAACATTTGAATCATAGGAGTCCCAGAAGAAGACAAAAAGAAAGATCATGAGAAAATACTCAAGGAGATAATCGTTAAAAACTTCCCTAAAATGGGGAAGGAAATAATCACCCAAATACAAGAAACCCAGAGAGTCCCAAACAGGATAAACCCAAGGCGAAACACCCTAAGACACATATTAATCAAATTAACAAAGATCAAACACAAAGAACAAATATTAAAAGCAGCAAGGGAAAAACAACAAATAACACACAAGGGGATCCCCATAAGGATAACAGCTGATCTTTCAATAGAAACTCTTCAGGCCAGAAGGGAATGGGAGGACACACTTAAAGTGATGAAAGAAAATACTCTACAGCCCAGATTACTGTACCCAGCAAGGATCTCATTAAAATATGAAGGAGAAATCAAAAGCTTTACAGACAAGCAAAAGCTCAGAGAATTCAGCACCACCAAACCAGCTCTCCAACAAATGCTAAAGGATCTTCTCTAGACAAGAAACACAGAAAGGGTACATAATCTCGAACCCAAAACAATAAAGTAAATGGTAATGGGGTCATACTTATCAATAATTACCTTAAATGTAAATGGGTTGAATGCCCCAACCTAAAGACAAAGAATGGCTGAATGTATACAAAAACAAGACCCCTATATATGTTGTCTACAAGAGACACACCCACAAACAAGGGACACATACAGACTGAAAGTGAAGGGCTGGAAAAAGATATTTCATGCAAATAGAGACCAAAAGAAAGCAGGAGTAGCAATACTTATAACAGATAAAATAGACTTTAAAACAAAGGCTGTGAAAAGAGACAAAGATGGATACTACATAATGATGAAAGGATCAATCCAAGAAGAAGATACAACAATAATAAATATATGTGCACCCAACATGCCCTTCTCCAGCGGACCACATTCTGTCACACCTCTCCATCATGACCCATACGTCTTGGTGGCCCCACATGGCATGGCTTAGTTGAGATGAACTCCCTAGGTCAGTAAGTGCCCAATATACTACTGGAGATCAGTGGAGAAATAACTCCAGAAAGAATGATGGGATGGAACCAAAGCAAAAGCGATACCCAGCTGTGGATGTGACTGGTGATAGATGCAAAGTCCGATGCTGTAAAGAGCAATATTTCATAGGAACCTGGAATGTTAGGTCCATGAATCAAGGCAAATTGGAAGTGGTCAAACAGGAGATGGCAAGAGTGAATGTCGACATTCTAGGAATCAGCGAACTAAGATGGACTGGAATGGGTGAATTTAACTCAGATGACCATTATATCTACTACTGTGGGCAAGAATCGCTTAGAAGAAATGGAGTAGCCATCATGGCCAACAAAAGAGTCCAAAAGGCAGTACTTGGATGCAATCTCAAAAATGATAGAATGATCTCTGTTCGTTCCCAAGGCAAACCATTCAATATCACAGTAATCCAAGTCTATGCCCCGACCAGTAACGCCAAAGAAGCTGAAGTTGAATGGTTCTATGAAGACCTACAAGACCTTCTAGAACTAACACCCAAAAAAGATGTCCTTTTCATTATAAGGGACTGGAATGCAAAAGTAGGAAGTCAGGAAACACCTGGCGTAACAGGCAAATTTGGCCTTGGAGTACAGAATAAATCAGGGCAAATGCTAATAGAGTTTTGCCAACAGAATGCACTGGTCATAGCAAACACCCTCTTCCAACAACACAAGAGAAGACTCTACACATGGACATCACCATATGGTCAACACCGAAATCAGATTGATTATATTCTTTGCAGCCAAAGATGGAGAAGCTCTATACAGTCAGCAAAAACAAGACCGGGAGCAGACTGTGGCTCAGATCATGAACTCCATATTGCCAAATTCAGACTGAAATTGAAGAAAGTAGGGAAAACCACTAGCCCATTCAGGTATGACCTAGATCAAATACTTTATGAGTATACAGTAGAAGTGACAAATAGATTTCAGGGACTAGATCTGATAGACAGAGTGCCTGATGAACTATGGACAGAGGTTCGTGACATTGTAGAGCAGACAGGGATCAAGACAATCCCCATGGAAAAGAAATGCAAAAAAGCAAAATGGCTGTCTGAGGAGGCCTTACAGATAGCTGGGAAGAGAAGAGAAGTGAAAAGGAAAGGAGAAAAGGAAAGATATTCCCATCTGAATGCAGAGTTCCAAAGAATAGCAAGGAGAGATAAGAAAGCCTTCCTCAGCGATCAATGCAAAGAAACAGAGGAAAACAACAGATTTGGAAAGACTAGAGATCTCTTCAAGAAAATTAGAGATACCAAAGGAACATTTCATGCCAAGATGGGCTCGATAAAGGACAGAAATGGTATGGACCTAACAGAAGCAGAAGATATTAAGAAGAGGTGGCAAGAATACACAGAAGAACTGTACAAAAAAAGGTATTCATGACCCAGATAATCATGATGGTGTGATCACTCACCTAGAGCCAGACATCCTGGAATGTGAAGTCAAGTGGGCCTTAGGAAGCATCACTACGAACAGAGCAAGTGGAGGTGATGGAATTCCAGTTGAGCTATTTCAAATCCTGAAAGATGATGCTGTGAAAGTGCTGCACTCGATATGTCAGCAAATTTGGAAAACTCAGCAGTGGCCACAGGACTGGAAAAGGTCAGTTTTCGTTCCAGTCCCAAAGAAAGGCAATGCCAAAGAATGTTCAAACTACCACACAATTGCACTCATCTCACATGCTAGTAAAGTAATGCTCAAAATTCTCCAAGCCAGGCTTCAGCAATACGTGAACTGTGAACTTCCAGAGGTTCAAGCTGGTTTTAGAAAAGGCAGAGGAACCAGAGATCAAAGTGCCAATATCCACTGGATCATCAAAAAAGCAAGAGAGTTCCAGAAAAACATCTATTTCTGCTTTATTGACTATGCCAAAGCCTTTGACTGTGTGGATCATAATAAACTGTGGAAAATTCTGAAAGAGATGGGAATACCAGACCATCTGATCTGTCTCTTGAGAAACCTGTATGCAGGTCAGGAAGCAACAGTTAGAACTGGACAAGGAACAATGGACTGGTTCCAAATAGGAAAAGGAGTACGTCAAGGCTGTATATTGTCACCCTGCTTATTTAACGTAGATGCAGAGTACATCATGAGAAACGCTGGGCTGGAAGAAACACAAGCTGGAATCAAGATTGCTGGGAGAAATATCAATAACCTCAGATATGCGGATGACACCACCCTTATGGCAGAAAGTGAAGAAGAACCAAAGAGCCTCTTATTGAAACTGAAAGAGAAGAGTGAAAAAGTTGGCTTAAAGCTCAACGTTCAGAAAACTAAGATGATGGCATCTGGTCCCATCATTTCATGGCAAATAGATGGGCAGACAGTGGAAACAGTGGCTGACTTTATTTTGGTGGGCGCCAAAATCACTGCTGATGGTGATTGCAGCCATGAAATCAAAAGACGCTTACTCTTTGAAAGGAAGACTATGGCCATCCTAGATAGCATATTTAAAAGCAGAGACATTACTTTGCCAAAAAATGTCCATGTAGTCAAGGCTATGGTTTTTCCAGTGGTCATGTATGGATGTGAGAGTTGAACGGTGAAGAAAGCTGAGTGCTGAAGAATTGATGCTTTTGAACTGTGGTGTTGGAGAAGACTCTTGAGAGTCCCTTGGACTGCAAGGAGATCCAATCAATCCATCCTAAAAGAGATCAATCCTGCGTGTTCATTGGAAGGAGTGATGTTGAAGCTGAAACTCCAATACTTTAGCCACTTCATGCGAAGAGTTGACTCATTGGAAAAGACCCTAATGCTGGGTAGGATTGGGGGTGGGAGGGGAAGGGGACGACGGAGGATGAGATGGTTGGATGGCATCACCGACTCGATGGACATGGGTTTGGGTAGACTCCGGGAGTTGGTGATGGACAGAGAGGCCTGGCACGCTGCAATTCATGGGGTCGAAAAGAGTTGGACACGACTGAGCGACTGAACTGAACTGAACAGATGCACCCAACATAGGAGCACCGCAATATGTAAGGCAAAAGAGGAAATTACCAATAACAGAATAATAGTGGGAGACTTTAATACCCCACTCACACCTATGGATGATCAACTAAAGAGAAAATTAACAAGGAAATACAAACTTTACATGATACAATAGACCTGCTGCTGCTGCTGCTGCTAAGTCGCTTCAGTCGTGTCCGACTCTGTGCGACCCCATCGACGGCAGCCTACCAGGCTCCACCGTCCCTGGGATTTTCCAGCCAAGAGTACTGGAGTGGGGTGCCATTGCCTTCTCCAATACAATAGACCAGTGAGACCTAATTGATATCTATAGGACATTTCACCCCAAAACAATGATTTTCACCTTTTTCTCAAGTACACACGGAACCTTCTCCAGAAGAGATCACATCCTGGGCCATAAAGCTATACTTGATAAATTCAAAAAACTGAAATCATTCCAAGCATCTTTTCTGACCACAATGCAGTAAGATTAGATGTCAATTACAGGAGAAAAACTATTAACAATTCCAACATATGGAGGCTGAACAATACGCTGCTGAATAACCAACAAATCACAGAAGATATAAAAAAAGAAATCAAAATATGCATAGAAACGAATAAAAATGAAAACACAGCAACCCAAAATTTATGGGACACTGTAAAAGCAGTGCTAAGGGGAAGGTTCATAGCAATACAGGCTTACCTCAAGAAACAAGAAAAAAGTCAAATAAATAACCTGACTCTACACCTAAAGCAAGTAGAAAAGGAAAAAATTAAGAACCCCAGGGTTTGTAGAAGGAAAGAAATCTTAAAAATAGGACAGTAATAAATTCAAAAGAAACAAAAGAGACCGTAGCAAAAATCAACAAATCCAAAAGCTGGTTCTTTGAGAAGATAAATAAAATTGACAAACCATTAGTCAGACTCATCAAGAAACAAAGGGAGAAGAATCAGATCAACAAAATTAGAAATGAAATTGGAGAGATCACAACAGACAACACAGAAATACAAAGGAACATAAGAGACTACTATCAGCAACTATATGCAAATAAAATGGACAACTTGGAAGAAATGGACAAATTCTTAGAAAAGCACAACTTTTCAAACCTGAACCAGGAAGAAATAGAAAATCTTAACAGACCCATCACAAGCATGGAAATTGAAAGTGTAGTCAGAAATCTTCCAACAAACAAAAGCCCAGGACCAGATGGCTTCACAGCTGAATTCTACCAAAAATTTAGAGAAGAGCTAACACCTATCCTACTCAAACTCTTCCAGAAAATTGCAGAAGGTAAACTTCCAAACTCATTCTATGAGGCCACTGTCACCCTAATACCAAAACCTAACAAAGATGCCACAAAAAAGAAAACTACAGGCCAATATCACTGATGACCATAAATGCAAAAATCCTTAACAAAATCCTAGCAAACAGAATCCAACAACATATTAAAAAGATCATACATTATGACCAAGTAGGCTTTATCCCAGGGATGCAAGGATTCTTCAGTATCCGCAAATCAATCAATGTAATACACCACATTAACAAATTGAAAAATAAAAACCATATGATTATTCCAATAGATGAAGATAAAGCCTTTGACAAAATTCAACATCCATTTATGATCAAAAACCCTCCAGAAAGCAGGAATAGAAGGAACATACCTCAACATAATAAAAGCTATATATGGCAAACCCACAGCAAACATTATCCTAAATGGTGAAAAACAGAAAACATTTCCCCTAAAGTCAGGAACAAGACAAGGGTGCCCACTCTCACCACTACTATTCAACATAGTTTTGGAAGTTTTGGCCACAGCAATCAGAGCAGAAAAAGAAATAAAAGGAATCCAGATTGGAAAAGAAGAAGTAAAACTTTCACTGTTTTCAGATGACATGATCCTCTACATAGAAAACCCTAAAGACTCCATCAGAAAATTACTAGAGCTAATCAATGAATATAGTAAAGTTTCAGGATATAAAATCAACACTCAGAAATCTCTTGCATTCCTATACACTAACAATGAGAAAACAGGAAGAGAAATTAAGGAAACAATTCCATTCACCATCACAACGAAAAGAATAAAATACTTAGGAATATATCTACCTAAAGAAACAAAAGACATATATATAGAAAACTATAAAACACTGGTGAAAGAAATCAAAGAGTACACAAATAGATGGAGAAATATACCATGTTCATGGATCGGAAGAATCAATATAGTGAAAATGAATATACTACCCAAAGCCATCTATAGATTCAATGCAATCCCTATCAAGCTACCAACGGTATTTTTCACAGAACTAGAACAAATAATTTCACAATTGGTATGGAAATATAAAAAGCCTCGAATAGCCAAAGCAATCTTGAGAAAGAAGAATGGAACTGGAGGAATCATTCTGCCTGACTTCAGGCTGTACTACAAAGCCACTGTCATCAAGGCAGTATGGTACTGGCACAAGGACAGAAATATAGATCAATGGAACAAAACAGAGAGCCCAGAGATAAATCCATGCACCTATGGACACCTTATCTTCGACAAAGGAGGCAAGAATATACAATGGAGAAAAGACAATCTCTTTAACAAGTGGTGCTGGGAAAAACTGGTCAACCACCTGTAAAAGAATGAAACTAGAACACTTTCTAACACCATACACAAAAATAAACTCAAAATGGATTAAAGATCTAAACGTAAAACCAGAAACTATAAAATTCCTAGAGGAAAACATAGGCAAAACACTCTCCGACATTAACCACAGCAGGATCCTCTCTGACCCACCTCCCAGAATATTGGAAATAAAAACAAAAATAAACAAATGGGACCTAATTAAAAGTAAAAGCTTTTGCACAACAAAGGAAACTATAAGCAAGGTGAAAAGACAGCCTTCAGAATGGGAGAAAATAAGAGCAAATGAAGCAACGGACAAACAATTAATCTCAAAAATATACAAGCAACTCCTGCAGCTCAATTCCAGAAAAATAAACGACCCAATCAAAAAGTGGGCCAAAGAACTAAACAGACACTTCCCCAAAGAAGACATACAGATAGCTAACAAACACATGAAAAGATGCTCAACATCACTCATTATCAGAGAAATGCAAATCAAAACCACAATGAGGTACCATCTCACACCAGTCAGAATGGCTGCTATTCAAAAGTCTACAAGCAATAAATGCTGGAGAGGGTGTGGAGAAAAGGGAACCCTCTTACACTGTAGGTGGGAATGCCAACTAGTACAGCCACTATGGAGAACAATGTGGAGATTCCTCAAAAAACTGGAAATAGAACCACCATATGACCCAGCAATCCCACTGCTGGGCATACACACCAAGGAAACCAAACTTGAAAGAGACATGTGTATCCCAATGTTCATCACAGCACTGTTTATAATAGCCAGGACATGGAAGCAGCCTAGATGTCCATCAGCAGATGAATGGATAAGGAAGCTGTGGTACATATACACAGTGGAATATTATTCAGCCATTAAAAAGAATACATTCGAATCAGTTCTAATGAGGTGGATGAAACTGGAGCCTATTATACAGAGTGAAGTAAGCCAGAAAGAAAAACACCAATACAGTATACTAATGCATATATATGGAATTTAGAAAGTTGGTAAAGATAACCCTGTATGCAAGACAGCAAGAGACACAGATGTATCTGTGAGACACAGAGAACAGTCTTTTGGACTCTATGCGAGAGGGCAAGGGTGGGATGATATGGGAGAATGGCATTGAAGCATGTAGATTATCATATGTGAAATGAATTGCCAGTCCAGCTTCGATGCATGATACGGATGACCAAGAGGGATGTGATGGGGAGGGAGGTGGGAGGAGGATTCTGGAAGGGGAACACATGTACACCCATGGTGGATTCATGTCAATGTATGGCAAAACCAATACAATATTGTAAAGTAAAAAAGTAAATTTAAAAAAAAAAGGAGCAACACTTAAAACTGGACATGGAACAACAGACTGGTTCCAAATAGGGAAAGGAATACATCAAGGCTGTATATTGTCACCATGCTATTTACCTTATATGCAGAGTATATCATGAGAAATGTTGGGCTGGATGAAGCACAAGCTGGAATCAAGATTTCCAGGAGAAATATCAATAACCTCAGATATGCAGACACCACGCATATGGCAGATAGTGAAGAAGAACTAAAGAGCCTCTTGATGAAACTGAAAGAGGAGAGTGGAAAAGTTGGCTTAAAACTCAACATTCAGAAAACTAAGATCATGGCATCCAGTCCCATCACTTCATGGCAAATAGATGGGGAAACAATGGAAACATGACAAACTATTTTGGGGGGCTCCAAAATCACTGCAGATGGTGACTGCAGCCATGAAATTAAAAGACGCCTGCTCCTTGGAGGAAAAGCTATGACCAATATAGACAGCACATTAAAAAGCAGAGACATTACTTTGCCAACAAAGGTCTGTCTAATTGAAACTATGGCTTTTCCCGTAGTCATGTATGGATGTGAGATTTGGACTAGAAAGAAAGCTGAGCACTGAAGAATGGATGCTTTTGAACTGTGATGTTGGAGAAGACTCTTGAGATTACCTTGGACTGCAAGGAGATCAAACCAGTCAATACTAAAGGAAATCAGTCCTGAATATTCATTGGAATGATGCATGCTGAAGCTGAAACTCCAATACTCTGGCCACCTGATGTGAAGAACTGACTCATTAGAAGAGACTCTGATGCTGGGAAAGACTGAAGGCAAGAGGAGAAGTGGACCACAGAGGATGAGATGGTTGGATGGCATCACCGACTCAATGGACATGAGTTTTAGTAAGCTCTGGGAGTTAGTGATGGACAGGAAGGCCTGGCCTGCTGCAGTCCGTGGGGTTGCAAAGAGTCAGACATGACTGAGCTACTGAACTGAACTGAACTGCGTTCTGATATTTCTTTTAATCACATGACACTCTGCCTCCCAATCTGGCAGCAGCCTCCTAGTGACTAAAGCAAGTTGTCAAAATTAACAGCTGCAACACTGATTCCCAGGCCACACCAGACGTCTTCCCCAGGGGGTGCCAAGTTCAAATATAAGCTACAAGGGAATGCTCTCTGAAAAGTATGAAGTGGGATCCCAGACAACTGCATAGCACTGACCCCAAGGGACACTGAGCCAAAAGTCCCTTTAGTGACCTCTATGTTTATTACCACCAAGGCATAACCAAAAGAGTTTCTCTTTCTCACATCATCACTTCTGCTTCTTTTATAATAGTGGAGGCAAAGAAATTACTAGGCATTCCATGTAAATTGTACAGAACTATTTTACTCCTCTGCCCCTATTGACTTAAGATACCTTCAATGTCTCATTTCAAACTCCATGACTTATATATGGCCTTTTTAAAAACAAATTTTCTAATTTCCTTGTCTTGCTAATAGCTCACAAAAGATAGTTCTTTCATCGGTTTATAAAACTTTCACAGAATAGCCCTTTTCTAATAAAGCTGCTGTTGACAAAACCACCTGCCCACACTGCTTGGTGAAATGCTTGGGAAATTTAAAGCAAAATTTGAAGATGCTTCTCTGTCTGATATGAACTGAAAATAGGAAGTCCATCTCAGTTCAACAAACTAGATGATCAGTTTAGGCATGGGGAAATCACACTGTCCTGAAAATTGTCGTTCCCTTAGTAATGCATTAGTTTTTTCTCAGTCTCAGACCTGAAGACTGAAGAAGAGCAAAGTTGCAAGAGACTTGCATTACATTCTGTGGTGTTTTGCAGTTTAAAAATAAAGAAAATAAATAAAACTTCATTATTGCTTTATGTAAGTGACTAAGTATAAGGTGAAGCAGAAAAAAAACAGGATACAAAATGATATACATGTTTCTTCCCTAAAAAAAATGTTAGTGTGGCGTCTAGGTAATAGAATAACTTTTTGCTTTATTTTGTTCTTAAACTATTCAGTGTCTTAGTTAAAATTCTACAGGGAATGTTTACTATTTTACAATTTAAAAAACTATTTTTAAATGCCTTAACACATTTCAGAAAGGGCTCACATATTCTGTAAGTATGAACATGCTCATTATACAAACGAAAAATTGCTCAGCTGGTACAGGTAGCAACTAGCCCCCAACGTTTGAACATTTTTTATATTTGCCAACTTGGCAATAAATCTTTCTGCCAACTTCACCCTGACATGTCAGAGAAAGGAAGTGGGGTTATGAAAAAGGCTGAAGAAGAGAAGTAGGGAAGAAATATGTTTTATTCATGATTCTGACAAATTGTAACTGAGTTAGTGTTAAGTGCCCATCGCAGCCCTTCTGAGATCAGCGTGTGAGGCATGAACTGTCCCTGGGATCAGAACACTCCCAGTGGTTTGGTTTTGGTGATAAAGACGCCAACAACTTGCTCTTAAGTTAAAGGAAAGCAAAAGGACATACGTCACCGGCTGTTAGCTTACCAACAGCAGCCTATCATGATTCATTATTTTGGCAAACATATTAGAGATACTAATGTTTTATTTAGAAGTTTTATACAATTTAGTAATGTGCAGAGATCATGTTTCACAGGGCTTCACCAGGGGTACATCATGTAGGTTTTGCAAATATATCCTAATCAATAATGTATGACTCTCTTAAGCATAAAATAAAAAATAATCAATGTCCTTATTTTTGGTTGTTGTATTTAATCTTGAACCTATATTGGAAAAATAATTAAATTTATCATGTTATTAATCTGATTCACTTATTTATATCCACTAATTGCGAGGCATTTCTAACTACAAACGTCAGTTCTTAAAGGAAATTATGAATTCTTTACCACTATACTCCTCATAAATTAGGAAAAAAATATGCAATAGCTACTGGTTTTGAGGAAAGACAGCCTTTTTAAAATTCTCCTTTCTTCTTTCTCTCTGAGAAAAATATAGCCCTTCAAAGAGTAAACAATGACATCAAAGCTTTGATCACTATGAAGTTTGTCAAGTATGTTACCCTGTTCTGACTAGAATTTCCTGTGTTGAATTTTTATAAGTGTGTCATTGTGTGTGTGTGTGTGTTTGCTGAGGACCTTTAGATCAATAATTTCAAATGAAGCTTACTTTTTACATTACTGACCATAAAAAAATTGCAAAACTGAAAAACCTATCAAGACTTTTTATGTAAACTGCCAAGCATTGGGTTGGCCATAAAGTTTGTTAAAGTTTTTCCACAGATCTTATGGGAAACCTCAAACTTTTTGGCCAACCCAATATTACAAATTTTCTTCAGTTAGGAATTTTGTCAAGAGACTCCACATAAGTACTGTGGTAGTAATTCAAAGTACTTGATTAATATAATTACATATAATTGCTTTTTCTTATTCTAAAAATAATTCAGGCTTATAAAAAAACTGAACAAAGAGTAATGTAAAGGGGAAAATTAAAGCCCTACTCTGCCAAATTACACTTGCCATTGACAATGTTATGCTCGTTTTGAATATCAAATCTTTTTGAGAGCACAGAGCCAAACTTAATTAAAGCTGCCTTCTTACTGCTGCCTCTACCAACTCAGTCATGAACAGGTCATTTATCTGTCAGAGGAAGCAGGTAATTCATCCTTTATTCATTCATTCAAGAAACATATATATATTGAGGGCCTTGTGAAAAACATTAGGAATCTCTCCCCAAACTGTCTACCAGAGCTGCAATTTCATCCTTAGAAATTCACATGAAAGCATGTGAGTCATTTGTCCCTAGAAAAATTAGTAACAACATTTATTTGATTAATTACTGTGTACCCAGCACTAAAAACCTTTGCATATGGAGTTTATTTAATATTCACGTTAACTCCATGGGAAGGGCCTGCTATTGTTCTCCTGTTACAGCTGAGGGAACAGAATAAAGGGACTGGCTCCGATGCACATGGTTTAGCGTGGGTGCAAACAAACCCAGAGCACCTGCTCCATGCCTGGCTTCCCAGCCACGGCGCCTTGTGGCTCCACTGTGCACACTTCCGAGGGAGACAACGAAACCTATCAGTTCTGGGCACTTTGATGAACATGAGTTGATAGAGGGATCAGCGGTAATGGTCACAGTGGAGGAGAGGTAGACGGACATGGCAAAACGGTCAGCTGCAGAAACAGGATGACTCTGGGCCTCTGAGGGGAAAGGAGACTCTGAGAGGAGGGGAGAAAACAGATAAGAGATGACTCAAAAATACTTAACCGGGTTTCCCTGGTGGTCCAGCGGTTAAGAATCCGCCTTGCAATGCAAGGGACACCAGTTCAATCCCTCTTCCAGGAAGACCCCAAAGGCCGTGAAGCAACAAACCCCCTGCGCCACAACCTTTGAGCCTGTGCTCTGGAACCCAGGAGCCACAACTACTGAGCCCACTCACTGCAACTACTGAAGCCCGCGTGCCTAGAGCCCCGAGCTATGCAACAAGAGAAGTCAGTGCAATGAGAAGCCCGAGCATTGCAACTAGAGGGTAGCTCCCGCTCCCCGCAACCAGAGAAAGCCTGCATCAGCCATGAAGATCCACTACAGCCAAAAATAAAATAAGAAATAAATAAATCTTTAAAAAAAAAACTTAATCTATTTCCCAACTTTATCTCCGGGCAAAGTGAATAAGCTATTGACTTCTTTCCTCTTTTTTTTTTTTTTTTACACATATAGTTTATTACAAAATATTGGGCAGAGTACCCTGTGCTATACAGTAGGTCCCTGTTGGTTATCCATTTTAAATGTAGCAGGGTGTACATGTCAATCCCAAACTCCCAATCTATCCCTTCCCTCCACCCTTTCCCTCTGTTCCCATAAGTTCATTCCCATAAGTCTGAGTTTGTTCCTATTTTGTAAATAAGTTCATTTGTATTTTTTTTTAGCTTACACATATAAACAATATCATATGCTATTCGTCTTCCTCTGTCTGACTTAATCTCCAGGTTCATCCATGTTGCTGAAAATGGCATTATTTCATTCTTTTTAAAGGCAGAGTAACATGCCATTGGCTTCTATGTACAATTCTCCTCATCTGAAAATGTTCTGTGAGCAGCATGATATTTTTCCTTACTTTATGCAGAGTAACAGATTGCTGACTGATCAAACCAATTATTAGTATGTTAGTGCAACCACTTACTAATGTTTTAGTCAAAGGCAAGTTAGTGAACCACATTTCTTTTCTTAACTTTTCAAGTAGAGCAGAGTTGTAATCAATAATTTTGGAATATGTTTATTTTGCAGACACCACTAATATTTTTTATCACAATTGTGCAGGCTAGATGATATAGATATCTGAAGAAAATAAAACCAAGACAAAGGTGGAAAATATTTGTGTTGTATAAACTGAAACAAAGTCTAGCAAGATCTAGTCTGTCCAGTGGGGTAGTCACGTGGTTATTTAAATTTAAATTAATTAAATCAAATGAAATTTTCAGTTCCTTGGTCACATTAGCCATGTTTCTAGTGCTCACCAGTCATATGTGACTGATGCTTTACCCTACTGAACAGCCCAAATATAGAATATTCCCATCACTTTAGAAATTCCTACTGGATAGTGCTGATCTAGGTGTAAACTCACAGAGTAAGAGACCATTGTGTTTATACAGGTAATTAATCTAACGAAAGGAGAGAAGTAATACAAGGGGACAGTTTAAGAAGAGTGGCGAAAATCTATACTTGTTGAAGAACAAGAAATGCTAAATAGACAAAAAGGTCACCATGTAATATTATTAAACTGCTATCAAGAGTAAATAAATTTGCAGTTGTGAATATATTATTAGTCGCTATATCTAGTAGGCTTACTAGAGTTGGAAACTAGATGAAATCAGTAATATGAACAGAAAAATTTTTTTCAAACTTCATAAATTATGCCAGTAGATTAAGGAGACAAAGAAAATCAAGTTGATTGTTAGAAAGTAAGATCCACAGGCTGGGAAATTCTCAAAAATGACGGTATGAGAGAACTAGATTGGTTGAACAATCCCAGTGATGTCATAAGGAGACAGAGAAATTAAAGAAGAAAATTTGCTACCAGGAAGCTATGAAAATGAGGTAATATTTGGTAAGTGGCCTCCTAGTACAATGTGCACCTGGTTACTTGGTTTATGTGATATATTGTGAACACTGCAAATATATTTTGAAAAAGAAGTTGCAGGATGTAAAATTTGTCTTACTCATTTTTACACAACTACTATAGGGAAATTTCTGAGATGGAAAAAACTGTTTTCGCCACCTCTTGGGAAAGACATGTAACCACAAAGGCTCTCATTACTGGGCAGCTCTTTTGCCAGGCGTGAGGCTGTGTCCTTCACCCTGACACATCATCTTCACATCCTCTCTCCCTGATAGGCTCAGAGACACTTCGACTCACCAGTGCATCATGTTCCCGGAAGTTGTTCTAAGTCCATTTTTGCAAAAGTACAAAATGAACTTATTCAATCATCAGTAGCATCTCACAGTGAGTTACTTCAATTATTACCTCATTTTGTAAATGTTCATTAAGTGCTCATCATAAACCAAGTGCCAGAAAAAGCACCAAGTGAAACAAGATCCATTGCACCTACAAGAGTCCAGAAGTAGAAACCAACCACGAGAGGCACTTCCCTATTTTTAACTTATGTTGTTCATGAAAATGTGCTGGCTCAGAGAGTTTCAGTTACCCGAGGTCAGGCGATAAGCTAGAGGAGAAACCAGGGGTAGGCTCTGGGTTTTCGTGCCTACAAAACCCAGTTCCCTTTTGAGAACTATGCTGTGTAGCTGCCCACAAACTGTGCCACAGGGCAGGGTGAGTGAAGGTGTCCACCTGTATGTACCACAGGGCAGGGTGGGTGAAGGTGGCCACCTGTACCACAGGGCAGGGTGGATGAAGGTGGCCACCTGTACCACAGGGCAGGGTGGGTGAAGGTGGCCACCTGTACCACAGGGCAGGGTGGGTGAAGGTGGCCACCTGTACGTACCACAGGGCAGGGTGGGTGAAGGTGGCCACCTGTATGTACCACAGGGCAGGGTGGGTGAAGGTGGCCACCTGTACGTACCACAGGGCAGGGTGGGTGAAGGTGGCCACCTGTATGTATCACAGGGCAGGGTGGGTGAAGGTGGCCACCTGTATGTACCACAGGGTAGGATGGGTGAAGGTGGCCACCTGTACCACAGGGCAGGGTGGGTGAAGGTGGCCACCTGTATGTACCACAGGGCAGGGTGGGTGAAGGTGACCAACCTGTACCACAGGGCAGAGTGGGTGAAGATGGCCACCTGTATGTACCACAGGGCAGGGTGGGTGAAGGTGGCCACCTGTACCACAGGGATGGGTGGGTGAAGGTGACCACCTGTATGTACCACAGGGCAGGGTGGGTGAAGGTGGCCACCTGTATGTACCACAGGGCAGGGTGGGTGAAGGTGACCACCTGTATGTACCACAGGGCAGGGTGGGTGAAGGTGACCAACCTGTACCACAGGGCAGAGTGGGTGAAGATGGCCACCTGTATGTACCACAGGGCAGGGTGGGTGAAGGTGGCCACCTGTACCACAGGGATGGGTGGGTGAAGGTGACCACCTGTATGTACCACAGGGCAGGGTGGGTGGGTGAAGGTGGCCACCTGTATGTACCACAGGGCAGGGTGGGTGAAGGTGGCCACCTGTATGTACCACAGGGCAGGGTGGGTGAAGGTGACCAACCTGTACCACAGGGCAGAGTGGGTGAAGATGGCCACCTGTATGTACCACAGGGCAGGGTGGGTGAAGGTGGCCACCTGTACCACAGGGATGGGTGGGTGAAGGTGACCACCTGTATGTACCACAGGGCAGGGTGGGTGAAGGTGGCCACCTGTATGTACCACAGGGCAGGGTGGGTGAAGGTGACCACCTGTATGTACCACAGGGCAGGGTGGGTGAAGGTGGCCACCTGTATGTACCACAGAGAAGGGTGGGTGAAGGTGGCCGCCTGTACATACCACAGAGCAGGGTGGGTGAAGGTGAACACCTGTATGTACCACAGGGCAGGGTGGGTGAAGGTGGCCACCTGTATGTACCACAGGGCAGGGTGGGTGAAGGTGGCCACCTGTACCACAGGGCAGGGTGGGTGAAGGTGACCACCTGTATGTACCACAGGGTAGGATGGGTGAAGGTGGCCACCTGTATGTACCACAGGGCAAGGTGGGTGAAGGTGGCCACCTGTACCACAGGGCAGAGTGGGTGAAGGTGACCACCTGTATGTACCACAGGGTAGGATGGGTGAAGGTGGCCACCTGTATGTACCACAGGGCAGGGTGGGTGAAGGTGGCCACCTGTATGTACCACAGAGAAGGGTGGGTGAAGGTGGCCGCCTGTACATACCACAGAGCAGGGTGGGTGAAGGTGGCCGCCTGTATGTACCACAGGGCAGGGTGGGTGAAGGTGGCCACCTGTACCACAGGGCAGGGTGGGTGAAGGTGACCACCTGTATGTACCACAGGGTAGGATGGGTGAAAGTGGCCACTTGTATGTACCACAGGGCAGGGTGGGTGAAGGTGGCCACCTGTATGTACCACAGGGCAGGGTGGGTGAAGGTGGCCACCTGTATGTACCACAGGGCAGGGTGGGTGAAGGTGGCACTGTCACCCGGGGCAACGAGCAGGAGCTCTGACACCTGCTTCAAGCTGGGCTCCCCAGGAGCTGGCCTGGAGGAAGGGTGCTGAGTGTTAGTGGTTTATTTGGAGAGTGATCTCAGGGAGCACCGCCCGTGCAGTGGGAGAAAGAGATGGGGCATGAAGGAAGCACACGCACGATGTGCTAATAATGAAGAGATGAGTTCTGAGAGTGGAAATACATTCTGCCAGGGACCTCTGGGAAATGGTAGAAATCACGCCTCAGAGGTTTTCACCCAAAAGAGTGGTTCAGTCTCCAAACTTTCTCCTTTTACTGGCTGAAGGCTACTCCAGGGCCATTAACTCCCCAACCCCTTCTGAACTGCCCCAGGCGTGGGCCCCCCAAGAAAGCCCCCAGGCAGAGAGCCTCGAGTGCTTGAAGTCAGAAGCTTCTGACGCTGATGGGAACGCTGGATGCCAGGAGGATCCAGGCTGGGCACAGACGGCTGCTCTACCATCTCAGACAAAGATAAACTTGAATCCCGACTCTGTGTGTTAACATGATTTATGACTTCAGGCAAAGAAGGACCCCATTGTGGATGATATACTGTATTTGGCTGTTCTGTATCTGCTATGGCTCCACCTAGAATGATTCTGCATCTTACTTTTTTTTCCATAAAATTGATTGTTGGCTGGAAGCAGACCAGTTGTCTTACAGGAGGTCCTGTCTCATGCTTTTGTCTGTTGCTTCATGTACTATTTTACCATGGTACTCCAGTCCCTGTATTCCCTACAAACTGGTTGTTAGATCTAAAGACATGATTAGCTTTAAGTTAAACATTTTGGCAAGAATCCCCCCAGGAGGTGCCCTGTACCTCACAGAGCATCCCATCAGGAGGCTCCCCACCTCTGGCTGTCCCGTCTCTAGCTGTGCTGAGGTCCTCAGTGGGCAAGGTGGTCAGAGCTAGATCACTCTGGTAAGCAGATTCTATATTTGTAATAAGGAATCTGAATAGCACTGTTTCTGGATTCCTATGGAAATCAAATGATATAGTCAACGCTCTTAACACAATCCATAAACACTGTAGGGGTTTCCATTAAGGAGGATAGCACATTTGAAGTACAGACGGAGGAGAGAAGGAACTGCAGTGAATGTACCCTTGACAGCTTCAGAAGGACAGAATTTTAAATCGAGATTTAAAAACAGATGTCCTTGAGAAGGAAATGGCAACCCACTCCAGGTCTCTTGCCTAGAAAATCCCATGGATGGAGGAGCCTGGTAGGCTACAGTCCATGAGAACGCAAAAAGTCAGACACGACTGAGCAACTTCATTTTCATTTTAAGAACAGATGGAGGAGAACTGCCTCCTGGTGTCAGTTACAAAAAACAAAACTACAAAGTAGGTCGTACAAATAGCAACATGGTTTGGGAAAGAGATAAAAGTGGAAGCAGGAAAGCTGAGATGAGGAGAGATTGTGGGAGGATTTAGGTATCATGTTAAGTCTTTTGGATTTTATTTTATAGCAATAAAAAGCCTTCACAGGTGAGATTCTGTTTTAAGAAACGTTCAACTTGTGTTTCAAGAGTATAATGATACTTGAGACCTTTTATTTGCCCTTCCAGACCCTCTCTCACCTTTCTCAACCTAGTTATCTGCCCCCAGAGGCCACTCTGGCTGGACCACGTCAACGCATTTTCTTGGTTTCTGGCTTCTGTGTGGTTTGGACCAGTGAGAATCCTGAGCAATATTGAAAAAGGCTGGCATCTGGGACCCTGTGCTGCAGTGCTTGCACCTGGACAGACACCTGTTCAAGCAATAAAATAGAAACTATAAGGGACTAAAAATAACTGTGTGCATGTGAAGTTGGGGCAAATTCTGTACAAAAGACACAAAAAGACCAAAAAAACCCCAACTTCCACTTCTGAAGAGCTGGAGCAAAAACAACATTGGGAGGAAAAGCAAAGTGCTGTGCATGCCCCTTGCACTTAACATGGCCCCTGGATTCACCCCTATCCTCACTCCAAGGAAGGAACCGGCTCACCCTCCTGGGAAAGCAAGCAAGGGAACTTGTTACTTGTTCTCGCTGCTCCCTACTATAGCAGGGGCCCCAGTAAAGGCTTGCCTGAATTTCTGCTCTGGCCTCTAGTCAGTTTCTATTGATTGGACTTCCCTGGTAGCAGTGGATAAGAATCTGCCTGCCAATGCAAAGGATGCAGGTTCCATCCCTGGTCCAGGAAGATCCCACATGTCTTGGAGCCCAGGCTCCAAGACTACTGAAGCCCGAGTGCCTGGGGCCCGAGCTCTGCAGCAAGAGAAGCCACCTCAGTGAGAGCCTGAGCACAGCAGCTAGAGAGGAGCCCCCGCTCTTCGAAACCAGAGAAAGCCCTAGGGCAGACATGAAGATCTTGGGCAACCAAAAGAGAAATTTAAAAAAAAACTTTTTTTTATTGATTGAAGAAGACCAAGAACCCCATTTGGCATCAATCTGAGTCGCCATATGGTTCCTGCTGCATATTTTAATACAGCTATCCCTCACTTCTTGAAAAATTGCTTTATGCCACTTTGCTTTCATGAAAGACCTACGTTAGTGTCTGCTTTAACTGAAACAAATCCAGAGAGAATTTTCACTTTTAAGAAAAAAGGAAAAAAAGAAAAACTAGCATTCAGTTCCTGTTTGGCAGTTAGTAAGAGCAGCAGCACCTAGCTCCTCCCCTGGGAAGCACACTCAGCATCAAGCGGCCACAGCTTTGAACTGAACTGTGTCTGTGAACACCTGTGCTCCATCTCTACTTATTCTGTGCATCCATTAGCAAGATGTGTCCTAAGACAATTGCTTCCTCACTTTAATGATGTTTTAACTTACACAAGGTTTCATATGAACACTCTACTTTCAGAGAGCAGGGGAAACCTGTATTACATAATGACTCCAAGAGAAGACCCTCAAAGCAAGATGCTGGGATTCATTTGTTTATCTACTTGTTGTTCAATCGCTCAGTTGTGTCTGATTCTGCAACCTCATGAACTGCAGCATGCCAGGCTTTCCTGTCCTTCACCATCTCCCAGAGCTTACTTAAACTCATGTCCATCGAGTCAATGATGCCATCCAACCATCTTAACCTTTGTCGTCCCCTTCTCCTCCTGCCCTCAGTCTTTTCCAGCATCAGGGTTTTTTCCAATGAGTCGGTTCTTTGCATCAGGTGGCCGAAGTATTGGAGTTTCAGCATCAGTCCTTCCAACCAATATTCAGGGTTGAAGCTCAAATATGCCAAAAGGAAAGACCTGTCCAGCCACTGGTCTGGCAGAGACAAAGAAAGACAGAGAGATGAATGTGTGGTAGAGGAAGGAGGCTCTGCAGAGTCCAGTTACAGGTGTGGGGACTGGATCCACTACTGTTGGTGTCATTTGATTTTTCTTCCTTTTTCCCTCTGCTACTTTGCATGAAAAATCCCAGTGATCACTAATGTTTTAGCTCCAGCCCTGGGCATGACTGAATTGACATCAACTCATGACAGTTCACTAGCTGGTAGGACATCATGTATCCTCTGTGATGAAGACACAAACTTGGTTTACAAACAAGTTTGGGTGGGTGCTAAGGGGCCAAAGGAAGGAGAGTACCAGAGGGCTTGTGTACCACTCCAGATCCAGGAGGCTTTTTACTATTAATTCTTTCCGTTGTCTCCCTCACCTTTTGGGC
Source organism: Okapia johnstoni (assembly GCA_024291935.2). Taxonomy (NCBI): domain Eukaryota; kingdom Metazoa; phylum Chordata; class Mammalia; order Artiodactyla; family Giraffidae; genus Okapia; species Okapia johnstoni. The sequence continues at coordinate 63,921,826 of CM044322.1, forward strand.
TGTGGTCTGGTTCTCACACAGTCTGAGCAGCTCTGATGAAGGGATGAGAATGAGGGGAGGGTGTTTATTTCTCTGCCCCCATCCTGGGCATGGTCTCTGGCTGGCAGTTGCCTCCCATGACCAAAGGACACAGTTCCTGTCATGGGGGTGCTATGGCCTGAACTGTGTCCCACAAATTAGTGTGTTGAAGCTCTAACCTGCCAATGCAACTGTATTTGGAATAAGGAGTTAATTAAGGTTAAATGGGGGCTTCCTAGGTGGCGCTGGTCATAAAGAATCCACCTGCCACCAATGCAGGAGACACAAGAGACTAGGGTTCGATCGCTAGGTAGGGAAGATCCCGTGGAGGAGGACATGGCAACCCACTTCAGTATTCTTTTCTGGAGAATCCCCTGGACAGAGCAGCCTGGTGGGCTACAGTCCATAGAGTCAAAAAGAGTCAGACGCGACTGAAGCAACTTAGCACGCACATACATGCTTTTTCCTGTCATGGCTCTAGTTCAGTTCAGTTCAGTTCAGTCACTCAGTAGTGTCCGACTCTTTGCGACCCCATAAACCACAGCACGACAGGCCTCCCTGTCCATCACCAACTCCCAGAGTCCACCCAAACCCATGTCCATTGAGTCGGTGAGCCATCCAACCATCTCATCCTCTGTCGTCCCCTTCTCCTCCTGCCCTCAATCTTTCCCAGCATCAGGGTCTTTTCAAATGAGTCAGCTCTTTGAATCAGGTAGCCAAAGTATTGGAGTTTCAGCTTCAGCATCAGTCCTTCCAATGAATATTCAGGACTGATTTCCTTTAGGATGGACTAGTTGGATCTCCTTGCAGTCTAAGGGACTCTCAAGAGTCTTCTCCAACACCACAGTTCAAAAGCATCAATTCTTCAGGACTCAGCTTTCTTTATAGTCCAACTCTCACATCCACACATGACCACTGGAAAAACCATAGCCTTGACTAGATGGACCTTTGTTGATAAAGTAATGTCTCTGCTTTTCAATATGCTGTATAGGTTGGTCATAACTTTCCTTCCAAGGAGTAAGCGTCTTTTAATTTCATGGCTGTAATCACCATCTGCAGTGATTTTGGAGCCCAGAAAAAATAAAGTCAGCCACTGTTTCCACTGTTTCCCCATCTATTTGCCATGAAGTAATGGGACTGGATGCCATGATCTTAGTTTTCTGAATGTTGATTTCACATGAAAGATGAAATCCAGAATGTGGGAAATTACAGATCAGGGGACTTTTCTCAGTCCTTTCTCTTTAACAAATATTCACTAAACATCTGCCTTGTGCCAGGCAGAAGGAACCTGCCCTCAAGAACATTCTAATGCAGGAGACAAATAATAAACAAGTAAGCAAATAAATGAGATAACTTCATGCTGTAGCCTGAGCTATGAAGGAAACAGTGCGCTGAGACAGGGAACGACTAGGCTGAACCTGCTCTAAATAAGCTGGTCAAAAAAGACTTTGGAGATGACAGAAAAGCTACTGGGAAGGGAGAATCAGTAATAATACTGATTAAGATTAAATGTGGAAAATAAAGGAGAAAAAGAAATGAGTGATAATCCCAAGATTTCTAGCTAAGTAACTAGGAGGAAATAGCTAGAAAATGGAAATTTTCCAATTGGAAATTCATCTTTCCCCTTTTTTTTGTAAATTAAATGTTGTTGAAACATTGACACATTCATTTATTTGTTGTCTATATCTGTTGTCAGCCTACAACAGAGTTATATAGTTTCAATGAGACTCTGTGGCCTGCAAAGCTGACCACACCTACTACCAGCTCTTTACAGAAAAGTTGACTGATCCTCCCATCTGGCATGTTGCCATAACACCATGATACAAAATACTGAGGGGTGGTCCATATTCTCTAGGAACTTTTTGGTAGCTAGAGTGGCCTCTACTAATCCTTCCCAACCTTGAGTGGGTTAGAGCTTAATTAGTACGGTAATATTACTTTCTCACCCCTTGAAAAAACATGCTCAAGGACAGTTAGCAATACCCTCATCAGTGATGAAGAAACAAGCAAGAAAAGAAAGCTCCACCCCGCTGGCCTGGGGCCGAACCCCAGCTGCTTTTCTGCATGACCCAGCAACTTCTGGTTCTCTGCTTGCTACAAATGTCTCCCGTCCCCGCCCCTACTTTCTATGTTGTCCCGTTGACTCTAGCTGCTAATAACACCTAATCCCCCCAACAACATCTGCCTCCGAGAAAATGACTGGGGCCAGAAAAGCCTCTCCGCCCCCACCTGGCAGCCTCGGAGGGAGGCTGTACCGCTGTCTGCAAGTTAAGACTCGCTTGAAGCCTTGCCTCCCAGAGAAGGAGCAAGTGTTATCCTCGCAAGGGCGGCAGCTGCAGGCAAATTCTGAGGGAACACTGTCATCCACAAAGTAACTGGTTGCATTTGGGTTTTAGATGATCTGGATAAGAACTTGGGCTGCGGTCCTTACTCTCTCTCCTTCCACCCCCACCCCCACCCACGTCTGGAACGAAGTTTCCTATTTGGAAAAAGGAGTGCATCAACATGAGCCCCAAGGTCAGCTGATGCTTGAAATAATAGAAAGCATTTTATTTCAAAATAAGATTGAGTCCACGAGATTACGCCTGCCCCTGTTTTAAGATTTGAATCTAATAAGCAGCACAGGCTGCTCCATGATCACTTGCTTTACCCTCCCCCGCTGTGTTACCACTTGTTTGTATCTGTTTTTCTGTGTTGCTATTTTTGGCCATGCTTTTAGCCACAGGATTGAGTCTGAGAACAGGCAGATATGGACTCAAGAAAGATAGATGATGGTTTAAATTTATTCTCCCTGGATGAAGAGCAAAACAACCCCTGTTCAAAGGGCACTCAAAGCTGGTTAGCTGACTGCCAGTTTTTAGCAACACCTCCCAAAACATGAGAAATTTAAAGGATTCTAGTCATCAGTGTTCACTGTCAGGACAAACTCTCATTTGGATGATCATAAATTATAGAGCAAAATAGCTGTGAGATTCATAATCACTGAAAGCACCCTGGATTTGGGTGTCACACTATCTGGATCAGAACTTGAGCTGCGGTCCTTCCTCTCTGTCCTTCCACCCCTACCCACGTCTAGAAAGAAGTTTCCTATTTGGAGAAAGGAGTGCACTGATTCCACAAAATACTAGGAAAATGAAGAATGGGAAACCTAACTCAAAATGGAGTTGGGAAGCCTTGAAGTGGGGGGTGTTCAGGAAGGTACCTCTCCCAGCTTCCTTTATATACCCTAGATGGGAGAAGAAAGATTTTCTCCTCACCCAGGAGCGACCTAGCCAATGAGAAATCGCTGCAACTCAGCCAATGAGACGCCACCACAACCCAAACTCTGTCTCTTCTTAACACCACTTCCCCTTCCGCCTTTCTACAAATGAAATGTGAGAAAAATCAAACCAAAAGGGTGATTGTGTTAGTAAAAACAAAAGGTGCTCTTCAGCTTTGTTCTCTGGATTTGCCTAAGGTTTGCCATAGTTTGTGGGTTCCAAATTGCAATTCCTCTATTCTCAAACAGCCTCGATGTTACTGGCTAAACTGCTTGCCTGTTTTAAATGTTGACAGTACCTTTTAGCACTAAAAGTCTGGATCTCCATCCACTCGAGTTTAACCTCTTTATAGTGATAGATGCAAAAACTGACACATACACAAAGGTTAACTCTAAGAGATTTAGTTAATGGTGTAGCTGACTTTGGAATCAAAGCCCTTTATGTTTTGTTTTAAATTAACTGTACCTGGTGTGTGTGGGGGTGTGTAGGTGTTCTTCAGAGTTCAGAATCTTAAGAATGCAAAATCCATGGCTCTGGGCCTAACTCTGTGTGACTTTCTGCATCTTCCTGTTCTTAGAATAAAAGGGACTGTAGAGATTGTACAGTGGCCCTCTACTCAATTTATGGCCAAGAACTTACAAGACACCTCAACTGAAACACCAGAGCTGGGACACATCTCAGGCCCTAGAACATCTGAGGACTTGAACACTTGTGTGGTTTGTCTGGACTTTCAAACTGAGTGGTAGTTCTCAAATTTTCTTAATAATGAATGACTTACCAAAAAAGCTAGTGATTCAATGTCATTTGTTGGGTTTTTTTTCCAAGTTAAAAATCATTTTTCTGGAGTCACTAGCTGCTTAGTATAAGGACTTTATTGTGACATGATTTTAATTTTACTGTAGAAATAAGGATTATACCAATTTCCTTTACCTCAGAAGTCTTGAAATGGAAAATTCTGCTTGTGGAAGTACATATTTGTTGGATAATTGTAAAATAAAACTGCTTCTAAATAGCACTAGTCTCCATCACAGGAGACATTTCATCAAGAATATAATCACTTAGTAAATTTATTGTTCCAAAATGCAAAAGTACTTTTACAAATTTTAGTCAATGACAAAGGAAATCTTGTCACCAAACAATGTGAATCCAGCCTATTTATTCATGATACTATTTTGACACCATGCATAATTAAAATCAAAATGTCACCACCCCATAAATAAATTAAATGTCCAATAGAAGATAATTAAACATATTATGATACATTCACAAAATGGAGAGCTATCCATTTGAGAATGCATTTTAGAAATATATATATTTGTATAACTTAACATATTCATTATTAATTAAAAAAAGGTTACAAACTATTTGCACTTTATGATCCCCATTTTGTAACTATGATCCCATTTTGTGTGCATAAAATTCTAAAAACGAATTACATTAGAAATTTCAAGTCAATTTTGAGGAAAATCTTTTGTTGAAAAATTGTTTTAACAAAAGGCTATTTTTTTTTCTTTATCTGGACAAATTCATTCCTATCATACTCCTTCCCCTTTTCACTCCCACCCACTCTGCAAAAACCACCACTTCCTCATCAGAATTGATAAGAATTTTAAATTGTATCATTCCATTTCTTTTTACACGTAAAACCTTCATGGTTCAGTTCTAGTAAGAAAATCTGGGAGACTAAAATAGCTTTGTCTCTGGTTTGTTTTTCCACTTAACCAGGAAGTGTGTTGCTCTGATACAATAAAAATGATTCAACATGAATCAGTTCTCAAAATGCCATAAATCATAGATATTGCACTTCAAAGTCAAAGTTACTTCCTTGTGTAACTGGAAAAGAGGAAACCTACACACATCCTTTCTTAATTCCTGCCCATGGGACTGTTCTGTACTGAAGAACTCTGATTGTCTTGCTTGGTTTATGCAGAATGGTGCTGGGACCTGCTGCTCTACCTAGGAGAGCTGTCAGCTGACGGCAGGGAAAAGAATACGTCAAGGCTGTGGTCTCTTGTTTGTTTTGCTACCAAGAGAAGCCTTGTGATGGGCCCTAATCTCTTGTGCGGGTGGGCCTGGGGCCCTATCTGGGTCCAGGTAGGCAGGTAGGGTGAAGAGTGACATTGAACTGCATGATAGTAAGAAGTCCCTCTCCTGATACTGGGGTAAACACTGTGGGGTGCTTGCCTGGGCTTCTACACCCGTAAGATGGTGGCTGGGAGTGTTGGCTGCCAACAGCTCACGCCTGCTCCCCTATCTCCAAGCCCCTGGATGACCAGAATCAAGCCTAGGAGTTGAGTCTCTTCTCTCTTCTCCTCTCACCAGAGCCTGGAGCCCTCATCTGACACAGGCTTCAGAAACACAGGCCCTGACATCGAGGAAAGACCACTTTGCAGAGTCCAGTCTATACCCCCTGGATGAGTGGGGCAAGATTTCCCCTTCCATCATATCCTTTCCAGCTCCATCCCTTCCTCCTCAAACCTCCTTCCCTCAGCCTCCTGAAGAGCTGACCCTCCACAGATCAACCCCATCCCTTTCTCAAGCTCCGCTTCTAGGAAGCCTGTGCTATGACAGACACTTTGGCTTCAAGAGAAATCATTTCATTTCCTGAACAAGTTCCTGGACTCCTGATCAACAGGGACATAGTTCTCCCATGGTGGGGGTTCCACTGGATCTTCCAGGCTGGCCGGCACTGCACCTGGATCTCGCTGTTTCTGAGAACTAGTGTTTATCCTTACATCAGTGTGTCTAAGCGTCTCTGTCCCTGTGGAGAGCTGTGGCTGGCCCACTAGTTAACATGCTGATAGTGAACACAAATTGTCCTTATGTCTTGCTCATTTGGAGACCCTGGTGTTGAATTCCAAAGCCCAGACTGGAAAATCTGGCAGAATCCTCATCAGGGTAGCAGCTCAAATAAGCTACACCCATCACTTTGTCCCTAACGGTCACCTACAACTGGAATGGCTCCAAGGGCAAGACTACCCATGGGAAGGGCTGGGAGTTGTGAAGGGAAAAATGGAATATTCCTGTGTATTGTGGAATATTCCTCAAATACTAGAGACAATCTGACTCCACTCTTTTATTTATTCTCCTTCTCTGAAAAGCACTTCCTCCTTCTTACAGCATCTCTAAATCCTATGCACCCTTCAAGGCCCTACTCTGCACCATGGTCTCCATGCTCTGTGCTGTGCTCAGTCATATCTTTTTTGCGACACCATGGAATGCAGCCTGCCAGACTCCTCTGAGCATGGAATTTCTCAGGCAAGAATACTGGAGTGGGCAGGTTGCCATTTCCTGCTCCAGGGGATCTTCCCCACCCAGGGATCGAACCTTGCACCTTTGTCATTGGCAGGCAGATCATTACCACTGTGCCACCTGGGAAGCCCCATGTCTTATGCAAACTCTCCCTAAACGGTATGCACATTACCAATACTAAGTTCAGTACAGTTCAGTCGCTCAGTCGTGTCCGACTTTTTGGGACCCCATGAATCGCAGCACGCCAGGCCTCCCTGTCCATCATAAACTCCCGGAGTTTACCCAAACCCATGTCCATCGAGTGGGTGATGCCATCCAGCCATCTCATCCTCTGTCATCCCCTTCTCCTCCTGCCCACAATCCTTCCCAGCATCAGGGTCTTTTCCAATGAGTCAACTCTTCACATGAGGTGGCCAAAGTATTGGAGTTTCAGCTTCAACATCAGTCCTTCCAATGAACACCCAGGACTGATCTCCTTTAGGATGGACTGGTTGGATCTTCTTGCAGTCCAAGGGACTCTGAAGAGTCTTCTCCAACACCACAGTTCAAAAGCATCAATTCTTTGGCGCTCAGGTTTCTTCACCGTCCAACTCTCACATCCATACATGACCACTGGAAAAACCATAGCCTTGACTAGACAGAACTTTATTGACAAAGTAACGTCTCTGCTTTTAAATTTACTATCTAGGTTGGTCATAACCTTCCTTCCAAGGGGTAAGAGTCTTTTGATTTCTTGGCTGCAGTCACCATCAGCAGTGATTTTGGAGCCCCAGAAAATAAAGTCTGACACTCTTTCCACTGTTTCCCCAACTATTTCCCATGAAGTGATGGGACCAGATGCCATGATCTTAGTTTTCTGAACATTGAGCTTTAAGCCAACTTTTTCACCCTCCTCTTTCACTTTCATCAAGAGGCTCTTTAGTTCTTCTTTGCTTTCTGCCATAAGGGTGGTGTCATCCGCATATCTGAGGTTATTGATATTTCTCCCGGCAATCTTGATTCCAGCTTGTGTTTCTTCCAGCCCAGCGTTTCTCATGATGTACTCTGCATATAAGTTAAATAAGCAGGGTGACAATATACAGCCTTGACGTACTCCTTTTCCTATTTGGAACCAGTCTGTTGTTCCATGTCCAGTTCCAACTGTTGCTTCCTGATCTACATGCAGGTTTCTCAAGAGATAGATCAGATGGTCTGGTATTCCTAACTCTTTCAGAATTTTCCACAGTTTATTGTGATCCACACAGTCAAAGGCTTTGGCATAGTCAATAAAGCAGAAATAGATGTTTTTCTGGAACTCTCTTGCTTTTTTGATGATCCAGTGGATGTTGGCAATTTGATCTCTGGTTCTGCTGCCTTTTCTAAAACCAGCTTGAACATCTGAAAGTTCACGGTTCGCGTATTGCTGAAGCCTGGCTTGGAGAATTTTGAGCAATACTTTACTAGCATGTGAGATGAGTGAAATCGTGCGGTAGTTCGAGCATTCTTTGGCATTGCTGTTCTTTGGGATTGGAATGAAAACTGACCTTTTCCAGTCCTGTGGCCACTGCTGAGTTTTCCAGATTTGCTGGCATATTGAGTTAGCACCTTCACAGCATCATCTTTTAGGGTTTGAAATAGCTCAACTGGAATTCCATCACCTCCACTAGCTTTGTTCGTAGTGATGCTTTCTAAGGCCCACTTGACTTCACATTCCAGGATGTCTGGCTCTAGGTGAGTGATCACACCATCATGATTATCTGGGTCATGAAGATCTTTTTTGCACAGGTCTTCTGTGTATTCTTGCCACCTCTTCTTAATATCTTCTGCTTCTGTTAGGTCCATACCATTTCTGTCCTTTATCGAGCCCATCTTGGCATGAAATTCCCTTGGTATCTCTAATTTTCTTGAAGAGATCTCTAGTCTTTCCCAATCTGTTGTTTTCCTCTATTTCTTTGCATTGATCACTGAGGAAGGCTTTCTTATCTCTCCTTGCTATTCTTTGAAACTCTGCATTCAGATGGGAATATCTTTCCTTTTCTCCTTTGCTTTTCACTTCTCTTCTTTTCATAGCTATTCGTAAGGCTTCCTCAGACAGCCATTTTGCTTTTTTGCATTTCTTTTCCATGGGGATAGTCCTGATCCCTGTCTTCTGTACAATGTCACGAACCTCTGTCCATGGTTCATCAGGCACTCTATCAGATCCAGGCCCTTAAATCTATTTGTCACTTCCACTGTATAATCATAAGGGATTTGATTTAGGTCATACTTGAATGGTCTAGTGGTTTTCCCTACTTTCTTCAATTTCAGTCTGAATGTGGCAATAAGGAGTTCATGATCTGAGCCACAGTCTGCTCCCGGTCTTGTTTTTGCTGACTGTATAGAGCTTTTCCATGTATGGCTGCAAAGAATATAATAAATCTGATTTCAGTGTTGACCATCTGATGATGTCCATGTGTAGAGTCTTCTCTTGTGTTGTTGGAAGAGGGTGTTTGCTATGACCAGTGCATTCTGTTGGCAAAACTCTATTAGCCTTTGCCCTGCTTCATTCTGTACTCCAATGCCAAATTAACCTGTTACCCCAGGTGTTTCCTGACTTCCTACTTTTGCATTCCAGTCCCCTGTAATGAAAAGGACATCTTTTTGGGTGTTAGTTCTAAAAGGTCTTGTAGGTCTTCATAGAACTGTTCAACTTCAACTTCTTCAGTGTTACTGGTTGGGGCATAGACTTGGATTACCGTGATATTGAATGGTTTGCCTTGGAAATGAACAGAGATCATTCTGTCATTTTTGAGATTGCATCCAAGTACTGCATTTCGGACTCTTTTGTTGACCATGATGGCTACTCCATTTCTTCTAAGGGATTCCTGCCCACAGTAGTAGATGTAATGGTCATCTGAGTTAAATTCACCCATTCCAGTCCATCTTAGTTCGCTGATTCCTAGAATGTCGACGTTCGCTCTTGCCATCTCCTGTTTGACTACTTCCAATTTGCCTTGATTCATGGACCTAACATTCCAGGTTCCTATGCAATATTGCTCTTTACAACATCGGACCTTGCTTCTATCACCAGTCACATCCACAGCTGGGTATCGTTTTTGCTTTGGCTCCATCCCATAATTCTTTCTGGAGTTATTTCTCCACTGATCTCCAGTAGCATATTAGGCACCTACCGACCTGGGGAGTTCATCATTCAGTGTCCTATCTTTTTGCCTTTTCATACTGATCATGGGGTTCTTCAGCAAGAATACTGAAGTGGTTTGCCATGCCCTTCTCCGTGGACCATATTCTGTCAGACCTCTCCACCATGACCCTTCCGTCTTGGGTGGCCCCACACGGCATGGTTTAGTTTTGTTGAGTTAGACACAGCTGTGGTCCATGTAATCAGAATGGCTAGTTGTCTGTAATTGTGGTTTCAGTGTGTCTGCCCTCTTATGCCCTCTCGCAACACCTACCATCTTACTTGGGTTTCTCTTACCTTGGATGTGGGGTATCTCTTCACGGCTCCTCCAGCAAAGTGCAGCCACTGCTTTTTACCTTGGACAAGGGGTATCTCCTCATGCTGCCCCTCTTGACCTTGAATGTGGAGTAGCTCCTTTCCGTATTAATGATGTTGACACATTGCTGAGCTTGCAAAAATGATACACTTTCATGTGGATAACAGAATTTTGAGAGGTCTGCTAATTAAGACTCTTTCCTGCCCTTCCTAGGCAAATGATTGCAGGGATTGGAGGGGAGTTCATGTTCTGTTGGAAGCAGAGATGTTAATTTTAAGTCCAAAGAGGGCTCAGTTCTTGCAAGTAGCCCTCTGCTTGCTCTGCCCCCATAGGCAAGAGAGGATAATCTGGGCTATTTGGAGATTAGGGGAGAAATGCAGTGTTTGTAAGGATTGGCCCTCTCTTAACAGCCAACTAGTTACAGCCTGTTTGGATTATTTTGTGCCCCCAAAACCAAGGTTTAAGTTCAGAAGAGAGATGTGTTTGGAAGTTTTTGCGTAACTGAGAGATGTTCACAGAGGTACTTTGTTCTCTAGTTGGATGTCCTCTGAGTCACCGGAATGGCCAACTAGTTCCGGTGCCAACAGAGCTCAGGGGAGAACCAGCATGGCAGAGAAGGACCAAGAACTCCCAGATGCATGGGATGGTACCTACCTGAGCCCTGAGGCTCCAGAGCCAGGAGGAGCAAGGAGAGTAGACTGGGGTCAGGGTGGGTCCCAGGGTCCTGCTGCCTCACATGAACCTGCATGAAGCTACCAACTAGAGGTCAGCATCAGTGGTGGCCAGGACCCAGGAGAGACCACCATTGTCCAGGAAACTCCTTGGGAGTGAGCCCCTTATCAGCAGGATTGGGGGACCTCCATCTCCCCACCCCAAGTCTGTAGACGAGTTCTACAGCAATCATGATGAACAACAGGAAGCGAGCAGCATCCTATCCCGGACATGGGGCTGTCACATTTCCCAAGTCCCCAGAGCCTTCCTATCCCTTCTCTACCCCACCCTGGAGGAGCTAGTAGGGCAGAGGGCAGGGGAGAGGCAGAGCAGGCATACTCAGTGGGACATGGGATTAGACTTTGCAAAAGGATAAAATGATTAAAAGGTAATAACCTTACTGTATAGCACAGGGCACTCTACTCAATATTCTGTAATAACATAAATGGGGAAAGAATCTGAAAAAGAGGGGATATATGTATAATTGATTCACTTTGCTGTACACCTGAAACTAACACAACATTGCAAATCAACTGTACTCCAATAAAAAATATTTTAAAAAATATAGCAACCCAAATTTGCTACATTATTTTCAGGGTTCAATAAAAAAGGAAAATGTGAGACTCCTTGTTTAAAAAGAAAAATCACCCTGAAAGGTACTAAAATTTAAAGCTCTGTCCTTTTACCCATGGCCTCTCAACCTGTGGTGGAGCTTTTTACTCCTACTTAATGTCATTCTTTCTCAAGCACAGGGATCCCATTTGGCCAGTGAAGGATGGGCCTAAACGTGCAGACTTGGGCCTAAGAGCTCCCAGCCTCCCCATTTCAGGGCTGTTGGATCCCCAAGGGTATTGTACCCTCCGTGCTAGTATCTGGGCAGGAGTGGGTGAGAGGTTCACCCAGCATGTTGCCCATCCTGGGACCTGGCACCTGTGCCCCATGTGGAGACCCTGGGTTGCCTGGCTCCTCCAGGTGCCCGGGGGACAGACAGCAGCCATTACTGGACAGTGGCAGGAAGGGGAGTATTGCTGCGGGGGTTTGGGGTAGAGGAGGTAGAAGGTGGCAGAAGGCCTTCCACATGGGCTGAAGCTCCAAGCGCCTGGGTGCCTTGTCCCACTAGACTTACAAGCACAAATCCAAGGACAGCATCACTAAGAATGTCAAGATGGCACTGGCAGAGCATTCAACAGCAAGGCCCCTTCTGAGAGTGGGGTCCCCCGTAGCTGCACCCCGGGGAGCTGTCCCAGAGAGCCACTGAAGCCAGACTTGTTAACACCAAAAAACACCCACAGAAAAGGCATCGACCTGCCTGAGGTGTTTTTAAAGGAACATCATCCAGCAGAAACACTGGTTGAACAGGGCATCACTGGTAGTAGTTTTGGGGGGAAAAGATCCTGTGTACACCTCGAGGACGTGAGACTCCTCAGTTCAATCAGTAACATGTTCACTTCCCCACAGCAGGTTTTAACCTGTTGTAACTTAGTACTTCTTTCCCCTCCTTTCTTTTGCCTCCTTGCTGCCAAGCTCTGCTACTTTTTCTTTAAAACTCTCTGTGATGCTTGCTGCCCCCACAGCCTCCATTTCCGCCCCCCCCCGCCACTCCAGGGTGCTGAACCATGCCCTTGCCAGCCCACACCCCCCACCCAGATGTGTTGACCAGCTCCAGCCTCGCCCCTTGCTAGAGTCTTCACCTCTGATAGCTTGCTCAGCACTTTGGTGTCTCAAGTTCCTCACCTCACAAGGTTTTGGAGGACTCAACAAGGTAATGCATAAAGACCTCTTCACACATCTAAGCAGGCAGACTGCTCTCCACCAGGATGGAAGGGCTGGGTGGCTCTACAATTCAACAGCATTCCAGGACTTTCCTGAAGCGCAGATGGCCTGGACCTAATAGATGGTTTCTCCAGCAGCGCTGCCGACAAAGATTCATCCGTCTTAATGGGAATATAGTGTTTACCCATCACAGAGACTTTGGGCTGGGGCCCAGAGGTGCTATAACTGGCCAAAGGAGGCCCTTAAAAGGGCAAGAATGGAGAAGACCAGGACACAGATAAAATCGGAACTGTAACCAACGAAACATTTTAATGATGTCCAGAGACCCAGGAGACAAGGCACTATGATTCTGTAGATATGTGTACAATGAATGTTGTCGTATTAAAAAGTCTGAGCGCAGTACAGAGTTGTGTTTGTAAGAGGAGTTTTCTCTTTTTGCTTCCCAGAGGATTCAACAGAAAATTTTATTTAAAGGACATTTCTTCATATATTCAAGCGTTTATACTATAGACACTCAATAAATGTGTGTTTAACACATGTATTTGATCACAGATGGGTATGAACAACAACAGCAACAACAACCAAAAAAAAAAGTCAGCAAATCAATGCTTTTTTATGACTTTGAAGGGACCATGAAGAATCATTCAAGGTAGTTACTTGATTGGATGTGGCTATTTAGGGTGAGTGAGGATAAGTAATTTGCTCAAACTGGGTGACAATAGGGGCAAGTGTAACTGAGTCTGCAGCCTCAAAGGCAGTACATGTCCATTACCCACAGAGTTCAGTCCCTGCAGACAATTATTTGACATCTAATGATGATATTTATATATAAATTTCATATCTATATCTCTTAAAGTTATAACTGTTTACTCTATATACACAGTCTTCACATGTTTCCTTTTATATTTGTTTTACATCATATATCAATTGCAAAGACATAAAAATTTCCTATCCCCATGTTGTCATAAAAAATATATATATATATATATATATATATATACATACACCTGTATGTTATATACTTGTATATATATAATGTAGTTAGATATGTACAGGTATATAATACAGATGTATCCATTCATGAAGTGCATATGAATTGATCTGCTTCTGGGTTCCCCATGGCACTTAAGAGACGTACTGACAGTTTTAAGAAATCAGTACAGATTTACGGCTTACAGGAACATGGCAGCGGGAGCAGAGGGCTCTCCCTCTCCACGTAGGCTGCCCCACAGCCATCTGCCCCGACAGAGCAACAGAAATCAGGGGCCCTGCATGGCCCAGACACTGTCACACGGCACGTCGGTGGCAGGACTGGAACTGGAACACAGGCCTCCTCACTTCAAGCACAGTTTATCATTTGGAACTTTTTACCCCAAAGATACTTCTGGTTATCTTTTCTTAGGAAAGAATTTGCTTTCCCACCTGAACTGTAATCTCCTGAGGCCAGAGGTAAATTTACTCTATACACAGCTGCTCCCCACCCACCCCCAACATATTTATAACTAACTTGCTCACACTATTTTTTTTTTCTTTTGCTGCACTGCATGGCATGTTCAATCTTAGCTCCCCAGCCAGGGATCAATCTCATGACCTTTGCAGTGCAGAACCCTAACCACTGGACCACCACGGATTCTTGCCCCACCCATACTATTAATAAATAAAGAAGTTATTAAGAGACCTTGAGAAGGTGATGGTTTTAAACCCCCCATGAAAAGATGGTGTGTAATTCTCTCCTTGACCACAGGCAGCCTTAGCAACTCGCTTCTCCCGGCTAGGATGCAGAAGTGGTACTGTGTTCCTTGGCAGGCTAGGCTAGCAAAGGTGGTCAAGCCTCAGCTGGCTCTGTTTGTCCTTCTCTCAGGACATTTGTCTTATGAAGTCCTTGCCAATATGTGGGAAGTCTGGCTGCCTGAAACCACCATCCTGGAAAGACCACAGACAGAGGCCATGTAGAGATACAGAGTGATGCCCCAGAAGGCTCACCACAAAGGCCCCAGCTGTGGTGGGTATTACCAGCATCACCCCCCAAACAGGAGTGGTAATTCCAGCCCTCAGCCTTTGAGACACAACAGCTAATGGTGAGCGGAGCAGAGATGAGTCTTCTCCCAGGTGCTGGCCTAAAGCCTTGACCCACAGAAATGATGGGCATAATATAGGGTTTGTTTCACACTACTAACTTTTGGGGGGTATTTTGTTACACAGAATTAGATAAGCAAAGCAGATAGTTCAATGATACTGGTAATAAATAACCATTTTAATAACCAATGTAGGTTTTCTGTTCTTATCATTGCATTCTGTCTTCTTTCTGGGCAATACATAAAATTAAATTTTTTATTAAAACTAATTTACTACTTTTACTGAAACAATTAGTTAAGTCTTGGAAAGCATTGTAGAATTCAAGGCCTAAAGAATTAATATAGTGAAAATGAGTATACTACCCAAAGCAATCTATAGATTCAATGCAATCCCTATCAAACTACCAATGATATTTTTCACAGAACTAGAACAAATTATTTCACAATTTGTATGGAAGTATAAGAAACCTCAAATAGCCAAAGCAATCTTGAGAAAGAAGAATGGAACTGGAGGAATCAACCTGCCCGACTTCAAGCTCTACTACAAAGCCACAGTCATCAAGACAGTGTGGTACTGGCACAAGGATAGAAATATAGATCAATAGAACAAAATAGAAAGCCCAGAGATAAACCCACGCACCTATGGGCACCTTATCTTCGACAAAGGAGGCAAGAGTATACAATGGAGAAAAGACAATCTCTTTAACAAGTGGTGCTGGGAAAACTGGTCAACCACTTGTAAAAGAATGAAACTAGAACACTTCCTAACACCATACACAAAAATAAACTCAAAATGGATTAAAGATCTAAATGTAAGACCAGAAATTATAAAACTCCTAGAGGAAAACATAGGCAAAACACTCTCTGACATAAATCACAGCAGGATCCTCCATGACCCACCTCCCAAAATATTGGAAATAGAAGCAAAAATAAACAAATGGGACCTAATTAAAATTAAAAGTTTTTGCACAACAAAGGAAACTATAAGTAAGGTGAAAAGACAGCCTTCAGAATGGAAGAAAATAATAGCAAACAAAGCAACAGACAAACAATTAATCTCAAAAATATACAAGCAACTCCTGCAGCTCAATTCCAGAAAAATAAACGACCCAATCAAAAAATGGGCCAAAGAACTAAACAGACACTTCTCCAAAGAAGACATACAGATGGCTAACAAACACATGAAAAGATGCTCAACATCACTCATTAGAGAAATGCAAATCAAAACCACAATGAGGTACCATTTCACACCAGTCAGAATGGCTGCTATCCAAAAGTCTACAAGCAATAAATGCTGGAGAGGGTGTGGAGAAAAGGGAACCCTCTTACACTGTTGGTGGGAATGCAAACTAGTACAGCCACTATGGAGAACAGTGTGGAGATTCCTTAAAAAACTAGGAATAGAACTGCCATATGACCCAGCAATCCCACTGCTAGGCATACACACCGAGGAAACCAGAATTGAAAGAGATGCGTGTACCCCAATGTTCATCGCAGCACTGTTTACAATAGCCAGGACATGGAAGCAACCTAGATGTCCATCGGCAGACAAATGGATAAGGAAGCTGTGGTACATATACACAATGGAATATTATTCCGCCATTAAAAAGAATACATTTGAATCGGTTCTATTGAGATGGATGAAACTGGAGCCCATTATACAGAGTGAAGTGAGCCAGAAAGAAAAGCACCAATACAGTATACTAATGCATGTATATGGAATTTGAAAGATGGTAATGGTAACCCTATATGTGAGACAGAATAAGAGACACAGATGCATAGAACAGTCCTGTGGACTCTGAGGGAGAAGGTGAGGGTGGGACGTTCTGGGACAATAACATTGAAACATGTATATAGTCATATGTGAAGCGGAACACCATTCCATGTTTTATGCATGGGACGGATGCTCAGGGATGGAGCGTTGGGATGACCCAGAGGGATGGGAGGGGGAGGAAGGTGGGAGGAGGGTTCGGGAGGGGGAGCACATGTGAACCCATGGCTGATTCATGTCGATGTATGGCAAAAACTACTACAATATTGTAAAGTAATTAGCCCCCAACTAAAATAAATAAATAAATAAATTTAAAAAATAAAATAAAAATAAAAATAAAAGTGTTACTTGCCGGGAGCCAGCTCACGAGATCCCACCCATGACAGAGTCATGAGGTAAAGGGCTGATTGAGCACAGCTTCTCAGCCCTCAGGAATTCTCGGAGGGCTGCCCCAGCACTCACCTTAAAGATGATATCTGTCTTTCTGATGTTTGCTACAATAAACCACTTCTTATTTTCTGAAAAAAAAAAAAAAGAATTAGCTTCTGTTGTCATGTTATCATAACTACCTTTTCCACAATCCCTGGCTTGCTCTGAGCAGCCTCTGTGCTGAGCAGTGTACACAGATCATCTCAGAACACACGTCTCACACACACCTCGCTGATAGGTACGAAGGCCATGTGTCTCATTTAAACGTTGACAACACCTCTGGAAGGCTAGTGCTACCATTATCCTGGCTCCACAAAGAGGAAATTGAGGTAGAGAGGTGTTGATTTCTCTCAGAATCAGAACCAGGAATTGAATCCATTTATGAGTGACTCTTCATCACATATAGGCTCCGTCTCATTTTGATCTCAGGCCATCCAGTGAAGTTCTTTGAAGCTCAGTTTGATCATCTGTAAAGTGAAGTTATTATAAGAACCTCATAAGAACCATATAAGAAAATAGAAGTTATTCGTTATAAACAAATCTATATCAGCACTTATATTCAACTAGATTTAGAATTCTACTTCTCAAAAGGCTTCCCAGTTAATAAGTATTTAATCTGTTATTGTTGCCAACCTATTGTTAAAAAGCCCATAAAACAGATTCATTTCAGTGATTTATGTGCTTTGTTCAAATGAATTTGAAGGAAAATGCTGTTTCTTGAAGCATGACTTAAAAGCATCTTTAGTTTCTGATGAAAGCTTTCATTATTCAAACCCTCTGGAAATAAGAAATCATCCAGAGCAGTAGTTTTCAGTATTTGATATTTGAGGACCTAGGGGTTCTTCCCCCAGAGCTGTTCTCTTTAAATCTATCTTTTTTTTTTCTATCTAGTACAGGAGGAAATGATATCATATGTGCTTTTGTTTCTGGGGAGAGAAGTGATAGCTTTTATTAGAATCGCAGAAGAATTCAAGACTCAGAAAAGGTCAAGAGCCACTATCCTAGAACATAAATAGAAAAGGAAGAGATGTGAAATGTCATCTTCTCCAAGCATCCGACTGAAAATTAAACCTGTCCAGTCTGTGCTGGCACTTTCACAGTGTGTGCCCCTCTCCCAGGCCTCCGATTCCATTTCTGTGAGATGCAGACACTTGGAAAGAAATCATTTTCCTGGAATTTCATGCTACCCTTGGACTGAATCCAGTACCTACAACACTTAGCACGTGGCATTTACAAGGCTAAATTCTTATTCTCATTCTCATCCTTAGAATATTTGAAGGCAGGTATCATGCTCTCCTCTATTCCTTCCCAATTCCTCCAACTTTCTCAAAAGAGCCTCCTGAGAGGACAGCATACCCTGCATATCACCAACTCAATGTTACAACAGGGGTCTAGCATTGTCCTCCTCATTGGTCCCAGGACTGTACTAACACAGCCTGAGGCTGAATGTGCTTTAACAACTCTATGGCTTTGAACCTAGAATTCTAGCATTCTGGGTAATTAAGACCTGACATTTCCCCAAACACTTCATTACCCGGATATGTCAATAAATGAATGAATGAATGAACACAAATTAAAAGAGCTTGAGCATTTAAGGGTCAGCAAAGAGGGTTCTAAATAAATAAGAAAATAGCTGTTTTATCCTCATATCCCTTAAGTCAAAAAAATGAAATAGACAGACGGGTAGTGTGGAAACTCTGGTTGTAGATCCAGGTTGGAAAAGGGAAAGAGGGGATTCCCACAGAACCAAATAAGAAAAAACTTTTCATGACTCATCTAGACACATAATGATTTTTTAAAGGAATCTCAACTTGCACCCATGTCCCCACCCACCCCCAAACACACACAGACACACTCACCTTAACACCTCCAACATTCCTTGCATAATAGAACATACTCCACACTGAGGAGCCAAAATGTGTCCATTTTTGTGAGGTAAAACAGAATGTTCTAGCTTGGAAAAAAAGAATAAAAGATTGACACAGTTTACAGGCAGCAAATAATGATATTGTGACTTGACAAAACTCTGAAATGAAACTTTTGGCAATATGAATTCCGTCTCCTTGTGAAAGTATTTTAATTAAAAATTAATATACTCTCCAGGTTCCTTTCAGTTGTATCTTGATCAAGCTATTCTGTCTTCTTTTCCCTTCTAAGGCAGATTTCTCTTTACTCCTCTTCCCATTTCTCTGGTATTACAACAATTTGAGGAACACATCAAGCTCATGACCATCTCTTGCTTCATGCAGTCCTGCCCTGTTATGTGTCTGTTTCCCACAGGCAAAAAAGGAATGCATGAACCATTTCCCTCTGATATAGATTTACTAAAAAATTTAACCATCTAGTTGGCCATGTTGCCAGAAGTGTGTCCACTCCAGAGATCTTAGTGCCACTGTGCCCAGGACCAGAGAGTCACAGCCACCTAGCGACTCCAGCAAAGAGGCCAGAGGCCCCAGACACTCAGCAACCACAAGCTGGGCACCACTTCTACCATCACCCAACCAGCCAATTCCTATGATGCTGGTTGGTGTGCTTCTAACCTCATTTATTTTGAATAGGTAATATCTTCACATGGCAAAAAGTCAGAAGATGCAAAAGGACCTAATCTTTGTCCCCAGCCACTGAGATTCCCTGTCTCAAAGTAACCGATGTTCTTGTGCTTCCTCACAGATATATTTCATGCCAATATGAGCAAATACATAATTTTTACACAAATACGAGCACTGCATACACACTCTCCTGCACCTCAGCTTCCCACATTTAACTACTGGATACCACATGACATCATCAAACAGGCAAAGCAACAGCAGGTGGTTTCCTGGAAACCATGTAAAGAGCTTCAGGAAGGTGGGTGTGCTCAGCGGTGCGAAGTGCTTCAGTGAGATGAAGACTGAGAAATGACCGCTGGGTCTGGGGAAAAAAAGGGGGGGGGCGCCATTTATGACTTTGGCAAGAGCTGTGACTGGTGAATGGTGGAGGCCATACCTGAATGAAGTGGATTCCAGAAAGAATGGAGGAGAGCAGGTGTGGACAGCTCCATGAGACAGATTCACCCCAGCCAACGCCTAAGGAAGAGGATCAAGGCTGTCACGGGGGTCATGAGAGGGATACTTCTAAGACAAGAGAAATGAGGAACGGTTCTTACAGTAAGAAGACTGAACGATGCAGAATAAGAAGAGAAAATTACAGGAGCTCTGTCCCAGGCAGCTGAGGGGAGGGAGTTCAGGACACACTGGAGAGGTCTGGCCCACAGTCAGCGTGTAGATGGCTCACCCAACACAACAGGCAGGAAAACCAGGCAGGAAGGTAGGGGTGTGGACGCAGACACAGGAGAGTCATCTGCCACAGGCTTCCAAATGGTCGTTTTATTTTTTTAATTATTTTTTTTAAATTTTATTTATTTACGTCTGATTGTGCTGGGTCTTCATTACTGTGCAGGCTTTTCTCCAGTGCAGACAGTGAGGGCTACTCCCCAGTTGCAGTGCGCAGGCTTCTCGCTGTGGCGGCTTCTCATGTTGTGGAGCACAGGCTCTAGGGCGCACAGGCTTCAGTAGTTGTCACACATGGGCTCGGTCGTTGTGCTCCCAAGCTCTAGGGCACAGGCTCTCTGGTTGTGGTGCACGGGCTGAGTTGCTCCGCAGCATGTGGGATCTTCCCAGACCAGGGATCAAACTCTTGTCGTCTGCATTGGCAGGCAGACTCTTTACCACTACACCACCAAGGAAGCCCCCAAATGGTCACTTTAAAAAGCAGGCAGGAGGTGTAGGAGAGTTTTACAGGGGAGTCTTTATCCAGAGGAGGAAGAGAACAAACTGATGGGAGAGCTGAAGACCCCAAGGGTCCAAGCAAACTGAGTGTTAAGTTTGTGGTTCAGAACATAAAGTAGTGAACTGGGATTTGGGGTTAGCAGATGCAACTATTACAAATAGAATGGATAAACAACAAGGTTCTACTGTATAGCAAAGGGAACTATATTCAATATCTTGTGACAAACCATAATGGAAAAGAATATTAAATGCATATATATACAGCAGAAACCAACACAACATTGCAAATCTATACTCCAATAATTTTTTTAAAAAGAAAACACCCATCTAGTGAAAGCTATGGTTTTTCCAGTAGTCATGTATGGATGTGAGAGTTGGACCATAAAGAAAGCTGAGTGTTGAAGAACTGATGATTTTAAACTGTGATGTTGGAAAAGACTCTTGAGAGTCCCTTGGACTACAAGATCAAACAAGTCAATCCTAAAGGAAACCAGTCCTGAATATTTATTGGAAGGACTGATGCTGAAGCTCCAATACTTTGGCTACTTGATTCAAACAACTGACTCATTGGAAAAGACCCTGATGTTGGGAAAAATTGAAGGCAGGAGGAGAAGGGGACAACAGAGGATGAGATGATTGGATGGCATCACCAACTTGGTGGACATGAGTTTGAGAAAGCTTGGGGAATTGGTGATGGACATGGAGGCCTGGTGTGCTGCAGTCCATGGGGTGGCAAAGAGTTGGACATGACTGAGCAACTAAACTGAACTGAACTGATATATATACCTGAATCACTTTGCTGTACAGCAGAAATTAACACAGCATTGTAAAGCAACTGTATTTCCAACAAACAAAGAACATAAAGTGAGATCAGTCAGGATGTGTGTGTTTCTCACCCACAGGAATATACACATTCAGGTGAAATGTTTAACTCTGTCTGGGGCCTGGTGTTTTGGTAGATGTGTCCAACAGTGTGGTGGACAGAATAAAAGACATGCTCCAGGATTCTAAGTCCCTGGTGTGAGCAGGACCTGTGGATGCAGTAGTTATATTATGCTTTGTAGCAAAGATGAAAAGATTTTGCAGGTCCCTAATCATATACCTGTGTGCTAGTCACTCAGTCATGTTTGACTGTTTGTGAACCCATGAATTGTAGCCCACCAGGCTCCTCTGTCCATGGGATTCTCCAGGCAAGATTACTGGCATCAGATCCTTAGAGCTCATCAAGGGATTATCCTGGGTGGGCCGAGCTCATCAGCAAGCCTTCTAAGTTAGAAGGGGCTCAAACTGCATGAGTCCTGCAGCAGCCAGAGGTGAACCCTGCATGTTTGGAAGAGGATTCAGAAGGCAGCCCCTGCCGATTCCTGGCTGGATGCAGGGTTGCCAGGAAAGGACCTGGCTAGGGGATGCGGGGAGGTTGACTGGACTCCAGATGCTTGGAAAATGCGTGATACCATATAGGTGTTATTCTGAGTCCTGAAGTCTGTGAGAATTTGTTATTGCAGCATAGATAACTATCTATGTTACATATAACTGATTTACTTTGATGAACAGCAGAAACCAACACACCATTGCAGCAGACAGAGCAGCAAGAGAATCTACAGATTTGGAGAGGACGAAGCAGGCTTCCTTCCTTCACAGGCTATGACAGGGTGAGAAGAGTGCCCTGAAACCCTTAATTAAGAGATGAGGCTTCAGTGTTATTTTAAATGACACCAAAATCCTAAGAAATGTTCTCAGGTTGAAATGCATCACCAGTTCCATGGTGCACTTGTTTTTCCTTTGAGCCCAGCTATTCCCATGTGCAGTTTTTCAACTTAATGGGCATCAAAATTTTCAGAACAAAATTATATTTAATCCAAATAGTAAAACTATCCCATTACAGTATTCAAGAGAAAGAGTGGAGAGTAACATATGGAAAAAAACAAAAACAAAAAGGTTGGAAATCATTTGCACAAGCCTTTAGTTAATAAATACATAATGCAAAATGAAGTTTCCTATCTCGATACCATGCAACTGTTCATGTGCTGTTATGTGGAATTTTATTTGCATTTTTAATAATGGAAACGATGCAAAGAGGCAGGATTCTTTAGTAAACAGCATTTCCCTTAGTGATAGCTGAGTATTATCTTTTGTTACATTCTTGCTGTTTTTTTCCAGAGCTAGTCTTCATACCACTACAGAAAAGAGTTCATTGAGTGCTTGTTGTCTGCCTTTGGCTGTTCTTCACTATCTATTGAATCTATGATTACAAGGAACCAGCAAAAATATAAAACAGGAAAGATAACAAATGAAAAAAACTAACTGGGCAGATACCAGATTGGTTGGCTCTAAACTATTGCTTGTGAACAATTAAGAGAGCTCTGCATTAATTCATCAATATGAATATTAAGTATCAATACAACTATCCTTTTGGAGGGTTTTCTATGAGCTCTAACCTTTGGGTCTGGGTGTTACCTCTGAACAGCAAAACCAGACCTAGAGGGAGACTTTTTGACAAAGTTGATTCTAGCCTCATCTTTTTTTAATTGAACAAAAGATTCTTTAAGTTTTACAGTGATTTATAATCTTCAAAATATTCACACACATGATTTCATATAATCTCATAATAACCATTTTTTATCCTCAACCCTTGTTTCCCCCGCTTCCCTCTCCCCAGTGGTAACCACTAGTTTCTTCTCTATATCTGTGAGTCAGCTTCCTTTCTGTTTTATTCACCAGTTTGTTGTATTTTTCAGATTTCACACGTAGGTGACATCATATACTATTTGTCTTTCTCTGATTTCTCCTAGTATAATGCCCTCCACGTCCATCCATGTGGCTGAAAATGGCAACATTTCCTTCTTTTTCATGCCAGTCTACTACTCAAAGTGCTTCTTCACTTGGGTTCCAGGACACCCTGGTGTGAAAAGTTCTGTGAAGAAATAGAGTGGATCCAGGGGTAGAGCGTGAGCAGCTGTAGCACAGCAACACTGGCAGAGGGGTTGTGTTCCTTCTGGAGGGAGAACCCGTTGCCTGGTCTTTCCAGTTCCAGAGCTGCCTGCCTCCTTTGGCTCGTGGCCCTTCATCCATTTGCAAAGTGCATCATTTCCCAATCTGGTTCTATTGACACATCTCCTTTTTCTGACTTATCCCCCTACAGCCCCCTTATAAGGACCTAGGGGATAGACATTGAGCCCAGATGGATATTTCAGAATACTGTCTATCTCAGGGTCCCTAACTTAATCATATCTGTCATATACAATACAGGGATTAGGACGTGAACATCACTGGGGAGGCAGGGACAGGAGGTTTATACTCTCTACCACACTTTCTCAAGATCAGTTAGCTAACAAGCAGCAAAGATGGAGTTTAAACTTGGGCTTTTTTGACTCCACAGTGAAAATTCTATGGTTTGTGCTACCCTTTAAGCCAACACATATGCCTACATACCCAGTCCTCAGAAAGTCACATAGGAAGATTCTGGGTCTGAAGTCAACCGAAGACTCCAAGGAATAAATACTCATATTGTACCAAGGATGGCAGCCCTGGGGTTCCTTATCCACCAAGTTACTCTGTAACAATACATTACAAGCAATCCCTACCTCTCCAGAAGAGGTTAATGCATAGAGTCTGCTCTAGACGCACAAGTGCTTCTCACTGATAAAGATCTCATGAAGTTGATAAAGGGAATTACTCTTAGCACTCTAGACTATGTGAAAGAATAATAATATGAATAATACTACCATTTTCTGAATGCTCTCATTGCCTCAGTTCAGTTCAGTCACTCAGTCGTGTCCGACTCTTTGTGACCCCATGGACTGCAGCATGCCAGGCCTCCCTGTCCAGCACCAACTCCCAGAGCTTGCTCAAACCCATGTCCATTGAGTCGGTAGTGCCATCCAACCATCTCATCCTCTGTCATCCCCTTCTCCTCCTGCCTTCAATCTTGTCCAGCATCAGGGTCTTTCAAATGAGTCAGTTCTTCACATCAGTTAGCCAAAGTATTGGAGTTTTAGCTTCAGCACCAGTCCTTCCAACAAATATTCAGGACTGATTTCCTTCAGGATGGACTGGTTGGATCTCCTTGTAGTCCAAGGGACTCTCAAGAGTCTTCTCCAACACCACAGTTCAAAAGCATCAATTCTTTGGCGCTCAGGTTTCTTCACCGTCCAACTCTCACATCCATACATGACCACTGGAAAAACCATAGCCTTGACTAGACATACATTTGTTGGCAAAGCAATGTCTCTGCTTTTAAATATGCTATCTAGGTTGGTCATTACCTTCTTTCCAAGGAGTAAGCGTCTTTTAATTTCATGGCTGCAATCACCATCAGCAGTGATTTCGGAGCCCCCAAAAATAAAGTCTGACACTGTTTCCACTGTTTCCCCATCTATTTCCCATGAAGTGATGGGACCAGATGCCATGATCTTAGTTTTCTGAATGTTGAGCTTTAAGCCAACTTTTTCACTCTCCTCTTTCACCTTCATCAAGAGGCTCTTTAGTTCTTCTTCACTTTCTGCCATAAGGGTGGTGTCATCTGCATATCTGAGGTTATTGATATTTCCCCCAGCAATCTTGATTCCAGCTTGTGTTTCTTCCAGCCCAGCATTTCTCATGATGTACTCTGCATATAAGTTAAATAAGCAGGGTGACAATATACAGCCTTGACGTACTCCTTTTCCTATTTGGAACCTGTCTGTTGTTCCATGTCCAGTTCTAACTGTTGCTTCTTGACCTGCATACAGGTTTCTCAAGAGACAGGTCAGATGGTCTGGTATTCCCATCTCTTTCAGAATTTTTCACAGTTTATTGTGATCTACTCAGTCAAAAGCTTTGGCATAGTCAATAAAGCAGAAATAGATGTTTTTCTGGAACTCTCTTGCTTTTTCGATGATCCATCGGATGTTAGCAATTTACCTCACTTAATTCTTAATACAACCACAACTAATGGGAATTATCATTTTTTGATAAAGAAATTGATATTTATACATTTTGAGTGAATTACCATAAGCTGTAAGTGAAGGGAAAGGGTGCAAAGACTGATCTTCTTGCCTCCAAAATCCATATTCTCTTCTATTAACCCAAATACCTTCCCAAGCAAATAGCGATTTCCTATTGAACTCTGTTCACAACCAATCACTAAAGGGAAAAAACTGAAATGTGTATTGCACTAGTAAATAGCTTTCTGGAATTTTTTCTTCGGCAAACTTCAAAGGTAAGACAGTGACTTGTGCAGCCGTTGAAAATAACAGAATCCTTTACCCCTCATGCAGGTTAGCATAGTTCCCAGAACAGTATAGATACCTGGTAAATATTTGGTGAAAAGTAGTGAATAAATCGGAGAAGCCAATGGCACCCCACTCCAGTACTCTTGCCTGGAAAATCCCACGGACGGAGGAGCCTGGAAGGCTACAGTCCATGGGGTCGCTAAGAGTCAGAAACGACTGAGAGACTTCACTTTCACTTTTCTCTTTCATGCACTGGAGAAGGAAATGGCAACCCACTCCAGTATTCTTGCCTGGAGAATCCCAGGGACGGTGGAGCCTGGTGGCTGCCATCTATGGGGTCGCACAGAGTCAGACACGACTGAAGCAACTTAGCAGCAACAGTGAATAAATTTAGATGCAAATTTTCAACATTTTCAGAAGATGAGATATTATTCATTTCTTCTATGAGATCACATGGGATTTAGTTAGGGGAAGAGCAGATAACTCCAGCTAGTACACTAATAGCAGGATTCCTCAACAAAGCAGGGAAGGGATGCTCGTCATTGCAGGGCTCCACACCCCAATGGGAGTGATGGTTTTTAAAGAATTAGTTGTAGGGCCATGACCACCGATGCACACTAAGTTAAAGCTTACAAATCCTTTAACGCTTACCAACTGATTCCCCAAGGCGCTCCCCCACACACCACCTTTCATCCACTCAAGATCATACTAACATACACTGATCCCTACAAAGAGACAGGCTCTGTTCCGAATTCTAGGAATACAAAGGTGATCAGGAATCAGTCCCTGCTCCCAAGAGGGCAGAAACAGTAGCAGGAGAAAGATACATGAAATGAACGTACTAAAGTATTATAGGAACTGTGCATTTTTTCCATGTACAGTGAGGAGCAGCTCAGAAATGGAACAGTAAATTCTACCTAAGGAGAGGAGAAGTGGGACCAGGAAAGGCTTCAGGAAAAATAAGCTTTTAAGGACTGGATAGGTGCTCCTGATTTTGGAGGAAAGGGTAGGAGACAGGAGGACAAAAAGGAATGTTTCCAGATAGAAAGAATTACATGAGTAGAGGTGCAGAGGGATTGAACCACAGTGTTTAAGAAAAAAAGTTAAAACAGGTTGGTTTAGTGCCTACTTTTCACTGTGAAGAAATGGCCATCAGTCAAAAATGTAATTCGACTCTACACAAAAAACGTGTATTCTGCCTCCCTTGCCTGCTGTCGGCCACCGGCGTGGCCTCAGCTGCAAGACCCTGTGTGGATTTTGGGGGCCACACCTGCTGCTGGACAAGCACTTGGCAGAACCTCTGCTTCAGCAGCCCCAGCGCTGCACCTGGGCCAGGTCTCCCACTTCTCTGCCCATCAAGGAACAGGTGAAGCCTCCCCACTCCTGCCTTGGCACCTTCCAGTGGCAGCCTTCTTTTTCCCCCTCCAACTGTCTCCTTCTAATCCCACTTCTATGTTATCTCTTCAGTGGAACCTTCCAAGTAGCTAATGTGTACCTAGCTGGCATCTCTCACGTGAGCCAACAGAACTAATTGAGGTCGGAGTGGAAAAACAAGCAGACATTTGATGCATCGCTGCGCTAAAACAAAACGGTCTCTGGGAGTTTTGTC
This sequence comes from Okapia johnstoni, assembly GCA_024291935.2. Taxonomy (NCBI): domain Eukaryota; kingdom Metazoa; phylum Chordata; class Mammalia; order Artiodactyla; family Giraffidae; genus Okapia; species Okapia johnstoni. The sequence continues at coordinate 63,949,177 of CM044322.1, forward strand.
TGTGTGTCCTTCCCTAGTCCATACACCTTAGAGATAAGAATGTGAGGTAAGTACTTAAGGGATGCTTGAGTGCTTGAACCGTGTATACTTCCCCTAATTTTATATTTATTTTGTTCCCATCACTTAATCTACACAGAGAAGCCCACAGTAGAGAAATCCTCTATGAAACAGCATGTAAGCAAATGATTACAAGTTTGACTTGATGTACTTTCACGTCTGTATTGCAAGCTTCTCCAGGGATAAGTATCTTGGAAAGACAGTATTTGCAAGTTTAAATGTCAAATTAAGTTCAAAAATAGCCCACTGGAGTGTTTCCCTCAGGCAAAGCAAATCCCACTGTAAGCTCAACACGTCAGGAGTGTGCACAGTTTAAAACAACGGCAGATAACGCCACAATAAAACCCCAAACACTGGCAGCCTATGAAGATTTATGATTTGCCATGTATTCGGAGAGCCTATTTTCAGCACTTTTTCCCGAACAAGGGGACTTTCTGCATTTGCAAAAAGCTATCCTGGATAATCATCAGAAAGGAAACAGCATGAGTAAAGATATCCAAAAATAGTTTTAACAATGCTAATCTTAAAAAAAGTAATTAAATATTCACATTTCATTACCACCCACATTTATGGTCTCCCTGTCTTTCCTTTTCAATGCCCAAATGTCTATATACCTCTTAAAAACCACAGTATCCATCACTTTGGTCTTCAGCACTCTAGTCCCCTAGAGTTAGGGAGAATCTGAAGTATCGTTTCATCCAACCCTTCCTGTTTCTCTTGGCTGAACTACACTGCATGTGGGATCTTAGTTTCCCAACCAGAAATAGAACCCATGTCCCCCTGCATTAGAAGCACAGAGTTTTCACCACTGGACCACCAGGGACGTCCTCCAATCCTTCCATTTAACTCGTGACCAATTTGGCAAATTGTACGGAGAATCTGCTAACTGAGAGGCAATGGACCAAGGCTGGAGGAGAAATGCTGACATGAAAACTACATGATTCCATGGTTCATTTAACAAAGGTAATTTTATTTCTATGTTAAAGAAGTTTTACATTTATTTGAGGAGACTGATAAAATAAGAATAAAGCAGAGAAGAGTAACTGTAAAAAGACTGATTCAAACTAAGAGCAATGCAGAGATGAAGGAAGTTAGTTTAACTGATGGCGTGTTGCAGGGATTTGGAGTAGGTGTGAAGCGTAGATATATTTTCACTAGATGTCAGTTATTTTCCATAAATGGAATAGTGTTGGTAAAAGGTCATAAAGAGTAAAGAATATTTATTAGCTCATGCAAAACAGACATCCAGAGACGGGTGCTTGCAGGATATGTTAATTCCGTGGCTTATCAGATTCATCAGGGAACCTCTTCTCCCATTTTTCTCTATTCTGCCACACTCAGTACGTTGGGTTCAATCTCCCCTTCATGTCACAAGGTAGTCTCTGCCATTCTTTGCCTCACTCCAGATAACCCAGCATCCAAACAAGAGAGGCTGTTTAATCCCTGGGTCTCCTTCTGAGAATGAAGAGATCCTTCCCAGAAGTTCTGAAGCTGACTTCACATTAGCTAGAACTAGATTATGCACTCATCCCCAAATCAATCTCTGACAAGGAAATAGGATTACCAAAACTAATTGGGATTTTACAATTGAGTCACAGACGGCTAAGCGAACATCCAAAGTTGGTACTTTCTATTAAGGGGGAAAGGAGAATGACTTCTGAGAAGGCACAGTGCTGAGTGATCAGAGTTATTCCCAAAATCAGGGTCCGGGAGCCAATGCACTCCTTCTCCCTCTTTGGAAAATGGCTCATACACAAAGGCTGAAGAGGATGAAGACTGGGGGGTCCCTCTAGGCAACAAGAGGCCTGGTTTAACAGACAAAGGTTTGGGACTGCCCTTTACATCCTACTCAAACCACCAGGCCATCAGGTGCATTCGAGAGAGGGGGGCAGAGGGAGGAGGCAGTTCAAGGGGCAAGCACAGGTAAAAAAAACCTTTAGAGAAGATGTCTGGAGATAAAGTGGGCTTTTCTCTGCCTTCCTTCTGTTGCCAGGAGCTCCATCACCTCGTTAACCAATCTTGGATTCTCAGAGGGTAGGTCTTTCCCAATTGCATGGCTCTTACTGGCCACATAATGCTCAATACATATATTTAGAGAATTTCTTAAATCAGTTTATTATTTTCTCAATTACTGTATTTCATAGCATGATGTCAGAATTCCTACTACCTCAGAGAAGGTAATGTTTTGGTGAAAGTAACTGTTGCATCCTGCGTCACGGGCGTACCACCTGGGGCCCAAATCAATTTCCAAAATCATATGTTGCTGTGTTGTCATTTTAGTGAGGAAATGATGATGTTTTGTGAAACCACACTTTTTTTTTTCCAGCCATTGCTTTTTTCTTTATGATAAGAGGGAATTAGACACAAAAACAGAATGAATCATCATTCCATCACCACCACTTCCCTTTCACTTTCCTTCCTGTTTTCTCATTGGAGGCTACATGTCAGGTCACTGCTAGTCTCATTAGATTCTCAAACCAGGCTTAGATCAAAGTGCTGAGGAGATGTTTTGTCCTTTATTCAACTAATATTTATTCTAAACATTGTGCCAGAGAATTAAAAAATCCAAATAAGATACAACTATGCATTCCAATGAAGCAGCTGTTAAAAATGATAAAAGTACATTTATTGACATGGAAAGAGTTCCACAATAAATAAAAATATATAGGTGTAAACACTGTTGATTTTGATGTGTATGTATCTATCCAGGTATTTTTTATTAATTATTCAAATATATACATAGATACATTTGGGGATGGGGAGAGCTATTTTAAACAAACAAAAACACTTGACTGTAGTGATTTGTCTTCTATAGGCTGGTAGCAGTGGGAGTGGTGTAGATGATGATCAGAAGAGAGCAGACTCATGCCAGGGAGAATAAATCTCTATGCTACTTCCTTCTGCCTCTACAAACCAGGGCAAACTGGTCTTGCTAAGATTCCAATTATGTTAAAAGAAAGATTATAATTTTAGAACCTAGAATAGATTATTTTTGCCTAATATACTTTAGCTTTCCTGCAATGTACATTATTTGCATAAGAAAATCTTAAAGGATATAGTTCCTATCTTCAAGAAGCTCTTATAGAAAAGACGATAGAAACATTGCCACACAACATTACAGAGGATATATATATATATATATATGTGTGTGTATATATATATATATATATATATATATATATATATATATATATATTCATGAGAGCACAGAGGAAAAAGCCAGTAGCTCTACCTGGAGGTACCTAGAAAGGTTCCTCCTAGGATCCAGTCCTTGAATTAGGCCTTTTATTAATAAATCAAAGTCTCTCAGAGAGACGACTGAACATCAACACACAAAGGAGACTGATAATCCAGTAGGACTGGATCTTGGATGATGTATATGGAGATCCACATGGGGAGGGCTATTAAGTGGTTGGAAGAAGAGGCTGTAGTAGCAGATGGAAACCAGATAACAAAAACACAAGTTATCTTAAAAGTGGAGCCTTCATCCTAAACATGATGAAGAGTTACTGAAGACTACTCTTGCCTTTAACAAAAAAGTTAACACAATATTAAGAAGTTTTTAATGTTAATTTTTTTTTGCAATCATAGGACAAAGGACACAGAGCCCCATCTCTGTTCATAACCTGAAGCTGTAGGTCCTCTAGACTAACTCTTTCAGATTGGAGCAGTATGATCAATCCTGGGTCTCCTGCATTGCAGGTGGATTCTTTACCATCTGAGCTACCTGGGACGCCCTATCTGCAAAGCAAGTCTCCTGATTGGGGTCAATAGGTAATAAATTTTTCACTGGTCTAAGAAGCAATAAGAGAAATACGTATAACGTAATAAATTTTGTATAAATCTAAATCTAGTCAAAGCAAACCCCTGGATGGCATACTGCAGTCCATAGGGGTCACAAAGGGTCAGACATGACTTAGTGACTAAACAACAACAAATCTATTCAATTTTTAAACTTGTTTCTGATGTCTATCATTAGCAAAACAAAACTTAATCTTCTGTTGGCAGCCCCTAAGTTTTCTTTAGTTCCTCGATCATGAAAGAAAGCTTAAGTTCTGAGAACCACTAGACTGTAGTCTAGTTTCACTAGGCAGTGAAAATAGACCAAAAAAGGTGGGGAGGGGAGGATAAGTGAGCAAAAACACAGGAAAAGCAAGAGAGAAATCAGAGAAAGGAAATTCCAGTGGTCTAAAAGAAAGTGTGGAGATGAAAAAGGAACTAAATTTAATAACAAAGCATTTGTTCTCTGCAAGATTGGAATCAATCTTTTATTTAACAGAGACACAGTATATCCTTCTTTTAAATGTTTCATGCCAAATATCTAGTTTACATGTTTCTATTTTCAGGAGGATCATTGGAGCCTGAAATGCAAGAGAGGTATGTGGGTTAGTAGAACTGGCTATAAGGAAATTTTTTACCAAGTGAAACTTTATTCTTCCAGTTTTTAATACTGGGAAAAAAAACCCTCAGTAGAACATGTTGACAAGGAAGGAATTAAGATTATGTCTGGCTTGTGGAATGCAGAGAAATTGTATGTATTTGCTGGGAGTTTCACCTTATAATTCACTTATCCTCTGTATAATCTTCTTTTTCTCCAGGGTTGTTCTTGTCTCTGTCCTATAGTTAGTTTACTTGCAGGCACTTGTTCCTAGTCTGTCTCTTGAGTGGTTGTATTCTAGCTACCCACTTTCAGGCTTGCAAACCCCCAAGTCCTTACCCTGTCTTCTATGTGTATCTCTGCAGGGCACCCAGGCCCACAGACTCATTTAAGTTTGTTTACCTACTTTTCCTTCCAACAAAAAGCAATAAAGAAAATGATCTTAGCTCCATAATCCTCAACCCTGATTTACAGACTGAGGCATCCCATTAGTGGTTTTAATTTCAACCCTAACAATCAATTGTGTTTTGGCAGGATATCTCAAAGTTAAACATCATAAAACTAGGTTTAATGTCAACTTATTGCTGTATACATGGAAATATCCTTTTCATATTTCACTTTCCATATGTGTGTTAGATCATAATAAAAATTAAATCCATCTGTCTCTAGCAAATGTGTAGTACGTTTAGTTAAGAGACAAGAAGAATAGAAATTAGAAGGGCAGATTGAAAGACAGGTTAGAAAATGACAGATATAGATATTCAAATCAGACTTTCCCTTTTAAAGAACAAACATTTGGGTTTTATAAAATCCATCAATGTGTGTTTCCTTATAAATAACAAAAGAGGAGGAGAAAATTTAAAGCCACCATACAAATTTTTTTAAATGTTACATTTTTGCCAGGTAAGAAAATATTTTGAGTGTATGTCACTATTTTATTTATTATTCTTTTGGCCTCAAGGCTTTGAGATCTTAGGTTCCCCGACCAGGGATTTAACCTGGGCCCCTGGCAGTGAAAGCTAGAGTCTTAACCACTGGACTGCTAGGGAATTCCCTATGTCACTATTTTCTTCTTCACCATAATTATTTCTAACATACAAATAATTTATAAACATATTTTACCATCAATGGTTTCAATTTTTATAAGCATTTTTAGTAAAATATATAAATCTATCTTTAATTCTATTCAGCTTTTTCTACTCTACCTAAAAATATCTACAGTAAGAGTTGTTTGCATTCTTCCTCTTTGGGGTACATTTTAAGCAGTTAAAAATGAATCTAATTTCTCAATAATTCAGAGTATATATCACAAAGACATATAAATTAAGCACAGAGGCTTGCATTGAAAAAATATACCACTATACCATTTCTTAATTGAGGATTAATAATAAGTATCATTTAGAAAGTGTGTAATAGGTAGCTAAAAACTTCACACACATGTGTATACAGACACATACATACATAAATACAGACAAATGTAATTTTGTTTATTCTTTATAATGCCACTATGAGGTGGGTGCTTTTGATATCTCATTTTACAGATAAGGAAACTGAGATTTATTGAATGGCAGCACTGGTTAGTAAGAGGCAAAGTCAGAGACAAAATCTATCCAATTCTGAAATCCATTGACAATAGCCTGCTGCTGCTAAGTCACTTCAGTCGTGTCCGACTCTGTGTGACCCCATAGACGGCAGCCCACCAGGCTCCTCTGTCCCTGGATTTCTCCAGGCAAGAACACTGGAGTGGGTTGCCATTCATTTCCTTCTCCAATGCATGACAGTGAAAAGTGAAAGTGAAGTCGCTCAGTCGTGTCCGACTCCTAGCGACCCTATGGACTGCAGCCTACCAGGCTCCTCCGTCCATGGGATTTTCCAGGCAAGAGTACTGGAATGGGATGCCATTGCCTTCTCCTGACAATAGCCTAGGTAACTGTAAAACATGTAAGCAGACCGGTAGCCCTATAAATCATGATCATTCAGCTCAAAATGACAGCTAACACTGACAACCTTACTATAAATGCTCTAGTGAGAAAACACTTTCATTCTTTGCAAAGTCCATTTCACACCTCCTCAATGCCGGGCACTTAAGCATTGTATGTTCAGTCACTCAGTCATGTTCAACTCTTTGCACCCCATGGACTATAACCCACCAGGCTCCTCTGTTTATGGGATTTCCCAAGCAGGAATACTGAAGTGGGTTGTCATTTGGCACCCTAGGAGCCACTTATACATACATATTTAATAACAATAGTAATTATAGCAAGCACTTAAGACAACAACATGCTCCAAGTACTTTTCTCATCTTTATATATATCTAACTTATTTAATTCACACAACACATCTATGAGGTAGTTACTATTGCTATGCCCATATTACAGATGAGCAAACTGAGGTACAAAGAATTGAGGAAACCTGTCTTGGGTCACACAAGTAGTAAGTGGCAGAATTAGACTTCAAGCCAAAGCAGTTGTGGTTCCATAATCTATAGTCTAAATAAACAGATGAATGAACGAATCACAATGATTTTTGTCAACATAAATGAAAATGTATCACTTCTTTGATTTGTTTACTGCATGCAAAGTAAACATTTTAACATCTCAGCCCAACCTGTAAGGTCAGGTAGGATCTCCAGCTTCATCTTTTGTCTCACATTTTATGCCTCTCACGCCATTCTGATACAACAAATTTGCTTCAGTGTTTTTTTTTTCCCCAGTTTGAACCCTTCACATATGCTGTTTCTTCTCTCTGGAAAGTCATCCCTATATTCTTAACTGGTTAATTCCTATTCATCATTTAAGACTCCACCTAAATACAGCTTCTTGTGAGAAAGTTTCTCTGATATGCCAATATAACCCGATGTCTACTTTTGTTATAAAATCCAATAACATATAAAACAATCTCAAATTATGCTTGCCAGTGTGTATAGATCTAATTGTCTTTCTCTTTCCTTACCTTATAAACTTAAGGAGAGTAAAGGCTTTGCCTCTTTTTTTCTATATATAGCCTGTAATGGGTACTAGATAAAGGTTGCCGAAAGAGAGAAAGGAACTCAGTCAAAAGCATTATTCATAATGAATTTTCTTAATATTGTATGTGTATGTGAATGATTGAAAATTGTCAAATACATTTGACAAGCACTAACTTAAAAACCAATACATGTTGAAACAATATCCATCACAGTTTTGAGGAGCTAAGATTGAATATATAACAGAGAAAAAGAAAACTGACTTCATACTGGCTCTGTTTTTCCTTAACCTTTGTATTCTATTGCTTTTGCTACAAATTAATCACGAAAGGGATGTTGCCTATAGCTTAGAGTATACATAATGGTCCATTTCCTGAGATCCTGCCTCTCAGGCCTGAGTTAAGCTAAAATACCTTTGTTTAGTTCACAGGAAACATCCTGACCAGGCCTACCTGTGAATGGCTGCAGGAAAGAAGAAATAAACATATCTACTCCAGAGTTTGGCTGGAACCAGGAACTATTTGCAGTAACTTAACATCTTATTTATTTTACCTCCTCACCCCCTTCTGCTCTATAAAAGAAACTAGCATCAAACCCAGGCAAGATGGTTCACTGGGACACTAGTCCACCATCTTCTTTGTCTGCTGATTTTTCTGAATTAAGTCATCACTCCTTGCCTCAACAACTTATATTTTCAATTGACTGGCCTGTCGTGGGGTGAGCAGTACGAGCTTGGACTCTTAACAAATATGGTTATCAAGTCAAGGATGCAACCAAAACCAAGGCAGATCTACCTCCTCTTTTCTTCCTCACCATGTGAAAAATGAGGCTAAGCTTGTGACAAAAGCACACCCCATCTTCTTTGAGAAATATCTCCCCACCACCACCATCACAGGGCTCTGTCACAGTGTGAGCAAAGGACCATGTCAGGCCAGCCGGGGCCTCAGCACCTCTAGTAACCATGATTCATTCAGAGACAAGTCCAAGACCCTAACTGGTCAGTCCTCCAAGTGACTGCTGTGCCATTTCAAATAAGATGAATTTCTTCTTTACCTTTGGAGTCACAATTATGGGAGATTTTAAATTTAAGGCTGATTACTAGCCATCTTCCAAAATCATGTGGAGAAAATCTCTCTACACTACAACAGAACGAGGCCAAAATACTAGCAAGAACAGAAACAGAGATAAGAAATCAAGGAAACCTCTAGTCATGTAAGCCCTGGTATTCAAGTACCCAAAGTCAGCTGTCTCCCGGATTTCCCAGGTATATGAGCAAGTATTTCTTTTTGATAAAGTTGACTTGAGAGGCGCTGTTAATTACAGCCATATTCCCCATACATTCATCTTCCCAACCAGCTAACACTTCTAGTACTTGAAACCATAAGGTCCCACAGAGACCCATTTCAAGATCTACAGAGAACATAAGGTTGTCGGTTTGACTCAGGCTTATGGTGAGCTTACCCACAGTGCATAACAACAGGAAACCCTGTCCTAATCATAAAATCATACCGAGCCAACCAGAGGCAGGGAAAGTGAATATCCCTGAGGAAGGAAGCAAAAAGGAAGAAACTCACCCCATCTGGAACAGCTTCTGCACCCCTGTTATCGGCATTACAGGTGAGGCCCCTGGGGAAACATCACCTCAGTGAAGAGAATTTCACTCTATCAGGCCTGGCTTCCTTTCAAGAAGTGTGACTACAGAGGCTGCTGTTGGTTTGAACCTGAGTCTAGGTTATCACTATTTAAAATTTCACGAACAAGTAATCCTAAAATCGTCTTGTAACAGTTGGAATTTCACATGTTCGTGGGATAGAATTAGCTTGAGTGTTAGAAACTGAGGTCTTCATTTCATTTTATCCACAGAGTTCCTCAGTGCCTTGGAAGAAGAGGGAGAAACAGTACAGAGAACAAAGTTAAATGAGCTTCTAAACAGATTTTTTTTTAACTCATAGCGTAAGCAGCAGCTTGAAGGCTAAGTGCAGGCTCATCATAAAATGTGGGCTTTTTGACAAAGAATTCTATGTGTTTTAGGGTTTTTCATTCCAAGAGCTTGGTTTTCCAAAGAGAAATGGACTCAGGTCATATTAATTGTTGATATTTGGAGAACATTTACTGGAAGGCAGGTGCCACTGCTTCTTGTTTGACATAATTTAGCCTTTTTAGTGATCTATTGTCTTCATTTTGCTGATGAGAAATTACAGCTTAGATTATTTGTGCAAATTCACACAGCTGTGTAACCAAAAGCTTTCTCCAATATTTCCAGTTTCTCTACCTTTTCCAGAACCTCCAAACTGCCCACCAATCTTGGATCTCTCTAGGCAGCTCTTTCTGCCCCTGTGTACATCAGTGATTTTAAATCCTTGTTACTCTGTATAAAATCTCTACCCTAGACTTAGCCATTTTGTTCTACTCTCTGGGAGGTTCCTCAACTTTATTTTCTATTTCTTTTATACCACTTTCTAAAATTTAATGAACACTTTCAATTTCCAAAAGCACTCTTGTTCTATGAATTTCCTCAACCACGGCATCCTTAATTCCTCCTGTAAGGATACTTATTAGAACGTATTTGTGTTTCTCTCTTGTTCCTTGTCTTATTGAAAGGCAAGTACATATGCCTGACCCACAATGAGGCCAAACAATACCAACACGTTGGAGTTTAGAGCAGAGAAAGGATGAGGAATGGCACAGGCCTTAAAACCCCCAAACTCCTGGAAAGCTCTCAGCTAAGTCCGTTTGTTCTGGAAGTCAAAGGGTCAGGAAGGCAAACAAGCGTTACTCTCTGTTCTAACAAGGAGTTGTAAAACATCTCCCCCTGAGGTTGTGGTCCTGGCTGAGAGGAGGCAGAGCTAAGCAGCTGCCTGCTAAGAGGGTGGGAGGTTAACAGAGTGCTGCACTGCGGCCTCCTGAGGACTGCACTGGGCCTGCGCTCTACGGAGACTTACTAGAATGTGTGTTTCTCATTCGTTCCTTTCACTATATTCATTCATTTTCCACTGGTATTGGAGTATTACCTTGGATGTGGGGTGATCACTTATTCTTTGTTCATATTTGAATGTAAGTGGAGCTGAAGATGGAAGGCGAACCGGATTTGAGGAACGGGTGCTAGATAGACATTTGAGACCGGACATAAAACATCCTCCTTTCTGACTCTATTATACTGGGTTGGCGATAAGTTCGGGTTTTTCCCATAAGATGTCAAGATAAACCACAAAGAATTTTTGGGCCAGCCCAACAAGAGCTTAGGAAGGCTTAAGGAGACGCAGTTGTGCTTAAAGATTACACCGTTGTCCCACCTGTCACTCACCAAGGTGCAAGCGAACGCCATGAAGCAGTCTGGATGCGGGAACCCATTTTGGTCTCTGAGATCTCTTGTTTGCGTCCAGCTGTTCTGTCAAGATTTTGTCTACCATATTTTAATCTTTCTTCCAGGCCCTACACAGGTGGGTCTTTGATACTTAACCCTGAGAATGACCGTGTAACGCCCGGTGTTCCTCTCACTGAAATGATCTTGTTTCTTCTTTTTAGTAACTGCCTTCTCCAGGCACTTTTAGCATTCTTCCGTCTGACCGCTTTGTTCTCGTTTGTTGTTGACTGTGAGGAACAGTTTTAAAGGATCTCTGGCCAAAGAGACTGTTTCTGCCTAGAGTTCAAAATGAAAATATACCTGACCCTTGTGTGGAGCTATTAAATGTCATTAAGTCACGGAGGCCGTGCAGCGTTGGTGCCCGGGTCTCGCGAGACCAAAGCACTGGCTCCCGCCACTTCCAGGCAGTGTGGTCTGCGCATGCTTCACAGCGGCCATTCCAGGAATCGCCGATAGCTGAGGAAGCTGCTTTGACCAAGTTTATGTCCAGCCTCTCCACTCCGTCAGCCCACATCTGATGACTGGCCATCATAAGTGTGCAAAGGCCTGGCCCCCTTGTCTCCATCTGGGGATGAAATCTCAGAATAGGCTGAGATTTCAGTGGCAGTCACATGGTATGTCAGCTTCTCCCTCTGCTTAATCCTGCCTTCCTGCCTCCTTCTCTTACAAACCTTCTGCATGTAACCAGCTTTCCGAGTCTGTTCCAGGGAACCCAATCTAATGACTAATGTCATTAAGGTTTGATAATCTCTTCATGTCTAATATCTAACAGGTTACATTAGATGTAGTCAAGTGTGGAAAGAGAATCATTGATTCTGCCATTAAGAGAGAACTAATTCACAATTATTTAAATCTTCCTCCAAAGTATTGGCCATTTCACATTTCATAATTTATGTTTACTAATGCATAGCTCTTTGAGTAATGAGTTTATAGGAAAAACATGAGTTAGATGGAAAAAAGCACCCTACCTGACTCAAATTTTATTCAGTTCTGATTATTTCATGTGTTCTAATTTTAGGACATAGCATTTCTAGATAATTTGAAAAACTCTGTCCATAACTCATGTTTAATTTCAGTTTCAAAACTTTAGGTGCAGTGTTAAATGTGAAGGCTTTTTTTTTTTTTTAATCTCAAGGAAAGTTTAAAGTACATCTATAATTTTGTCTGTCCAGCATTCCTTCCTTTGGAAATTCTTCCCTTTCCTATAGCTTGTGGTCCCGTCCCAATGGGCTGTCAATGTGATGCTGCCTTGTCCCCAGACCTGAGCAGTGACCTAGACTGGGTAATAAGAGTACTCTATCTCCCCAGACAAAACTATAATTCAAAAAGATAATGCAACCCTATGTTAGCACTGCTCACAATAGCCAAGACATGGAAATCACCAAATGTCCATCGATAGATGAATGGATAAAGAAGATGTGGTACATATATATTACTATGGAATAGTACTCAGCCATTCAAAAAAAACAAAATAATTCCACTTGCAGGAATACAGATTGAACTAGAGATTATAATACTAAGTGAAGTAAGTCAGGGAAAGACAGATACCATATGATATCGTATGTGGAATCTAAAATATGACACAAATGAGTTTATCTATGAAACAGACACACAGACATAGAGAACAGACTTGTGGTTGCCAAGTGGGAGGGTGGGTGGAAGAGGGATGGATTGGGAGTTTGGAATTAGCAGATGTAAACTAATATATATAGGATGGATAAACAACAAGGTCCTACTGTATCACACAGGGAACAATACTCAATATCCTATGATAAACCATAATGGAAAAGATTATGACAAAGAATATATGTATATATATTTATAACTTAATCATGTTGCTCTATATCAGAAACTAACACAGCACTGTTAATCAATTATACTTGAATAAATAAATAAAGAGTACTCTATCTCCTTGGGCCAGAGAGAATTTATGGCCCAGATAATGTTAACAAGATTCTTCCTTGGAATTCATATACACATCCTGAGGGAGAAAAAGTACATAGCCTTGGAACATCTCTGAGCTTCCTGTAGGCAGCTTTACTTTGTGTACCAAATCTTATGAACAGAATGAAGCTAACGTTGAGAAAAGCAAAGCCAAAAAGTAATATAAGTTGAATCCCTGGTTGCAGTCAGAGGAGTCCAGCCTGCCTTTCGGACTCCCCACTTACATAAACCAATAAATTCTAATTTACTTAACTAGTGCAAGTCGGGGTTTTGTCACTTAAAAAGACACCTAATGCAAAATTTACAATTCTTTGCATCAATCACCATCCTTACACTCAGAATCATCCCTCTAAGGAGATTAAAAGGTCCAAAACTTCCAGCTGCAAAATGAATGAGTCACTGGTATGAAATGTAAGTGTGGGGAATATGTCAATAATTATGTAACATCTTTGTGACAGATGGTAACTAGGCTTATTGTGGTGATGAGTTGAAATGAGTAAAAATATAAAATCACTATGTTGTGTACCAGGAACTAACATAGTTATAGGTCAATTTTACTTCAGAAAGAAACAAAGCAAATTCATAGAAAAAGTGATCAGATTTGTGGTCAACAGAGGTGGGAGGTAAGGGGAGAGAATTGGATGAAGATGGTCAAAGTACATTTCCAGTTATAAGTAAGGGATGTCAGGCTTCCCAGGTGGCACTACTGGTAAACAACCTGCCTGCCAATGCAAGAGACATGAGACGTGGGTTTGATGCCTGGGTCGGGTAGATGCCCTGAAGGAGGGCATGACAACCCACTCCAGTATTCTTGCCTGGAGAATCCCTTGGAGAGAGAGACCGGACAGGTTCCTCAGAACCTATGTTCTTCAGAACATAGGTTGACAATAAGTCGGACACAACTTGAGCAACTTAGCACACAGGCGTGAGGGATGTCAAGGCTGTATATTGTCACTCTGCTTATTTAACTTATATGCAGAGTACATCATGTAATATGCTGGGCTGGATGAAGCACAAGTTGGAATCACGATTGCCAAGAGAAATATCAATAACTTCAGATATACAGATTACACTACCCTAATAGAAAGTGAAGAGGAAATAAAGAGCCTCTTGATGAAGGTGAAAGAGGAGAGTGAAAAAGCTAGCGTAAAACTCAGCATTCAAAAAACTAAGAACATGGCACCCAGTCCTATCACTTCATGGCAAACAGATGGGGAAACAATGGAAACAGTGACAGACTTTATTTTCTTGGGCTCCGAAATCACTGCAAATGGTGGCTGCAGCCATGAAATTAAAAGATGTTTGCTTCTTGGAAGAAAAGCTATGACAAACCTAGACAACATATTAAAAAACAGAGACATTACTTTGCCAACAAAGGTCCATCTAGATATGTCAAAGCTATAGTGTTTCCAGTAGTCATGTATGGATGTGAGAGTTGGACCATAAAGAAGGCTGAGTGCCAAAGAATTGATGCTTTTGAACTGTGGTGTTGGAGAAGACTCTTGAGAGTCCCTTGGACTGCAAGGAGATCAAACCAGTCAATCCTAAAGGAAATGAACCCTGAATATTTACTGGAAGGACTGATGCTGAAGCTGAATCTCCAATACTATGGCCACCTGATGCGAAGAGCCAACTCATTAGAAAAGACCCCGAGGCTGGCAAAGATTGAAGGCAGGAGAAGGGGACAACAGAGGACGAGATAGTTGGATGGCATCACCAACTCAATGAACATGAGTTTGAGCAAGCTCCAAGAGATGGTGAAGGACAGGGAAGTCTGGCGTGCTACAGCCCTTGGGGTCGCAAAGCGTTGGACACAACTGAGGGACTGAACAACAATAATGAGGGATTTAATATACAACATGATAAGTATAATTAACATGGCTTTAGGTTATTTATTAAAGTTGCTGAGAGTAAATTCTAAGAGTTCTCATTACCAGGAAATTTTTTTTTCTATTTATTTTTCATGCATTATGGATGTTCACTAACTTGTGATAACCACTTCATGATGTATGTAAATCAAATCATTGTGCTGCTCACCTTAAATTTATCCAGTGCTGTATGTCAATTATACCTCAATAAAGCTGGAATAAAAATTTTTTTCTCATTAAAAACTAAATCATCCCTCTAAGGACTCCCATTTCCAGCATCATTTTTCAACATCCACTTAGACACACACAATTAGACTTATTGCGATCACTTTCCCAGGCTCCTTTAGCTGTTTTCCTTATGTGGTCATAGCACATGATATTTTTACTCAACCAGTGCTTATATTTCTTCATAAAGCACTACTTTATAACCTTGCAGCAAATAGTTCCCAGTTTCTGAAATAGACCAGTTTCTATTTAAGAGAACTAACACCTGGTGTGCTACATTTTTTTTTCTTTTTTTTAAATAATAATTTGTCTGTGGCAAGGTGAGTTTTAGGATCATGAAACTACAACCAAAGCAACACAGTTTCCCTGATGGCAGTTTTCTCAAATTGCTGACATATTGCTTAGGAGAAAATAGCCCCCATAGTGCTAGATTTGCAAACCTGAATCTGTTGAGGCAGCAGATATCACATGCTTCATTAAAATAGTGAAGCCAGTCATGGGACAATTAATTGTGGAAAACTGCCGTTCAAGTGCCTAATAAAGAAGCATCCCCAAAACACCACAGGGATGACTTATATACCATCTTAAATATGTCCCAAGAATCATGGTGACAAGATTAGCTCATCAACAGATGATTTTTGCAGCTCTAGATTAAAACTGTTCTGCAAACAAAAAAGCCTGTGACTTGGGTTATGAGTTTATGTTGATGTTCAACCCATCTGTTAACTGCTGACATTTTCACAGGTGCTCAAGAGGCATGAACATGAAGGCTAAAATAGAACTCCAAGCCAAACACACACAGTTCGTACCTCTTTGGTCACTAGGGAAGCTTTACAGCTTATATCAAGCACGATTTGTACCCTATTTGCATAAGCAACTCTCGGTTACAGAATCACAGGATGTTAGAATCAGGAAGCACATAATAGATTAGCTAGTGTAATTCCTTGAAATTGAGGCTCTTGGAGATAAAATGATTCACCTGATATTTCACAGCTAGTGGTTGACACAGCCAGGAGCTGAATCCAGTTTCTTTGCAGTATGTCTGGAGCTACCTGACTACTTCCCTTTTGTAAACTGCTCCTTCCCCATAACCCATAGGTTTGCTCCAAACTCTAGCTGTGGTTTTGTGGCAAAAGCACTAGGTCTTGGGTTATAGGACCCAGATTTAAGCCCGAGCCTTGACACTTCGTAGATGTGTGACCCTGGTCAAATCATGTAACCTTTCTGGGCTCCATTTTTTGCCCCTTCATCTTTTCTTCTGTCTCACAGAGCTGTCATTGGAACTAAATAAGTGACACAAAGCACTTTGCAAACTATAAATGAGTTTGCAGATGCAAAGTGAAATAATTCTAACCACATTGTAATAGTGGTATAAAAGGAAAAAACAGGTAACAGTGAGCATCAGTTAACTGTTCTCAGCAGAATACTGAGCTCTTTGTCTGCAGGGTTTCTTCCTAGAGAGAGAACACATATCTAGAAGAGTTTGACATTTCAAAGGAAACAAATGAACAAATAGATTTCTGGAGGTTGTGTAGGAAGTCAGAGTATTTTGCCCATTAAACAAAGAGGTGGTGAATTTGGAAGACTGTACTATTGAGGGTGCCTTGAACTGAGAGGACCAAGAAGACCTGACTCACAGGGTCTGAAACGATGGAGGTCAGGCAACTCCAGCTGTGGTTTGTCAGGGTTTCAGTCCAGCATCTCTGCAATTCTCTTGGTTCCACCCTCCTCCACATATTGGATTCTTCTTAGATAGTGGCAACCTTTTCAGCCACCACATCCTGACGGGGTAAAATTCAGAGGTTAAAAAGCTCTGCTTCTTCAGTGTCACCTACTTAAAACTGAAGAAATCATGGCAGAAGCCCCCAGGAGAATGCCCCTCATACTTCTGTGGCCTGAAATGGATACCATGGAAGTACTACGAATGGCTTAAAATAATCAGGACAAAGGCACCTGAAAAATTGATATAGATGATCTTATGTATAAAGCAGAAATAGAGACACAGACGTAGTGAACAAACATACAGCTACCAGTGGGAAAGGGTGGGATGGGATGAATTGGGATATTGGGATTGACATATATGCACTATTGATACTATGTATAAAATAGGTAACAAATGAGAACCCACTGTCTAGCACAGGGAACTCACCCAATTCTCTGTGGTGACCTAGAGGAAATCCAAAAAAGGGGATATATGTAAACGTACAGCTGACTCACTTTGCTGTACAGTAGAAATCAACACAACATTGTAAAGCAACTATACTCCAATAAAACTTTTTTAAAATCTAAATTCCAAAATAAATACATAAATAAGTAAAATAAAATAATCAGGATAGTGGCTTCCCAGGTGGCCCAGCAGTTAAGACTCCACACTCCCAATGCAGGGGGCCTGAGTTCAATCCCTGGTTAGGGAACTGGATCCTACGTGCTGCAACTTAAGATCTCGAGTGCCACAACTAAGACCCAGCATAGACAAATAAACATTTTTTTTTTAATGCTGGCTATAAAAAAGAATCAGGACACATTAACCTGAGTTGGAGATGGAGCCAGACTTTCCTCGTGCTTAAGTGTATAGTGGAGGGGTGCTTGAGCAAAATTGCAGTCTGCTCTGCTTGAGTTTGCTCTGCTTGAGGAAAATTAGGAAGGACAGACTCAGAGGATTCTGCTGCCATAGCTTTCTCACTGTGTGTCTCTGTCAACAGTCTCGCCTCCCAGGAGCAATGATCAATAAAGGTGGTAGTCCTGGTGAAAGCAGAGGGCAAGCCATGTATTGATGCCAGTTCAGGGTCCAGCTTGTCAGTCCTAGAAAAGGTATTTTGAGTTTTGTCAGCATTCTGGGTTTTTTGTTCCCTTGCTATCATGCTGCTCCAGGGAGAAGCCAAGTTGGGAAACAGAAGAGCAAGACATACAGAGTTATGATATACAGAGTTGAATGGAGAAAACAGATTTCAAGAATTTAGAAAGAAGAGAAGCATCACTTTGGAAGACTGAGGAAGACTGAGATAGAGAAAGTGGCATCAGGTAGACTCCAAATGCCATAGGAAATGGGAATGAACACATGAGGAAGGTCGGGCAAAATATGGGCAACCAAAGAGTAAAGTTGAAACGGAGTACATTCACATTCAAAACAAGTTTAAAGAAACACACTTGAGAGCCAGATTTGGCCTTGGCCTGTCACTCTGTTACTATTAACCGAGTAGTTGAAGAGAGTCACTGGAGAATAATTTCTAGTCAAATAGAGTCAAATGGAGAGACATTTGCAAAAGTCTAATTTTTTTTTTTTGCAGAAGTCTAATCTTAAAAAAAAAAAAAAAACTATTGTGAAAAAAGAAAACAACAACTTCCATATATTTAAAATGAATTTTGTAAGGTTCTATATTTATATCATTTGTATGGATCATTTCACATATAATATAAAATATAACAAGCTTCCCTAAACTATTATCCCTCAAAGTTTTATGTTTTCAAGACTGATTCTCAACATAAATAAAGCAGTTCACGTTCCTCAACAGTAAGATTTTTTCATGCCTAGGAAATTCAATCACATTGTTTATTTCTACTTGAGTGGTATTGGGTCTAGCAGAAATTTAATATGCTTTATTTTTTCTATCCAGTGTATCAAAGATGACTGCTTTCCACCTCTTCTTTAAGCACTCTGAACTCTGTTGTGCCAACCATATTCAAACAAAGAGGTGTGCGTGGTTTCCTATGCCACTTTAAGGGGTGTTTTGCTTAAGAGACACAGTACTAATTGTCATCCTGCAGTTCGGCTTTACAGTCTTGCTTCTTCTTACCTCAACTCAAATTACCATAAAAGACAAATAAAGTCACTTTCTCAACCATGTCAGGAGACCAGAGAGATGACTGCATAAATGTTAAAATAATTCAGCAACTATAAATGCACAGAGACAGGGCAAACGTACCTGAATCTATTTTTGGCTGGTGAACACTCTTACCATTTTTGGCAGTGTGAACAGTCACGTGCATGCAATCTCAGCTCAAGGCAAACACCAGCATTAGCTTTGATTTGTTTCTATGGTTTCAAATCACTCCAGATGACACCCGTGGTACAGCTTACAGTAATGCCTCCCACTAGAAGTCTGGTTCCAAAACCCACTTTATCTAGCTACCTTCAAGAAATACTGACAAAACCAGTGATTCTGAATTCCTGAGTTTTTAAATCACTACTTGAAAAAGAAAACCCCTCTAAGTGTTTGAGATTTCTTTGATAATGGTCTAAAACAATTTTGGGTTGGGGTGATGAAATATTTATGCCTAAAGAGGAGAAATGTGGGTTTGAGTTTTGAGAATAAAGCACTAGGCCCCCATTTTTATTATCTAGCTGATTCTCCTGACTTAATATTTGTCATCATCCATATTTAATGAGCCCTCAATAAGACTGCACCAATCTTTTGTTTAGATGGTATTTTGCTAGGTAATCATTGACTTTGATCAGTAGAAAATATTTAAATGACACATATGTTGTTTAGTCATTCGGTCGTGTCTCTTTTGTGACCCCATGGACTGTAGCCTGCCAGGCTCCTCTGTCCATGGGATTTCCCAGGCAAGGATACTGGAGTGAGTTGCCATTCCCTTCTCCTGGGGATTATCCTGACCCAAGGATTGAACCTGCATC
The DNA here is from genome assembly GCA_024291935.2 of Okapia johnstoni. Classification (NCBI taxonomy): domain Eukaryota; kingdom Metazoa; phylum Chordata; class Mammalia; order Artiodactyla; family Giraffidae; genus Okapia; species Okapia johnstoni. Next base: position 63,968,614 of record CM044322.1, read on the forward strand.
TCCTGCACTGGCAGGCAGGTTCTTTACCACTGAGCCACCAGGGAAGCACCAAATGGCACATTAGATATAAATAAATTAGGCCACACCTAAGAAATTTAAGGAGTGACAAAGTTAGATATACTTATTACCATAGAGCAGCAAGAAAAAAAGGATATCTGAGTTTTAGACCTACTACTTCCTGACAGTAAATTTGTAAGAGAGATTTGCAGGATGGATACACTGCTAAAAATATACACTGTATTCTAAAAGGCCTTGACTGAAAAATTCCTTATGAGACTCTCAACTTTATGTGATGGGTTGAATAATGTCTTCACAAAATTCACGTCCCCACAGGACCTATGGCAGTGGGGATAAAGAGAGGCAGATGGACTGATTATATTTAATATTAATAATATTAAAGATGTAATTTTCAGAAGGACAGGATTATAGGAAAATGGAAGAATTGAGTTTCACTTCCTAATTCTGATTTGGGATCCTGGGTTAATTGTAGTATCACTCACTGGATATGAGAAAAGGTGAGAAGTAAGGAGAAGAGAGATATGTTGAGTGTCGCATTAGGACTGCATTCAACCAGATACAAGAAACTCTACGGTAGTGGCTAATTCTTGTTTACTCACACAAAAAACCTGGGAGCAGACAACACAGGCTGGATTCTATGTTTAAACAATGCCATCGGGAACCCATTCCCTTTAGTCTTCCTCTTCTCCACCCTTACTGCATAGTTTTCATTTCCTGTGATCCCAAGTGACTCCTGTGCCTCCAGAGTTTTAGGCACAGTAGTAAGGAGAAGAAGTGGCACCAGGAGATTCCTAAATGTGTGACATTTCTAGAACTTTTAACATGGAAACCTTTAACTGTAAAGGAGGCTCAAAAACTGAGTTTTAAATCTCTTACAGTCAATGTGGAAGAAACCGGAATGAGTTTTAAAGAGACAAACAGCAGTATCTGACACATTAAGATTAGAACATCTGTGCAACATCCATTTGGAAATTAAGAGTATGAAGGGAGGAATATATAGATGGCAATCAAACCCTTAGGATTGAATGAGACAGATCACTCAAGAAAAGTGGTTACAGTGAAGCCCAGGACAGAAGTGTGGAGAAAGGAACATATGCACACACAAGGAAAAGAAGACACTATGAAAGAAACTGAGGAAGAAAATAAAGCTAAGCAAAAACAGGAAAGTCGATGCCAAGGAAAATAAATAGGTGTCAATCAGTATGGCATTCTATGGGGAGAAATATAAGTGATTCAGGATTGCTGGAATGTAAACAACAGAGTTGAGCTTACCTGGTGGCTCAGACGGTAAAGCGTCTGCCTACAATGTGGGAGACCTGGGTTCAGTCCTTGGGTCGGGAAGATCTCCTGCAGAAGGAAATGGCAACCCACTCCAGTATTCTTGCCGGGAAAATCCCATGGATGGAGGAACCTGGTAGGCTACAGTACATGGGGTCACAAAGAGTCAGACACGACTGAGTGACTTCACTTTCACTTTCAAAGAACAGAGGGTCTGATGGGACTACAGTGCTGTCAAAGGTGACAGGGCAGATCCTTAAAAGTCTCATAGTATCTGCAAGCACAGAAACACAAAGGATCATAGTAGAACACTATGAACAATTAAATGACAACAAATTCAACAACTGGAAGAAATGGATAAATTCCTAGAAAGTTTCATGAGGAAATAAAAAATTTGAACAGACCAATTATTAGTAAGGAGACTGAATCAGTAATCAAAAATCTCCCAATGAACAAAAGTCCAGAACCAGATGGCTTCACTGGTGAATTCTACCAAACATTTAAAGAAGAGTTAATAGCAACCCTTGTCAAACTTTTCCAAAAAATAAAATAGGAGGGAACACTTCTGAACTCATTTTATGAGGCAAATATTACCAAAACAAGGACACTACAAGAAAAGTACAGCCAATATTCCTGATGAACACAGATGCAAAAATCCTCAGCCAAATATTAGCAAACTGAACTCAATAGTACATGAAAAGGATTATACACTACCATCAAGTGTATCATCGCTTGGATTTATTCCAGCGATGCAAGGGTGGTTCAGTATCCACGAATCAATCAATGTGATACACTACTAAACAAAGTGAGGAACAAAAATCATATGATCATCTCAATAGATGAAGAAAAAGTATTTTATAAAATCAACATTCATTTATGATTTTTTTAAAAAAACTCAACAACGTGGGTACAGGAGGAATGTACCTTAATACAATAGGCCATATATGACAAACCAGAGCTAACATCATACTTAATGATGAAAGGCTAAAAGCTTTTCCTCTAAGAACATGGACAAGACAAAGATGCCCACTCACATCATTTTTATTCAACATGGTATTGGGATTCCTAGCCAGAGCATTAAAGAAAGAAAGAAAGAAAAAGAAATAAAAGGCATCCAAATTGTAAAGGAAGAAGTAAAACTGTCATTATTTGCAAATGACATGATATCATATGTATAAAACCCTAATCATGCCACCAAAACAGCCATTAGAACTAATGAAAGAATTTAGTAAAGTTGCAGGATACAGAATAAATACACACAAATCTCTTGTATTTCTATACACTAATAATGAACTATCATAGAGAGAAATTAATAATCCCATTTATAATTTCATCTAAAATAATAAAATACCTAGGAATAAAGTTAGCCAAAAAGATGAGAGACCTGTACACTGAATAGTATGAAACATTCATGTAAGAAACTGTAAGAACACACAAATAAATGGAAAGTTATTCCATGCTCATGGATCAGAAGAATGAATATTGTTAAAATGTCCATACAATATAAAAGGAAATGATACAAATGAACTTACTTATAAAACAGAAAGAGACTCACTCATAGACTTAGAAAATGAACTTATGGTTGCTGGGGGGAAGGGACAGTTAAAGGAGTTTGGAGTGGTCATATACACACTGTTTTATTTAAAATGGATAACTCACAAAGTCCTACATGGAACTCTACTCAGTGTTATGTGTAGAAAGTTATGTGTAGAAATGTTATGTGTACACATAATACACAATGTTATGTGTAGAAATGCTTTTTCAATGTTAGGGGAGAATGGATACATATATATATGTATGGCTGAGTCTCATCACTGTTCACCTGAAACTGTCACAACATTATTAATCAGTTATATTCCAATATAAAACAAATAGTTAAAAAGAATAAAAGAAAGCCTCAATACAAAGTAAAAAAGTTCAAAATAAAATAAAATGTCAATACAACATTGTTAATCATCTATACTCCAATACAAAATAAAAAGTTCAAAATAAAATGTCCATACTACCCAAAGCAATCAATAGATTCAATACAATCCCTATCAAAACTGTAATGGCATTTTCAGATATAGAACAAACAATATTAAAATTTGTATGAAAACACAAAAGATCCCATGTAGCTAAACAATTTTGAGAAAGAACAAAGCTGGAGGCATCAAACTCTCTGATTTCAAACTATGTTTACAAAGCTACAGTAATCAAAATAGTATGTTATTAGCATAAAAACGGGCACACAGATTAGAAAAACAGATTAGAGAGCCCAGAAATGCATCCACATATATATAGTCAATTAATTTATGACTACAGAATCAAGAATATACAATGGTGAAAGGGCAGTATCTACAATAAATGTTGGGAAAAACTGGGCACCTACATGCAAAAGGAGGAAACTAGAACACTACACTATCCTTGGGTTCGAACCCAAAATGGTCAAGACTTAAATGTAAGATCTGAAACTATAAAATCCCTAGAAGAAAATATAAGCAATAAGCTCTTTGACAATAGTCTTGATGATGATTTTTTTGATTTGACACCAAGTGAAAGCTGCTCAGTCGTGTCCAACTCTCTGTGACCCCATGGACTATAGCCTGCCAGGCTCCTCTGTCCATGGACTCTTCAGGCAAAAATACTGGAGTGGGTTGCTGTTCCCTTCTCCAGGTATCTTCCCAACCCAGGGGTCAAACCCAGGTCGCCCACACTACAGGTGGATTCTTTACCATCTGAGCCACCAGGGAAGCCCTTTGATTCCAAACAAAGAAAAAGGCAACAAACACAAAAATAAACAAGTGGGACTACCTAAACGAAAAAGCTTCCCCACAGAAAAGGAAACCATCAATAAAATGAAAAGACTATCTACTCAATAGGAGAAAGTATTTTCAAAGGATATATCTGGTAATGGTTAATATCCAAAATATTTAAGAACTCATACAACTCAACAGTAAAAAAAAAAAAAAAAAAAAAAATCTGATTTAAAAATGGGAAGAGGAACTGAAGAGACATTTCCCCAGAGACATTTAGATGACCAAAATACTCAACATAACTAATTATCAAGGGAATGCAATTCAAAACCACATTGATATGTTACCTCACACCTGTCAAAATGGCTATTATCAAGAAGACAAGAATGATAAGTGTTGGTGAGAATGTAGAGAAAAGAGAACCCTTTCCACTGTTGGTGAGATTGTAGATTGGTGCAAACACTATGGAAAGCAGTATGAAGAGTCCTCAAAAAACTAAAAATAGAACTACCATTGCTGTTTAGTCACTCAGTCGTGTCCAACTCTTTGTGACCCCATGGACTACAGCATGCCAGGGCTTCCCTGTTCTTCACTATCTCCCAGAGCTTACTCAAACTCATGTCCATTGATTTGATAATGCCGTCCAACATCTCATCCTCTGTTGTACACTTCTCCTCCTGCCTTCAATCATTCCCAGCATCAGGGTCTTTTCCAATGTGTTGGCTCTTCACATCAGGTGGCCAAAGTATTGAAGCTTCAGCTTCAGCATCAGTCCTTCCAATGAATATTCAGGACTGATTTCCTTTAGGATTGACTGGTTTGATATCCTTGCAGTCCAAGAGACTCTCAAGAGTCTTCTCCAGCACCACAGTTCAAAAGCATCAATACTTAAGTACTCAGCCTTCTTTTTGGTCCAATTCTCACATCTGTACAAGACTACTGGAAGGAGGGTCTTTTAATTTCATGGCTGTAGTCACCATCTGCAGTGATTTTGGAGCCCAAGAAAATAAAATCTGTGACTGTTTCCACATTTTCACCTTCCATTTGTCATGAAGCCGTGGGACTAGATGCCATGATCTTAGTTTTTAGAATGCTGAGTTTTAAGCTAGCTTGAATTTTCACTCTCCTATTTCACTCTCATCAAGAAGCCCTTTAGTTTCTCTTCACTTTCTGCCATTATTAGTGTAGTATCTGCAAATCTGAGGTTGTTGATATTTCTCCCAGCAGTCTTGATTCCAGTTTGTGATTCATCCAGCCAAGCATTTCACATGATGTACTCAGCATAGAAATTAAATAAGCAGGGTGACAATACAGGTCTTGTCATACTCCTTTCCCAATTTGAAGCAGTTCATTGCTCCATGTCCAGTTCTAACTGTTGCTTCTTGACCCACCACAGGTTTCTCAGAAGACAGATAAGGTGGTCTAGTATTCTCATCTCTTTAAGAATTTTCCATAGTTTGTTGTGATCCACACAGTTATATACAGTATAATGTTATTTTAAAAGTAGGAAAAGTAGGAAAAAAGTAAAAATAAATGAATTTAGAGATCATCCGTTAACACATTTGTTGTACAGGTGGGGGATCCAAGTTCCAAGGCAGTTGTCTGATTCCACACTGCTAGTCAATTGATTCCACACTGCTGGTCAGTGGCAGAGTCAAGAATAGACACTCAAGTACATAAGTTTCACTTTATGGCTCTTTTCCATGAAACTATATAGGAAAATACAATATCTGTTCTGAAGGAGCTTGTCTGGTTGGCCAATAACAGATAAATTCACAGCCCTTAAATAATTAGAGAACAATTCTAAGGACATATATAATTAAGTCAAAGACATGGATCACCCTCAGACTAGTTAATTGGTACTTGAGTAGATAGTTGAATAATTCAATTCTGATGAGAGCAATTTCTTACTCTTCTGAGTCTAATTGAATAACTGATTAAAATAATGGTATTATTGTCACAGATTATACAACAGATTATCCTCAGTTTGTTTCTAAACTATGTTATCATGAAACTACCTCTCCCTGCAGGTAGCAAAGTTAAGCCAAAGGTTGAAGACATGCTCTTGAGTCAGCAGAAATCTGAACAAGGCCTGTGATGTTATATGTGTTCCGCTCAACCCCAGTGATTTAAATGTCTTAAGGCTTGTTTATATTACGTTAAGAAAATAATAAATGGAAGTAAAAAAATCAAGGGAGGTTATCTGGTATTAGTGAAAAAAAAAGGCTATCAAGTTAACAGAAAAATGAAGTTCTTTTTTCTAAAAATTATAAAGAAAACGTCAACTTGAGATAAAACATTATTTTCAAGACTTCTCTAATGCAAGTGCCATAATTAGTCCTCCATTTCAACATGTTATGTTTCTGGAGAAGCAGCAGTAACTAACTTTGTGGCTTAACAGCCTCTCAGATTTGCATACAGTGTTCCAAATGCTTTCTAATTACTTATAGTCAGTTGGATTCATTACATTTAATTCATTTTTACAAATACTGCAAAACCTGAGGGGTCACAAATATGAGTAAGACATAGGCTCCACCCTCATGTTTTAATCAGGAAGTCAAATATTATTTAAACTGAAGTAACATTTACTTAGAACCTTCTGTGTACCTTTAATGTGCTACCATATATTTAATAATTTCATAATATTCCTCCAACATATGACAGAAGAAGGAAAATGAAACCCAGTGAGATGAATGTGGCTGGACAGAGACACAGAGGTAGCAGCAGGAGGTCTGAGATTTGAAACCCATTTTTCTTTTTCCAGGTTCAGTTACTCTTGACAACACTAAATTTACCTACAAGGAAGAGTAAGAGAAAGAGAGACAGTCAGCTTTGGAGACCTGAGAACAGGAAGAATATAGATTAGGCTCTGAGGATAAAATGTGAACTGGAAACCTCACCTGGCATGCTCCTCTGGGAATCAAGCAGAAGAAGCAGCACTTGTCAGCTCAGGCTAGGAATCCAGGTGGGAAAGGGACTTGAAAAGTTGAGGGATGGGATGGGTAGGAAGAAAGGATTCCATAAGAAATGGGATTTACAAACAGCCTGCCTGTGAACAAAACCTTGAGGATTAGCATAATTTGGGTAAGTAAAGAAGAAAAGAAAGGAGATTGGAGAAGATTCCAGGAGCATACCCTTTTTAACAAACTCTCCCCAGTAATTTTTGTGCAAACTAAAATCTAAGAACCACTCATTTAGATACTTGGCAAATATAGCACTATAATAAATTATGACATCTAATTTGATGGGAAAAGATCATTAAAAGGAAAGAGCTCATTTTTTGCCCTACGGTCAAACATTTAAAATTTCAGAGATTTGCTAAATATATATATATATTTGCAATATATATATGTGTGTGTGTGTGTGTGTGTGTGTGAAAGTCACTCAGTCGTGTCCGACTCTTTGTGACCCCATGGACTCATACGGTCCATGGAATTCTCTAGGCCAGAATACTGGAGTGGGCAGGCTTTCCCTTCTCCAGGGGATATTCCCAACCCAGGGATTGAACTCAAGTCTCCCACTTTGCAGGCAGATATTTTACCAGCTGAGCCACAAGGGAAGCCCATATATACATGCATGTATATATATATATATATATATATATATATATATATATATATATATATATATATATATATATATACATACACACACACACACACACACACACAAAGTACATTTTACTTAGGACTAAAGTTTTGATTTAAGTACTTCAAAGTTTTAATATAAGTACTTTTGATATAAGTACTTCGATATAAGTTGAGTTGCTGGTCTCATCTGAAATTTATTTATAGAATGTGTGTGTGTGTATGTGTTCAGACTTTCAGTCATGTCAGACTCTTTGTGACCCCATGGATTTGTCCATGGAATTTCCCAGGTAAGAACACTGGAGTGGGTGCCGTTTCTTCCTCCAGGGGATCTTCCTGACCTGGGATTGAACCTGTGTCTCCTGTATTGCAGGCGGATTCTTTATCACTGAGCTACTTGGATACAGGCATGATTTCCATTTATATAATATCTGGTCCCAAAGGGACTATGTTAAAAGATGGACAAGGATATATTAGGTGCTTTCTCTGTCATTAAATACATCACTGTCTATTAGGAGAGAAAGACATATAAGTGATGGTTGACTTGCAAGGTGATAAGTGCTATGCTATGTTAGTCACTCTGTCATGTTCAGGTCTTTGTGACCCCATGGACCCCATGCGGCCCGCCAGCCTCCTCTGTCCATGGGATTTTCCAGGCAAGAATACTAGAGTGGGTTGCCATTTCCTTCTCCAGGGGATCTTCCTGACACAGGGATCAAACCCGGGCCTCCTGCTTTGCAGGCAGATTCTTTACCATTTGAGCCACCAGGGAAGGCTGATAAGTACTATACACATGACTTATGTCAGTGTGGAACAATGGAACTACAATCATCTCTGTTTAGTTCGTGGTGGGGAAGGGCCAGGATTCAAGAAAGATGTTCTCCGAAGATAGACTAAAGCTGTGCTTTGAACAATCAGAAGGTGTTTACCAAGCAAATAAAGGAGGGAATTTATAACTTCAAAAACCAATAGGGGGAGAAAAAAATAGAATGATTTAACAAATAAAAAACCCAACTTAAATCAAAAGAAGGCAAGAAAAAAGACATTAAAGAAATATCAGTTGGATGGGACAAGTAGAAAATGAAACTAAAGTGGCAGACTTAAAATTCCTCATATCAGCAATTATATTAAATGTACTAAATGCTCCAAGTAGAAGTCAAATATTGAGACTCTAGATTTAACTTTTGCTATGTGTGACTTCCAAAACATAATTGTACAGAGGACTGAAAATTAAAAAGTGGGAAAAATTCAAATACTAACTACAATAATGTTGTAGTAATTATATCAAAAGCAAGATGAATACATACAAAGAGGTTTTCTTCATTATGACAAAAGATTTACTACTCTGAGGATTAACAATTCTAAATTTATATGTGCTTAATAACATGCTTCAAAAGAATAAATACAATATTATTGTATTTACAAGAGTTAAAATGGGCAACATTGTATTTTATTCTTTAGAGGTACATACATAGTTTGTAAGACTATATTAAACAAGGAAGAAAGACATTATCACAAACACCACAATAATACTTCCAGGAGAGTGGAAGGGTCGTACAGTTAGGAATATCCAGGAGCCTTCAGCAGGGCTGAAAAAAGTTCTGTCTTTTGAAGGGCATGTTTCCAGAGGTGTCTACTTTTTAATTGTTCACTACGCTGCACATTTATTTTTCATCTATTGCTGTTTTGTTTTTCATTGGAGTATAATTGCTTTAAACCTGGTGGCTCAGATGGTAAAGATCTGCCTGCAATGCAGAAGACCGAGGCTCAATCCCTGGGACAGGAAGATCCCCTGGAGAAGGGAATGGCTACCCACTCCAGTATTCTTGCCTGGGAAATCCCATGGACAGAGGAGCCTGGCGGGCTACAATCCATGGGGTCACAAAGAGTTGGACACAACTGAGCAACTAACAATTTCACTTTTCATAATTGCTTTATAACATTGTATAGTTTAAGCTGAACAATGAATTGAATCAGCTATATGTATATACATATATTCCCTCCCTCTTGGACCCACCCCTCCCACTCCACCCATCTAGGTCAGCATCACCGAACATCAAGCTGAGGTCCCTGTGCTATACTGCAGGTTCCCACTAGCTATCTGTTCTACACATGATAGTGTATATGTCAGTCCTAATCTCCCAATTCATCCCTCCCTGCACTGGATCCACATGTCCATTCTGTACGTCTCATCTCTATTCCTGCCCTACAAATGGGTTCACCAGTACCATTTTTATAGATTTCACACATATGTGTTAATATGTGATATTTTTCTGTCTGACTTACTTCACTGTGTACAACAGACTCTAGGTCCATCCATATCTCTACAAATGACTCAATTTCGTTCCTTTTTATGGCTGAGTAATATTCTATTGTGTATATGTACCATATCTTCTTGCAGCACTATTTACAAAAGCTAGGACATGGAAGCAATCTAAAGGTCCATCAACAGATGAATTGATAAAGAAGATGTGGTACACTACACATTTATGATTTGTGCACTTTCCTGGCTTATTATGTTTGCATTCTTTAATTTAAAAAAACATTTTAAAAGACCGCCAATTGTCCCTTAGGTATTGAATGTGCAGATGAGATTTTCAGAGGAGAAGCCTAGGCTGAAGAAGCCAACACCGGAGCTATGCTCTGAAGGCAGCAGCAGAGCCATGAGCATGAGGCTGTACAGAGAACACATGGAATGAAGTGAGATCTCCAGACAGAGGGTTAGGGAGCACAAACATTTAAAAAATAGGTGGCCTTTAAAAGGAGCTATCTCAGAAGTTTCAGAAGAGCAAAGAGAAAGTCAATGACTCAGAAACAAAAGGGGTAGGATGTTTCCTGAGGAGGAAATAGTCAACACCAAGTTCACTAGCAAGGTAAAGTCACACAAGAAATGGCAGGTAGTTATGGACATGGCAATTTAAAAGTCAATGAATTTAGTAATAGTTTTAGTCTGTATCAAAATCAACATGGAAATCAACTTATTTTCAGTGATCATAGATAAACTGTGTGTATCTTAAAGACTCACAGGTTTTACTGTACCACATGAGTCACACCTTCAATCTAAATACCTGAGAATACTGATTCAGTTTGAAAAACCCAGCCCTTAACTTTTTGAGATTCTAGTAATGAAAGTGTTAGTAATCCAGCAGTTTAATCACATACTGTGATGGAGATTGTCAATTTCCTCTCCCTATTCATTCTGCCTTCCTTTTATAATGCAAGTACCCCCATTCTTCAGATATATTTTGCCACCCAACCCAAAGACTATACTCCCCAACCTCCACTGCAGGTGAGAGGAACTGATAACTAAGTTCTGGCCACTGACACATGGAATGGAGACAGCTGACCGTACCCCAGTAACCATTCTCTTTTTCCTTTGGGTAATACAAACTTCTCACCAAGTTAAATTGTAGTCATAGACAGCCAGCCTCAGACATTATAGTGTTTGACCATCACAGTAAGACTGGAGTGATGTGTCAGCCTCCCAGGATGATTGTCCTGGTCTCACCACAACTACCTTTCTTCTTGTTGGCTGAGAAATGGCCACAGGCAACGTCTGTGGCAGCCTTTTAAACCTCATGTTGATGGTGGCAGGGCCACGTCACTAGCCTGGGTCCCTTGGATTACTTCGTGGAGCAGAGTCCTACCTAGCTGCCACTATATGCTAACCTCTTTTTATTAAGTAGATTAATTGGGAACAATCAAAATAAACATTGTGCGGTATTTCCTGGGAAGGACCTTACTCAAAAGGGAGGGAGAACTGTCTCCTAACATTCCCTTTCCTCCTTCCGGGACCATGGTTGTTATGAGTTGGGCTCCAACATCCAGGTGGAACTGTTACAGGAACCACTGACTAACACCACCCATGCTGGCCAGGCCCAATAGTAACCGTTTGCATGAGTTATCTTAAACAGGAGGCCCTGGTAAGGAGTGGTAAGCTACCACCATCCAGAAGAATTCCAGAAAGGTCAAATGGAGAAAGGAGACTCCAGTCCATATGTCCTACCAATCTTCCAGAATCTTCACTGGAATCCCTCTAGGCTGAATGATGTATGTGCCACCAGGAAGGACCCTAGGTGGCCAGAGACAACTTGGAAACTAACGCAATTACTATAACACCTGAGACTGTGAGCCACGTGGCAAAGCAGTTCTCCTGGGTTCCCTTATGCTTCTGCTCTCTGCCCAGGAGCCCCTTCCCAATAAAGTCTCTTGCTTCGTCAGCACATGTATCTCCTTGGACAATTCATTTCCAAGTGTTAAACAAGAGCCCACTCTTGGGCCCTGAAAGGGGTTCCTCGTTCCTATTGTAGAACTCCCAAAAAGGTGACCTTGGGAGGTGGAGCCATGTTTGAGAGAACAACAAACTAGAAGGAACCTCTGTTCCTGATTCCATGGAAACACCATACTGCTCAGGCCTCCCTTCCTCTACAGTTGTCCTTTTTAAGCCATTACTCTTCATGTGTAGCTACTTTCAGTCTCAAGCAATCATTATTGTATATATATATAGTGGTAGGATAGTCCTCTGTATGGAAATGAATGGAAACAAAGGCAAAATGTTAATTTAGCCTTGCTTCCCATGACCAACACATACAACACAACAAAACTGATTCTATTATATTCATTCAGAAGGGAAACGGGACAAAACACTTGTTAAGAGCTTACATTTATCATTTAAACAGAGACTAAAATCTTCACCATAACTCTACAAGGTAGACAACATCACTGCTAGTTTAAAGAAGTTGAATCCGGGGGTGGGTAGGAAGGAGGTCCAAGAGGGAGGAGATGTATATATATATATATATACATAGAGTTGATTCACTTAGTTGTGCAGAAGAAACCGACACAACATTGTAAAGTAAGTAAGTATATACCAATAATAAAAGTAATAAAAATTTTTAAAATTAAAGAAATGGAGACCTAGAGAGAAAGTGAGTGACTTGGCATCATCCAATGTGTAAATAAAATAGGATTTGAATTTGTTTTCATGAACAAAGTCCTACTCCACCCTATAATTGTGTGCCTGTGTATGTGCTCGCCACTCAGTCGTGTACAGCACTGTGTGACCCATGGACTGTTGCTCACCAGGCTCCTCTGTCCACGTAATTTTCCAGGCAAGAATACTGGAATGGGTTGCTGTTTCCTACTAAGGAGATCTTCCTGACCCAGGAACTGAACATGCGTCTCTTTACCATGTTTTATTTCCACAAAACAAAACAAAAATAGAAAAGAAACAGAAGACAAATTAACTACAACAAAAACTGCTTTTGAACAAATACAAATAACTGGCTCCATCAAAATAAAAAGTGTTCTGACTCACCTTAGATTCAATAAGGCCTTTTTTTAAACCTCAGGTTACCAAACTTTTAAGAAATAAATTATTTTGCAAATTTATGAGAGCAGAATTGTGTAGTTCCCAGAAGAGTTTCTTAGAGCAGTTTGTTTCTCTGAGTCAAGGTGCAAAAAGATCCTATTTCATCTAGCACATTGCTTCTTATTTTCATTTTGGAACAAAAGTGCCTTTTTGAACATTGAGGGTAGGAGTAGGGAACAACCACATGGGCCATTAAAATAGCCCCTAATGTCATTGTTTCTGTTACTTCATATTTCACTTGGAATTTCTCATTAGTGAGTGTTCTTGGAAGGCCCTAAATGTTATCTGCTTCCGTTAACTGATGAAAGGAAAGACTTGGGAGTGATCACTGTAAGTTCTGTACCTCGTCTGAGTATTAAAACAGGGCAATATATTTATTAATGATAATAAAATGCATTCCAATCTTTGCAATGAAGTCATGTAAATTAGCACATAATTATTTACTTTTGATCAAAATGAATACTTGTTTTTAGTTATTAGTATCTGCAGGTAGGGCTTCCCTGATGGCTCAGTGGTAAAGAACCTGCCTGCCAATGCAGGAGATGCAGGTTCGATCCCTGGGTTGGGAAGATCCCCTGGAAAAGGAAACGGCAACCCACTCCAGTATTCTTGCCTGGAAAATCTGACGGGCAGAGGAGCCTGGTGGACTGCAGTCCATGGCGTAGCGAAGAGTAGGACACAACTTAGCGACTAAACAACAACAACAAATCCTCAGGTAAGGTATGTAAACTTTCTCAACCTTTAGTTTCCTAATCTTAAAAATTATCCAGTTAACTTTTTCAAAAACTCTTTAATTTTTAAAATATACAGAATAACCAAAATCATGACGGTAGTCTTTAGGAGCTGGAGCAATGGAAAATCACTTTTTATATTTTCTTTATTTCTAAACGTTTTCTAATAGGCAAATATTACTTTTATAATCAGGAGATATCTGTCTTTACTTGTATATCTATAGTAGTGATTCTACAGTTAGAAAATTTTCCCCATCCCAAGGATGCACCTTAACATCATTGATTATTTTCCCTAAGTATCAAAGATTCCAAATGTACTTACACTTTTTGAAAAACTGTAAGAAAACTAAAATAGTTGGTGCTGGCCTGGATATTTTATTTTTTAGTTTATATCATCAAGGTTTACTTGACCATTAGGATCTTTTGTCAAATTTGAAAGCCTCTTTGTTGGGACAAAAGCTTTCAGTGGACATAGGCAGTCAACACCTCATTGCCTTAATACTCAGGCACATGATTGTGGAGTTTCATAAACTCAAGTCTTAGATATAAACAATTCATTGATCTTACATGAGTACTTAAAATGATAGAAGTTTTGGAGAGAGATTTTACCACATTTTAGCCGTATGATTTAGGATAAGCGTCTTAACCAAATTTAGCATCATGTCCTAACGTGTACAAAAAACTAAGATCATGGCATCTGGTCCCATCACTTCATGAGAAATAGATGGGGAAACAGTGGAAACAGTGTCAGACTTTATTTTGGGGGGCTTCAAAATCACTGCAGAAGGTGATTGCAGCCATGAAATTAAAAGACGCTTACTCCTTGGAAGGAAAGTTATGACCAACCTAGATAGCATATTTAAAAGCAGAAACATTACTTTGCCCACAAAGGTCCCTCTAGTCAAGGCCATGGTTTTTCCAGTGGTCATGTATGGATGTGAGAGTTGGACAGTGAAGAAAGCTGAGCGCCGAAGAAATGATGCTTTTGAACTGTGGTGTTGGAGAAGACTCTTGAGAGTCCCTTGGACTGCAAGAAGATCCAACCAGTCCATCCTAAAGGAGATCAGTCCTGGTGTTCATTGGAAGGACTGATGTTGAAGCTGAAACTCCAATATTTTGGCCACCTCATGGGAAGAGCTGACTTGTTGGAAAAGACCCTAATGCTGGGAAGGATTGGGGGCAGGAGGAGAAGGACACGACAGAGGATGAGATGGCTAGATGGCATCACTGACTCGATGGACATGGGTTTGGGTAGACTCCAGGAGTTGGTGATGGGCAAGGATGCCTGGCATGCTGTGATTCATGGGGTCGCAAAGAGTCGGACACGACTGAGCAACTGAACAGAACAGAACCTCACGTGTAAAATGAAAATCATAATAGTGACCTCATACACCATAGGAAGGAATAAAAAGTGAAAGTGAAGTCATGTCCGACTCTTTGCAACCCGTGGACTATAGACTACCAGGCTCCTCCATTCATGGGATTTTTCCAGGCAAGAGTACCGGAGTGGGTTGCTATTTCCTTCTCCAGAGGATCTTCCCGACCCAGGGATCGAACCCGGGACTCCCGCATTGTCAGCAGACGCTTTACTGTCTAGCCACTTACAAGTCTATAAAATTTCTATATAGTGAGTGGAACAGAGCTCCTCAATAAATGTTAAGTCCTCCTACACAACTCTTATAATGAAAACTTCTAACTTCCTATCAGAAAACAGCTAGAAGACTTGGTTTGGGCTATTCCTTTCAGTTCAATTCAGTGTTAGTTGCTCATTTGTGTCTGACTCTCTGCGACCCCATGGACTGTAGCCCGCCAGGCTCTTCTGTCCATGGGATTTCCCAGGCAAGAATACTGGGGTGGGTAGCCGTGCCCTTCTCCAGGGGATCTTCCCACCCAGGGATCTAACTGAGGTCTCCCACATTGCAGGCGGATACTTTACCAGCCGAGCCACAAGGGCTATACCTCTGTCAGTCAGTTCAGTCACTCAGTCATGTCTGACTCTGTGCAACCCCCTGGACTGCAGCAGGCCAGGCTGCCCTGTCCATCACCAACTCCCAGAGCTTACTCAAACTCATGTACATTGAGTTGGTGATGCCATCCAACCATCTCATCCTCTGTCAGCCCCTTGTCCTCCCACCTTCAATCTTTCCCAGCATCACGATCTTTTCCAATGAGTCAGTTCTAGCTAGCAAACCAGTGAATCCTAAAGGAAATCAAACCTGAATATTCATTGGAAGGACTGATGCTGAAGCTGAAGCTCCAATACTTTGGCCACCAGATGCAAAGAGCTGACTCATTAGAAAAGGCCCTGACACTGAGAAAGATTAAGGGCAAGAAAGAAGGGACAACAGAGGACAAGATGGTTAAATGGCATCACCAACTCAATAGACATGAGTTTGAGCAAACTCTGAGAGTTGGTAAAAGACAGGGAAGCCTGACATGCTGCAATGCATGGAGTTGCAAAGAGTTGGGAACGACTTAGCAACTGAACAACAAAGCAAGTGGAAGTTACTGAATCCACTGAAATAGCCTAAAATCCAAAAATAGTTAAGAAATATTTAGAAGGGACTCGGCTCTACATGTCTCTGCGTAACCTTGGGAAATTGATGTAAATATGCCTTTCTCTGTTTTCCTCAGTGGTAAAGTGTGCGGACAGGAAGAAGAGAGACTGGAAAGTGGGGTGGGACAAGGACACAGTGGGCCTTGAATATCAAGTTAAGAAATTTGACCTTTGTCTTGTTACAGCTCCACGCAGAAGCATGGCCGAGAGGAGCTAGGCCGGGCCAGGGGCTGGGGGCGATGCCGATAGGGCCTAGGCCGGGCGGGGGCCGGGGCCGCGGCTGAGAGGGGCTAGGCCGGGCTGGGGGCCGGGGCAGCGGCGAGAGGAATTACCCAAGGCCCAAGGAGCAGGGGCTGCGTGGGCACAGGCGGGCCAAGAGGAGTTACTCCACATTCAAGGTCAGGAGGGGCAGTCGTGAGTAGATACCCATTGTCAAAGGTAAGGAGCAATGGCTGCACTTTGCTGGAGCAGCTGTGAAGAAATACCCCACGTCCAAGGTAAGAGAAACCCAAGTAAGACAGTAAGTGTTGCGAGAGGGCATCAGAGGGCAGACACACTGAAACTAAAATTACAGAAAACTAGCTAATCTGATCACACGGACACAGCCTTGTCTATCTCAGTGAAACTAAGCCATGCCGTGTGGGGCCACCCAAGATGGATGGGTCATGGTGGAGAGGTCTGACAAAATGTGGTCCACTGGAGAAGGGCATGGCAAACCACTTCAGTATTCTTGCCTTGAGAACCCCATGAACAGGCTGAAAAGGCAAAAAGATGGGACACTGAATGATGAACTCCCCAGGTCAGTAGATTCCCTCATCCATCCTCTGGATGGAGATCAGTGGAGAAATAACTCCAGAAAGAATGATGGGATGGAGCCAAAGCAAAAACGATGCCCAGCTGTGGATGTGACTGGTGATAGACGCAAAGTCCAATGCTGTAAAGAGCAATATTGCACAGGAACCTGGAATGTTAGGTCCATGAATCAAGGCATATTGGAAGTGGTCAAACAGGAGATGGCAAGAATGAACATCGACATTCTAGGGAACAGTGAACTAAGATGGACTGGAATGGGTGAATTTAACTCAGATGACCATTATATCTACCACTGTGGGCAAGAATCCCTTAAAAGAAATGGAATAGCCATCATGGTCAACAAAAGAGCCCGAAAGGCAGTACTTGGATGCAGTCTCAAAAACGATAGAATGATCTCTGTTCGTTCCCAAGGCAAACCATTCAATATCAGGGTAATCCAAGTCTATGCCCCGACCAGTAACGCCGAAGAAGCTGAACTTGAATGGTTCTATTAAGACCTACAAGACCTTCTAAACTAACACCCAAAAGAGATGTCCTTTTCATTATAGGGGACTGGAATGCAAAAGTAGGAAGTCAGGAAACACCTGGCGTAACAGGCAAATTTGGCGTTGGAGTACATAATGAAGCAGGGCAAAGGCTAATAGAGTTTTGCCAAGAGAACGCACTGGTAATAGCAAACACCCTCTTCCAACAACACAAGAGAAGACTCTACACATGGACATCACCAGATGGTCAACACCGAAATCAGATTGATTATATTCTTTGCAGCCAAAAATGGAGAAGCTCTATACAGTCAGCAAAAACAAGACCGGGAGAAGACAGTGGCTCAGATCATGAACTGCTTATTGCCAAATTCAGACTGAAATTGAAGAAAGTAGGGAAAAACACTAGTCCATTCAGGTATGACCTAGATCAAATCCCTTATGAGTATACAGTAGAAGTGACAAATAGATTTCAGGGACTAGATCTGATAGACAGAGTGCCTGATGAACTATGGACAGAGGTTCGTGACATTGTACAGGAGACAGGGATCAAGACAATCCCCATGGAAAAGAAATGCAAAAAAGCAAAATAGCTGTCTGAGGAGGCCTTACAGATAGCTGGGAAGAGAAGAGAAGCGAAAAGAAAAGGAGAAAAGGAAAGATATTCCCATCTGAATGCAGAGTTCCAAAGAATAGCAAGGAGAGATAAGAAAGCCTTCCTCAGCGATCAGTGCAAAGAAATAGAGGAAACAACAGATTGGGAAAGACTAGAGATCTCTTCAAGAAAATTAGAGATACCAAAGAAACATTTCATGCCAAGATAGGCTCGATAAAGGACAGAAATGGTATGGACCTAACAGAAGCACAAGATATTAAGAAGAGGTGGCAAGAATACACAGAAGAACTGTACAAAAAAGATCTTCACGACCCAGATAATTACGATGGTGTGATCACTCACCTAGAGCCAGACATCCTGGAATGTGAAGTCAAGTGGGCCTTAGAAAGCATCATTACGAACAAAGCTAGTGGAAATGATGGAATTCCAGTTGAGCTATTTCAAATCCTCAAAGATGATGCTGTGAAAGTGCTGCACTCGATATGCCAGCAAATTTGGAAAACTCAGCAGTGGCCACAGGACTGGAAAAGGTCAGTTTTCGTTCCAATCCCAAAGAAAGGCAATGCCAAAGAATGCTCAAACTACTGCACAATTGCACTCATCTCACATGCTAGTAAAGTAATGCTCAAAATTCTCCAAGCCAGGCTTCAGCAATACGTGAACCGTGAACTTCCAGATGTTCAAGCTGGTTTTAGAAAAGGCAGAGCAACCAGAGATCAAATTGCCAATATCCGTTGGATCATCAAAAAAGCAAGAGAGTTCCAGAAAAACATCTATTTCTGCTTTATTGACTATGCCAAAGCCTTTGACTGTGTGGATCACAATAAACTGTGGAAAATTCTGAAAGAGATGGGAATACCAGACCATCTGACCTGTCTCTTGAGAAACCTGTATGCAGGTCAGGAAGCAACAGTTAGAACTGGACATGGAAAAACAGACTGGTTCCAAATAGGAAAAGGAGTACGTCAAGGCTGTATATTGTCACCCTGCTTATTTAACTTAGATGCAGAGTACATCATGAGAAACGCTGGGCTGGAAGAAACACATGCTGGAATCAAGATTGCCGGGAGAAATATCAATAACCTCAGATATGCGGATGACACCACCCTTATGGCAGAAAGTGAAGAAGAACTAAAGAGCCTCTTGATGAAAGTGAAAGAGGAGAGTGAAAAAAGTTGGCTTAAAGCTCAACGTTCAGAAAACTAAGATCATGGCATCTGGTCCCATCACTTCATGGGAAATAGTTGGGGAAACAGTGGAAAGAGTGTCAGACTTTATTTTTTTGGGGCTCCAGAATCACTGCTGATGGTGATTGCAGCCACGAAATTAAAAGACGCTTACTCCTTGGAAGGAAGGTTATGGCCAACCTAGATAGCATATTTAAAAGCAGAGACAGTACTTTGCCAACAAAAGTCCGTCTAGTCAAGGCTATGGTTTTTCCAGTGGTCATGTATGGATGTGAGAGTTGGACGGTGAAGAAAGCTGAGCGCCGCAGAATTGATGCTTTTGAACTGTGGTGTTGGAGAAGACTCTTGAGGGTCCCTTGGACTGCAAGGAGATCCAATCAATCCATCCTAAAAGAGATCAATCCTGGGTGTTCATTGGAAGGACTGATGTTGAAGCTGAAACTCCAATACTTTGGCCACCTCATGTGAAGAGTTGACTCATTGGAAAAGACCCTAATGGTGGGTAGGATTGGGGGCAGGAGGAGAAGGGGACGACAGAGGACGAGATGGTTGGATGGCATCACCGACTCAATGGACATGGGTTTGGGTAGACTCTGGGAGTTGGTGATGGACAGTGGGGCCTGGCTGTTCATGGGGTCGCAAAGAGTCGGACACAACTGAGCGACTGAAGTGAACTGAACTGAAAGTGTGTTGAAAAAAATGATTATTTTCCCATCTCAAAAGGCAAACATAGACTTAAAAATTATTTAAAAGATAAAGATGCGATGATTTTCGAAAACCTACTGAATTCCTCAGAAATGGGGAGAATACATCTATACCATGTACATGCTATAAACAATGTTGCTAATTGCCAGAAGACTTTAGTCAACAACAACCCACTCCAGTATTCTTGCCTGGAAAATTCCATGGATGGAGGAACCTGGTAGGCTGCAGTCCATGGGGTCGCTAAGAGTCAGACACGACTGAGGGACTTCACTTTCACTTTTCACTTTTATGCATTGGAGAAGGAAATGGCAACCCACTCCAGTGTTCTTGCCTGGAGAATCTCAGGGACGGGGGAGCCTGGTGGGCTGCCGTCTATGAGGTCGCACAGAGTTGGACACGACTGAAGCGACTTAGCAGCAGCAGCAGCAAGCACCTGGTTTGTGACAGAAATACTCCCCATATTCCCTCAAATCCACTTTCTTCTCTTTAGCGGAAGGAACACTCATTCTCCCTAAACAGATGGGTTCTGGAAGTCTTTCTACCCTAGACTTGTTCCAGTCTCACTTATTCTCACCCAGTTCTGGGGTGGGTGTTTGGTTTGAGAGTCGGGCAGCTCTGTAGCTATTGGCCAAGAGTTTTTAGCGTTAAAAAGACACAGAGAGAAAAGAAGAGAAAAATGTGTTATAGGACAGATGAAAAAATACTCTCCACTTACTTTTGATTTAAAAATTAAAAAAGATTAAAAGGAAAGTGAAAAGTAACACCCAATGATGGGCTCTGGGCTGCTTAGTAAAATGGAAATTAATCTCATTCACTTGCCCTAGATCTCCTAGGTCCAAGCAAGACTCTCCTGAGGGAGCAATTCAATATTTTTATAAATGTGGAAGCAGCGGACACTTAGTCTGAAATTCAACAGCATGTGGGAAGAGAAGAATCTGCTAAGCAGAACTTACTTAAAACTGATGGGAGGAAGAAATTGAAAGCCCAAGCCAGAGTTCAAGTTGAGAAAAAGTTGGCACTCAGCTTCATTTGCATTCCAACAAATATCTGGGACACATTTGGTTCTGAGTCTTGGTGAACTTCCAGAGAGCAGCCCAGAAATTCAACATTGGAGTTAGCAGCCTACAAACCGCTCACTTGTTTTGTTTCTTTTTGGCCCCACTGTGTGGCATGCAGGATCTTAGTTCCCCAACCAGGCATCAAACCCGCGAACCCTGCAGTGGAAGCGCCAGACTCTTAGCTGTCTGGTTAGTTTATTTGGTAAGTGAGAGAGAGAGAGAACATTTCAATTTTCCTGAGAAGAAAAGAGTTCTGATTGGGGAAGATTAATTTAAAGAAGAGAATAAATCACAGGGAAATATATGCTGTTATAGAATTAAAAAGCAAAATATCTGTATTTTGCTTGGGTAAGGCTGAACTCTTTCCACTAACTTAAGGCAACAATAAAGCTGAGATAGCAAGAAAACAAAAAGTTCACTGTCAGTGAAAAATACAGAATTTTGCTTTCATCAGTTCAGTTCAGTTCACTCAGTCATGTCTAACACTTGCTTTTGCTTGCATAAATTCTAGTAAATTATTTCTAAAATGTCAATGCGCAAGTTAAGCTTCCTATGTTAGGGTTGAACATAGCTTTATTTTATTTTTTAAAGGGTTTTTTTTTTTTAATGTGGGCCATTTAAAAAGTCTTTTATTGAATTTGTCATAATATTGCTTCTTTTTTATATTTTGACTTTTTGACCACGAGGGATGTGGGATCTTAGCTTCCTAACTACAGATTGAACCCACACCCCCTGCGCTAGCAGGCAAAGTCTTAACCACTGGACTTCCAGAGAAGTCCTTAGCATAGCTTTAAATTTGAGTATGGTTCAGGGAAGGAAAGAACCTACAAGCTTTAAAGATAGCCTTGCCAGTGTCAGGGTGGTGGCATAGGAAATGCAAGCTACTGATGATGAGCCATTACAGAGGCGAAATATCTCCTCAAGACCTCCACAATGAGTAGGAGGAGAATGTAAAAGGAACTCAAAGATGACTATGACTTTTCATTTTGGGTGTCTAGTTACCAGTAAGGGAACAGGTAAGTCAGGAAGGAAGATGTGAGTGTATTTTCAGCCACAATGGTTTTGAGATTAGAGAAGACTGTCTAGAAAGAGAAGTTCAGCAGTAGTTGAACTGCACTTGGGAGAGGAACCATACCTTGGAAGTCATATAGATTTGTGTTGAACCTGTGAGAATGGAGGAGCCTAACAAAGAAAATAGAACAGTGTGAGAGGAGAATAGCGAGGAGAGATAAGAAAGCCTTCCTCAGTGATCAGTGCAAAGAAATAGAGGAAAACAATAGAATGGGAAAGACTAGAGATCTCTTCAAGAAAATTAGAGATACCAAGGAAACATTTCATGCAAAGATGGGCACAATAAAGGACAGAAAGGGTATGGACCTAAGAGAACCAGAAGATGGCATCACCTCTTCTTAAAGAGGTGGCAAGAATACACTATACAAAAAAAGACCTTCATGACCCAGATAATCACAATGGTGTGATCACTCACCTAGAGCCAGATATATTGGAATGTGAAGTCAAGTGGGCCTTAGGAAGCATCACTACGAACAAAGCTGGTGGAGCTGATGGAATTCTAGTTGAGCCATTTCAAATCCTTAAAGATGATGCTATGAAAGTGCTGCACTCGATATGCCAACAAATTTGGAAACTCAGCAGTGGCCACAGGACTGGAAAAGGTCAGTTTTCATTCCAATCCCAAAGAAAGGCAATGCCAAAGAATGTTCAAACTACCACACAATTGCACTCATCTCACATTCTAGCAAGAAATGCTCGAAATTCTCCAAGCCAGGCTTCAATAGTACATGAACCATGAACTTCCAGATGTTTAAGCTGGATTTGAAAAGGTTGAGGAACCAGAGATCAAATTGCCAACATTGGTTGGATGATCGAAAAAGCAAAAGAGTTCCAGAAAAACATCTACTTCTGCTTTATTGACTATTCCAAGACCTTTGTGTGGATCACAACAAACTGTGGAAAATTCTGAAAGAGATGGGAACACCAGACCACCTGACCTGCCTCCTGAGAAATCTGTATGCAGGTCAAGAAGCAACAGTTAGAACTGGACATGGAACAACAGACTGGTTCCAAATAAGAAAAGGAGTACCTCAAGGCTGTATATTGTCACCCTGCTTATTTAACTTAGATGCACAGTACATCATGCAAAATGTTGGGCTGGATGAAGCACAAGCTGGAATCAAGATTGCAGGGAGAAATATCAATAACCTCAGATATGCAGATGACACCACCCTTATGGCAGAAAGTCTTTGAAGTAGAACTAAAGAGCCTCTTGATGAAAGTGAAAGAGTAGAGTGAAAAAGTTGGCTTAAAACTCAACATTCAGAAAAGTAAGCTCATAGCATCTGGTCCCATCACTTCATGGCACATAGATGGGGAAACAATGGAAACAGTGACAGACTATATTTTGGGCTCCAAAATCACTGCAGATGGTGATTGCACCCATGAAAATAAAAGACACTTGCTCCTTGGAAGGAGTGTTATGACCAACCCAGACAGCATATTAAAAAGCAGAGACATTACTTTGCCAACAAAGGCCTGTCTAGTCAAAGCTATGGTTTGTCCAGTAGTCATGTATGGATGTGACAGTTGGACTATAAAGAAAGCTGAGCACCAAAGAATGGATGCTTTTGAACTGTGGTGTTGGAGAAGACTCTTGAGAGCCCCTTGGACTGCAAGGAGATCCAATTAGTCTATCCTAAAGGAAATCAGTCCTGAATATTCACTGGAATGATTGATGCTGAAGCTGAAACTCCAATAATTTGGCCACCTGATGCAAAGAACTGACTCACTAGAAAAGACCCTGATGCTGGGAAAGATTGAAGGTGGGAGGAGAAGGGGCTGACAGAGGATGAGATGGTTGGATGGCATCACTGACTCAATGGACAGGAGTTTGAGTAACCCCCAGGAGCTGGTGATGGACAGGTAAGTCTGGTGTGCTGCAGTCCACAGGGTTGCAAAGAGTCGGACCCAACTGAACGACTGAACTGAACTGAGAGGAGAAGAAATGTTATTTTTCTTAAAAGTTGTAGAATCTTTTTTCTAATCTCATCCTAACAAAATGAAAAGCCTTGCTACCCGCTTATTACATTTGTGGAAGGGAAGTGGATGTAGATGCTAATGAAGTGAGCATGTGTGAGTGGGAGCTGGGCAGTGGCAGAGTGCAAGGGTAGCAGACAACTGCATCCATCATTTGCCCAATGGCTCATGCAGGAACCTGGATTCTCCCTGGATGTCATCACAGGCTCCTGTGGCTGACAGGAAGTATGCTCCCAGACTTCACAAGCAATAGAGTAACCTGTTTCTGAGGAGGGCCCACCCGTGTGTGGGGGCAGAACCTGATAAGTGTGGGAAGAACAGGGAAGCTGAAAGCCATGAGTCAGAAGACACTTAAGTCATAACTCAACCGTGGCAGGGAGGTATCACCAAAAAGACACAGATGGAGACTTAAGTAGACCAGAATCACCTCCAGTTGAGGAAGAACCCAACATGATGACCACATCATTCTCCTGCTTCAGTCCCTTGAATGGCTTCTATTCATGTTAGTTTTAAGACCAGACTCCTTGGTATAACTCACAAAAATCTGCACAATCACTACAGCTAGTTCTCCAGACTCAACACATTCATTTACTCTGTACACCCCAGGCATACTTTAGCATTTCTAAACCTCCTTAGCTCTATTCTATCTACAGCCTTCATCCTTCCTTCTGTCTGGGGCACTTCCCTCCACACACAGCCCCCAGGTTTGTCTACTAAACTCCCTCTTCTTCAGATTTCAGCTCAAAGTTCCCCCCAGATAGGTCAAATCATGCACATGCGCTGTCACTCAGTTGTGTCTGATTCTCTGTGATCCCATGGATTGTGGCCCGCCAGGCTCCTCTGTCCATGGGATTATCCAGGCAAGAATACTGGAGTGGGTTGCCATTTCCTCCTTCAGGGGATCTTCCCAACCTGGGGGTTGAACCCTCATCTCCTGTGTCTCCTGCATTGCAGGTGTATTCTTTACTCAATGAGCCATCAGGAAAGCCTCCAGGTCAGGTCTCCTATGATCTATTATAATCTCACAGAGATGTTTACTCACATAGCACTTACACTGGTTCATAATTATATATATATAATTGCCAGGAGAAATATATTGATTTTATATATAAATATGATTGCTGGGAGAAATATCAATAACCTCAGATATGTCACCCTTAAGACACCACCCTTATGGCAGAAAGCGAAGAGAAACTAAAGAGCCTTTTGATGAAAGTGAAAGAGGAAAGTGAAAAGGCTGGGTTAAAATTCAACATTCAAAAAACGAAGATCATGGCATCTGGTCCCATCACTTCATGGCAAATAGATGGGGAAACAAAGGAAACAGTGACAGACTTTATTTTCTTGGGCTCCAAAATCACTGCAGATGATGACTGCAACCATGGAAGTAAAATACCCTTGCACCTTGGAAGAAAAGCTATGATGAACCTAGACAGCATATTAAAAAGCAGAGACATTACTTTACCAACAAAGATCCATCTAGTCAAAGCTATGGTTTTTCCAGTAGTCATGTATGGATGTGAGAGTTGGACCATAAAGAAGGCTGAGCACTGACGAATCGATGCTTTTGAACTGTGGTGTTGGAAAAGACTTTTGAGAGTCCCTTGGATTGCAAGGAGATCTAACCAGTCCATCCTAAAGGAAATCAGTCCTGAATGTTCATTGGAAGGAGTGATGCCGAAACTGAAGCACCAATACTTTGGCCACCTGATGTAAAATGCTGACTCATTAGAAAAGACCCTGATGCTGGGAAAGATTGAAGGCAGGAGGAGAAGGGGGCGACAGAGGATGAGATGGTTGGATGGCATCACTGACTCAATGGACATGAATTTGAGGAAGCTCCGGGAGATGGTGAAGGACAGGGAGACCTAATGTGCTGCAGCCCATGGGGTCGAAAGGAGTTGGACATGACTGAGAGACTGAATAACAACAAATGTGTGTATGTGTGTGTGTGTGTGTGTGTGTGTGTGTGTGTGTGTGTGTGTGTGTATCTACACATATGACTGTTTCAGGTTTGTCAGCCTCACTAAAGAGCAAACTTAACGAAGACGAAGGTCATAACTTGTTTTTACTATTATGTGCCCAGAACCTCATTAAGTACCTGATGCTTAGTATAGTCAGTAAATATTTAGAGGACACTGTTTCTAGCACTATAATGAGACAAATATCATTAGCCTTAAGCCACCCATACCAATATTCCTCCTCTTTATTGCTTCCCTGATAGCTCAGTTGGTAAAGAATCTGCCTACAATGCAGGAGACCCCGGTTTGATTCCTGGGTCGGGAAGATCCACTGGAGAAGGTATAGCCTACCCACTCCAGTATTCTTGGGCTTCCCTTGTGGCTCAGCTGGTAAAGAATCCACCTGCAATGCAGGAGACCTGGGTTCAGTCTCTTGGTTAGGAAGATCCTCTGGAAAAGGCAAAGGCTACCCACTCCAGTATTCTTGCATGGAGAATTCCATGGACTGTATAGTCCATGGGGTTGCAAAGAGTCAGACAGGACTGAGTGACTTTCACTTATTGATGGAGTAAACTGATGGTGGAGAAGCTCTAGAAATAAGATTTTAGCATTCCTTAGAAACTAACATTTCTTAATATCTCAAAAGCTATTAAAATTACTAACATTAATTTTTAAAATATTAGCACATCAGTAGAGAAAAATGGATTAAATACATGACAGGTAGGTACTTCACTAGCTAAGAAATACAAATGGCCATTAAAAACACAAAAGATGAACTCCACTAGTAATCAAAGAAAATGGAAATACAAAGTATGCCACTACTGCAGAGATAAGAACTACATATATTTTCATTGAAATTATTCTCAAGTTTTAAAAATAAGTAAGAACTACTAGTTGGAATCTAAAAAGCAAGACAAAACAGAAACAGATTCATAGAGACAGTGAACAAACTGGTGGTCACTACAGGGTAGGGACCTGAGGGTGAATGAAACAGGTAAAAGGGATTAAGAGGCACAAATGTCCAGCTATAAAATAATTAAGTCACAGGGATGTAATATAGGTAATATAGTCAATAATATCAAAGTAACTTTATATGGTGACAGATGATAACTAGTCTTATCATGGCAATCATCTCATAAAGTATATGTCAAATCACTATATTGGGTAGTTGAAACTAATATAATGTTACATGCCAATTACATTTAAATTAAAACAAGATGAACTCCACTAGTAAAACTTGACAGTCTTTACATGTAGAAATGAACAGAGAAGGAACTTCATTGTCTCGTAGTGCTATCCTGGTAGTGGACTAAATTGCCTGCTTAGAACAACTTTAAACAAAAAACAATGGATGAAACGATCAAAGTACCAACAAGGTAATAAGAAATTATCAGGCCAAAGAAAAGAGAGACAAGAACCCATGAAAGATGCCTTTGCTCTTTACACTTATGTCAAACTCTGAAAATTTAAACTAATTGTTATGGCCACCCAGGTCAACAGGAAGAGAAATCAAAGCCCGGTCTTCCGTACAATAAGGATTCAATTGTAAATTCTTCTCCCACACACACACAAAAAATTGGACTCCCAAGCATGACAGGTACTTAAATCAGCCTTTGCACAGTCCAATAGCCCAGGTCTGCACCATTCAGGAAGCTCAAGAAACCTCTGGTCTTCAACATAGATTAAGGTTATTCCAAACTTGCTGAACCTTGGATACCTGGTATATGTGCCCGTGTTAGTCGTGTCCAAGTCTTTGCAACCCCATCTGTAGCCCATCAAGATCCTCTGCCCATGGAATTCTCCAGGCAAGAATACTGGAGTGGGTTGACATTCAGTTCTCCAGGGGATCTTCCCGATCCAGGGATTGAATCCAAGTCTCCTGCATTGAAGGCAGTTTCTTTACCACCTGAGCCACCAGGGAAGCCCTGGGTACCTGGTATAAGCAATGTAAACCTTTTCTGGAGGAAACCTGCAGCCCGGGCCTCAAAATATTCCTACAAATAACTTTTCAAGAACAATGAGATAAGGAACACACACGGCAACTCAAGCAAGAACTAACAGAAACCTCAAAAAAAGATCCACTAAGACTCCAGATTTTGGAATGATCAGACTCATTATGTGGCAGCAAAACCTTATCAAAATCAAAGCAAAGTAGTAGGAGAATGATAAAATAAGAACAATATTATTCACAGATATAGAGACAAAAATCCCAAGCAAAGTATTAGCAAATAGAATCCAGTAATACATAAAAACACCTATTATAGCAGGAACAAATTAGGTTTTATCCAAGAAATGCAAGATGGGTTTAACATTAGAGATATATCTAAGTGTTGAGATCGGAGACACCCAGGCATTTAGTGGGTAAGACTCTTCCTCCAGACATACTTCAATATATACTGTGACTCTATTATATCTGCATGTCTACAATTGGCCCTTCTTTTTTGACTAACTCCTTTTGGGTGAGCTATGTTCATAAAATATTACTACATTCAATTACGTTATAGCTGAGGTTGTAAAGTGGAGACTGGGTCAAATTCAGCCCACAGATGGTTTTTGTTTGGTGCATGGTGTTTTAAAGGAAACCGAAATCAACATTTCCGCCCAAGCCTACAGAGCAAGACCATGTCTCTTCATCAGTGTTTTCCCAACACAGCAGTGAACCTCAGATTGAATGAGCCAGTGAATGGGCAAGCAGAGGGTAAAGCCTATTCTCAATCTTGCTTCTATAGAATACTATCATGTGGCATTTATAAAATCAGGGCTTTTGTTCTGACATTTACTGATGCTAATATATAGAATTCAATTTTTTAAGTATTTATTTGTTTGGCTGCACCAGGTCTGAGTTGCAGCACATGGGATCTTTTTAGTTGTGGAAAGCAAACTCTTAGCTGTGGCATGTGGGATCTAGTTCCCTGACCAGGGATTGAACCTGGGCCCGCTGCATTGGAAGTGCAGACTATTAGCCACCAGCCAAGTCCCTCAATTTTTTTTAAATGGTAGTTCTATCCCAAGACCCCCAAATTGTTTGCATTTATTTAAAGACACATCCAGAAAGCAGCTGATTTTCATTTTGGTGAATACATTTGGAAAGAAGCTATAAAGATGGTATATACAAACAACTAAGGGTCAGATTGGAGATGCTGTGTCAGAATACGTGGTTTATACAGCTTATACCCATAGGCTTGATTTCTTATGTTTAGACTCAACCATGAGAGCAAGAGAGGGCCAGAAGTGTGTGTGTCTAAAACAATGAAGCTTTAATAAAGCTGTATTTGTTTTAAGGGTTAGTTGTATAAACAGATGTGAAAGCCATCTGTTTGCCCCATACAGGCTACTTGAAATGTATAACAAAGGACAAAGTACGTTTCAGCAGAAAACAAAACATAGGTCACGATCACACAAGAGTTAGTAGTGTGGTAGGACTAGAATCCTAGGCCTCTCAAGTCCAAGTACAATAGCTGGTAATATTTTGCACCAGAAAGTTACAATCTGGGAAGAAAATTTCATGCAGAAAGGTCAATGTTTTAACTGTGAAGTTGTGTTTACCACCTTTAAGCAAGTTAGCAACTACGTTCAGTTCTTAGGATGACAGTAGAGGCTACAGTAAGCAAGTGATTCACGGAAGGTATAAAGAGGTGACTTGTGTGGACACACCAGTGCTTGTGATTGCAAATTTTCATTCAAATAAAGTTTGCTCAAAAATATGAAACAGTAACTGTGTCACCAAATGTTCACAGTATTAACTATTCCATTTAACAACGTTGTGTGCTTTAAGAGAAAAACTTTCCACAGAAGCATGCATGGCATTCCAAATTTATAAATTATTAGATAAAATTGTCTCAGGAAGGTGATATTAAGAAAGGTCATGCCAGCCGTGTTAGAACAGAAATACTGGTTGGTTCCTTGTCTATAGGTGTTAAATGTGTTTGTGTGCTCAGTTGTGTTCGACTCTTTGCAACCCCATGGGCAGGCTCCTCTGTCCATGGAATTTCCCAGAAAAGAATACTGGAATGGGTTGCCATTTCCTTCTCCAGAGGGTTTTACTAACCCAGGGACTGAACCCAGATGTTACACAGGTTATAGGAAACAGTCCCCTTACTTGGAGACAGTTTAAAATATTAAATTTTAAAAAATATAAGAGCTCCCTCCATGTGTCATTAGAAACCAGATTAGGATAACATTGAAATAAATAAACCTAAATTACAACATATTTGAAAACATGTGATATGAGTAGTAGGAAAATATCAACCAGTGATAATTGTGAAGTTTAAAATTTTGTCATTGAGTCCTAGCAATGTGTAGGAAAAGGATTTAGTAACTCTTTGACCAAGGAGGTATGTAGTGAACCAGGCAGATTTGGTTGACATCAAGTATGACAAAACATGTCATAGGCTACAACAGCCAGTACCTCTAAAAAACAAGTAATTTCCTTTTGGATCACTTCTAATGGGTCAGAAAAATCTCCAGGATAAGAAAATGGCAACCCACTCCAGCATTCTTGCCTGGGAAATCCCATGGACAGAGTAGCCTGGTGGGCTACAGTCCATGGGGCCGGTGGGGAGGGGACAGTTGTCACAATAGTTGGGTACAACTTAGCAACTAAATCACACCACCAGTCAATCAACCGCCTGGTCTTAATTCTGTTTTCTTGGTAACCAGAGAGAGAATGTATTGATAGGCAATCAGGAATATTTGGCTCTCTTGGCAGTTTTAATTGTAAAGTAAATTAATAAATTGTCTTTCAGGTGCACATTAGCCTCCTGCAAGTTTTATTAAGTTGTCTCGACTATCCAATGTCCTTATCACCTTCAGTATACTCTCAAAGCCTCAAATCATAAGCCTAAAGGGCAGATCTTGGACTTTGGTAATCTCACTAGGAGACACAGCCCAACCTGAAGAGTTTGTTAGTCTCTAATCAGAATCATTATAATAACCAGGCCCCAGAGCTCCTGGTTACCACTTATGTGCATTCCTTAATAACCCAGCAAAGGTCATCAGCATCTCCTGCAAAGCTTCTAATAAATCCAGAGGTAATTTTATCATGGGAGTGCTTCCACTCTGTGACTTTGTGATAATGCAACTTCACCTCTTTTGAATTGTGGTGCTGGAGAAGACTCTTGAGAGTCCCTTGGACAGTAAGGAAATCAAACCAGTCAATCCTACAGGAAATCAACCCTCAATATTCATTAGAAGGACTGATGCTGAAGCTCCAATACTTTGGCCACCTGATGCGAAGAGTTGACTCACTGGAAAAGACCCTGATGCTGGGAAAGAATGAGGGCAGGAGGAGGGGGTGACAAAGGATGAGATGGTTGGATGACATCACTGACTCAATGGACATGAGTTTGAGCAAACTCCTAGAGACGGTGAAGGACAGGGAAGCCTGGTGTGCTGGATGGAGTCCATGGGGTTGCAAAGAGTCGGACACAATTCAGTGACTGAACAACAGCAACTTCACCTCTAAGAATGGGAGGTGGGGAGGAAGAAAGCGTAGAAGGGAGAGGAGAAGGAAAAGGTGGCTAGGAGGAAGAGTGGGATAGGAAAAAAGAAAGAGGGAGATAGAGAAGGAAAGAGATAAAGGGAGGAAAAAAAGAAGAGACAGAGAAGGAGGGAGGGAGAGAAGGAAAGAAGTATGAATTGAGCAGCCTCAGCTTCAGTTTGAATCCAAGGACCTCTCCTTACTAGCTGCGTGAACTTGAGC
This sequence comes from Okapia johnstoni, assembly GCA_024291935.2. NCBI lineage: Eukaryota > Metazoa > Chordata > Mammalia > Artiodactyla > Giraffidae > Okapia > Okapia johnstoni. The sequence continues at coordinate 64,000,465 of CM044322.1, forward strand.
AAGGAACTATCTTAGTTTTTTAGTGTCCTCGTCTGAAAAATGGGTATAAACAGGATTTACTTTGAATCTTGTAGAGAGTTAGAGCTACTATGTAAAAATACACAGGACAATGCCTGGCACATTGTGGATGGTTTTGCATTTTATTTCTAACAAACTTTCTAGTCAACTGCACTTTTGTATTTTGCCACAGAAACTGTAAAAATCCTAAAACAAATTTCTTAAGTGCAACAAATAAAGCCCAATACCCACTGATTATAAAAACATCATTTCCATAAACATAAAAATAACAAGTGAGGCTGTGCTTGTTAAATTTTCATGTGCATAGGAAACAACTAGGCATCTTGTTAAAATGTGGGTTCTGATTCCCTTGGTCTAGGGCAAGGAGATTCTGCATTTCTTACAAGTTCCCAGGTGATGCTGATGCTGCTGGTCTGTGAGGAGCTAAGCTATATATAGATGGTTTGCTTCAAAGGAAAAAACAACTAAGGAAGAAAGTAAAATCAAAGAATATATTTAAAATGCGAGGGGAATGGTCACCGTAGGGGAGAACTCCAAAATCCGCTGTATTATTATTGCTTGGAAGCAATTCTAAGTATGCTTTAGATTGCACAATAAATATATTTATTTAAAATATATGTTATTTATATATGTGTGTACATATATATGCATACAGCTACATTTGTTTTGTTCATATTTAACTGTACTTAGGGAGCATCTTATTGAAAAAAATTCTGCCAATACTTTTGTTATGACAATAATTAGCTAATTTACTGATATTTACTTATTGTTTACAACACAAAAGTAATATATTCTGGTAGGAAAAACTCAAATTATCTCAGAAACCTATAAATTTAAAATGGGAAAAATCCCCCCACTTCACCCTTAAAGTTCTAAGCTCCTAGACTGAAAACTTTAAAGAGTTTGGTATGATACTTTAAAGTATTTTTTCTTATAAATCCATATAAGATTTTTCTTCAGAAAATGGATTCTTGCTACATTACTATAATGCAACTTGCTCTGTCTTCAAAAATATATCACAAACATCCTTCCATGTTAATACATAAAAAGTCACCTCCTTCTTTTCAGTGACTGCACAGTATTCCAACATACTATAACTCATTTATCCTTCCCTATTGCTATGTGTTTAGGATGTCTCCAATTACTTGCAATTACAGGTGGCTCAATGGTAAAGAATCCATCTGCCAATACAGAAAATGCAAGAGACTCAGGTTCAATCTCTGGGTTGGCATGACCCCTTGGAGTAGGAAATGGCAACCCACTCTGGTATTCTTGCCTGAGAAATCCCATGAACAGAGGAGCCTGGTGGACTATATCCATGGGGCCACAAAGGGTCAGACATGACTGAGTGCACGCACACACACACACACACACACACACACACTCACAAACAATACAATGATGAATTTTCTTGAACATGAGAACTGCCAAACTGCTTTTCAAAACAGCTTCTACCACTGTTTCAGGAGCCTGTCTTATGTCCACACTGTGAAAGAGACATTGACAATCACTTCAACTGCGTTTGTAATCAGGAAAAAGACATCCCTTTATTATTTTAACTTTCATTTTCTTAATCACTAGTGGGATTTGCTATCTTTTAAAATATCACTAGCCATTTTACTTTCTTCTGTGAATTGTTTGTTCATATCACTTGCCAATTTTTCTCCTAGGTTACCTTTTTCTTTTTTTTGTAAGGGCTCTCTGTATATTAGATATTATACTTCTAATATACATATCACATTTTTTATAGTAAGATTATGTTGGCTTACTGTCTTTTTAAAGTTTTATGGTGTATGTTATTGTACAGAAGTTTTCATAGAATCAAGCATTTCATTTCTGGATTCTTTTTTAATGTTTTTTGATGTTTTATTTCTTGCTTAGAAGCTTTTCCTGACTCCCAAATAATAAAATATTCTCTCATATTTTTCTAGTAATTTCATTTTAGTTGTATCATCTAAATCATTAGTCATATCTCAAATTATTTTTAAAAATACATTTGCATGAGGCTTTTACCACTGGATTAACAGTTTAGTCAGTACTATATTACTGTTATAAGAAAGGGTTGAAGAAGTTTAATATGTAAAATATCTGGATAGCCTAAAAAGCACAAGCCAGCGGTCCTAGCCTTTTCTCAATGTAACTTTTATTCAACCTATTATTTTCACCTTGACACCCCAAATCAACTGTCATCAAATATCACTGCAAATTAATATTCTGAAATTTTATGTTAGTTGTGCTCATATGCAATTCACTTTCATATTGCTGAGTCAGTACTTCAGAAAGAAAATTCTCTTCATTCAGGTCTCTGCTTAAATATGATCTCTTTAAAAGGATTTTCCATGGCCATCCTATTAAGCCTCAACTCCCTCCATCCTTTTGTCCTGGTTTCTTTTTATAGTTCTCACTACTACTTGAAATATGATATTATACAGGCTTGTCTATTACTTGTCTTACCATGATAGTGGGGCCTTATCTCTTTCGCCGCTGTATCTCCAGCATCTAGAACAACTCAGGTATGCTGAATAAATGACCATAAGAATAAATTACCAAAGATATTAATGTATCTAGAAAGATATGTCAAGATGTTAACGTATCAAGTCAAAATCAAAAGTCTTAGGTACGCTAAGAGTGATGAATCTTTAGTTGGTCAGTCATTGGATTTAGGGCCAGGAACCATGTGATAAGGAAAACAACAAATTAAAGATATATATGATTGACTGATCTAGGAACTGAATTTACTTTAAAAAATAAGGAACTTCCCTGGTGGTCCAATAGTTAAGACATTGCCTTACAATGTTGGTGGTGCTGGTTCGATTTCTGGTGGTAGTGGTGGTTTAGTCACTAAGTCATGTCTGACTCTGGCAACCCCATGGACTGCAGCCCACCAGGCTTCTCTGTCCATGGGATTTCCCAGGCAAGAATACTGGAACAGGTTGCCATTTCATTCTCCTGGGGATCTTCCCGACCCAGGGATTGAACCAGTCTCTTGCATCTCCTGCACTGCAGGCAGATTCTTTATCACTGAGCCACCAGGGAGGCCCTTGATCCCCGGTGGGGGAACTAAGATCCCAACATGCCTTGCAGGAAAAAAACCAGAACATAAACAGAAGTAACACTGTAACAAATTCAAAACAGACTTAAAAAAAAAAAGGTATTGTTTAAAAAATAAAAAGGAAGAACGAAATTTCTCCCTAAAAACTGAGGTATCCAGTTTGCCCATTTTATTTCTAAGTTTTATTCCTTATAAGCCCCCATGGGGGCTTGTTAAATACATTAAAGCATATTTAGATAGTGGAATTCAAAGCAACCATTGAAAAAAGGTGTGACATAAGCATAATTACTAATATGAAAAGATGTTTGGGGTGAAAACACATGCAACATAGTCCCATTTTCAGAAAAAGAAAAAACTTATTACATGTGTGAGTGTAAACACACATTCTCTGGAGAAATCTGTATCAGAACACTATTAATCTCTGGGTAATGGGATTAAATTTGATTTTTATACATTTTTCCTTCTCTGTATTTTCTCATTTCTCTAAAACAAACATGTTCCACTCAGGTAAAAAGGAGTTGTTTATTTTGGTGGAGAACGTAGCAGTGTGTGATGAAATGGTTTGCACCAGCACTCACATCGGTCTCATCCATCTTTGGGATGCCTTCCTACTCTGCAGACTGAAGGGCTAAACACTTAATTTCCCAGACTCCCTTTGCAGAAAACCTAAGATTTAGAAGAGGCAGGTAAGGTGGAAGCCATCTCCGTGGCATGTGCAGCCATGGAGAGGTGGCAGTTTTCTGCTTTCCCGTGTATGGTCACTCGTTGCCTGCAGATGGTGCAGCAGGTTCCCACTCCCAGAACACAGCCACTGTAAACTGTTTTGATGTCAGGAACCCAGTGGAGAACCCCTTGACCACTGCAGCAGTAGCGGTTGCCCTGATTGGCCAGCAATTTTACTATAAGTCATTTCTGGGGACCCAAGCTTGAGCTCACGCATCCATACCTTCTGATGACTTTGTAAGGAACTAAGTAGTTTCAAAATTCCCATTATTAATTCCCATTTCTCTTAAACTAGCTAGAGTAGTTTATTTCCTGCAAGGAAGTCATCAATGATACAAAAAAGTATCGTTAACTTTAAAAATAATGTATACTACATAAATCTATTTCAGAATGTGGAGAGAGCATGTAAGACTAACACATAAAAACATGTAGAGAAAAGGATCACTTTTGTTGTTGTTCAGGCGCTAAGTTGTGTCCAACTCTTTGCAGCTCCCTGGGCTACAGCATGCCTGGCTTCCCTGTTCTCCACTATCTCCAGGAGTTTGCTCAAACTCATGTCCATTGAATCAGTGATGCTACCCAACCCTCTCATCCTCTGCTGCCCCCTTTTCCTTTGCCTTCAATCTTTCTCAACATCGAAATCTTTTCTAATGAGTCAGCTCTTCTCATCAGGTGGCCAAATTATTGAAGCTTCAGCTTCAGCATCTGTCCTTCCGATCAATATTCAGGGTTATAAAATGTTAATGTAGTCATCTCTGGTGGTAGAATCAAGAATAATTTAAATTTTATTTTGCTTATCTTTCTTTTAGTTTTCTTTTAAGGGGAAAACTTTAAAAGCCATTTTTTTCCTCCTCAAACATAAGCAACAGTATCATCTTACAGGAAAAGAGCAATTTCTTAATGTATCTTGAAATGTTTGAGGCAACTAGGATTAGTAACTAAATGGTATTAATCTACATGTAATACCACAAGACACACAGGAGTATTCATCATGATCTAAATAGGGGAGCAAGTCCCCACAGCACATGATCTCAGAACAAATATTTGTCTATTCCAGTGACACAGTCAAGCTGACTGCTCCCTGCTAGAAAAAAGGGCAGCTATCTTGGGAACTAAACATATGGAGTGAGACTAGCCAGTACCGCAGCTGTTGGCAAGCTTTCTTTGTTTTTAAACAGTAGAAGTATATCCCTTACGACTGGCTATATTAAAAGGAATAAAACAGAATGGAAGTGCCTTTATCTACCCAATCACTAAACCAGATTTTAGAAAAGAAAGGGCAAAAGGGAAATGAGCAAATAAGACTTTCTTTTTAAAAACGTAAAAAAAAAAATTTCCACATAACCAATGTTTATATATTGTTGAACTGGTCCTTATTCTTCCATTTTCTCCACTAGCTTCATGATTTAGGACACAGAAAAGGATAACATACTTCTTTATTCACTGCCAGAATTTACCATGCAGGGTCACAATGCATTTGCATTCATCAAAGAAGGAGCCCATAAAATAAACCATTCTTAAGGTATGGACATGTCTATCAAGGAATTTTATTAGAATTAGATTAATAAGAAAAAAACACTTATAGCTATTAATTCAGTGGCTTTATACAGCTATTTAAAAAAAAAACTGGGGTATAGTTGCTTTACAATGTTAGTTTCTGCTGTATAACAGCATGAATCAGCTATAAGTATACATATATCCCTTCCCTCTTGGACCTTTCACCCCACTCCTCTAGGTCATCACAAAGCACTCGAGCTGAGCTCCCTGTGCTATACAGGAGCTTCCCACCAGCTGTCTATTTTACACATGGTAGTGTATATGTATCACTCACAATCTCCCAATTCATCCCACGCCCCATTCTCCCCCAGTCCGTGTCCACACATCTGTTCTCTACATCTGGGCCTCTATTCCTGCTCTACAAATAGGTTCATCTATACCATGCAAAGATGGGCACAATAAAGGACAGAAATAGCATGGATCTAACAGAAGCAGAAGATATTAAGAAGAGGTGGCAAGAATACAACAGAAGAACTATACAAAAAAGATCTTGATGAACCAGATAACCATGATGGTATGATCACTCAGACATCCTGGAATGTAAAGTCAAGTGGGCCTTAGGAAGCATCACTATGAACAAAGCTAGTGAAGGTGATGGAATTCCAGTTGAGCTATTTCAAATCCTTAAAGATGATGCTGTGAAAGTCCTGCACTCAATATGCCAACAAATTTGGAAAACTCAGCTGTGGCCACAGGACTGGAAAAAAGTCGGTTTTCATTCCAATCCCAAGGAAAGGCAATGCCAAAGAATGTTCAAACCACTGCACAATTGCATTCATCTCACACACAAGCAAAGTAATGCTCAAAATTCTCCAAGCCAGGCTTCAACAGTACATGAACCATGAACTTCCAGATGTTCAAGCTGGTTTTAGAAAAGGCAGAGGAACCAGAGACCAAATTGCCAACATCCGCTGGATCACTGAAAGAGCAAGAGAGATCCAGAAAAACATCTACTTCTGCTTTATTGACTACGCTAAAGCCGTTGACTGTGTGGATCACAACAAACTGTGGAAAATTCTTAAAGAGATGGAAATATCAGGCCACCCTACCTGCCTCCTGAGAAATCTGTCTGCAGGTCAAGAAGCAACAGTTACAACTGGACATGGAACAACAGACTAGTTCCAAATCAGGAAAGGAGTACGTCAAGGCTGTATATTGTCACCCTGCTCATTTAACTTATATGAAGAGTACATCATGCAAAATGTTGGGCTGAATGAAGCACAAGCCGGAATCAAGATGCCGGGAGAAATAAAATAACCTCATATATGCAGATGACACCACCCTTATGGCAGAAAGTGAAGAACTGAAGACTTTCTTGATGAAAGTGAAAGAGAAGAGTGAAAAAGCTGGCTTAAAACTCAACATTCAGAAAACGAAGATTATGGCATCTGGTCCCATCACTTCATGGCAAATAGATGGGGAAGCAACGAAAACAGTGACAGACTTCATTTTGGGGGGCTCCAAAATCACTGTACATGGTGACCGTAGCCATGAAATTAAAAGACGCTTGCTCCTTGGAAGAAAAGCTGTGACAAACCTAGAAAGCATATTAAAAAGCAGAGACATTACTTTGCCAACAAAGGTCCATCTAGTCAAAGCTATGGTTTTTCCAGTAGTCATGTATGGATGTGAGAGTTGAACCATAAAGATGGCTGAGCGCTCAATCAATGCATTTGAACTGTGGTATTGGAGAAGACTCTTGAGCGTCCCTTGGACTACAAGGAGATCCAACCAGTCCATCCTAAAGGAAAACAGTCCTGAATATTCATTGGAAGGACTGATGCTGAAACTGAAACGCCAATACTTTGGCCACCTGATATGAAGAACTGACTCATTGGAAAAGATCCTGATATGGGGAAAGACTGAAGGCAGGAAGAGAAGGGGACCATAGAGGATGAGATGGTTGGATGGTATCACCGACTCTATGGACATGAGTTTGAGCAAGCTCTGGGAGTTGGTGACAGACAGCGAAGCCTGGCATGGTGTAGTCCATGGGGTAGCAAAGAGTTGGACACGACTGAGTGACAGAAACGTACCATTTTTCTAGATTCCACGTAAATGCATTAATATATTTTTTCTGACTTAGTTCACTCTGACACATTTTTTAAAATGTCATTTGATACTAGTTACTTTTGTTAAAAGAATCTTTCAAGTTTTTAATTTTCATGAACACTAATTTTAGATCTTTTATGGTCACTGCTTTCTGTGACCTAAGATATTCACCTATTGTTTCTTTTTTTTTTTTTTAATAAATTTATTTATTTTAGTTGGGGGCTAATTACTTTACAATATTGTAGTGGTTTTTGCCATACATTCACATGAATCAGCCATGGGTTTACATGTGTTCCCCGTCCTGAATCCCCCTCCCACCTCCCTCCCCATCCCATCCCTCTGGGTCATCCCATTGCCCCAGCCCTGAGCATTTGTCTCATGCATCGAACCTGGAATGGTGTTCTCTTTCACATATGATAATATACATGTTTCAATGCTATTCTCTCAGAACGTCCCACCCTCACCTTCTCCCTCAGAGTCCATAAGACTGTTCTATGCATCTGTGTCTCTTATTCTGTCTCGCATACAGGGTTACCGTTACCATCTTTCAAATTCCATATATATGCATTAGTATACTGTATTGGTGTTTTTCTTTCTGGCTTACTTCACTCTGTATAATGGGCTCCAGTTTCATCCATCTCAATAGAACTGATTCAAATGTATTCTTTTTAATGGCTGAGTAATATTCCATTGGGTATATGTACCACAGCTTCCTTATCCATTTGTCTGCCGATGGACATCTAGGTTGCTTCCATGTCCTGGCTATTGTAAACAGTGCTGCGATGAACATTGGGGTACATGTGTCTCTTTCAATTCTGGTTTCCTCGGTGTGTATGCCTAGCAGTGGGATTGCTGGGTCATATGGCAGTTCTATTCCCAGTTTTTTAAGGAATCTCCACACTGTTCTCCATAGTGGCTGTACTAGTTGGCATTCCCACCAACAGTGTAAGAGGGTTCCCTTTTCTCCACACCCTCTCCAGCATTTATTGCTTGTAGACTTTTGGATAGCAGCCATTCTGACTGGTGTGAAATGGTACCTCATTGTGGTTTTGATTTGCATTTCTCTAATGAGTGATGTTGAGCATCTTTTCATGTGTTTGTTAGCCATCTGTATGTCTTCTTTGGAGAAGTGTCTGTTTAGTTCATTGGCCCATTTTTTGATTGGGTCGTTTATTTTTCTGGAATTGAGCTGCAGGAGTTGCTTGTATATTTTTGAGATTAATTGTTTGCCTGTTGCTTTGTTAGCTATTATTTTCTTCCATTCTGAAGGCTGTCTTTTCACCTTACTTATAGTTTCCTTTGTTGTGCAAAAGCTTTTAATTTTAATTAGGTCCCATTTGTTTATTTTTGCTTCTATTTCCAATATTTTGGGAGGTGGGTCATGGAGGATCCTGCTGTGATTTATGTCAGAGAGTGTTTTGCCTATGTTTTCCTCTAGGAGTTTTATAGTTTCTGGTCTTACGTTTAGATCTTTAATCCATTTTGAGTTTATTTTTGTGTTTGGTGTTAGAAAGTGTTCTAGTTTGATTCTTTTACAAGTGGTTGACCAGTTTTCCCAACACCACTTGTTAAAGAGATTGTCTTTTCTCCATTGTATATTCTTGCCTCCTGTGTCGAAGATAAGGTGCCCATAGGTGTGTGGATTTATCTCTGGGCTTTCTATTTTGTTCCATTGATCTATATTTCTATCTTTGTGCCAGTACCACACTGTCTTGATGACTGTGGCTTTGTAGTAGAGCCTGAAGTCAGGCAGGTTGATTCCTCCAGTTCCATTCTTCTTTCTCAAGATTGCTTTGGCTATTCGGGGTTTCTTATATTTCCATACAAATTGTCAAATGATTTGTCCTAGTTCTGTGAAAAATACCGTTGGTAGCTTGATAGGGATTGCATTGAATCTATAGATTGCTTTGGGTAGTATACTCATTTTCACTATATTAATTCTTCCAATCCATGAACACGGTATATTTCTTCATCTGTTTGTGTCCTCTTTGATTTCTTTCATCAGTGTTTCACAGTTTTCTATATATAAGTCTTTTGTTTCTTTAGGTAGATATATTCCTAAGTATTTTATTCTTTTTGTTGCAATGGTGAATGGTATTGTTTCCTTAATTTCTCTTTCTGTTTTTTCATTATTAGTGTCTAGGAATGCAAGGGATTTCTGTGTGTTAATTTTATATCCTGCAACTTTACTATAGTCATTGATTAGCTCTAGTAATTTTCTGGTAGAATATTTAGGGTTTTCTTTGTAGAGGATCATGTCATCTGCAAACAGTGAGAGTTTTACTTCTTTTCCTATCTGGATTCTTTTTATTTCTTTTTCTGCTCTGATTGCTGTGGCCAAAACTTCCAAAACTATGTTGACTAGTAGTGGTGAGAGTGGGCACCCTTGCCTTGTTCCTGACGTTAGGGGAAATGCTTTCAATTTTTCACCATTGAGGATAATGTTTGCTGTGGGTTTGTCCTATATAGCTTTTATTATGTTGAGATATGTTCCTTCTATTCCTGCTTTCTGGAGGGTTTTTATCATAAATGGATGCTGAATTTTGTCAAAGGCTTTTCCTGCATCTACTGAGATAATCATATGGTTTTTATCTTTCAATTTGTTAATGTGGTGTATTACATTGATTGATTTGCCAATGCTAAAGAAACCTTGCATTCCTGGGATAAAGCCCACTTGGTGATGATGTATGATCTTTTTAATATGATGTTGGATTCTGTTTGCTAGAACTTTATTAAGGATTTTTGCATCTATGTTCATCAGTGATGTTGGCCTGTAGTTTTCTTTTTTTGTGGCATCTTTGTCTGGTTTTGGAATTAGGGTGATGGTGGCCTCATAGAATGAGTTTGGAAGTTTACCATCTTCTGCAATTTTCTGGAAGAGTTTGAGTAGGATAGGTGTTAGCTCTTCTCTAAATTTTTGGTAGAATTCAGCTGTGAAGCCGTCTTCTGGGCTTTTGTTTGCTGAAGATTTCTGATTACAGTTTCGATTTCCGTGCTTGTGATGGGTCTGTTAAGATCTTCTCCTGGTTCATTTTGGAAAGTTATACTTTTCTAAGAATTTGTCCATTTTTCTTCCAAGTTGTCCATTTTACTGGCATATTGTTGGTAGTAGTTCTTATGATCCTTTGTATTTCTGTGTAGTCTGTTGTGTTTGTCAATTTTCATTTCTAATTTTGTTGATCTGATTCTTCTCTTTGTTTCTTGATGAGTCTGGCTGATGGTTTGTCAATTTCGTTTATCTTCTCAAAAAAACCAGCTTTTAGTTTTGTTGATTTTGCTATGGTCTCTTTTGTTTCTTTTGCATTTATTTCTGCCCTAATTTTTAAGATTTCTTTCCTTCAACTAACCCTGGGGTTCTTCATTTCTTCCTTCTCTAGTTGCTTTAGGTGTAGAGTTAGGTTATTTATTTGATTTTTTTCTTGTTTCTTGAGGTACGCCTGTATTGCTATGAACCTTCCCCTTAGCATTGCTTTTACAGTGTCCCATAGGTTTTGGGTTGTTGTGTTTTCATTTTCATTTGTTTCTAGGCATATTTTGATTTCTTCTGTGATTTGTTGGTTATTCAGAAGCGTGTTAAGCCTCCATATGTTGGAATTTATAATAGTTTTTTTCCTGTAATTGAGGTCTAAACTTACTGCATTGTTGTCAGAGAAGATGACTGGGATGATTTCTATTTTTTTGAATTTACCAAGACTAGATTTATGGCCCAGGATGTGATCTATCCTGGAGAAAGTGCCGTGTGCACTTGAGAAAAAGGTGAAATTGACTGTTTTGGGGTGGAAAGTCCTGTAAATAACAATTAAATCTAACTTGTCTATTGTATCACTTAAAGTTTGTGTTTCCTTGTTAATTTTCTGTTTAGTTGATCTATCCATATGTGTGAGTGGAGTATTAAAGTCTCCCACTATTATTGTGTTATTGTTAACTTCCCCTTTCATACTTGTTAGTATTTGCCTTTATATTGTGGTGCTCCTATGTTGGGTGCATATATATTTATAATTGTTATGTCTTCTTCTTGGATTGATCCTCTGATCATTATGTAATGTCCTTCTTTGTCTCTTTTCACGGCCTTTATTTTAAAGTCTATTTTATCTGAAATGAGTATTGCAACTCCTGCTTTCTTTTGGTCTCCGTTTGCATGAAATATGTTTTTCCATCCCTTCACTTTCAGTCTGTATGTGTCCCTTGTTTTGAGGTGGGTCTCTTGTAGACAGCATATATAGGGGTCTTGTTTTTGTATCCATTCAGCCAGTCTTTGTCTTTTGGTTGGGGCATTCAACCCATTTACATTTAAGGTAATTATTGATAAGTATGGTCCCGTTGCCTTTTACTTTGTTGCTTTGAGTTCGTGTTTAAACATCCTTTCTGTGTTTCCTGTTTAGAGAAGATCCTTTAGCATTTGTTGGAGAGCTGGTTTGGTGGTGCTGAATTCCCTCAGCTTTTGCTTGTCTGTAAAGCTTTTGAATTCTCCTTCATATCTCAATGAGATCCTTGCTGGGTACAGTAATCTGGGTTGTAGGTTATTCTCTTTCATTACTTTAAGTATGTCCTGCCATTCCCTTGTGGCCTGAAGAGTTTCTATTGAAAGATCAGCTGTTATCCTTATGGGGATCCCCTTGTGTGTTATTTGTTGTTTTTCCCTTGCTGCTTTTAATATTTGTTCCTTGTGTTTGATCTTTGTTAATTTGATTAATATGTGTCTTGGGGTGTTTCGCCTTGGGTTTATCCTGTTTGGGACTCTCTGGGTTTCTTGGACTTCTGTGACTATTTCCTTCCCCATTTTAGGGAAATTTTCAACTATTATCTCCTCGAGTATTTGTCCATGGCCTTTCCTTTTATCTTCTTCTTCTGGGACTCCTATGATTCGAATGTTGGGGCGTTTCGTATTGTCCCAGAGGTCCCTGAGGTTTTCCTCATTTCTTTTGATTCTTTTTTCTTTTTTCCTCTCTGCTTCATTTATTTCCACCATTCTATCTTCTACCTCACTTATCCTATCTTCTGCCTCTGTTATTCTACTGTTGGTTCCCTCCAGAGTGTCTTTTATTCATTATTTCCTTTATTTATGTGTCCTTTATTTCATTATTCATTATATATTGACTCCTTTTTATTTCTTCTAGGTCCTTGATAAACATTTCTTGCATCTTCTCAATCCTTGTCTCCAGGCTATTTATCTGTAACTCCATTTTATTTTCAATATTTTGGATCATTTTTACTATCATTATTCTAAATTCTTTTTCAGATAGATTCCCTATCTCCTCCTCTTTTGTTTGGTTTGGTGGGCATTTCTCATTTTCCTTTACTTGCTGAGTATTTCTCTGCCTTTTCATCTTGTTTGATTGCTGTGTTAGGCGTGGCCTTTCTGTATTCTGGTAGTTTGAAGTTCCTCTTTATTGTGGAGGTTCCTCACTGTGGGTGGCGTTGGACGGGTGGCTTGTCAAGGTTTCCTGGTTGGGGGAGCTTGTGTCCGTGTTCTGGTGAGTGGAGCTGGATTTCTTCTCTCTAGAGTGCGATGGAGTGTCCAGCATTGAGTTTTGAGATGTCTATGGATTTGGTGTGCCTCTGGGCAGCCTGTATATTGATGCTCAGGGCTATTTTCCTGCGTTGCTGGAAAATTGGCGTGGTATGTCTTGCTCTGGAACTTATTGGCTCTTGGGTGGAGCTTGGTTCCAGTGTATATGTGGAGGCTTTTGGATGCTCTCTTATTAATTAATGTTTCCTCTGGCTTTCAGTCTTATTCTTGCAGTAGCCTCATGACTTCTCCATCCATACAGCATTGATAATAAAACTTTTAGGTTAATGGTGAAAAGATTCTCCACTTTGAGGGATACCCAGAGAGGTTCACTGAGTTACATGGAGAGGTGAAGGGGGGGGGGGGGGTTGAGGTGACCAGGAGGAGAAGAGGGGGACTCAAACGTGGAGAGAGCAGTCTAGCCAGTAAGCACTTCCCTCTGTGCTCTCCACAGTCTGGAACCCTCAGAGAGGTTCACAGACATACATAGAGAGGGGGGAGGAAGGCAATAGAGGTGAGCATGAGCAGAAAGGGAAGACTCAAGAGGGGAGAGAGAGATCTGGGCAGTATTCTGTTCCCAAAGTGTTCTCCGGTGCCCAGAACACCGTCAGAGATTCACAGAATTGGGTTGAGAAGAAAGGAGGAGGGTGGGAGATAGAGGCTCCCTGGGGGAGAAGAAAGAGCGTCAATAGGGGGAGAGAGTAATCAAGCCAGTAATCACACTCCTGAGTAAAAATGGGTACTAAAGATTGGGTTCTTAAATGTACAAAATTGATATCAAGTATGTAAAACAAAGATTAAAAATCTAGAGTAGAGGTTAGACTCTTAAAAAAATACAATATATAAAAAAAAAGAAAACAAAATCACAAAAAGTATAAGATATATGTATGCAGTTTGCTTTAAAAATAGGGTTTTTTTTTTTTTGGTAAGGTAATAATGGGTTATAAAAATGAAAATTAAAGTTGTCATAGAGGACTTAAAGAAAAAAGAAAAAAAATTAAAAAAAAAAAAAAAAGATAATAGTAAAAATATATCCAGGACTTTCTCTGGAGCTGTTGTGAGCAGTGTGGGGTCTGTTCAGTTTCAGATAGATCCTTGTTCCTGCTTATACTTTTCAAGATCTATTAGGCCCCTTTCAATATAGTCGGTGTTAACTACAGGGATTTTAATCTGTTGGCCTGTCACTTCCAAAGCGCTTCCCTCTGTTTATTTGGTTTCTGTTTGCAGGTCTCTTCAGTGTCTAATTTCCGCCCTGCCACAAAGGGGCAGAGGTGGTCTCTTTAGGTTCGCTTGTTCAGTCGTGCTGTGGGGAGGGAGGAACACTGCAAACCAATATCACTGGCGTGTGTGTGGAGAGCTCGCAGTGTCTCCGCAGCACTGGGTTTGCCCCCGCTCACGGCATGTGTGCTTTCTCAGTCTACCCTGCTCAGGCTTCAGGTTACTCTGCCGGGGAGTGGGCCCTGAGATGCGTGCACTTCCCATGTCTAAGCCGCTCAGGTTCAGGTTCCCGGGTACTCCACAAAGGCGCAAGACTCGGTTGGGCCCGCGGTTTGTGCCTTTCCCGGTCGGAGCAGCTCAGGCAGCCAGGAGTTTGGCGAGTGCAGTCTCCCCTGTTGGGGCGGTGTGGCCTATCACCTCCCTGGTCCCCGCCTCGGTTTACGGGCACGCCCGGCTCCGGTGTGCTTTGTGTTGGTTCTGGGGAGCTGGTCTCTGGCTGCGACCCTCCCAGCAGCTGTCAACCCTCCGGGATCTCAGGCAGTCTTTGCTTAGAAACTGGAAGCCTGTTTGCAGTTTGGTAGGGGGTGCCCTCTCTGGGGCCGAGTTTGCCCCCTTTCTGGCTCTGGCTGGCCCCGCCTGCCCGCTGCATCAGGTGGGGGATGGGGCGGTTCGCAGCCGGCTAGCTCTCCTCTGGTGTTGCTCAGTCCTTTGTTCTGTGAGCGGGCCGGCAGTGCCTTAGATTTGGGCTTTTCGTGGGATAGTTCTCTCTCTCTGGCTGTCCCACAGTTTAGGTTGCTCCCTCAGATTGCCCTCAGGGCATTAGGCCCAGTCCTTACCCTAAGCAGTGCCGCCCGCTCCTCTCCGTTCAGCCCCCACTTGCTGGTGGCGGATGCGAGCGTTTGGGATTCTTTGCTGGGATTTGCCTTTAGACACGTAATCTGTGGGTTTTATTTATTTTTTCTCCCGGTTATGTTGCCCTCCAAGATTCGAAGTCTTCCCCCAAACCCGCTGGTGAGAGGGTTTCCTGGTGTTTGGAAACTTCTCCTCTTTTACGACTCCCTCCCCGGGACGGGTCTCCGTCCCTAACTCTTTTGTCTCTCTTTTTATCTTTTATATTTTGTCCTACCTCCTTTCGAAGATAATGGGCTGTTTTTCTGGGTGCCTGATGTCCTCTGCCAGCGTTCAGAAGTTGTTTTGTGAAGTTTGCTCAGCGTTCAGATGTTCTTTCGATAAATTTGTGGGGGAGAGAGTGGTCTCCCCGTCCTATTCCTCCGCCATCTTAGCCCCGCCCTCACCTATTGTTTCTTATAAAAAGCTTTGTATTTTAGCTATTCCATGTAGGTCTGGGATTCACCTCAAATTCATTTTTGTGAGGTAGGAGATCATGGTTCATCTTTTCCATGGGAATATTCAGCTCTTCTGGCTCCATTTGTTGAAAAGAGTTTCCTTCTCTTTTGGATTACTTTGCTATCTCTGTCAAAACTCAAGTGACCTTATAAATACAGATTTGGTGGCTAAGTAGTAAAGAATCTGCCTGCCAATGCAAGAGACTGTGGGTTCAATCTGGGTCAGGAAGATCTCCCGGAGAAGGAAACGGCAACCCACTCCAGTATTCTTGCCTGGAATTCCCTGGACAGAGGAGCAGGGCAGGCTACAGTCCATGAGGTTGCAAACAGTCAGGGACAACTTAGCAACTAAATGACAACAATGCCAGTATCACATTGTCTTTGATCACCAAATACTACTTACTACAATACTCTTTGCATTGCTTTACAAAATATAGAAAGTTGAAATAAATGTATACATTAAGATGAACCTAAACTAATCCTTATGAAATCATTTTTAAACTGTATCATGGTTTTGAAAACACTCCATAATCACTATTGTATCCAAAGCAAAATGTATTTACTCATGAACAAATGAGAAACTACAAATTTCTTTATGACCTTCAATTGAAATTATGTATGAAAAATATTTCATTAATTTTACTACTCAATTTCCCATCAGGTTTTCTCACATAATTTTAAAAATACCACAAAATAGTAAGAATAAAAACAATCCTTAAGCAGTGTGCTTGGCTACTTGTGGATGTGTCTCTTATTTCAACAGTGTTTGCACAGAACAGACCTAGGGACGCCCCCATACTCCAGCTTTCAACCACCCTCCAAACTTTTATTCAGTTTCAACCCTCAGAATCAGCCACTCAGTCTCCAGAACCAGCCTACTCTATTTTTTGAACTCAACTCCTTGTTATCGAACAGTCATGAGCTCCCAGACTGGTCCGATTTCCCCAACAGAGAGACCATGGTTCACCACCCGTCAACATGCACCTGCAGGTCTCTTACACTTACCTCTCTCTAGGCTTCTGCTCCCAACGCGACAACGTGGTTCTGGAGGGTGTGGGCCACTTCTTCTGTGAATTGGCCAAGATGAAGCACCAGGGCTCCCAGCAGCTCTTGAAGAGTGCAAAACCATTGGGGTGGCCACACCCTCTTCCATGAGGTGCAGAAGCCATCACAAGGTGAGTGGGGCAAAACCCAGGATGCTATGAACCAGGCCGTTTTGGGTCTGCTTGCCCTGGGTTCTGCCCGGGTAGACCCCCACCTCTGTGACTTCCTGGAGAGCCACCTCCTAGATGAGTGGGTAAAACATCCAGAAGATAAGCGACCACCTGGATAATCTCCCCAGGCTGGACTGGATGAGTATCTCTTTGAGAGGCTCACCCTCCAGCACAGTTAGGAGACTCTGGAGCCCAGTGGCCTTTGAGGAGCTCCACTGGTGTCAGGACTTCTGCCTAAAGCTGCTCTCTGCAGCCACTAGGCAGTTTTTTAACCACCCTGGGGCCCTCTTCCAAACCTTGGACCAAATGGAAACAATAAAGTTTTTTGCAGCAGCAACAACAAAAAATCTTAAAAAATTCATATGTCTCAAACTAGAGGATGCATACAGTCTCTCTACATATATTTAAATTTTTCCATAATAAAATACTGAAGAGTCACAGATCAATTTTATAAATGTACCTAGTAAAGAAAAAAGTAGATTATTTCCTTTATAAATAGAAGTTTTATAAAATTTCCTTTAAAGTTTAACTTGGAAAAGAAGATTAAGAGCAAGAATACAGTATCATTTATAAAATAAAGAACAAAGAAACTCTCCAAACAATAGCAAATTCCATTGTGGGCAAACTATAGATGGCTCTTATAAACTGTACTAATTTTGTTCAAATTGGCAAACAAGGATCTTCCATCACCACCATTACCCTTTTTATAAAAAAGCAGATAATATCCCAAATTGATCAACCTTTGATTTTTCATAAAGATACAGCTTAACAGCTTGAAAAAATGTTGCCAAACTGAGTAACACCAAAAATCTTGAAGATTTCACAGTTTGTTCTTAACCTAAAATTTTGCTTTGACTCATAATACACCTTCCTGAAACAATTCTACAATACATAAATAATTCCAAACACTGAAAAAAGTTTGCTAAAATAAAATTGGGATGTTTATTACTTTTTCTACTGGTAGCAATGAAAATCACTAGAAATTATACTTTTGTTTTTTTAAATGATCTGCTTAAAAATCAAGTTTTTAAATAATTGATATAGAAGATAAAATCATTTTGAAATCTTCAAAATACTTAAGATACTATAAGATAGAAATATTGATTTTTTTTCATTAATGATGAGAAGAAGAGAGATGCAGTTTAATCAAGATCTGACATTTATAAATTTTAAGCATTTAACAGAGCTGGAAGATTGAATGAAAGATTAATTATAACAATTACAGGTAGAGAATATCATTTGTCCATTTTCTAGGTTCATTATGGCAGTAATCTATCCAGAGAACCAACAGGAGTTCTCAGATCCAATGTCAAATAATGGAATTTGGGCAAGTGCTCTGAACACAGCTTTTATTTAGTGCGCACCACATGCACATGATGCAGGAGGAGAGTTTATGAATCCATGCATTAAAGACAAGACAGACCGCAACTACTGCCAAACGTGCACTGAGCCAGTGAGAATGTTGCTCAAGGTTCTTTATACTCAATGGTTTCCACGAAGATAAGTGCAGGAGCAGAAATGTATGCACATCCCAAAGCATCTTCTTCATTTGGTTTCCTGTGCTTTCTTTGCATTCTGCTTTTCTTTTGCCTAGAAATTAAAGATAGCATACAATAACATCTTAAAAATATGTTTCAGTTCATATTAAAATGTGTCTAAGAGGACACTCCTAAGCTAAAAGGCTTGAGATACATTGTTTATAAGATGTCTAAAGTATTATCTTTTATAACTTGAGACTCACAACCCCTCCTGGACAATTACATAGTGATTCTTTGTCCTCAATAAAAAAGGATCATATTTGGTTTGCAGTTATTTCTTACCTGAAGTTGAAAATGTATTATTATAATGGTAATAATTTTAAAATAAAAAATTACTCATCCCATAATGTCATAGTCATTCATAACTATTTCATAACAATATATTTACATATGTGTCCACTTCTCATACAAACCGAGTATAAGAAAAATCCTATTATTGATTTCTGCATATTTGAATAAATGAGTTTAACATAATAGTTTAAATGAGTTTAACTTACTAAACGATCACATACCTGTAATGTTGATAAACCTCACTAATATGACTCAAAAAACATTTTCAAGAATTGTTCACTTGAAGCTCATACCAAGTATAGAGCTTGAACACAGTAATTCTGTTTCACTTTTCAGCAGATGAGGAGGCCAGAGCTAACAAGTGTTATCAAACTAATAACGGAACCATGTCAAAATGCAGACTGACTCAGTAAAATGCCTAAGGAACTAAATTTCTAACAAACTCTCAGGTGATGCCAATTCTGCTGGCCATCAGTGACACTTTGAGAAGCAAGATTTTACAAGACTAGAATATAATGCTCTTTCCACTATGGCACTTGAATCAGAAAGGAACAAGTAAATTAAACCCTTGATATTATATAATTAAGGAAAAAAACTTCTTTGATTAGAACTATAATCTTTTTTTATAATGTATTAGGTAATAAAATTATTATACAACTGTATGATAAAACTGAGTGCTATGCCTTACAATATATTGAGTAAATACGTTGTATGTACCATGTAGTTTTTTAAATTACGTATGTAAACATTTTTAGTTAACAAGAAAAACTTGTAATTTGATGCATATGATTTCTCAAAGAAGTTTTCTGTTTCCAAATAATAAAAACACAATTCCATTTTTGATGTAACTGGGAAATAAAAATCTGTACTTCTTTTCTTAAGGATGTCTGAATGCACAAGTACCTTATCAGGATTAATAAGCATGAATTAACTGGTTAATGACAAATTTTACAACATAATTAAATAAGAAAAGACATGTAGAGTATCCATTCATGTATTAAAATATGTAATTTAGATAAAACTAAAGGTAAGTTAAATAACATAAGTTAAAAATAATTATATACCTTGACCAATAAGATCTCATTTAATTCCCAAGAATGTGAACTAAGTATGATTCCCAAATTATACATGAGGAAATACTCTACAGTAAAATAAATAACTTTCCTAAAAGCAAGTTATTAATAAGTAATAATATTATTAATAAGTAATAATAAGTAACATTTCTATGATTTAAACCAAAAGCTTGTATTCTGGCCTTTAATGAAAAATAAAAAATACTACATTTCCAAATAGCATGGAAAAAATGTTCACTGTTCAGAAATATGTTCCTTCTATTTAGTGTGCTATTGAGATATTAAAAATTGTTGACTCAAGTTAGATAATTCTGTAATCACAGGTATTAACATAGACATTATTGTGAACAACTTAACTATGTTCTACCTTATTTCTATTAAGAGATAGAAGAAGTAAATTCTGCAGATCAGTTATTTATTACCAATTGAATTATAATGTCTTCCTAAAATTTGGACAAAATTCAATACTGTGAGGTTGCTTTGAATCCCCCACAGTAACAAAATCTATGATTTTAAAATATGGTAGGTATTGGTGGTTGCTAAAAACCTGGGACAGAAAATGATTCAGAAACACATGTCAATGTATGGTAAAACCAATACAATATTGTAAAGCAAAAATAAATAAATAAATAAAACTGGAAAAAAAAAGAAACACATATAAAGATTGGGATAAACTGTTTAAAGAAGTATAAGTATATCTGAATAACTAAAAGTTTCACAAGTGAAACGTTAATCTACTGATTTTATTTTATACTTTAAGGAACAGATTTGATGTATGGCACAAGAAGGTTTATAACTACACATTTTTATTTTACCTCCTGAGCAGTTTTTACATAACACTCAATGAAGTCATCAGATAAGAACAGAAGCTTCATAGAACAAGAACACTTACAAGGCAAGATCTTAACCTAATTTATTAAAGGCATAGACCCTTGGGAGAATCAAAATTTGCACTCTTTATTATTTTGTAAAATGAAAAGATTTTCACAGCTCAGCTACTTCCAAGCCATCCCAGGCAGTAAGTGAATGCCTCTGTTCTCAGAAATCTGATCCTGGACAGCTTTAGCTCTTAGCAACACCACCGAGAGTAGCCACACCTTCCTGTTCGGTTCCTTCCACCCCTTCCACACTTTGTCCCTAATCTTTCTTTCAGTTGGCATTGCAGGGAAGAGGGGTGGGTTTCAATGTAATAATCCATTTCTGAACTCTACATGTAATTTTTTCTTAGAAATGTTACTTATTTATTACATAATTTTCACTACTGAAATCTTTATATTGGATATAACTATAAAATTTAATCTTGATCTGTTGTTTTTAATTTTTAACATTTGCAGTTATCAGCAGAAACTAATATTTCAATACAATATGATTTTTCAAAATAAGATGAACAAAAATATATTTGTACTAAAGAAGCTGATTCACTGGTAGAAATTAAGCATGTAATTCTAACCACAGATTTAAAAATTTGTGGATGTGAATTTTTTTAATGGCATAAAGCTAATATTTAGGAGCTACCTGTGCTTCCCCCAGAATCTCTAACATGACTTTTTCTAGCACTTATCAGAATAATACTATACAGCACAGTACAATAATTATGTATTCCCATCCTCTCCCCAACTAGGTTGCTTAAAACAGAGATGTGTCTTATGTGTATATCTGTTGACTTTAACAGACTGCCTCAAATACAGTTTCAGTTAGATAAATGTTGGATAAATAATCAAAACATCTCAAAAACTTTAATCAAATAATGAATCTGAATTCCCTTCAGAATCTATGCCCATAACAGATGGTGCATATGTATAAGAAATACATCTATCTCAATATTGTCTGTGCAGTATTATCAAAGAACAAGAAAGTCAGTAGCTACTCTTTCAGTAAAACAAATACAAACGAAGAACAGACTGGGTTGGTATTCCACTAGCACTAGGCATTCATATACTGCCACCCTGTGTCCAAAATAATGTGAACTAAGGAATTATGGTTCTAATGCAAAAGCTAAAAAGCTGTTGTACTCTTAACTGTGCTTCTAAAAAATTAAGGAACTATATTGTCATTAAAGTCAAATAAAAATGGTCCTATTCTTAAGCTGCACAAAAAAGTTTACTCACGGACCAATTTTAAAGCAAAATACATACATTTAAAATTTCTCTAAAGTATTTGTCTCGTCCCTGATAATATTTATCTATACTTAATAACTGATAGATGTTATAAAATAAATAAAAAATAAATTAAAAATTTTAAAAAAAGATAGATAATAAAAGATGTTCAGGATCTTCCCTGAACATGTGGTTCAGACTTCCTTGGTAATTCAGGCTTCCCTGGAAGCTCAGCTGGTAAAGAATACACCTGCAATGCAGGAGACCACGGTTCAATTCCTGGGTCAGGAAGTTCCCCTGGAGAAGGGATTGGCTACTCACTCCAGTATCCTTGGGCTTCCCTGGTGGCTCATACAGTAAAGAATCTGCCTGCAATGTGGGAGACCTGGGTTTGATCTCTGGGTTGGGAAGATCCCCTGGAGGAGGGTACGGAAACCCATGCCAATATTCTTGCCTGGAGAATCCCCACGGACAGACAAGTTTGTTGGGCTGCAGTCCACGGGGTCGCAAAGAATTGGACACAACTGAGTGACTAAGCACAGTACATAGCATGTTCAGGATCTAGACAATAAGGTATACAAAAAAACCTGAACGCACATCTTGAATTATTCAGATTTCATGATGGTATCAAACAGTTGGGCTGAAATGTATCTCTGCTTCATGAACTTTAAAGTTAATAGAAAAAAACACCTACAATGTATTCTGGTCTTTAACAGTCCAAAATTGTACTTGCCTAGTAGTATCTTCTCAAAATGTGGTAAACAGACCAGCTTCATTAGAATCCCCTGGGAGAACTTATTACAGATTCCCTCCCTATACCAGATTATCTGGGGAGGGGCCAGGTAACATGTGTTGTAAAGAGATCTATACTGTATGGCAGAAACCAATACAACATTGTAAAGCAATCATCCTCCAATTAAAAATAAAAAAAAATAAAAGAGTATCCAGTGGTCACTTTCAGACACACTGATTTACCGTATCAACTTAAAAAACAACTACACTTCATTTATTCAAAAATTTTTCTTAAAGTGCCTTATATGGAAGAAAAAAATCCTAGTAATCAGAATTTTTCACTAACCTGTAGTAGTTTTCCCTTAGTGCAAAGGGTAATAGCTTGGGAATACAAAAACCTATTTCTCAGGCTAGGTTATGCTTTCTTCCCCCTTTCAATCCTCATTCTCGTTCTAAATGCTATGATAATTCAAAGTTTTGCTAAATTAAATGAGAAACATCACTTCAATAATTAAAATTAATAATTTGTTTTCAGCTAAAGAAAGAAAGATGGTTTAAATTTCATTCTAATATAGCACAATCTGAATTCCTAACATTAAGGATTCCGGACAGCTAAAGCAACAAAGCAATTCCTTATATTTATTTTGCAATATGACACTGACCCAGCATTTCTCAAGCTGAAAAACAAGTAAGTAAAAGCAAAGCTTCAACAAATTTTATCTCTACTCAAGTCAAGTAACATTTTTTGGAGACTCTAAATCTAATTTAAGTACTCACCAGTAAAAGACTTACCTTTTCTACTAGTGGTATTAACTGCTGGTGTTCTGCTAAAGTCTTTAACAATTCCATAATGAATGGCAGATAATTGTGCTTCCTTCTGATATTTTCAATCTGAAAATAAAACACATATCAAACCACACTATTTTCACTAAGCTTCTGATATTTTAATTTTTGGATCCAGCTCAAAATATAAATGAAAGGAAACCCTCCATTATCATAAAAAAAGCACTAGAAATAACGAGATTTCCATTGCCACTGAAAATAAAGATTAATTACAATAAAATATGTGGAGAAAGTTCCCTGGGGTACAGCATCCTACTCGGTTTAGCAAACAACAGAGGCTTTTAAAAGTCTAATCTGAGATAATCTATGAAAACATAACTCATGAAAGCAAACTAAGAAGGCCCACAAGATAAATTAATACTCCTGCTACCACACCTATGCAAACAGTAAGGCCACGCTTAATAAGACCAGTTTCATCGTGTGATTAAGAACAATCTTTCTTTGAATTATTTTTGACCAAAAGGGAATAGCTGTAGGGAAAAATCTGTGCTCCGGTGGAAAACTATGCATTGTCTACACTTTCCCAAATTACGTGACTGCAGCCTGTCACTGTCTGATAGAGGTTCAATTTATTTCCCTTTCCATAGGAAAAAAAAGTTTCCATCTTTTGCAAATTCATTTCAGCACTCCTACAGTTCATATAAATTTGAGCTTCTTTGACTTCTCCTTTGAACTAGCTGTGATACCTTACAGGTTTGCTCAATTAATGAAGTAAATAAAATTTTAGCATGTTCACTTTACATGTGGTCTGAGAATTCTTTTAGCCCAATTTTTGAACAAACCATTCTCAAACAAAGCAGACAAAGATTCTAAAACTCAGTGTTATACTTAAGGCAAATATGAAAAATTAATTATGTGGCAACACTGCACCAAAGTACATAAATAGTAGGCAGTTTTTTAATACCACATAAAAGAGAAGATAACATTCAAGCTTTCATCCCTTACTTTCCTGTCTCCATGAATTTGGCCCTTCTCTTTCCTGCCTGGAACACTCTGGAGCCAGCTCCTACCAACTCCACCTGAAGAAATCCAGGGTCCATGTATTTTAACAATCACATTGTTGGCTGTTAAGTATGTTACAAAGCAACATTCTGACACTATGGTAAACAACAGAAAGAAGAACAATCCCTGCCCTCAACTTAGCTTCAGATGAAAAACTGCTTTTCTACTGTGACAAACATGACAGATCACCTAAGTACTGTTTCCAATGTCCTACAAAATTCAAAGTTTCCTTCACTTTTCTCCATCTCTGAAAAAAGTTTATCAGACAGACTGCAAATGAAGACAAATGACATAATTGAAGATAGGCTTGCTTAATATTTGACCCTGAGTTATATAATCGTTGACATAATTTAAAAACTTTAAAACCCTAAAAAAATTGGCAAGAAGCTTTTAAAAATGAACCCAGCTATGTACTAAATTGGTGATAGAAATGACACCAAGAGAAAATTTTTTCAATATGCTAGTTCGATTACACATTCAAAATGAAATATATCCTAAGGAAAAAATTAAAAGAACACTTCCCGGTTGTTAACACTACTGGCATTGCTATTCTGAACCTTTTCATGCATATATACATACACAGATAGCACAAAGCAAGTAAGTAATTATGTTAATGATGACAGAAACCAAGATTTTCAACTGCAAAGACACAAATGCTTAACATCAAATATAAAGCGCTTTAATCCTCAGTTCGAGTATTAACATGAATTCAAATTGTATTTTCTCTTCAAAGATAAAACAAGAAACAAGTAAAAACGTATTTCTTAGCTCTGAAAAGTCTGGAAATAATGAAGAATCAATATCGCTAAGCACCCTGAGCAAACAGATGATGGTTTCTAAACACCATTTCTCACCAAAAGCATTCAGGACTTCTTGAAATAATGGCCAATTTCAAGTCTGAAGCAGG
Source organism: Okapia johnstoni (assembly GCA_024291935.2). Taxonomy (NCBI): domain Eukaryota; kingdom Metazoa; phylum Chordata; class Mammalia; order Artiodactyla; family Giraffidae; genus Okapia; species Okapia johnstoni. Next base: position 64,025,636 of record CM044322.1, read on the forward strand.
AAATGTACAACATAGAGTCTGAAACATCTTGTCATGCTAGGAAGCAAGGAAGCTATCAGACATAAAGACAGTCATATCCAAAGAACTTGGGAGACAGCCTGATGTGGCTCCTAATGGTCAAAGATGGAGTAATTGGGCATTAAAAATAACTGTAGTGAACATTAGCAACAGATGTGTTAAATATCTGTTCATAATAATACTTTAAATAAAAATAAAAAGGAAAGAAACCTTACTAGTTACCTCTGTAGGATGCCAGGGAGATCAACACATTCTGAAAACATGTAAGTGATGGGGAGAAGAGCAATCAGTCAATATACCTCCACATCAAAATACTCTACTCTATGTTAAAAACATTAAGGAACCAAAAAAAAAACACCTACCTTATATCTTTTTAACTTCTGTACTTCCTCTTCAATAAGCATCTGATTTTTGGCAACCTCTGACTGAATAGCACTTAACATATTACTGCCCTGATCTGTATCCATGGGTTCCTCCTTGGGGAAAAGAAAAAGAAACAGCATACCCTAATAACTGAGACTCAAGTCTAAAACATTTTTAGATAATAAACACAGTAGTGTCATTTCCCAATTTTGATCTTAACATCAGTGATGGAATATCAGCTTAATAACTGTAATATTAAAGGATGAAAGAAATACTTACTTAGGGCTTATAAGTAAGTATAAGGAAGAAGTAGTATTTCTCCCAAATTTGTGTGTTCTACAATATGTATGAATTTTTACCTAAAAACCATCCATTGTATAATGTACTGAATTGTTACAATCTTCTGTTAGCTAGAAAATAAATGTGCTTAAACACATTCAGGAAAATGTGATCAAAGAAATGTAAACAAAAGTCTTTGTCTATTATTAATTCTCTTTGCCAATCATATTTACTAGAAAGATAATCATCATAAGGAATACTAAAGATTACATGTGAATCTAATGTGCCCAATTAATTCTGTAACAAATATATTCTAACTTGCTTACAGCAAATAGTTAATCATGAACACTTATTTAGTACATACTATTTGTCCGTCACTTTTTGAAGTGGTTTGTATATATATATTATCTCAACTATTCTTCATAACAACATTTAAGGTAAAGACTATTATTTTCACTTTACATGCAGAAACTGAGACACAAAGAAATACACTCAAAATCATACTTCACTAAGTGGCAAAGGCAGGAGCTGAATCTAGGAAGCCTGACTCCAGGGTGCATTATCTTAACCACCACTCAAGATACTTGATTAAATCTATATTTTAGAAAAAGAAAGGAAGGAAAGAAGAAAAGAAAATAGTTTCCCTGAGAGAATAACTAGGCTAGAACTTTGTACATAAAACACATGGCAACAAACCTCAGCAAGTTGTCTTTGTAACTCTGCTATCTTCTGTTCATATATCATTTTTCTGTCAGACACAATGGCCATTAAGTTAAATCGAATTTCACCTTCACTGTACCTAAGAAAAAATTAACAGTTTATAATGTAATAAAGAAATGTAACACTGTTATAATTAAGATAATCTATTTTGATTACTCCCTTATTCTCTGGGGTAAACACAAATCTACCAATCAGCTAACCATAAAAACTGACATTTTAAAGAAAGCTTTTGTAAAGAGGAGACATTACAACCAATATCACAAAAATACAAACAGTCATAAGAGAACACTATGAAAAATGATATGCCAACAAATGGATACATTCCTCAATACAATCTTCTAAGACTGAATCAGGAAGAAATAGAAAATCTGAATAGACTGATTACTAGTTATATAATTGAATGAGTAGGATTTCCCTGGGGGCTCATTGGTAAAGAGTATGCCTGCAATGCAGGAGACATGGGTTCGATACCTGGGTTGGGAAATCCCCTGGAGAAGGAAATGGCAACCCACTCTAATTTTCTTGCCTGAAAAATCCCATGGACAGAAGATCCTGGCAGGCTACATGGGGTTGCAACAGAATCAGACATGACTTAAACACTAAACAACAAACAATAACAACAGTTGAATCAGTAATCAAAAAAAAAAAAGTCCCAACAAAATCCAAGACCAGATGACTTCACAGGGGAATTTTACCAAACATTTAAAGAATAACTAATATTAATACTTATATTTCTCAAACTATTCTAAAAAATTTAAGAGGAGGGAATACTTCAAACTCATTCTGAATATGGTATTACTCTGGTACAAAAATCAGAGACACTTCAGATAAAGAAAATTACAGGCCAGTATCCCTGGTGAACACACATGCAAAAACCCTCAAGAAAATATTAGCAAACTGAATTCAACAATACATTAAAAGGATCATACATCATGATCAAGTGGGATTTAGTCTAAGGATGTAAAGATGGTTCAATATACACAAATCAATCAGTGTGATAACTCCATCAACAAAACAAAGGAGAGAAATCACATGATCATCTCAATAGAGGCAGAAAAACTATTTGACTCAAATAGTTCAATATCCACTCGCAATTAAAAACTCTTTAACAAACTTTGTATAGACGGAACATATCTCAACACAGTAAGGGCCAAGCCCAATGCTAACATCATACTCAATGGTGAAAAGCTAAAAAGCTTTTCCTCTAAGATCAGGAACAAGACAAGGGTGCCTACTCTCCCCACTTTTATTCAACACAGTATTAGAAGTCCTAACCACAGCAGTCACACAACAGAAAGAAATAAAAGGTATCCAAATTGGAAAGGAAGAAGCAAAACTCACTATTTGCAGATGACATGAAACTAAATACAAAATACCCTAAAAACTCTATCAGAAAACTATTAGAGCTATTAAATAGTTTTAATAGCTAATAAAAACTATTGCATGTCTATATGCTAATAATGAACTATCAGAAAGAGAAACCAAGAAAACAATTCCATGTACAATTACTTCAAAAAGAATAAAATACCCAGGAATAAAGTTAACAAATATAGTTAACCATATCTATAGGATGAAAACACACTGAATAACTGAATTTATCAGCAGAAACCATGGAGACCAGAAGGGAGTGGCATAACATTTCTCAAGTGCTGAAAGAAAAGACTATGAACCAGAGATAAAGTAAACTTCAGAGCAAAGAAAATTACTAGAGAGGGAAACCATTGCATAATGCTAAAAATGTCAGTCCACCCAAATGAAATAGTAATCATTTGTGTTTATGCACCAAACAACAGACCTGCAAAAATATATAAAGCTTTAAAAACTGATAAAACCAAAATTAGAAACAGGCAAATTCAAAACTGTCTCTATTTGCAAATGACCTGATTATGTAGGAAATGCCAAGGAATTCACAAAAAACTTCTAAAGCTGGTGGGTGAGTTCAGCAAGGTTGAAGGATACAAGATAAAGAAAAAAATTAAACTTTATTTCTATACACTAACAATGATCACATGGAAATTAAAAATTTAAAAATACAGTATCATTTGTTACCAGTCAAAAGAACATGATGTACTTGGGGTATAACTCTGAAAAAATATGTATGGAATTAGTATGCTGAAAACCACAAAATGCTGATGAAAGAAATTATAAAGATGATCCACGTAAATGGAGGGTCGTATCATGCTCATGGATTGGAAGAATCAGCTGAGTAAAAAAATACCAATTCTCTTAAAATTGATGTTTGACACAATTCCTATCAATATCCCAACAAGAATTTTTGTAGATACAAAATTACACTATAATTTACATGGAGGGCAGAATAACTGTAACAGCTAAAACACCTTTAAAGAAAAAGAATAAAGTTGGAGGCATCAGTCTATTGCATTTTAAGACTTACAATAAAGCTACAGCAATCAAGACTGTGAGGTACTTGCAGAGAGGAGAAAAACAGATCAATGGAACAGAAGAGTGGACCCAGAAACAGACCTACACAAATGTGGTCAACTGGATTTTTTTTTTTTTTAATAAGAGTGCAGGAGCAGTTCAGTAAAGGATAGACTGTTTTAACGAATGATGCTAAACCAATTGAAAATATGGAAGCAAAAAAAATGAACCTTGACCTAACTTCACATCACACAAAAATTAACTCAAAATACATCACAGACTTGTACATAAAATGTTATCCTATAAACCCTTAAGGAGAAAACGGGGAAAATCTTTGGCATCTAGGTCTAGGCAAAGATTTCTTAGATTGGACAACAAAAATACAAATTCATAGTGGGAAAAATTGACAAACTGGACTTGACTGGAATGGAGAGCTTTTGCTCTGTGAAAGACCACAGTGGGAGGATGGGTGTATGGGGCTGGGAGAGTCTGAGGAAGGAATGGTGATATCAAAAGTATATAAAGAAACTCAAGGCTCAACAGTCAGAAAACAAACAATTCAGTTACAAAATAACCAAAGGCATGATTTTCAACATTAGTCATCAGGGAAATGCAGATTAAAATCGCAATGAAATATCACTACTCACCTATTAAAATGGCTTAAAAATTTTTGACAAAACCAAATCCTAGCTAGCATGTGGAAAAACTGGATCACTTATACTATACCGCAGGTGGAAATGTAAAATAAAATAGTACAGCCACTCTGGACGACTTTTTCAATTTCTTTAAAAAAATTAAACATGCATTTACCATACAGCTAGGTATTATCCCAGAGAAACGAAAATTTATGTTCACATAAAAATATGTACACAAAGGTTTACTGCAGCTTTATTCATAATAGCAAAAACCGGAAAATAATCCAGATGTCCTTCAATAGGTGAATGGGCAAAAAAAAAAAAAAAAAAAACTATCCATACTATAGAAAAGAAGGCACTGTTGATAATACTAAACAACCTGGATGAATCACCAAAGAATTACACTGGGTGAAAAAAGTCAATCCAAAAAGGTCACATATTTTATGATTCCATTTATGTAACACTCTTAAAATGACAAAAATTATAGAACTAGGGATTAAGGATGGGGGGTGGCAGAGCGGGGGTGTAGTGGCTGCAGCTATAAAAGGGCATCATGAAGAACCACTGCGGTGATGGAATTATCCTGCATCCTGACAATATCAGCATCACTATCTGGCTGTGACACTGTACCACAGTTTTACAAGACGTTCCTCCCGAAGGGTAGAGGGTACATAGGATCTCTCTGAATTATTTTTATAACTTAATGTGAATCTATAATTATCTCAACATAAAAATTAATTTAATAAAAACTACAGACAGTCCTAAAACAATAAACTTCACAAAATAACTATATAAAGTATGTAAACAGAGATGTGCATGTTTAGCTCCTATAAAGACAAGATAACTTATTATTATGTAGAATTTAGAGATTTTTCTGTATGATTTCTTGAACATACTAATCCAATCCAAAGAAAAAGTTCAGTAAGTATTGTTAAAACAACAATTAAAAAAAGGCTTAAAGAAATGTTTAAAAATGAGAATGTTCGTTATGCTAAAGAGGTAAGCTGAGCATTTACTTTTGTATCCTTTTTTCTATGACTGGCCTCACTGCGCTGATCCAGTCATCTTGATTGCATGCACCTAGGAAGAAATGTAAAAGCATTTACATCAGACTTGACATCAATATTATTTCAAAAGTTTATTCAAAGTACCTTTTTATTAATATTTTGGCAAATTCAGTATAGTAAAAAACTTTTAGCATAACTATGTTAAGCTTCAACTCTTACTTTCTCAGTAATGATTAGGGGGAAATAATAAGTTATCATAATTTGCATTGTCACATTATTGTGTCACTTAGTGGTGCTAGACAAATGTTTGAGAAAGTAAAGAATTAGGGAATTATTTAAAACTCTTGTCTCTGTGAGATAAGGATGACTGCCTTTCATTTTACAGATGATGAAACTGAGGGCTAAGAAAAGCCCGCTCACATGTTAGTGACAAAGTAAGGATTCAATCCTTACCTGACCCCCCACCGTCACAACTATAGAAAAAAAAAAAATACTGAAATCCACACACAATGCAAAACTGATTTTACCCAGTTGTTTTAATCCTCCCTTTTAACCTATATTTTAGCACAGCCACCAGCTGTGTAGCAAAACTGGCCGTTCTGTTTTATAGTTTATGTCCTTTATAGCTAATGGATCCAATGAATGGAGAATGGCTGACCAGACAATGCCAAGAGAAAACATGCAGAGATCAGATCAACCCCCAAACCAGAGAAAATCAACTTCTACATAATTAAAAGAACATTCTATTAATTTTCTTTAAGAAACATAGAAAAATAAATATTTTTAAACATGTAAATCTGTATTAGATGAACTACTGGTTCCAGACATGGGTGTGGGCATGTCTGGAATAAGCAAATACGCAAATTTAAAAGAATAAGCAAAATAAAACTGCAAATTTTTTTTTAATCTGAAAGTATAAAGTTTTGCAAACAGCAAATAACATTAGATTTCATAAAAACAGGTTTCACTGGACTTAAACCTAACTTTAAAAAAAGAAAAAAAAAATTTAATGAGGTAAAATATGGAGTTAAACTTCTTTTATAGGTGTTAGTTCATTACGAGATCAGAACCACCTCAGCCTCGCTCAATAACCATTTATCATGAGCTCAAGGCTGGAGTTGGGGTGGGTCAGGACAAATTCACCCTTTGGCACAACCAACAGCACATTACTGCACTATTTAAATAGCAGCTTTGAAGAAAAACATTTCTATAGACTGTTGAACACTGAATTACAGAGATTCTGAAAGATCTAAATCCAAGGGAAAATATTTTAACACAGACCACAGGGATGGGATAGTATTTCTTATCAATGACAACTTAGGTTCACTAAAAGAAGTAGTTTTTAAAAGTTAACTGAAAAATAAAAAATAAATTATGTAATTTAGGGACTAAAAACACTTTTCTCATTAGGAAAAAATTAAAAGTCCCAATGAAACTACAGTAGTCAACATGTCCTCCCTGCCCGTTACTTAGTTTCATAGAGGACTGAAGAGCTTAAGGACATCACACCTCAGTCACCTCCCCTTTCAAAACCTATGCAGCACTGGGACTGAAACAAAGGTGAACATCCAATCCTTTTTTCTTCATCAAAACTGAAATGCCAGGAATAGGAACCACGTTACCTAAGTCAATCGGTCCTTCTCTTAATCCATCTAATTCATACAGTCTTCCATTAACAGGAACATAACTGACAAAGTGAAAAGCATCTTCTTCTTTTGCTGCCGTCTTAGCATCAAATTCAAACATCTGCTGTCTACAGGGAAGAGAAAAACAGTGAGAAACAAACCAGCAAAGATAAACCTGCAAATATTATATTCATTTAATATAAAGTATCTTTACCTGGCAAAACTGTTGTGCACTTGTCGGATCACATCTGAATTACTCAGCGCCAAACCTTTCATCTGAAATAAGTTTTAAAAGTAGCCTATTAAAACAAGAACCACCACAAACAGGGTATTTTAGGAATAGTAAGATTGTACTCACAGCTGCATCAAAACTTTGTGAAAATTCTTTAAACTCTGATAATGTCTCTCCTAAATGGACATCTTGATGGGTACAGTTCAATAAGACACTTACTATGGCTTGAGTAGCACAAGCATTATTAATTACCTATAAAATATAAAAGGAAAAGTATTATCAATGTATTTTTAAAAACTCAGCTTTCAACTGGTGACACTGACCCCTAAAATATGAAAAAAATAATAGCTTCCAATTTTTATTTCATCTACTGCTACTGCTACTGCTAAGTCACCTTAGTCGTGTCCGACTCTGTGCGACCCCATAGATGGCAGCCCACCAGGCTCCGCCGTCCCTGGGATTCTCCAGGCAAGAACACTGGAGTGGGTTGCCAGTTCCTCCTTCAATGCATGAAAGTGAAATGTGAAAGTGAAAGTCGGTCAGTTGTGTCCGATTCTTATAGCAACCCCATGGACTGCAGCCTACCAGGCTCCTCCATCCATGGGATTTTCCAGGCAAGAGTACTGGGGTGGGGTGCCACTGCCTTCTCCGTTATTTCATCTAGTATTAGCATAAACATAATACACATGATTAATTTCCATTTTTAATCCATTTTCAGGAATTTTCTGCAATTCTGGAGCTGAATCAAATAAATTAAATGAACTCATAATATCAGTGAAGACTAATCTAGTTAGAGTAACAAAACCAATCTTTTCTAGTCTAAAAATATACCTAATAAAACCAAAAGAGTCTATCATGCCCTCCTTTTAACTTTCTCCTAATAAACTCATTCCTACCTACAAATATTCAACCCATATTTCAGAAACTAGTGCAAACTCTAACTCACCTGTGTAACTGTTAGAGAAATTATGCAACAATCTTATATTAGTTTCTTCCCTCATTTGAATTCCTAAAAATGACAGAATATATGACAGCATACTGTCCACATATTTTTCAATGCTATCTTTACAGCCCTGTCCTCTAGCTATTAACTGTTTATTTAACAAATTGTGCAGACCTTACATTCTAGTGAGAGAAGAAAACATTTCAATAGCACTTATGTGCCAAGTACTTTTCTAGGCTTCTTTTAATCCTGTCCATCAACAGCTTATGAAGAAGTAATATTATTATCTTCATTTGACATTTATGGAAGCTGAGGAACAAAGAGGTTAAAAAACTTGCCCAGAGTTCCAAAGAATAGCAAAGAGAGATAAGAAAGCATTCCTCAGTGATCAATGCAAAGAAATAGAGGAAAACAATAGAATGGGAAAGACTAGAGATCTCTTCAAGAAAATTAGAGATATCAAGGGAACGTTTCAGGCAAAGATGGGCACAATAAAGGACAATAATGGTATGGACCTAACAGAAGCAGAAGATATGAAGAAGAGGTGGCAAGAATACACAGAAGAACTACACAAAAAAGATCTTCATGACCCAGATAATCATGATGGTGTGATCACTCACCTAGAGCCAGACATCCTGGAATGTGAAGTCAAGTGGGCCTTAGGAAGCATCACTACGAACAAAGCTAGTGGAGGTGATGGAATTCCAGTTGAGCTCTTTCAAATCCTCAAAGATGATGCTGTGAAAGTGCTGCACTCCATATGCCAGCAAATTTGGAAAACTCAGCAGTGGCCACAGGACTGGAAAAGGTCACTTTTCATTCCAATCCCAAAGAAAAGCAATGCCAAAGAACTCTCAAACTATCGTACAATTGTACTCATCTCACATACTAACAAAGTAATGCTCAAAATTCCCCAAGCCAGGCTTCAAAAGTACGCGAACCGTGAACTTCCAGATGTTCAAGCTGGTTTTAGAAAAGGCAGAAACACCAGAGATCAAATTGCCAACATCCGCTGGATTATTGAAAAAGCAAGAGAGTTCCAGAAAAACATCTATTTCTGCTTTATTGACTATGCCAAAGCCTTTGACTGTGTGGATCACCACAAACTGTGGAAAATTCTTCAAGAGATGGGAATACCAGACTACCTGATCTGCCTCTTGAGAAATCTGTATGCAGGTCAGGAAGCAACAGTTAAAATTGGACATGGAACAACAGACAGGTTTCAAATAGGAAAAGGAGTACATCAAGGCTGTATATTGTCACCCTGCTTATTTAACTTATATGCAGAGTACATCATGAGAAATGCTGAGCTGGTGAAGCCAAGCTGGAATCAAGATTCCCAAGAGAAATATCAATAACCTGAGATATGCAGATGACACCACTCTTATGGCAGAAAGCAAAGAAGAATTAAAGCGCCCCTTGATGAAAGTGAAAGAGTAGAGTGAAAAAGTTGGCTTTAAGCTCAACATTCAGAAAATGAAGATCATGGCATCTGGTCCCATCACTTCATGGCAAATAGATGGGGAAACAATGGAAACAGTGACAGACTTTCAGGGGGCTCCAAAATCACTACAGATGGTGACAGCAGCCATGAAATTAAAAGATGCTTGCTCCTTGGAAGAAAAGTTATGACTAACCTAGACAGCATATTCTAAAAAGCAGAGACATTACTTTGCCAGCAAAGGTCCATCTAGTCAAGGCTATGGTCTTTCCAGTAATCATGTTTGGATGTGATAGTTGGACTATAAAGAAAGCTGAGCACCTAAGAATGGATGCTTTTGAACTATGCTGTTGGAGAAGACTCTTGAGAGTCCCTTGAACTGCAAGGAGATCCAACCAGTCCATCCTAAAGAAAATTAGTCCTCAATATTCTTTTGAAGGAGTGATGTTGAAGCTGAAACTCCAATATTTTGGCCACCAGATGCAAAGAACTGACTCATCTGAAAAGATCCTGATGCTGGGAAAGATAGAAGGTGGGAGGAGAAGGAGATGATAGAGAATGACATGGTTGGATGGCTTCACCGACTCAATGGACATGAGTTTGAGTCAACTCCAGGAGTTGGTGATGGACAGGGAGGCTTGGGGTGCTGCAGTCCATGGGGTTGCAGAGTTGGACAAGACTGTGCGAATGAACTGAACTGAAACTGCCCAGAGTGCACAGAGCTAGGCAAAAGGCAGGTGATCTGGTGTGAGAAATCCATGTACTTAGCCAATACTGGAGGTTGGTTTTTTACATACTTGTGGTCTATCCAACAAGATTATAACCTACTTATGGACCAGGGCTTCTGCCACACTCCCTACAGCAACTACTCAGGGTTGAGATTAGAGAGCTTCAAAGAGTCTCAGACCATCATTGCAAACACCAGCTAGATTCATTGTAAAGTTAAACTTGATAAATTATTTTAAAAAACACAAATTAATGAAATGCTGTATTTCATTACTAAACTGTAATTAAAGACTATTTTCCAAAAACGTTATTTATGATCTTACAATCTGGTAAATTATTTCTATCATGCCTGATTTCAAAATAAAACTTTTCAACCATCTTCCTTCATTACCTCTTATACTCCTACACTTTTTTTGTGGTCAGAGACTTTTGAAGTCTTATAAATATTCATGAGTTCTTACATTTTTGACTGCAATACGTTTAAGAAATTCCTTGATAAGCCTGCTTTTTCCATTAGAGAACACTCTCTTACTCCCAACTCTCAAACAGTAATAACACCACACTCTTGGAATTCCCCTTACAGTATTTTGTACTCAAAACTATCTTATGGTTGATGATTACAGAAAAGTAATAGTAGATCTAGAACCCAATTAACATTGCCGCTGACTTCTTTTAATATGTATTCTGATCTGAATCACAGTCCTCTAGTAAATTTGGATGAAAATTTGTAATAATTAAAGGAGACATCATAAAGGTCATTAACTAAAACAAGACTTAGGGCTCTCTTACCTTGGGCCAAAATTATATGGGTATGGGATGGTAGGATTGAAGTCAACAGAAGTTAAAATTTATACTCATTCACATATTCTTTCAAAATGGTAACACATTAAAGACATACTTTGTACCCAATGCTACGCTCGACGCTGAGGTCATGGCAGAAAATACTTTAACAAACACTCCTATGACCTAAGAACTTCAAATCTGTAATCTATCACTTCAGGAATTTTTTTTAAAGGATTAGAAAAGAACTCTTTCCAAAGTCATCAAACTGTATACATTAAATATGCAGTATTTTTGTATATCAATTATATTTCAATAAAGCTGGGTTTAAAAAAAAAAGAAAAAGAAAAATTCTTGTGGTTACTGATACTCCTCTTCTGGTGTTAATAAGGACTTACAGTGTCCATGATTTATTACAGCCTGTTTTGTGTTTGTGTGAAGAACAGTCATTATGTGTGCATGGGTATAAATATACCTCTTCAGGTTTTTAAATGAGTTTAGTGACACCAAGTGGTAAGGTTATAAACAGCACATTAGTCTCATCCTTGGGCAAGATCTTCCAAGACCCCCAGGGGATGCCTCCAACATGCACAGCAGCAACCTCGAAAAATAAAATGTTCTTTCCTATGCTAATGGGCTGGTAGCACCCACGAGGAGCAAAGGGATGCGTCACACCCCATGTGGGATGGAAGACAGCATGAGATTTCATCACACTATTCAAAACAACACACAGTTTAAAACTACAGTTTACTTCTGAAATTTTCTGTTTAATATTTTCAGCTAGAGCTGACCAAAACCATGGAAAGTAAAACAGCAGGTAAGGGGGGAAGAGTGCACAGAAGAAAAATTCTTTTTCAGACACTAAAAAATGCACAGCCATTCAGTTGTTCAAATATTTACTGAACATGCCCTAGGAGCCAGACATGGTGATAAATGCTGAACACACAGTGAACATAAGAGATGTGGTCCTTGTCCTGATGAAACATATAAAAAATCACCTTAAATACATCCTTTTGGAAGAACTTTAACTTATTTCACAAAATAATTTCTGCAGTATAAATTGTGTATACAGTCCCCAACTGCTTAAATTTTTAACTAGTCCTGAGTGTTCTACTAAAAGCATTCTGACTTACAACACACTTAAATAAAGCAGTAGAGTTTAACAACGGAAGGCTAGACCAGGAGGTCACAAGAAGGGTTGCCCCAGACCCTTAGGAATTTGGTCTGAAATCCTTGAAGAGGCCATATATTCTCTAGTTCATCTGAGCTCTTTCACTCTCTGTCTCTTACACAACATCCAACTCACACAAAATCCAACTCACACATTCATGCTGCCAACCTGATCCTACAGCTATCTGACTTTACAACACACAGGCTAGAGAGGAACTTCTTATACTGGTGTACAGAAAAGAACATGGCAGATGCCTAGACAAATACATCTAAAACTGCTTGAAGTACTGCATTATAAATTATAGTCAATCTTCACTGAGTCATAGCTATAGGATAAATTAATAATTTTTTTAATATTTATTAACAGACTTTATTTTCTTGGGCTCCAAAATCACTGTGGATAGTGACTGCAGCCATGAAATTAAATGACGCTTGTTCCCTGGAAGAAAAGCTATGACGAACCTAGACAGCGTATTAAAAAGCAGAGACAGTTCTTCCAGTTCAAGATGGTGGTGTAGAAGGACATGCACTCATCTCCTGTGAGAGCACCAAAATCACAACTAGCTGTTGAGCAGCCATCGATAGGAGGACCCTGGGATCTACCAAAGAGACACCCCATGTCGAAAGACAAAGAAGCCGCAGAAAGACAGTAGGAGGAGCACAATCATGATAAGATCAAATCCTATTCACAAAAAGTGGGTGACCCACAAAATAATACCAAAGAAGTTCTCCCACTGTTGTGAAGGTTCTGAACCCCACTTCAGGCTTCCCAGCCTAGGAATCCAACAAAGGGACTGGAAATCCCCAGAGAATCTGACCTTGAAGGCCAGCAGGATTTGATTACAAGATTTTCACAGGCTAGGGGAAACAGAGACTCCAGTCTTGGAGGGCACAAACAAAACCTCGTGTGTACCAAGACTCAGAGGAAAGGAGCAGTGACTCCACAGGATACTGAACCAAAACTACCTGCTAGTGTGGAAGGGTCTCCTGTGGAGGTGTGGGTTGGCAGGGGCTCACCACAGGGATGGGGGTACTGGCAGCAGCAGTCTGGGAAGGTCCCCTTTGGCGTAAACCCTCTTGGAGGTTGCCATTAACAGGACCATAGAGCCCGCAGACCAGAGGGCTGGGTTGCCTCAGGCCAAAACACTACCAGGGAGGGAATGCACTTGGATTAAAGCTCACTGAGCAAGGCCCTGCCCCCCAGAGCAAGAGCTAGTTTTTCCCACCACCAGTCCCTTCCATCAAGAAGCTTACACAATCCCCTCAGCCTCCTCCATCAGAGGGCAGAACAAAGAAGAGAGAAGAACTACAATCCCAAGGTAACTAAAGCAAAAGCCACATTACAGAAAGTTAATCTGCATGAAAAAGCAGAAAGTTATGTCCCAGTTGAAGGGACAAGATAAAACCCCAGAAAAACAACTAAGAGGAGACAGGCAACATTCCAGAAAAAGAATTCAGAATAATTAGAGTGAAGATGATTCAGGATCTTGGAAAAATAATGGAGGCAAAGATTGAGAAGATTCAAGAAATGTTTACCAAAGACCTAGAAGAACTAAAGAACAAACCAACAGAAATGAATAATACACTGGAAGGAATCAACAGCAGAATAACGGAGGCAGAAGAACAGATAAATGACCTGGAGGATAGAATGGTGGAAATCACTGCCGCAGAACAGAATATAGAAAAAAAGAATGAAAATGAATGAAGACAGCCTAAGAGACCTCTGGGACAACATTAAAGGCACCAATATTCGCGTTATAGGGGTCCCAGAAGGAGAAGAGAGAGAGAAAGGACGTGAGAAAATATGTGAAGAGATGATAGCTGAAAACTTACTTCCCTAACATGGGAAAGAAAACAGTCAACCAAGTCCAAGAAGCACAGAGACTCTCAGGCAGGATAAACCCAAGAAGGAATACACGGACACATACAGTAATCAAACTGACAAAAATTAAAGACAGAGACAAAATATTAAAAGCAACAAGGGAAAAACGACAAATAACCTACAAGGGGAACTCCCATCAGGCTATCAGCTGATTCCTCAACAGAAACTCTACAAGCCAGAAAGGAATGGCATGATACATTTAAAGTGATGAAAAGGAAGAATCTACAACCAAGAATACTCAACTGAGCAAGACTCTTCTTCAGATCTGATGGAGAAATCAAAAGCTTTCCAGACAAGCAAAAGTTAAGAGAATTCAGCAACACCAAACCAGCTTTACAACAAATGCTAAAGGAACTTCTCTAGGTAGGAAAACGAGAGAAGGAGAAGACCTACCTATAGAAAATAAGCCCCAAACAATTAGGAAAACAGCAACAGGATCATATATATTGATACTTCTCTTAAATGTAAATGGATTAAATGCACCAACCAAAAGACACAGACTGGCTGAGGAGATGAAAACATGTGCATGTATGTACTTCCACTTACCACATCACTCTGCTTGATCCCTCAAATTCAGTTCAGTTCAGTTGCTCAGTCGTGTCCGACTCTTTGCGACCCCATGAATCCCAGCATGCCAGGCCTCCCTGTCCATCACGAACTCCCTGAGTTTACCCAAACCCATGTCCATTGAGTCGGTGATGCCATCCAACCATCTCATCCTCTGTCGTCCCCTTCTCCTCCTGCCCCCAATCCTTCCCAGCATTAGGGTCTCTTCCAATGAGTCACCTTTTCGCATGAGGTGGCCAAAGTATTGGAGTTTCAGCTTCAACATCAGTCCTTCCAATGAACACCCAGGACTGATCTCCTTTAGGATGGACTGGTTGGATCTTCTTGCAGTCCAAGGGACTTTCAAGAGTCTTCTCCAACACCACAGTTCAAAAGCATCATTTCTTCGGCACTCAGCTTTCTTCACCGTCCAACTCTCACATCCATACATGATCACTGGAAAAACCATAGCCTTGACTAGACGGACTTTTGTTGGCAAAGTAATGTCTCTGCTTTTAAATATGCTATCTAGGTTGGCCATAACCTTCCTTCCAAGGAGTAAGCGTCTTTTAATTTCATGGCTGCAATCACCATCAGCAGTGATTTTGGAGCCCCCAAAAATAAAGTCTGACACTGTTTCCACTGTTTCCCCATCTATTTCCCAGGAAGTGATGGGACCAGATGCCATGATCTTAGTTTTCTGAACGTTGAGCTTTAAGCCAACTTTTTCACTCTCCTCTTTCACTTTCATCAAGAGGCTCTTTAGTTCTTCTTCACTTTCTGCCATAAGGGTGGTGTCATCCGCATATCTGAGGTTATTGCTATTTCTCCTGGCAATCTTGATTCCAGCTTGTGCTTCTTCCAGCCCAGCGTTTCTCATGATGTACTCTGCATATAAGTTAAATAAGCAGGGTGACAATATACAGCCTTGATGTACTCCTTTTCCTATTTGGAACCTGTCTGTTGTTCCATGTCCAGTTCTAACTGTTGCTTCCTGACCTGCATACAGGTTTCTCAAGAGACAGGTCAGATGGTCTGGTATTCCCATCTCTTTCAGAATTTTCCACAGTTTATTGTGATCCACACAGTCAAAGGCTTTGGCATAGTCAATAAAGCAGAAACAGATGTTTTTCTGGAACTCTGTTGCTTTTTCGATGATCCAGCGGATATTGGCAATTTGATCTCTGGTTGCTCTGCCTTTTCTAAAACCAGCTTGAAGGTCTGGAAGTTCACGGTTCACGTATTGCTGAAGCCTGGCTTGGAGAATTTTGAGCCTTTCTTTACTAGTGTGTGAGATGAGTGCAGTTGTGTGGTAGTTTGAGCATTCTTTGGCATTGCCTTTCTTTGGGATTGGAATGAAAACTGACCGTTTCCAGTCCTGTGGCCACTGCTGAGTTTTCCAGATTTGCTGGCATATCAAATGCAGCACTTTCACAGCATCATCTTTGAGGATTTGAAATAGCTCAACTGGAATTCCATCACCTCCACTAGAATTGCATGTAACTAATTTATATTGTTAGGTTAACCAAGTTCCCATTATGGCTTGCAATTGCAATTATCTTTTTTTTTGTCTAGCTATTGATCATGAAAACTGATAAACATCTTTTACTACTTTGATTATGCAACATCACTTAAAACCATTGTATCATGATTTGTCAACAGAAAAACAATAGAACTCTATATCACCAAAGCTACCATTTAATAGAAAAACCTGTAATCACATTTTTTAAAATCCAGATGCATATTAGAACTATCTTGGAATTTTTTAAAAAATACAGTTGCCTAGGTATTGCTTTTTTTTTTTTTCACCAGAGCCCCAAATATGTTTCTAATAAGCAGTCATGTTTCAAAACAACTGAACTACATGAGGATCTTTCACTTTTATCTAGTTTGTTTCACTTTTTGTATTTCAAATTCAGTGTTCCCATTTCATTTAGTTTATGATTTTCAATTTCTCCATCTCTTCTTTTTTTCTTTTTGTGTTCTTTCTCAAGACTTTATCAACAAAGTAGAAAAGTTTTTGTATATATATACATAAATAATAAGTATAATATATACATTTTAGAAAACTTACAAATTTTTGCCTAACTAAAAAATTTATGACATTTTGATTCCACTTAATTGACAGTATGAATAGAATGCTAGATTTCTAATTTTAAAATAATAAGATATGCAGCAAGCAACAAAGGTTTACTATATAGCATAGGGAACTATAGTCAATATTTTGTAATAACCTATAATGGAAAATACTTTCAAAAATAATATACATGTATATGTATAACTGAGTCACACACAAAAAAAGGAGTCTACTTTTTGAAATTTAGTAATGTTTATCTTTATGCCAGTTTTTCTAAATGTCTTATGGAAATCTAATAACAATGTATGAGATATATGAGATACAAAATTTTAAATATATTTGTGTAGGATAAAAGATTAATATAAATTAAGCAAAAAACTATTATATTTAAATTATTAATGACATCATTCAAGATGCTCCTATTCTTATTTTTTCTGCAGTGGATAAAATATTCTCAGAGAAATGTTAACATGTCTCACTATGATTATATACATTTTTCTCTTCCCTTGTATTTTTTCTGATTTTTGCTCTATGTATCTTTTTTCTTTGTTGTTAGCTGTCTAATGGTACATGATTTCTATCTTCTTTGTAAATTGTACTTTTTAGCATTAAAAATATTCATCTTTGTTTCATTTAAAAATAAAAAATTTAAAAAAAAGCAGAGACACCACTTTGCCAACACAGGTCTATATAGTCAAAGCTATGGTTTTTCCATTAGTCATGTACAGGTGTAAGAATTGGACCATAAAGAAGACTGAGCACAAAAGAACTGATGTTTTCAAACTGTGGTGCTGGAGAAGACTCTTGAGAGTCCCCTGGACACCAAGCAGATCAAACCAGTCAATCCTAAAGGAAATCAACCCTGAATATTCATCAGAAGGACTGACGCTGAAGCTGAAGCTCCAATACTTTGGCCGCCTGATGTGAAGAGCCAACTCACTGGAAAAGACCCTGATGCTGGGAAAAGTTGAGGGTAGGAGAAGGGGGCAACAGAGGATGAGATGGTTGGATGGCATCACCAACTCAATGGACATGACTTTCAGCAAACTCCAGGAGATAATGAAGGACAGGTAGGCCTGGCGTGCTGCAATCCACGGGGTTGCAAAGAGTTGGACATGACTTAGTGGCTGAACAAAAAAAAAGTATTCAAGAGAAAAAGAGACTGAGGATGAAATTAAGTTCCTAAAGGGGAGGTAATTATATAAGATAAATGTCCTGCTTATTCAGAATTTAGAAATATAAAACATAAAAAAGAGATGAATAGAAAACCAAAATAATAAATGAAAAAAATCACCTTGGACTGGAATATCTAAGATTTCTCTATGAATGTGAAATTTTAAGAGAGCACTGAAAGCATAGTATAACCTAGAGAACAGAGAAGGGAATTCATTCTAGGAAGAGAAAAGGGTACAAAAAGGAACAAATTAAGATGAGATGTTTGATACAATAAGTATATTGGTCTGTCTGTATTAGTATGCTTGTAGTCGGAGAAGGCAATGGCACCCCACTTCAGTACTCTTGCCTGGAAAATCCCATGGACGGAGGAGCATGGTAGGCTGCAGTCCATGGGGTCGTGAAGAGTCGGACACGACTGAGTGACTTCACTTTCACTTTTCACTTTCATGCATTGGAGAAGGAACTGGCAACCCACTCCAGTGTTCTTGCCTGGGGAATCCCAGGGACGGCGGAGCCTGGTGGGCTGCCATCTGTGGGGTCGCACAGAGTCGGGCACGACTGAAGTGACTTAGCAGCTTAGCAGTCAGAGTATGGGGTCATCAGTCATCTACTAAATCAGTACTGATAAGCAATTAGGAGTCTGCCCTAGGAGTAAGATATTTTAAATAGGAACTAGCAGTAAAAACAGTGATTCAGAAAGGTTTGGTTTAAGACAAGTTACAGGAAGGACTGAAAATGGCTAAAAACAAACAAGATCCACTGGGTTGCTACCCTAATGCTACTGCTGCTGCTGCTAAGTCACTTCAGTCGTGTCTGACTCTGTGCGATCCCATAGACGGCAGCCCACCAGGCTCCTCCGTCCCTGGGCTTCTCCAGGCAAGAATACTGGAGTGGGTTGCCATTTCCTTCTCCAATGCATGCATGCGTGATAAGTCGCTTCAGTTGTGTCCGACTCTGTGAGACACTATGGACAGCAGCCCACCAGGCTCCTCTGTCCACAGGATTCTCCATGCAAGAATCCTGGAGTGGGTTGCCATTTCCTTTTCCAACCCTAATGCTTGGGGTTGTTTAGTCACTAAGCCACGTCTGACTCTTTTGCCACCCCATGGACTGTAGCCTGCCAAACTCCTCTGTCCATAGGATTTCCCATGCAAGAATACTGGAGTGGGTTGCCATTTCCTTTTCCAACCCTAATGCTTGGGGTTGTTTAGTCACTAAGCCATGTCTGACTCGTTTGCCACACCATGGACTGTAGCCTGCCAAACTCCTCTGCCCATGGGATTTCCCAGGGAAAAATACTGGAGTGGGTTGCCATTTTCTTCTCCAGGCAATCTTCCTGACCCAGAGATCAAACCCACGTCTCTGGCACTGGCAGGCAGATTTTATATTACTGAGACACCAGGGAAGCCCCACCTTAATGCTAGCATGAAATCATAAAGGGCAACAGGTTAATGCAGCAAACAAAACCAGGATCACCCAAATGTGCAAGTCAGAACTCAAGGTGTCAAGTATACAACTAAAAACAAGCTTAAAACAAAATAAGGGGACATTAATAACCATACAAAACAATTTTGTAAACTTAAACTAAAATGGAGAAATTAAAAAAAAACTTACCAGAACTAAGTCAAGAAAAAATAAGTAGCCCAAATAAGTCTTTAACTAGCACATGGAAATAGTAGTTAAAAATACATTCACAAAGAAAATACCAGGCACAGATGGTTTCATAGGCCAATTCTACCAAAATTTGAAGAAATAGACCATTTAAATTTTATACAAATTCTTCAGGACAGTTACAAAAAAGAAGAAATTCCAACCCAATTCATGAAACAAGCACAGCCCTAATACTAAAACTAGCCAAAGTCATCACAAGAAAGGAAAATTAAGGCCCATGTCATTCAAAAATATACATGTAAAAAAAAACTCTAAACAAATATTGAATTAAATATTGAATTAAATTCAACAGTACATAAAAAAAAATTTATCATGACCAACTGGGCTTATCTTAGATATGAAAGAAAGATTTAATATTAGAAAAATTCATAAACATAACTAATCATATTAATCTATTAAGAGGGAAAATAAAAATGATCATCTTAATAGATGCAGAAAAGCGTTTGAAAAAACTTAGTCCTTCCATAATAAAGACACTTACTCAATTATTAAAAGAATGTCCTTACCTGAAAAAGAATACTAAGGAAAAAAAAATCTGAAATGGGAAGTGGTAAAAGCATTCTCTCTAAAATCACAATGATTTTATTGGAGGTTTAAACCAATAAGATAGGAAAAATAAATTAGAGACACAGGGATTCAAAATAAGGAAATAAAACTGGTATTATCTGATATAGTAATAATTTAAGATAGAAACACTTCTCTCAAACCAACAAATAACACAGATAACAGAGTTTAGGAAGATGGCTAAATATAATATTAAGACATAAAAATTAATTATCTTTTATACTAGCAGCAAACATCTAGAAAATGCAATTGGAGAAAAGATGATTTATAACAGAGATATCAAGGAATTAAGATAACAAAAAATGTAGAAGACCTTTATCAAGAAAATTATGCAACATGTTAAAGATAATAAAAGCACATCTAAAAGTAAATAAATAAAAGCTGGTCTAAATAGAGAAACATATTATGTTTGTGACTTAATATCATGAAGATATAAATTCTCCCCAAGTTGACATGTATATATTCAATGTTATTCGAGTCAAGATTCCAATAGAAGCTTTCATACAGTTTGATAAGATGACTGAAATTTATACGAAGAGCACAGGGTCAAGAATAGGAAGGATATTTCCAAAAAAGAGCAGGTAGGGGAGCCATGACCTATTAGATATAAGAACTTATAAAGAAGTGAAAAGAATTAAGTCAGGGTGGTATTGGCACAGAGACAGACAAAGTGATCAGTATAACTCAGAAAACACATACACACATATGGAACACATATACAACAGGGGTGGCATGTCAGATAAATAAGGAAATATGGATGTTCAAAAAAAGGGTGATCCATGTGACAAAAAGGTAAAAGTGAAACCCTACGTCACATGATATACCAAAATCCAATTCCTGATGAATTATGGACATAGATATCAAAAATTAAAACTTAAATGCATAGGTAAATATCTTTCATACCTTCAGATAGATAACAATTTATTAAACAAGATACAAAAAGCACTGGCTCTAAAATACAAATTTCCATCATCAAAAAACACCCATAAAAAGTAAAACAATGAAGTACCAACTTGGAGAAACAGTATCATGAATATATAAACAATGCATATAAATCAAAAAGAAAAGTACATTAATCCTACAGAAACGTAACTTAAGACTTTCACAGAAGAAACACATATGCCACTAGGCATCAAGACCCTTTCAACACAATTAGTGACTAGGGAGATGTAAACCCAGACCACAAAGAAGTGGTCACTTTAGAATGAGCTCATTTTAGAGAAGGAAATGGCAACCCACTCTAATATTCTTGCCTGGAAAATCCCATGGTCAGAGAAGCCTGGTGGGCTACAGTCCACGGGGTCGCAAAGAGTCGGACACGACTGAGCGACTTCACTTTCGTTTTAGAATGAGCTGGCTGGCAAAAATCAAAGAGGCCTAACAATACCACATATTGGAGTACGTGGCTACACAGTAACTCAGATATTGCAAGTATAGGTGTAAACTGGAGCCTCTACTTCAGAAAGCACTTTGGTATTTCCTCCTAAAGTTATACATTTACATATCAGATGAAGTAGTATGGTACTTTCGGTTACACACCAGGAGAAATTCACACATATACAATAGATGTACAAAAATAAGTAGAGCTGCACAGTTCAGAGTGATGCAAATGAAAACTAAAACACTAATTTATGAAGAAGAAACAATTATTTAAGTTTCCCAGGTGGCTCAGTGGTAAAGAGTCTCCCTGCCAATGCAGGAGCCATGGGTTCCATCCCTGGATCAGGAAGATCCCCTAGAGGAGGAAATGGAAACCCATTCTAGTATTCTTCCCGGGGAAATCCCATGGACAGAGGAGCCTGGTGGGCTACACAGTCCATGGGGTCACAAGAGTCGGACAGGACTTAGTGACTAAACAGCAAACAATTGCTTACTTTTCATGCATGTTCATGCAATCACTATTGTACACCATGCAAAATAAGTTAACTATTATGATAACTTACAGCTAAATCTTAATAATATAATATTAAATCAAAAAAGTAAGTCCCCTATAACTATTAATAAATACACAGAACATGATACTCTTTATAAAGTTAAAATTTTACACACAGACAGCCATTTTAGGATTAGAAAAAATACAGAAATTAGAAAGCAAGGAAATGAGATACAGAACTGAACAGGCAGGTTCCTCAGATGAAGGGAGGGAGGGTGAAAGCTATGCGGGGGACACGGGGATGCCAGGTGACAGGCTTACTTGGATAGGCTTACTAGGGTGCATTCTAAGGTGCTTACTAGTTATAAAGTAATCAAATGAATAAATTAAAGGAGGGCAGGAATGTATGTCATCAATCAGGGATAACCATAATTCCATTTTGTGTACTGGAAGGTCAATTTTTTAAAAAGGAAAAAAGAAAAGCACAGGCATCATCGATTCATATGCTTGCTTCCTTAATCACTCGCAATCGTTACACATTAAAGGTGCTAGTCACTTTATCTCTTGAGTGTTATTCAAATCTATTCACATCCATCCCTACTAAGAGTCTGTTACCTACTCTGGAATGGACTTCTACAGAATTCTATTACCTGCTATGTCATCTCATATCCTACACCACTCCTTCCTTCCTCAAACACATTCTCCACACTGTAGCCAAAGTGATCCCTTCTAAATGAAAATCTAATCACATCATCCTTCTTAAAACACCTCAGTAACCTTCTACTACTCTTAGGATACAGACAAAGGGCTCAAGCATGATCCGCCTCTGTCGGCACCTTGACAGGAAGCGGGGAGTCAGTCTCTAATATCCACCTTCTCCCTCTTCCAGAACAAAGGACTCACATATATCTGGGCCCACATTCACCTGGAATGAAGACAGCTCCCTACTCTCCTCTGCCACTAAGTACAGTCATATGACTGAGTTCTAGCCAAAGAGAAGAAAGCAGGCGGCACAGGCAAATTCTAGAAAATGTCTGTCAAAAAGGAGTGAGTTGTCCTCTCCTACTGTCAAGAATGTGGAGTTGAGACGAAACAGCTGCAACTCCCAACTATCATCTCGGACCATGAAGTAACTGTGGAATAGAGAGCACATACAAAGGAACAAAGCAAAAGAGCCTGCCACCCTGCTGGCTTTGACAGTGGATGTGAAAGAGAAAAACCTGTCTTTCTTATAAACCATTGTTTCTCTACAGTTGATCATACTAAACCCTGACTCACGTGCTGCCTGTACCCCGCTCGTGTTCTCTCTACTCCAGCTGCACTGGCCTTCTTCCAGTACACACTACTAGCCCCACTCCTTTTTACCATACAGCTGTGGTAGTCTGGGATGATCCTCAACTTCCTTTCCCCACTTAATACCTACTTAACCTTTAGATTTCAGCTGAATTGTCACTTACTTAGAGCAGCTTTCTCCGATCTCCCTGAAAGGTCAGTCCCATTTTCATGTGTGTAGTGAAGAATTTAGCCTTGCCCTAAGAGAGGCCTGGCCGTGGCCTTTGGCTCCTGGGAGGTGACCTCTAAGCTCCTGAAGAGCCATGCCTGGTAAAAGTGTCTGTGTTTACCTCAGGGTTGGGCACCACACAGTCTCACAATGAGACTGAGGTGGGTTCTGGATCAACAGCTCAGCCTTCATGTGGCTGGAGACTGAGGGCCAATAAAAACTGGATACCAGGAGTCAGTTGACATGGCCTGAACACTCTGCTCTTTGTCACAATCACTGCCAGTGAAGCTGGTGCTGTCTGTGACTCCCCCAGGAGAAGACAACCAGGAGTGTACAGAGAACTCTCCTGGACTCTGACCCATGTGTCTCTTCACATGGCTGAGTTTAATGTGTCTTTTCACTGTAATAAAGTCATCATGTGACTATAACATAGTTTATCACATAGCTTATGGTGAGGTCTGTGACTTTCTAACAAATTACAGAACCTGAGGATGGTCTTGGGGACTCCCCAAACTTGCAAGAGTCAGAAGGGAAGGTGGACTGAAGACTCAAAACTCTGCAGCTAAGTGTCCAAAGTGAGTGTAGTCTTAATAGATTATTTTCAAACTTCACAAGATGGTTCACTCCATGCAGCATTTATTTCCACTGTAGTTTTTCATTTCACTGCTTAATACCAATCTCCTCCACTAAACTCTAAACACCTTCGAGGGAAGGGATCCTAACTGTTGCTTGTCTCCCAAGCAACTGTCACAGTGTCTGGCATGTTGCAGACACACAACCGATCTTTCCTGAAAGACTGAATAGGCAGAGTCACATACACACCGAATACCACCACAGCATCACCTTAACAATACATCAAACAGACCCTCAGCCTCTCATCAGTGAAACAGTAACAAGACAACAATGTTTTGCAGAGAAGCATTATCAAAAAGATCATTCCTGAATCCTTAAACACAAATTATAATTACCAGAAGGCAATTTCTTTTCTCAATATTTTGTTAATCAATGACCCACACACCTGCATACTTCCAATTACAGCATATGATTAGCATAAGACAGGCAGTAACATTCTCTAAATTGATGCGATTCCATACAGAAATAACAAAACTATAATTTAGTTAATCTATGTGACCTTATCACAAATAGATACAATTTTAATTAAATTTTTTAAATGTCTGAAAATATTCCTCAGAGTCCAGGTTAGAAATCATTACTATAAGCTCGTGAAGCCTAGAACCAAGGATTATATATTAGGTAATATATACTATAAAAGTTCCAACACAGGCTCATAGGATACATACACTAAAGGGACGGATATTAATATTGAATTACTGACCAGGAACTGTTAGCAAAGTACAGAATAAAAAATATGACATAATTAGGAAATCACTGATCTTGAATTAGTAAACATGGCAGTAATAATATAATACAAATAAAACACTAAATTATAGTAAGGTAGAAATGCAACACAGAACTAGAAAAGTATCACAGGACTCCAAAAAGTATAAATTCATACTCTAGTAACATTTTTTTTCTTTATAGAGGGCTTTCTTATACCGTAAAAAAAACACCCAGGCCTCTGTAAGTCAGACATCATTAGTGTTTTAATGTTAATGAATTCCAGCACTCTTTAATTATAACATTCTTTCTACATTTATT
Organism: Okapia johnstoni; assembly: GCA_024291935.2. NCBI lineage: Eukaryota > Metazoa > Chordata > Mammalia > Artiodactyla > Giraffidae > Okapia > Okapia johnstoni. Next base: position 64,050,906 of record CM044322.1, read on the forward strand.
GGATACTGACCATGTGCCAGGAACTATACATGAAAACAAAATACCTGGCTCCTGGGTTTACAATATAGTATGGAAGAAATATAATTAAATAATAGACACACACACAGTAAAACATCTTCAAAAATATAAATTGTTTTAAGTGGTTATCTCTGGAGTAGGGATTATAAGGGTCTTTATTTTCTACATCATACAACCGTGATGCTTACGTTTTTGTATAATGGGTATAGAGTCTCATATACCTTCAAAAAATAACAAAAACGTTCTTAAAAATTAGAAAAATCACTTGAAGGATGAAACTATCTGTCCTCTACTTCTTCTGTACTGTCTAGAATATCACACACTATGATTATTGTAGTACAACGGTACTTACATAAATACAAAATATTACAATTCATAAATGGATTATTTGCGTTACATTAGAAGAATCTTACAACATTTATCCTTAAGAAGTGAGTTAAAAAATTACAGTACACTTATACTAAGAATGCTTTTAAAAGAAGTGGTGGTGTGATATGGGATGAACTTCAAGGCAGCAGTGCCTGGGTTTGCACCCAGCTCTGCCACTGACTAGCCGCATAACTTGGGCAAGTTTCTTAATGTCTCTGGGACTCAGTTTCCACATCTGTGAAATAACGAGGAACCTGTAAAACCACATAGGGTTGTTGTGTTACTACAAGCAAATTAATAATAAAAAATAAGGTATATATAAGTACCTAATAAATCTTCAATATGTTATCTAATACTGTTATGTGCACTGAAATGGAACAAAATTAAATTTTAAGTGAAAAAAGAAGCAAAATATTTTGCACAACAGTCCAACTCCAGTTAAAAAAATGGTAATAAAAATGTGTCAAAAGATGGACAGAAAATGTGGGAGGTAGTACAGAATGTGAAACCACAAACCTGGGCTTTAGACCTGGGTTTAAATTTTGGGATCCACCATGTACTAGCTGTGGGGCCTCAGCCAAGTAAACTTTTCTAGGCCTCAATTTCTTCATCTGTGAAATGAGGATAACAACCTCACAGGGCTGCTGCAAGGATTAAATAAATAACATAGTCTAAAGCCATGAAATTAAAAGACGCTTACTCCTTGGAAGCAAAGTTATGACCAACCTAGATAGCATATTAAAAAGCAGAAACATTACTTTGTCAGCAAAGTTCCATCTAGTCAAGGCTATGGTTTTTCCAGTAGTCATGTATGAATGTGAGAGTTGGACGGTGAAGAAAGCTGAGCGCCGAAGAATTGATGCTTTTGAACTGTGGTGTTGGAGAAGACTCTTGAGAATCCCCTGGACTGCAAGGAGATCCAACCAGTCCACCCTAAAGGAGATCAGTCCTGGGTGTCCATTGGAAGGACTGATGTTGAAGCTGAAACTCCAATACTTTGGCCACCTCATGCGAAGAGTTGACTCATTGGATAAGACCCTGATGCTGGGACAGATTGGGGGCAGGAAGAGAAGAGGACGACAGAGGATGAGATGGTTGCATGGTATCACCGACTCGATGGACATGAGTTTGGGTAAACTCAGGGAGTTGGTGATGGACAGGGAGGCCTGGCATGCTGCAATTCATGGGGTCGCAAAGAGTCGGACACGACTGAGCAACTGAACTGAACTGAAAGCACAATATCTGGCACACAACAGGAATGGTAAATATTGGCTTCCATTGGTACTGTTACCATGACAGTAATAACAAATCAAAGAGACATGCCTGTTTTATCCACCATTATACCCGTAGTATCTAAAATAAAGTCCAACGCAAAGGAAGTGCTCAACAACTATTTGATGATTAAATGAATGCGTCAAACTGTTGGGAGGGGTTAGTAGACACAGGTGTATATTCACTCATCATGACATTTCTGTAACTTAAGTACTTTGACTACACAATGATAAAATAATGTTTTTCTAATCCTTGAAGTAAAGCAAGAAAATTCTAGGTTCTCTAAAAACACTCAGTTCTTAAAAGTTGGGAGGAAAACAAAGAAGTAATAGAAGAAGAGGAAAAAGAAAAACAAGTTACTAACTGGAAAAGGAAACGTTTGGTTAAAAGAGCAGTAATGAGAATTAGCAGTTTTATTGTTTCCATCTTTCTAAAGGTTTAACGGTTTATCTTAATCTTCTGAGTCTTAGAAAGAAGTGCTATTTTCAAACAAATGCAAGCATCTTTAGCTTAGATTTTTATATATTAATCAAGCCTCTTTCAGCATTCTCTTTTCCAGCTTTTCCAAACAATGGACTCTAAAATATGTAAGCATCTAATAATGTTGCTTAAATGTTTATTGTATACATTAGAACAGCAGTTCTCAAAACGGGATATATGGACCCCTGGGAACTCCTAAGACTATTTGCAAGGGATTTGTGAGATCAAAATTGTCTCCATAATAATTCCAGGACAGTCTTTGGTTTTCCCCTGCTTTCATATTTGCACTGCAGCACAATAGCAATCGTGGGTAACACTGCTGGTATTTTATTAACATACCTAGGCAGTGGCACTAAATTCTTTCACTGGCATATAGGTATAATTCTAAAAACTAACAAAACAAAAACCAGTTTTTACTGAAGAACGTCTCTGATAAAACAGTAAAAATTATTTTTATTGCATTTTGACCTCAGAGTACAATTCTTTAATGTTTGCTGAGTGAAACAGGAAGTACAAAAAAATCACTTCTACTGTAAACCAAAATATGCCAGTCAATTCCAGGAAAGGCACTCTTGCTACTGTTTGAACTGTCAGCTAAGTTTTCTCCAGGAACATCATTTTTACTTGAAAGGACATAATGGCAGATAAATACAGTTGTTCAGACTGTATCTGGCAGATATTTTCTTGAAATGTGTAAATTGAGTCTGTCACTTCAAGGAAAACACCTGATAATATTTGGTATCCTTGATAAAATTTGAACTTTCAAGTGAAAATTAGAATTTTCTAAGATTTAGATCCACCACTGTGAGTTTAAAAGTTTCATGATACTTAAAAATTTTTCTGATGATACAGATAATGATATTAATAAATGTGACTTGTTATAATGTGTATAACCATATGTACTAACATTTACAAAACCAAAATCAGTTGGTAAATTTTCAAAATGATCAACACACAATGTTATCTGATGCTGCATGAGTAAAAAATCCTTTTGAAGAGCAAGATAAACCTAAGGATTTTAATAAAACGAAGTACAAAGTTTACTAATATGAGTTCAGATTTCACACTGCAACCAATCTTTAGAAGAGGAACATTTCTGGAGTTCTGATATGATATCAAAGAATATCCATAATTTCCTAGAAAAGAAATGAACATACTCCACCCTGCTCAACTATACACATGTGTGAGACTAAATTTTCTTCATATATTTCAACTGAAAACAAGACAAAACAAAAATATTGCAATAGACTGAATAAAGATGATAGGAGAAGCCAGCTGTGTACTTATTAACCCAGACATTAAAGAGGTTCACAAAAATGTAAAGCAATGCAGTCTTTTCACTATTCTTTTGCTTTGGTAAATATACATATGTTTTATTAAAAAAATGTTATCACTTACAGAATTTACTCTTTTAAATCAATTAATAAATATTTTAAATATCTCAGTTTAATATCTAAATGATAAATATTAATAAATAAAATTTAAATAAAGAAGATCTTTGGGGATCTCAATAACTTTAAGAATGTAAAGGAATCCTAAGACCAAGAAACTTGAGAACTGCTACACTAGGGACACACAGGTGGAAAAGAATCCTGTTTATAAAAAGCGTTGCTCTTGAGACTTCAGAGTGTCCAGGGACCATACCTGCTTGGCAAAAAAGATTGTGTCCAGTCTGGAATCCTGAACCACAGAGCCTGCTGGTTCTTCTCCTGGTTGCCACTTGAAAAGAAAAATCAACCCATGAACTGGCCTACAAAATAAAATACAAATTAGTGACACAAAACCCTGCTTCCTATATGTGTTATGCTTAGTCACTCAGTCATGTCCAACTCTTTGTGACCCCACAGACCGTAGCCTCCCAGGCTCCTCTGTCTATGGGGATTCTCCAGGCAAGAATACTGGAGTGGGTTGCCATGCCTTCCTCCAGCGGATCTTCCCAACCCAGGGATCAAACCCAGGTCTCCCGCATTGCGGGAAGATTCTTTACTTCCTATAAAACGTTGTCAACATATTAAGTTTTAGTCATTTACTTAAGAAATACAGTGCAAATGAAGTAAATGTGAGAAAATTTTTTACGATTTCTATTGCTACTCACAGTTACTAGAATGTTGCCCAAGATAAGGCTAACAAAACTTAAAATTACATCAATTAAAATGGAACTATAATGAAAGGTATATTCTTAAATCTGTGGATTATTCAGTTCTACCTTTTATCACCCTCACTTAAAAACAGAACGAACACTGCAAAACTAGAAGTTGTTAGCCCTAGAATGAATTCCAATATACAGGAACAAAGTTTACGTAGGATGCTTACAGATAAATCAGCTGATGGCATATATACTGCTGCTGCTGCTGCTAAGTCGCTTCAGTCATGTCTGACTCTGGTGACCCCACAGATGGCAGCCCACCAGGCTCCCCTGTCCTTGGGATTCTCCAGGCAAGAACACTGGAGTGGGTTGCCATTTCCTTCTCCAATGCATGAAAGTGAAAAGTGAAAGTGAAGTCGCTCAGTCATGTCCGACTCAGCGACCCCATGGACTGAAGCCCGCCAGGCTCCTCCGTCCATGGGATTTTCGAGGCAAAAGAGTATTGGAGTGGGGTGCCATTGCCTTCTCCGATATATACTGCAAACTATGTAATTATTGGATGGATGCTGCATCTCACACAAAATCAAGTTACCCACTTCCCTACAATGGTTGTTACCACTGAACAATTAAATCACCACTTGAGGAGTCTCTCCAGTCTTTCACCACTACCTTCCACACAACAAATTCTTTCCTATTCTGCAAAGACAGGTTAAGTGATACACTTTTAATTAACCTTCCCTGATCATCCTCTTACTACATCTAAAATGACTGCTCCTTTTGTGGGGAAGGAGGAAATGGGAGGGGGGGGTTAAACTATTTCCTTACTAAAGATATTAAAAGCATATCCCTAGAGTCCCCATTCCAGGACTCTAAGAATGCTGCCCACATTGAAAACTCTTCTAGTCTTCCATCTGTAATACAGAGTTGGTGCTTGTGGACACAGATGATTCAGGGTTAGCAAGAGACTCAGACAAGTGACTCCAGTCAGAAGGATGGGGTAAGAGGAAGGTACTTCTGGGCATCAACATTTGGAATCTGAACTGAAACTTTCCCAAGAGGCAATGTAACAGTGTAGGGAAATAAAGTTCTGAATTATTATCAATATATTGGGTTAGCCAAATACATTATCTATTAAATACAGTTTTGTAGACTGACATATTATTCATGTGTTGTGTGTTTGTGTTAAAATGTGTTCCATGTTCTAACACTATTGATTTATAAAGTGAATGTTGCTAAAAAAAAAAAAGTTGATCAATCAGTACTTTGTTGATATGGAATTACACAGACCTAGTTTTGACTCTCTTGTGAATTACTTTTCTATGAGCATTGGGTTCTTGGTTATAAAATAGGAATAATGTCGACCTTTTTTTGTTTTTGAAAGTTGCTCAGTTGTGTCCGACTCTTTGCGACCCCATGGACTATACAGTCCATGGAATTCTCTAGGCCAGAATACTGGAGTGGGTAGCCTTTCCCTTCTCCAGGGGATCTTCCCAACCCAAGGATCGAACCCAGGTCTCCCGCATTGCAGGAGGATTTTTTACCAGCTGAGCCACAAGGGAAGCCCAAGAATACTAGAGTGGGTAGCCTATCCCTTCTCCAGGGGATCTTCCTGACCCGGGAATTGAACCAGGGTCTCCTGCATTGCAGGATGATTTTTTACCAACTGAGCTATGAGGGAAGCCCCTTACACAGCTGAAAAAAATAGAGGAGATAATGTGCTTAGTTTGCTTAAGTATAGACATATTTTTAACATAATTTAAAATATACTTACTTTAATTTTTCAAAATTCTCGGGCTCTAAACTCCATATTTCTTCTACTTGGGCGCCTCGGCAACCTGAAATAAGAAATTATTTCTTCAGAAGACAAAACAATGCATTTTCCCCTTAACCATTAAATAAAATACCAACTGAAAGAAATGCGTTTAGAGGCAATACGACATGACAAAATGGTAAAACTGATCAAGTTCACAGTCAAATCCTAGCCCTTTCTTTACTATTTTCTAATTATTTACAAAGGGAGTGTATTACTTTGACAACTTTAAAAACTTTCCCTACTTATTTTCACTGAAGCACCACCCATGACTGTCCCTTCTCAGTCTCTATCTCTGGCTCCTCTTCATCCACCCTCTTCACTCAGCTGCTAAGTTTCCACAATTCTGCCCGTGGCCCTCTTTCTTCCTTACTGTCCACTTGATCCATAAAGTGGTAATAAGTAACTACCCTTAACAGTGACTTTCAGATCACATATTCAGTTCTGATCCCTTTCCAAAATTTCAATACATTTTTAAATTTTAATTTAATGTCAACTACATCAGAGTCCCCCAAATATGTTCTTCTTCAACAACAATGGTTCTCAACCAAGATAATCCCCCTCCCCCTCACGGAACGTTTCAAAATGTCTGAAGACATTTTTATTGCCACTATTGTCACTTGGGGGTAGGGGGTAGCATCTAGTAGGTAGAAGCCAGAGATACTGAACATTCTACACTGCACAGGATAGCACCCCAAAACAAATAATTACCTGGCTCAAAGTGTAGAAACAAAATGAATTATCAAACCCAAAGTGCCTAATCCCGACACGGCAAAAGGACCAAGGTAGAGAATCCAGCTCTAGTAGTTCATATAGTGGTAATGGTATTCTGGTTAAAACGTGGCCTCCAAATTGCCAGGGTCTGAACCCTGGCTCCATTACCATTGAACTTCTTGCTCCCCATACTCATAGAGCTGTTGTGAGGAATAAAGGAGATTACTTATTATCTCGTAAGATAATTTATTATGCATGACATACATTTAATACAGCGCCTTCACACACTTTATGGAGAAGAAAATGGCAACCCACTTCAGTATTCTTGCCTGGAGAATTCCATGGACAGAGGAGCCTGGTAGGCTTACAGTCCATGGGGTCACAAAGAGTTGCACACGACTGAATGACTAACACTTTCACACACTTTTAGGGTTCACTAAATGTCAGGTAGTAGTATTATCACAACAGAAAGAAAAACCCAGCCATATTTACCAGGAACTTCAATGGGTAAAGTGCTTTAAATGGATTTTCTCTAACCCCTACAAAGCAAGTATCATGTGAAAGAGGCTTAGGGATATTAGGTGTCTTTCCTAAATTCACTACAACTAACATATGCCAAAAAATTAATTAAAACATGTCTGGTTCCAAAGTCTGGGCATTTTTCTAATACTCCAGATTATTTTCCAGTCAGAGTTGGAGAAGCCTTTAGACCAACTGCAAAAATGAGTAGTTTAAAAAAAAAAACTGGACCAACCAACTCTGTGACTTTGGGCATTTATACCATTTACTACCACAATTCGCTCTGTTCAGCAAATATTTATTAGCACCCACTCAGGGATTGAAGTTACAGGCACGAGCAGAGTTACTATGTTATGTGTGTGTGCTTAGTCACTCCATTGTGTCTGACTCTTTGTGACCCCCACAGACTGTAGCCCACTAGGCTTCTCTGTTCACAGGGATTCTCCAGGCAAGATTACTGGAGTGGGTAGCCTACCCCTTCTCCAGGGGAACTTCCTGACCCTGGAATCAAACCGGGGTCTCCTGCATTGCAGGCGGATTCTTTACCAGCTGAGCTACCAGGGAAGCCCTATGTTATTTGTAGTAGAGAAGAACTAGAAACAACCCACATGTGTAGAACAGGTTGCTAGATGTCCACACAATTAAGCTGTGGGAAAAAAACTTAACGAAACTGAAGCTATAATTATACGAGTATCAAGAAAGGGCACAAAAGGGCACTGATGCAACTGTTAACACTGGTTATGCTACTGGAAATCAACTGTAAAAAGGCCAAACATTAAAACACTGCACATATCACACAAAAACACAACGAAAAAAGGCACTGAATTAAGAGTCCCAAAACCTTTTGCAAAGGTATAATTTCAAGTGGTGGCACTGTTTAAATAACCTTATGTTAGACACATACACATCTCTGTAAAAGGAAAGCACTGTACTCAATTTGATGTATAAGGAGATAGATGTTTCTAATCTATGTAATAATAATATCTAATAATCCCCTTGTGAAAAAGTGTTAGTTGCTCAGTCGTGTCCAACTCTTTGCATCCCCATGAACTGTAGCCCGCCAGGGTCCTCTGTCCATTGAATTCTCCCAGCAAGAATACTGGAGTGGGTTTCCATTCCCTTCTCCAGGGGATCTTTCCAAGTCAGGGGTCGAACCCGGGTCTCATTGCAGGTAGATTCTCTACCATCTGAGCCACCAGGGAGCCCAATAATCCCTTTATGTATATTCAATTTCAAATAATGCAGGTTACAATGGAAATAAAAATAAGCAATGATTCAAGAGGCCTGGGTTGTAATCCTAGTAATGCCTTTAAGTTGTTTGCATTTAGCAAGAAAATGTCTTTGAGCCCCACTTTCCTCAAGTTTAAAACAAGAATACTACCTGCTTCATTCAATCCACAAAATTCTCTAGTGAGGTATACATTCTCAAATACCAAGCACAAAGAATCACCATGCTGACTTCTCTAATACTTATTAAGTAAAATGTTGAGTGGGAGGTGGGCTTTAAAAGTTAATGAATTGCTGGTATTTAACAAATACATTCAGCACTCTGTATCCAGAGGTTCTATAAGCGTGGATTCAACCAAACAGAGGTTGAAAATATATGCCCAGCATGGTATTAGGCCCTAACAAGGACAGAAAATGATAAACTACTTTAACAACATTTAAAAATTTCAACCTGGGGCTTCCCCAATGGCCTAGCAGTAAAGAATCCGCCTGCAAGTGCAGGAGATGCAAGTGATGCATGTTTGATCCCTGGGTTGGGAAGATCCCCTGGAGAAGGAAATGGCAAACCACTCCAGTATTCTTGTCTGAAAAATCCCTCGGACAGAGAAGCCTGGTGGGCTACAGTCCATGGGGTGGCAAAGAGTGGGACATGAATGAGCACACACAGACACATACAAGAACTTCAACCTAGTAGGAAACAAATATATATGACTCAAAGACTATGCAGTCTGCATACTTTGCATATGAAAGGTACATGGGCTGCGTCCTGCAAGTTAAGAGGTAGCAGACTACGGCTGCAGGTCAGAAAAAACTGTAAACAACAGCTAACCTGGGCCTTAAATAGGATAACCAAATAATCTGCCATTCAAACCAGAACACTGCCTTTATCGAACTGATTCTACTTAATAAAACATTAAATAAATTTTTAATTAATTCATTAAACTGTTTAAAAATATTTATATACTGACAAACACATTTGTATAATAGTACTGGTGTCTCCATAAAATAGCTCTATTGAGAAACTAATTCTAAAAATAATTTTCTTAACAATATACCTGGAGTCTTTCTCCCCAAGAAAAATACTCTGGCTAAGCACTCCCAAACTGTTGTGCGTGCTCAGTTGTGTCCCTTCGTGACCCTGGACTGTAGCCCGCCAGGCTTCTCTGTCCATGGGATTTCTCAGACAAGAATACTGGAGTGGGTTGCCATTTCCTACTTCGAGGGATCTTCCTGACCCAGGGATTGAACCAGAATCTCGTGTCTCTTGAATTGGCAGGTGGATTCTTTACCACTAAGCCATTTATCAGTGACTTAAATTTAATTGACTGCTAGGGATGTTTCAACAAACAGCATGGACACACTGATTGCCAACCCCATGACCGTATCAACAGCTCCACCAGAAGCAGCAGGCATAGAGCCAGCTTCTGCAGTCCCCACAAAAAACAGCCCTAGATATCTCTTCCAACCCCATTTTCAGTTATTACACAGCACGGACAAATGCCATTCAACTGGTGATGTGACGCAATAGGAAAAACTATATGGTCAACCCTTAGGCAATCTCTCCAAAAAGGACTAGACTCAGTTATCGAAAATCAACAAGGAGCCCTAAGTTGGAGGCACTATTAACGTATACCCCTCTGGTAGCTCAGTTGGTAAAGAATACACCTGCAATGCAGGAGACCCTGGTTCGATTCCTGGGTCAGGAAGATCTTCTGGAGAAGGGATAGGCTACTCACTCCAGTATTCTTGGGCTTCCCTTGTGGCTCAGCTGGTAAAGAATCCGCCTGCAATTCAGATCTGGGTTTGATCTCTGGGTTGGGAAGATCCCCTGCAGAAAGGAAAGGCTACCCACTCCAGTACTCTGGACTGGAGAATTCCATGGACTGTACAGTCCGTGGGGTTGCAGAGTCGGACATGACTGAGAAACTTTCACTTTCGCTCATAAGAAAGTGCCTTTTTGGAGGTCCCCAAAATTGGAATCAACGCTCACTTCCAAGTGTACCACATGCACACTCAACTGTTCTTTTATCTCTTGTGTAAATGCCAGGCATTAACTCACCTCTCTTCCAACAATTAACAGATGTGCACCTTATGAGTGTTTGAAATAGACCTCCATGTAAAGGAACCACCACACTGGCCCTGAATCCCTCAGATACACCTCAACTCATGGGCCAGAGTTGTAGATGATGAAATTCTTTTAGACTTCTTCCCTGCAGACCCAGGTAGGGTCTGTGCGATCACGAATACATACTGTTATGCCTGATTTAATGCCTTAAGCCAAGAGGAAAGGCCAAAACAAAAACTTGAGAAAGTCACCTGGCTTCCTAACATAAACGCCCCGAGAGATAAACAGATTTGATACCAGTCCTGCAGGTCCAGTCAGGTTAATCAGAGTAGCTGACAGAATGGCATATTTGGTATAGTAAGAAAGGATGGATTTTATTGGGAGACAATTCTCAATCAGTTTCTACTGTTACTGCTTGTCTCCTGAGAGAAATTACCAGATTTGTTCAGAACTGTCTTTTCAAGAATGTCAAAATAGTAAACAGACTTGAAAGTTAGGGATAGTATCTCCCTGTGGGGCAGAGAGAAGACTGATCTGCTGTCTATAATATCATCTCCCTAGAGTCAAAGGTTGAGCAAGTTTGCAAGCAGACTCTAAAGCTGAGGCTCCCAAAGGTCAGGGGTTCCTCAGCTCCGACAGAAACTCGTGCCTGGGGCGTCCACCTCCACTCCTATGGACTCGAAGGATAAGGACACCAATGCAAACACAATGTCCTGCTGACTACCGTGCCATGAGTAATACTATTATTTACCTCTAAAGTTGAAGTTGTCTACCAGCATCTATAAAATAGTGACAGGCTCATTTGTTGGCTGGCAAGTAGGCTAAAACTTAACACTCTGTAATTCTTAACAGATGCTGGATTTTTGTCCAATGTCTTTTGCAATTATCAAGATAATCTAATTGTATGGTTTTTCTTATTTACTATGGTGAATTACATTGAATCTCAAATGTTAAACCAACCCTGAATTCCTGGGATAAACCCCTCTCACTCATGACATACTGTCTATTTAATACATTATTGGATTTGATTTGCTAATATTTTGGTTAGAATGTTTGTGTCTACGTTGACAATAGCTATGGGTCTGCAGTTTCCTTTTCTTACAATGTCTTTGTCTGGTTTGGGTGTTAAAATTAATGCTGACCCTCATAAAATGAGATGAGGAGTACTTCTTCTCCAATGTCTTTGGAGAAGCCTGTGTAGAAATGGTATTACTTATTCCTTAAATATTTGCAAGAATTTACCAGTGATGTCATTTTGGCTAGAGTTATCCTTGTGGGAAAATTTTAAACTACAATTTCAATTTTTTTAAAACACATAAGGCTATACTGTTTATCAATTACTTCTCGAGTGAGCTTTGGTAATTTGTGTCTAAAGAAATTTGTATATGTCAGCTAAGTTGTCAAATTTATTTGCATAAATATTTACTAGAATATTCACTTATCCTTTTAATATCTATAGAATCTGTAATGATGTCATCTCTCTTATTCCTGGATATTTGTCATTTTTCTCCCCTCATTTCTTCCGATCAGTCTGACTAGAGGTTTATCCATTTTACTAATTTTTAAGACAACAGCTTTTGGTTTCATTGACTTTCTCCACTATTCTTCTCTTTTCTGTTTTACTAACTTCAACTCTGATTAATCTGCCCTTCTTTTTCTAGTTTAATGAAGGGAAAGCTGGGGTCATTGATTTGCTGTACTAAATCCAGTCCCTGATACTCTATCCTGGCTAGAAGCACAAATTAACAGCTTCTATTTTTAAGTGGTAGACTATCATAGTTTGTTTTACTCAACTTATTAATCATGTATGCACTGTATCAATTAAAAATATAGTTCTGCTCCATCAGTTTCTTAATACAAGAACGTTGTTTTACCCTGATGTTATATTCCACCAGAATTTTTAACTATATAATCACTGAACTCACAATTTCCCCTTCAGTGAAGAAACTTAAAACTACAGTACCACCTATAAAACAATAAGATGTTTCACTTTTGAAAGAATAAACTTCCAAAAGCTTTTTTTAATCCATGATGTGAATGAGGGGAAAAAAAAGACAGAAATAAACTTTTGTCTCTTTGAAGCAGTTGATAATGATGTACAACTTCCATCATTTAACTTTTGGCAAACGTCTCCTGCTAATTGAGCAAATCTATTAATAACTATCACTTCACTTTTCACAAGTGCAGGTACAGGAGGTGTGGTTCCATATCAGTCTCTTATACATGACTTTACTTAAATCACTTTCAATTCCAAGCTTTCTGCACATATGAAAGTGAAGCAACAGCTGTTAATAGAATGGACTGACTTTAAAATAAGCAAATTTGCCTGGTACAACATTTTTTAAGGTTAACTTTAATATGTCATAACAGTTAAGGTTTTGAAGGCAAAAGTTCATGGTTAAACCTGTGCACATCTCGAAATAAGTGTATGTCCAAAGTTGAACCTATTTGCTTGTCCATCAAGCCTACTCTTCCCTTTTACTTCACCAGTCTCCTAAGCTAGAAACTAAAGTCATTATCACCTTTCCCCCTTTATCCCACCAGTTAACTGTGGACTTAAATAAAGCCATAATTATTGACTACTTCCTCTCCAAATCACTACTTCATATTGAGCTAATCTTCTCAGATTCTGACCATCTTAAGAGTTTTCTAGTCTCTCACTTCATTCCATTCCAGTGTACTGCACACTACATGTAGTAAATGTTTTTCAATTATAAAAATGTCATTTCAGCATTGAAATGTTTTTCAATTATAAAAATGTCATTTCAGCATTGAAATATCTGACAGTTAAGTCCCCAGGGATTGCAGGCCAATCCACACAACACAGCATGGCACACAATTGGGCCTCAATTTATCTTTTCAGTTTGGGATTCAAATACTCCTCTAATCTGTTACACTGTTTTAGTCACTTCCCCAGCCCCTTCCCTGGGCTTCCCAGGTGGTGCTAGTGGTAAAGAACTGAGCTAATGGACAGGACTAAGCAGCTGTTCCCTAAGTCATATACTTTAATATCACTACTGTTGATGCCTTTCCTTCTGCCTGGGTTCTTCCAAGACTTGTGTGTAAATACTCTAACGTAGCAGTTAATACGCCATATTATGTATTGTTTGTCAGTTCTTCAGAACAGCAGCCCTGCTTTATTCACACTAAAAATACCGAAACCCTACCAATGTATCTGAGATATACAGTAGGTAAATGATACATGCCTGATAAATGGTATTTCAGGCAGCTATGTACAACAAACAGTGGGCTTCCCAGGTGGCTCAGTGGGAAAAGAACCTGTCTGCAATGCAGGAGACGCAGGAGATATGGGTTCAATTCCTGGGTCAGGAAGATCCCCTGGAGGAGGGCATGGCAACCCACTCCAGGATCCCAGCCTGGAGAATCCCATGGACAGAGGAGCCTGGCGGGCTACAGTCCGTGTGGTCACGAGTCAGACGCGACTAAGCACGGACGCACGACAAACCGTATACATATCAATGTTGAATTTCTACCGTCAGTACAACTTTTAATAACATGGTAGCTGAAATGAATAATACTTGAAAAAATGTAACATAAAAATAAACTTACTGCCAAAGAAGAGAACAGGGAACAAGAAGGGCAGAGAAGACCACCAAGTCGAATACGTTGGTTACTTGGGACCAGAGACAAGGAATAAGAGTCAGAGAGCAATTAGGAGGCAAGCATGTGGCCTCTAGAACACTCGCTGGAGAAAGCACACTTTCCCGGAAGCCACAAGCGAGCAGAACGAGCGAGGTGGCCCGCGCGTGTAGCCAGCCCGCGCGGACGGCCGCAGGGCCGATCACACACACTCGAGGGGTTCTGCTTCAAATGACTCGGATGTCAGGTTCCGGGGCAGCTTGGGGCCCTGGACACCCCACCCTCGACAAGGCACACCTGACTTTATTTGCAGGACCGATGGCGTGAGACGCGCAACTGGACACACCTGCCCGGGATGGGGAAGCCCCGAGGTGGAAAGCGGAGGCTTCCAAGGCGTCAAGTGGCGGCCGGGGCGAGGGGCTGGGGCCAGCGAGACTAGTCCTGGAGCGTCGAATCCCGGGGACACGTTCCTGTCCCCGAGGTGTAGCTCTCAGATCGCCACGGAAACGCGACTTGCCGGGGTTGAAGCCCTGCCTTTCCCCCGCCCACCTCCCCGACTCCAGGGTTAGGGAGTCGCCTCCCTTCAGACGCCAGGCGGCCGGAGCCGCAGAGAAGGGCTCGCGCCCAGCTCGGGCCTCTTCCTGTGACCCCCCACCGGCCCAGGACGGCCCCCTTGTCTCTCACCAAATCCTTTAATGAGCTCGGTGAAGACCCCGGGGTCGCTCTCCATGAGGCACCACTCCCCGGCATTGCCCGTCATGGCCCCGGCCGCGCACCGCCCCGCTCCACCTCCGGGTCTGGGCGCCCCCCGCCCTCGCTCCTGCCACAGCCGGCCACTGAGCTCGGCAAACTCGCCGCGGGCTCGTCCACCTCACGTCACCCCGCCTACTTCCCGACAGCCTCCGCGGCACCGTCACCTGGAGCGCGACGGAGCGCGGGCGGACGCTCTAGCCACCCGGGAGCCAGCGAGACTCTCCCAGGGCCGCGCAGGACCCTGAGCAGATTCGGAAGGGGGGGGGGGGGCGGGTTGGGTCTGGGCAAAAGCCGAGAAAGGGCGGGGCCTGGAGCTCCTGAGGAGGGAACATCCGGGCCCCTCACCGGTCTGGGGCAGGGGCGGGGCGCGCGCCCGGGAGCCGAACCCAGAGGCCCCGGCGGCGCCCCCCGAGTTGCCGCCCGTCAGGCCGCCGCGCGTCGTCGTCTTCCGGCGGCGGCGCGGTGCCGCGCAGCGCTTCTCCCGGTGGCGCGGCGGCTTCGGAGGCTCGGCCGCCGGGCACAGGTGAGGGAAAGGCGGGCGGCCGGTTGGCCGCGGCCCTCTGTACGGTCTGAGCGGCGCGGGGGGCGGGGGGGGACGCGCAGGGTCCGGGCGGTCCTCCGTGGCCCTCGCCCCGCATCTCCGCGGCCGCGGCAGGAGCAGACCGCCTCCCGCCCCGCCTAGGGGCTCTGCCTGTCTCGGGGGTAGGGGGGCGGAACCAGCCGCTCAGTGAGCCTCCTTGCTGGGCGGGACCCTTCCCGAAGACCGGACCCCTCCCGCTGGTGCCTGCGGAGCTTCCCGCGGCCGACGTCCCGAGGACCTGCTTTCCTCCGTCTCTTTCCTCCTCCCGCCGCTGCTGCGCCGAGAGGCGTTGCCCGGCTTCCAGGCTTTGAGGAGAAGGATCTTTGTGAGAAGACCCAGGACGAGTTTGTGCTGGGGGGAATGACGAGGGAGAGGAGGAGAATCCGTTCTTTCGTCCATCGCGGGTGTGATGCCTGCAAAGGCACAGAAGGTTGAAAAATGTAGTGTGTTAAATCTGAGAACATGTATAATGGTCCTAAGACTGAAGGGTGCGTTGGACCAAAAATGGCTGTCTTCACTAAATCACGAAACAGCCCTCCTTCACCAAGCCCTTGCACAATACTGATGTTAAGATAAAGTCTTTAAGAGTGGTAGTACTTATGCATCACTCCGTGAATCTCTGAGTTCCAGGAAGAGCCCTTGACTTTCAGGGGAAAAAAAAAAATCTTTACTTGGTAGAACTCTGATTCTTTGCTTCTCAACTTGGTGGACCTGTAATAAGGGAACTTTGTCCTATGGGGCTGTGTGAAGCCACAAAATATACATGATAAATTTTATTGAGAACGGGACAGCTTTTAAGACAAACATGGTTGTGTTATGGAGTAGAAGCCCCAGTTTGTGTCTGGTGTTAGATTTAAAAAACTTTTCGTAAACTTTGTTGGGAGTTTATCCCTGGGAGAGAGTCCTCAAGCTGGTTGGGGGAGGGGAGAGGAGTTCTGCTGCTGCTAAGTCGCTACAGTCGTGTCCGACTCTGTGCGACCCCATGGAGGGCAGCCCACTAGGCTCCGCCGTCCCTGGGATTCTCCAGGCAAGAATACTGGAGTGGGTTGCCATTGCCTTCTCCAGTGCATGAAAGGGAAAAGTGAAAGTGAAGTCGCTCAGTCGTGTCCTAGTCTCCGCCGTCCCTGGGATTTTCCAGGCAAGAGTACTGGAGTGGGGTGCCATTGCCTTCTCCGGGAGTTCTTTTAAGTATACTTAAATGGGAAAGTTTGTGAAGCGCAGGAGTCTAGGCTTATTTCCTTATGAACCACACCTAAAATGAGTGTCAATTGTTTGCAGTAATTTGTGGTACTTTTTAATCTGCAATACTGCTGTGAACTTGAAAGTTTTCAGTGCTAAGTAAATACAGCAGAACTAACATTTGATACTCCACTCAACATGGTGCCTGTTGTAGAGACCAAACTGAAAATTAGCCCTTGACAGAACCTATAAGTAATCAGAAAAGGGATGGGGGTCAAATTTCCTTAGTTATATTGTTAACACTTAATCCTTAGAGTTCACATAAAAATCCAGATTTCTGGGTTTTGGGCAAAATGAGAGGATCTGGAATTACAGGCCCTTACTACATGTTGACCAGTTGGCTGAAAGTGCATGCCTTCAGGATATCATGCTGTTAGGTCTCCTACTGTTCCTCACTGCTTTTTATTGCATCACACTTGACTTGATCCACTCATGTCCATTACCAGTCTGAGTGATAGTTATCTGAACGTGTGGCCCCAGGTTTTGCAGCATTCCTTCTTTTTTCAAACTATCTTGCTCGCTCTCATAGGTGTAAGTCAATTTTGACTTCGTTTAAAAAGGAGGAAGCTGCAAACTTGTTTGACCTCTTGGGGTAAAAGAGAGCCTTTTCAAGTAACAAATGATCAAGAGACTTTGGAAAGATACTTAGATGTGTATTTTCAAGAAAAACGTAGGAATCCTTAAAAATCATGTATTATTAGCATTGTTAAAAGGTACTATAGTTGTTCTTGTCTGACTCTTTGCAACCCCCTGGACTGCAGCAAACCAGGCTTCCCTGTCCTTCACCGTCTCTTGGAGTTTGCTCCAACTCCTGTCCATTGAGTCAGTGATGTCAACCATCTCATCCTATGTTGTCCCTTTCTCCTGCCTTTAATCTTTCCCAGCATAAGGGTCTTTTCCAGCGAGTCAACTCTTCGTATCAGGTGGCCAAAGTATTGGAGCTTCAGCTTCAATAGGTGTTCTAGTTCCAGTGAATGAGAAGCAGAAATAAATGCTATTACATATTGTGTATTACTAGCATTCACTGATTTTGCACTCAAAATTAGGAAAAAGAGAACCACAACCAATTTCCAAGTGTGGCTGTGCTTTTAGTAATATTGTGATTTGTTTGATTGCTTCCCCAAATTTTAATTTATAGAAGTTTAATAAAACTTTTAGCTGTATTAAATTTCTTTGGAGGGGTGTGCTTTAAGAATACTGGGTATGTTAGTCCGGCTGAAAGAAGAATTAACTATCTTTGTTAATCTAGATTTACAACACTTGGATGTTCGGAAGTGGATTAACTGATGACCGGGCTCTGACCTAACTCACTGCCCAACTGCCTTCTAAACCACTGGCACTGGAGCTTAAGCTTTGAGAAGGGGGATGAAAGCAGTTGGGGAAGGACGAAATTAAGGTCCTATGTATGTGTGTGTGTGTATGTTTGTGTATATGACATACACATATGTGTTTATCAGTTAAGTCGCTCAGTCGTGTCCAACTCTTGCAGCCCCATGGACTGCAGCACTCCAGGCTTCCCCGTCCATCACCAACACCCAGAGCTTGCTCAAACTCATGTCCATCAAGTCGGTGATGCCATCCAACCATCTCATCATACACACACACACACACATATATTTTATATACATATACACACACACACATAGGGCTTCCCAGGTGGTTCAGTGGTAAAGAATCTGCCTGCCAATGCAGGAGACATGGGCTCAATCCCTGGGTGAGGAAGATCCCCTGGAAGAGGAAATGGCAACCCATTCCAGTATTCTTGCCTGGGAAATCCCATGGACAGAAGAGCCTAACATGCTACAGTCCATGGGATCACAAAAGAGTCGGTCATGACTTAGCAATTAAACAACAACAACACACACACACATATATATATGTCTCTGTATCTCAAATTGCTTTCTAAAGACAAATATAAAAAAAAAGTAGGATTAAATATCATTTAAATGCTTATCTTTTTAAGTGACTTCGCAAATATATTTTGCCTAGTCAATTTTTAAATTTTTTTAAAATAACATTTTTGAGATAGACTTCACATATACCATTCAAGGAGCTTTAGTATATTCATAGAGTTGTCACACACACACACACAGAGCTGTGTAATCGTTACCACTATCTTAATTTCAGAACATTTTCATCATCCCCAAAAAGAAACCCCTTACATTTAGAGAAGAATCTAGCAATTCCACAAAAGGTTAAATATAGAGATATCATATGATCCAACATTTTACATTCCACCAGCAGGTTGTGAAGGTTCTAATTTCTCCAGATCCTCACCAATGCTGCTTTTATTGTCCTTTTGATTATAGCCATTCTAGTACATGTGAAATGGTATCTCATTGCAGTTTTTATTTGCTGATGACCAGTGGTATTCAGCATTTTTTGTGTGTGTTGGCCATTTATATATCTTCTTTGAAGAAATGCCTATATAGACTCTTGGCCTATTTTTTAATTGGGGCATTTATCATTTTATCATTTAGTTATGAGTGCTCTATATGTTATAGACACATTCCTTATCATATGTATGATTTGCAAATATTTTCTCCCTTTCTCTGGGAAGTCTCTTTGCTTTCTTTGTGGTATCTTTTGAAACACAGTTTTAAATTTTGATGAAGGCCTGTCTTTTTTTTTTTTTTCCTTTCGTCACTCATGCCTTTTTTTTCCTTTCGTCACTTAGGCCTTTGGTGTCTGTGTTTTGAGATCAATTCTCTGATGTCACCTCAATGTCTTACAGTCTTTTCACCTCAGTTCCGTTCCAGAGTGCAGTTCCATCAGATCTCCCAAGTTAAAGGGCAGGACCCCTAATAGATTGCCCTTCCCTCAGACAGCAACTTCTAGGAGGGCCCCAGTCTTCCCACACTTCTGCCTGCCCAGGTAGGCTTCCCACAGCCCTCTCAGGGTCAGTAGTTCACCAGGATGACTCAACTCCCTAAAAGCACCAGCCTTATGATTACAGTTTTATTTAGAAGGATGCAGTTCAGGAACAGCCAAACGGAGGACACACCCAGGCCAGTCTGGAAGCAGCAGCAGGATCCCTTCTGTTTGTGCAATCCTGGCACGTCACCCCACCAGTACTGACTTAAGAATCTGTGCTGAAGTTGGGTGTCCAGAGTTTGTATATGGGGGTCTTAGGATTAAGCAGGATTGATGAATTCATTGACCACATGGTTGAGCACAGTCCTCCCCTCCTGGGAGGATGATCTGGTCCAGAGTTTCAGCCTTCTAATGAAATGATGATTGGTCTTTATGGTGATCCCATCTGGAAGCAATCCAAAGGCCCAGAATGAGCCCTCTCATTAGCATAACAAAGACACCCATCAATCAGGATATTGCAATGTTTTTTTTTGTTGTTAATGTTGTTTTGAATAAAAGGTTCTTTAAATTCTATGCTGCTTTACAATTTTTAAGTTTCACACACATGATTTCATATAATCTCATAATAACTCTTTATAAATTCTCTCCACCTGTATTGTGCCTCTCCCCTTCTCTCTCGCCACCAGTAACCGCTAGTTTATTCTCCATATCTGTGAACCTGTTTCTTGTTTCTTCATTCACTAGTTTGTTGTATTTTTTAGAGTCCACATAAGTGATACCATACAATATTTGTCTTTTCTCTGTCTTACTTCACATAGCATAATGCCCTCCAAGTCCACCCATGTTGCTGCAAATGGCAAAATTTCATTCCTTTTTATGGTTTATGACTAAGTTGTATTCCGTTGTATATACATATACCACATGTTATTTATTCATTCATCTGTTGATGGACACTTTGGTTGCTTCCATAGTAATTGGAAGCAATTATAAATTGCTTGGCAATTGTAAATTACGCTGCTGTGAACATTGGATGCATATATATTTTTGAGTTAATTTTTTTTTTTAATATAAACCCCAAGTGGTTTTTGAAGCCTTTTGAGAATCATGGACAAAAACCAGATAGTCTAATACAATTTTTAAAGGTTACAGTCCATTTATAGTTGTTACAAAATATTGGCTATATTCCGTGTTGTATAATACATCATTGTAGCCTGTCTTATACCCAGAAGTCTGTGTGTTTGCTGAGTTGCTTCAGTCTTGTCCGACTATTTGTGACTCTATGGACTGTAGCCCTCCAGGCTCCTCTATGCATGGGATTCTCCAGGGATTGAACCCACATCTCATATCTCCTGCATTGGTAGGCTGGTTCTTTATCACTAACACCACCTGGGAAGCCCCTCCCCCCAGTAGTCTGTACCTCCCACAAAAACCAAATATTCTTTATTATACCACTATGTTTTATCACCTAGCCAATTTTAAAATTAATTTGTATTGCAGGTTCAGTGACAGAGTAGCTTGGAACATGCTGCCCTTCTGTTTTTTATATGAACTAAAAATCTGACTCTGGTATATCTACACAAGCAAGTAGACAGGTGCCATAGCTGTTAATGATGTTATATATCCACTGCTTTATGTTGCATCCTGGAAAGTACTTTCACAGAAGCATATGAAAAAGGTGAACAGTTTCTCTTGCAGAAATATTGAAAAGATACGTGGTCAGCATTGTCATTAATATAAGACGCAAGGGAAGATTCCATTGGTACAGCTATGAATAAGTAATTTCATTTCTTATAATAGGATTAGAAGAATTACTTTTCTCTTTCAGGCATCTTCCCTAGAATTGAAGTTCATTTTGCTGCTTGTTGTACAAAAGATACTTGAATACCTAATATTAAACATATTAGAAGAATTTACAGAGAAATACTATTCTCAGATGACTTTTTTACTCAGAACTCGTTACTTTGTAACTTTTTCATGTTTTATTTTTCTTAACTGTATTTCTGTTACCTGCATATAGTACGTTTATTATTTTATTCTGATTACAGAATTTATGTTAAAGAAGTATGTTTTTAATTGCATACATTGAGACTTATTTTTAAAGTAAATGTTACAGGAAAGAAAAGCAAGTCATGCATAATACTTAGATAAATGGTTCAGAAAATCAACTTTAATGCTACTGGTGGTGTGCTGTGCTTAGTTGCTCAGTCATGTCCAACTCTTTGTGACCTCATGGACTGTAGCCCACCAGGCTCTTCTGTCCATAGGGGTTCTCCAGGCAAGAATACTGGAGTGGGTTGCCGTGCCCTCCGCTAGGGGATCTTCCCAACCCAGGAATCGAACTGAGTTCTCCTGCATTGCAGGCAGATTCTTTACCGGCTGAACTACCAGGGAGCCCTGCTTAGTTATTCTTAAATATATATTAGTAATTATTTAAAAATTATATTGTAGAGGAGTGATACACAAGTAAGACCTGGTCCCCACTCTCAAGGGAACCATTATGTTAGCTGGACGTGTCACAAAGAATATAATACAAGGGAAAACTTGGAGAGGAGGGGGTTTGGGGGTTTATATTGGGACCTTGAACTCTCACCACTGGGGCCTTGGTGCAGGAAAGCTGGGGTAGTGGTATTATCTGATAATTGAATGTCGTTTCACACTCATCCAATAGACATAACTAGTAAGCAAGAATGGCCAGGTTGAAGTAACACCAGAGAGAGTATGTTTTTGTAAAATCTAAAGGAGAGGCCAGTAACGTCAAATGCAGTATAAAAATAAAAATTTCTCCTGGAATTAGCAATTAATGTTATCAGTCTTTGAGAAGGCAGTTAGTCTTTTTGGATTGAAAAGAAGAGGCAAATGCCATGTTGGAAAGGGGGTTAAGAATACATAGAAAAAGCACCATCCACCACACCAGGAGCTTCAGCCTGTGCTGCTCTCAGTCACTGTAAATCAGTCCCTAGTGACTGATAAAATATGACCGCTGCCTCTCCGACACCACCTGAGGCCAAGGCCTGTACTGACATTCACTACTTTGTGTCAGAGCTTTACTGAAATACTGACACTGCTATTTCCACACAATCTGACCCCCTCAGTCACATTCAAAACGTGAGGCTTTCTCCCAAGCACTGTGTTCCCCGCTCTGAGACCCAGTCTTACTCACCAGACTGCTCCCCACTGGGAACTCCGCCATTTCCTTGTTTCTCTTTCTCCCTCAGAGGGGCCCTTACCCATCACCTTCACCCATAGGGAAGGAGATAGCTCTTTCGCTGTCGAGGCCAGTCTCCACGTGGATGCTCTGAGCAGCTTTCAGGGATCTCATTGCCTCACTAAACGCCCTTCCTCCACTGCCTTCAACTCTCTGAATTAAACTTCCAGCCTCAGCCTCCTGTCCTCTCATCTGAAAAGGTAAAAAGATTTTTCCTCTATCTCCCACCTTCGCTTTTGCCTTGCCTTTATAACTTTCCTTCTATAAAAGAGCATTTACCCGTGAAGGCTTTTCCTTGCTGCATGCCCTCTTCATCACACTGGAATCAAGCTGTTTCTTGCAGCCCCTGACTGCGATTGCCTCTCTCCAGCATTCCTGTTGCCAATTTCAGCCTTATTTACTTGATTACCAAATGTTTGATATTACCAGCCATTCACTCCGTGAAATTCTGTTACGATCTATGATACCACTTTCTTTTGATTTAAAGTCTGTGGGCCTCTCCTATTTCTTCTTTAAAGGACCCTTTTCTCCTTAGCTTTTAAGTGTTGATATTCACCAGGATTCTATCTTTAGTCTTCCCTACAGTATATAAACATGCTCAAGCTTTTATCAACTTCAAAAAAAAAATTTCTTTTGCCTCTTTATTTTACTGCCTTACCTGTCGACATTTCTTTGCAGTATTCTTACTTTTCTAAACTTTAAAGACACAGAGCAAGAGTACAGATAGCCCTTCCTGGAATGCATTCCCCAAACTTTATATACCAGTTTTTCAGCTTTCCTGGATTATTGAGACAGCATTAGTTTATCCTCCTCTGCTTATTCACTTTTCTATTAAAGCACTTGATTACAAGTGCTTTATCAGTTGTGTATAAAGTTGTGCATAATTGTGTATAAATTTAAATTGAGGTATAAATAAATTTCTACCACATCATACAGACTGTGATTTCCCTGAGGGCAGGAAAAGTTTTGAAAATCTTATTTTTAATGGAACAGAAATCTCCTTCATACCTTACAGATAGTATGCAGTAAATGCTGGTTGAGGATTTTTTGTCAGCTGTGTCATTGTGGTGCTGGCCATGGGAAAAAGCCCAGTGCACTGTAGTGGTGCAGGCAGGAGACTTGAGGGTTAACACTTGTACAGAGAACAGCAGTGGAAAGCAGTGGATGATTGTGGTTACTCCGTTAGGAGGAGAAAAGAGTGATCGTGCTGCCAGTCAGTTCTAGTAGCTTTAGAGATAATGGAAGGAGGAAAAAGTGGGTAGTTACAGATGACACAAACTATAAATGAGAACTGTTGATACAGGATGTTAATCAGAATACTCTTAGGTAACAGGTAACAGAAAACCTATAAACGATTCAAACAATAAAGATAACACTTAAGATATATCAGGCTTCCCCAGTGGCTCAGAGAGTAAAGAATTTGCCTGCAATGCAGGAGACCTGGGTTCGATTCCTGGGTTGGGAAGATCCCCTGGAGAAGGAAATGGCAACCCACTCCAGTATTCATGCCTGGAACATGGACAGAGGAGCCTGGCAGGCTACAGTCCATGGGGTTGCAAAGAGTCAGACACGACTGAGCGGCTAACACTAACACACTATGATATATTAGTACATTTCTAAGTTCCAGGTAACTCGATAGTATCAATGGCCCAGACTCTTTTTTTTTTTTTTCTTTTCTGCCTCTGCCATCTTCATTTGTATGTCATCTTAAACTGGCTCCCCCCATGACTCAAGATAGCTGACACCACTTCAGGCATGATGTGCTGCAAATGAGTATCTCAAGGCAGAAAGAACATGCCTTTTTTGGCCTTCTTTAAATTAATTTATTCTAATTGGATTACTTTACAGTATTGTGGGTTTTGCCATACATTGACATGAATCAGCCATGGGTGTACATGTGTCCCCCTGTCCTAAACCTCCCACCTCCCTCCCCATCCCATCCCTCTGGGTCATCCCAGTGCACCAGCTTTGAGCGCCCTGTCTCATGCATCAAACTTGGACTGGCCATCTATTTCACATATGGTAATATACATGTTTCAATGCTGTTCTCTCAAATCATCTCACCCTGAATCCAAAAGTCTTCTCCCACAGAATCCAAAAGTCTGTTCTTTATATCTGTGTCTCTTTTGCTGTCCTGCACATAGGGTCATCATTGCTGTCTTTCTAATTCCATATATATGTGTTAATATATTATGTTGGTGTTTTTCTTTCTGACTTCCTTCACTCTGTATAATAGACTCCAGCTTCATCCACCTCATTAGAACTGAGTCATATGCATTCTTTTTAATAGCTGGGTAATATTTCATTGTGTATATGTACAATAACTTGGTTATCCATTCGTCTGCTGATAGACATCTAGGTTGCTTCCATGTCCTAGCTATTGTAAACAGTGCTGCAATGAACATTGGGGTACACATGTCTCTTTCAGTTCTGGTTTCCTCAGTATGTATGCCCAACAGTGGGATTGCTGGGTCTTATGGCAGTTCTATTTCCAATTTTTTTTGTTTTGTTTTGTTTTGTTTTTTTTAGTGACTGTATCACTTTTTTTTTATTATTAATTTATTTATTTTAGTTGGACGCTAATTACTTTACAATATTGTAGTGGTTTTTGCCATACATTCACATGAATCAGCCATGGGTTTACATGTGTTCCCCACCCTGAACCCTCCCACCTCCCTCCCCATCCCATCCCTCTGGGTCATCCCATTGTACCAGCCCTGAGCACTTGTCTCATGCATCGACCCTGGACTGGCGTTCTGTTTCACATATGATAATATACATGTTTCAATGCTATTCTTTCAGATAATCCCACCCTCGCCTTCTCCCACAGAGTCCATAACTGTTCTGTGCATCTGTGTCTCTTTTTCTATCTCGCATATAAGGTTATTGTAACCATTTTTCAAATTCCATATATATGCATTAGTATACTGTGTTGGTGTTTTTCTTTCTGTCTTACTTCGCTCTGTATAATGGGCTCCAGTTTCATCCATCTCAATAGAACTGATTCAAATGTATGCTTTTTAATGGCTGAGCAATATTCCATTGGATATATGTACCACAGCTTCCTTATCCATTCGTCTGCTGATGGACATCTACGTTGCATCCATGTCCTGGCTATTATAAACAGTGCTGTGATGAACATTAGGGTACATGTATCTCTTTCAGTTCTGGTTTCCTCAGTGTGTATGCCCAGCAGTGGGATTGCTGGGTCATGTGGCGGTTTTATTTCCAATTTTTTAAGGAATCACCACACTGTTCTCCATAGTGACTGTACTACTTTGCATTCCCACCAACAGTGTAAGAGGGTTCCCTTTTCTCCACACCCTCTCCAGCATTTATTGCTTGTAGATTTTTGGATAGCAGCCATTGTGACGGGCGTGAAATGGTACCTCATTGTGGTTTTGATTTGCATTTCTCTAATAATGAGTGATGTTGAGCATCTTTCAATGTGTTTGTTAGCCATCTGTATGTCTTCTTTGGAGAAGTGTCTGTTTAATTCTCTGGCCCACTTTTTGATTGGGTCGTTTAGTTTTCTGGAATTGAGCTGCAGGAGTTGCTTGTATATTTTTGAGATTAATTCTTAGTTTGTTGCTTTGTTTGCTATTATTTTCTCCCATTCTGAAGGCTGTCTATTCACCTTGCTTATAGTTTTCTTTGTTGTGCAAAAGCTTTTAAATTTAATTAGGTCCCATTTGTTTATTTTTGCTTTTATTTCCAGTATTCTGGGAGGTGGGTCATAGAGGATCGTACTGTGATTTATGTCGGAGAGTGTTTTGCCTATGTTTTCCTCTAGGAGTTTTATAGTTTCTGGTCTTACGTTTAGATCTTTAATCCATTTTGAGTTTATTTTTGTGTATGGTGTTAGAAAGTGTTCTAGTTTGATTCTTTTACAAGTGGTTGACCAGTTTTCCCAGCACCACTTGTTAAAGGGATTGTCTTTTCTCCATTGTATATTCTTGCCTCCTTTGTTGAAGGTAAGGTGTCCATAGGTATGTGGGTTTATCTCTGGGCTTTCTGTTTTGTTCCATTGATCTATATTTCTGTCTTTGTGCCAGTACCATACTGTCTTGATGACTGCGGGTTTGTAGTAGAGTCTGAAGTCAGGCAGGTTGATTCCTCCAATTCCATTCTTCTTTCTCAAGATTGCTTTGGCTATTCGAGGTTTTTTGTATTTCCATGCAAATTGTGAAATTATTTGTTCTAGTTCTGTGAAAAATACCGTTGGTAGCTTGATAGGGATTGCATTGAATCTATAGATTGCTTTTGGTAGTATACTCATTTTCACTATATTGATTCTTCCGATCCATGAACATGGTATATTTCTCCATCTAGTTGTGTCCTCTTTGATTTCTTTCACCAGTGTTTTATAGTTTTCTATATATAGGTCTTTTGTTTCTTTTGGTAGGTATATCCCTAAGTATTTTATTCTTTTCATTGAGATGGTGAATGGAATTGTTTCCTTAATTTTTCTTTCTGTTTTCTCATTGTAAGTGTATGGGAATGCAAGGGATTTCTGTGTGTTAATTTTATATCCTGCAACTTTACTATATTCATTGATTAGCTCTAGTAATTTTCTGGTAGAATCTTTAGGGTTTTCTTTGTAGAGGATCATGTCATCTGCAAACAGTGAGAGTTTTACTTCTTTTCCTATCTGGATTCCTTTTATTTCTTTTTCTGCTCTGATTGCTGTGGCCAAAACTTTCAAAACTATGTTGACTAGTAGTGGTGAGAGTGGGCACCCTTGCCTTGTTCCTGACGTTAGGGGAAATGCTTTCAGTTTTTCACCATTGAGGATAATGTTTGCTATGGGTTTGTCCTATATAGCTTTTATTATGTTGAGGTATGTTCCTTCTATTCCTGCTTTCTGGAGGGTTTTTATCATAAATGGATGTTGAATTTTGTCAAAGGCTTTTTCTGCATCTATTGAGATAATCATATGGTTTTTATCTTTCAATTTGTTAATGTGGTGTATTACATTGATTGATTTGCAGATATTAAAGAATCCTTGCATTTCTGGGATAAAGCCCACTTCGTCATGATGCATGAGCATATGTTGTTGGATTCTGTTTGCTAGAATTTTCTTAAGGATTTTTGCATCCATGTTCATCGGTGATATTGGCCTATAGTTTTCTTTTTTTGTGGCATCTTTGTCTGGTTTTGGAATTAGGGTGATGGTGGCCTCATAGAATGAGTTTAGAAGTTTGCCTTCTTCTGCAATTTTCTGGAAGAGTTTGAGTAAGATAGGTGTTAGCTCTTCTCTAAACTTTTGGTAGAATTCAGCTGTGAAGCCATCTGGTCCTGGGCTTTTGTTTGCTGGAAGATTTCTGATTACAGTTTCGATTTCCGTGCTTGTGATGGGTCTGTTAAGATCTTCTATTTCTTCCTGGTTCAGTTTTGGAAAGTTATACTTTTCTAAGAATTTGTCCATTTCTTCCAAGTTGTCCATTTTATTTGCATATAGTTGCTGATAATAGTCTCTTATGATCCTTTGTATTTCTGTGTAGTCAGTTGTGATCTCTCCATTTTCATTTCTAATTTTGTTGGTTTGATTTTTCTCCCTTTGTTTCGTAATGAGTCTGGCTAATGGTTTGTCAATTTTATTTATTATCTCAAAAACCCAGCTTTTAGCTTTGTTGATTTTTGCTATGGTCTCTTTTGTTTCTTTTGCATTCATTTCTGCCCTAATTTTTAAGATTTATTTCCTTCTACTAACCCTGGGGTTCTTCATTTCTTCCTTTTCTAGTTGCTTTTGGTGTAGAAGTAAGTTATTTATTTGACTTTTTTCTTGTTTCTTCAGGTAAGCCTGTATTGCTATGAACTTTCCCCTTAGCACTGCTTTTACGGTATCCCATAGATTTTGGGTTGTTGTGTTTTCATTTTCGTTCGTTTCTATGCATATTTTGATTTCTTTTTTGATTTTTTCTGTGATTTGTTGGTTATTCAGAAGCGTGTTGTTTAACCTTCATATGTTGGGATTTTTAATAGTTTTTTTTTTTTTTTTCCCTGTAATTGAGGTCTAATCTTACTGCATTGTGGTCAGAGAATATGATTGGAATGATTTCAGTGTTTTTGAATTTACCAAGGCTAGATTTATGGCCCTGGAGAAGGAAATGGCAACCCACTCCAGTACTCTTGACTGGAAAATCCTATGGACAGAGGAGCCTGGTAGGCTGCAGTCCATGGGTTTGCTAAGGGTTGGACACGACTGAACGACTTCACTTATGCTTTTCACTTTCATGCATTGGAGAAGGAAATGGCAACCCACTCCATTGTTCTTGCCTGGAGAATCCCAGGGACGGGGGAGCCTGGTGGGCTGCCGTCTGTGGGGTCGCACAGAGTCGGACACGACTGAAGTGACTTAGCAGCAGATTTATGGCCCAGGATGTGATCTATACTGGAGAAGGTTCCGTGTGCACTTGAAAAAAGGAGAAATTGATTGTTTTGGGGTGAAATGTCCTGTAGATATCAATTAGGTCTAACTGGTCTCTTGTATCATTTAAAGTTTATGTTTCCTTGTTAATTTTCTGTTTAGTTGATCTATCTATAGGTGTGAGTGGGGTATTAAAGTCTCCCACTGTTATTGTGTTAGTGTTTATTTCCCCTTTCATGCTTGTTAGCATTTGCCTTACATATTTTGGTGCTCCTGTGTTGGGTGCATATATATTTATAATTGTTATATCTTCTTCTTGGATTGATCCTTTGATCATTATATAGTGTCCTTCTTTGTCTCTTTTCACAGCCTTTATTTTAAAGTCTATTTTATCTGAAATGAGTATTGCAACTTCTGCTTTCTTTTGGTCTCCGTTTGCGTGAAATATTTTTTTCCAGCCCTTCACTTTCAGTCTGTATGTGTCCCTTGTTTTGAGGTGAGTCTCTTGTAGACAGCATATATAGGGGTCTTGTTTTTGTATCCATTCAGCCAGTCTTTGTCTTTTGGTTGGGGCATTCAACCCATTTACATTTAAGGTAATTATTGATAAGTATGGTCCCGTTGCCATTTACTTTATTGTTTTGGGTTCGAGTTCATACACCCTTTCTGTGTTTCCTGTCTAGAGAAGATCCTTTAGCATTTGTTGGGAGAGCTGGTTTGGTGGTGCTGAATTCTCTCAGCTTTTGCTTGTCTATAAAGCTTGTAAATTCTCCTTCATATCTGAGTGAGATCCTTGCTGGCTACAGTAATCTGGGTTGTAGGTTATTCTCTTTCATTACTTTAAGTATGTCCTGCCATTCCCTTGTGGCCTGAAGAGTTTCTATTAAAGATCAGCCATTGTCCTTATGGGAATCCCCTTGTATGTTATTTATTGTTTTTCCTTTGCTGCTTTTAATATTTGTTCTTTGTGTTTGATCTTTTTTAATTTGATTAATATGTGTCTTAGGGTGTTTCGCCTTGAGTTTATCCTGTTTGGGACTCTCTGGGTTTCTTGGACTTGTGTGACTATTTCCTTCCCCATTTTAGGGAAGTTTTCAACTATTATCTCCTGAAGAACTTTGTCATGGCCTTTCCTTTTGTCTTCTTCTTCTGGGACTCCTATGATTCAAATGTTGGGGCGTTTCATATTGTCCCAGAGGTCCCTGAGGTTTCCCTCATTTCTTTTGATTCCTTTTTCTTTTTTCGTCTCTGCTTCAGTTATTTCCACCATTCTATCTTCTACCTCACTTATCCTATCTTCTGCCTCCGTTATTCTCCTGTTGGTTCCCTCCCGAGTGTTTTTTATCTCATTTATTGCATTATTCATTATATATTGACTCTTTTTTATTTCTTCTAGGTCCTTGTTAAACCTTTCTTGCATCTTCTCAATCCTTGTCTCCAGGCTATTTATCTGTAACTCCATTTTGTTTTCAAGATTTTGGATCATTTTTATTATCATTATTCTAAATTCTTTTTCAGGTAGATTCCCTATCTCCTCCTCTTTTGTTTAGTTTGGTAGGCATTTATCATTTTCCTTTATTTGCTGAGTATTTCTCTGATTTTTCATTTTGTTTAGATTGCTGTGTTTGGGGTGGCCTCTCTGTATTCTGGTAGTTTGAGGTTCCTCTTTATTGTGGAGGTTCCTCCCTGTGGGTGGGGTTGGACAATTGGCCTGTCAAGGTTTCCTGGTTAGGGAAGCTTGCCTCGGTGTTCTAGTGGGAGGAGCTGGCTTTCTTTTCTCTAGAGTGCAATGGAGTGTCCAGCATTGAGTTTTGAGATGTCTGTGGGTTTGGTGTGACTTTTGGCAGCCTGTATATTGATGCTCAGGGCTATGTTCCTGCGTTGCTGCAGAATTTACGTGGTATGTCTTGCTCTGGAACTTTTATTGGCTCTTGGGTGGAACTTAGTTTCAGTGTAGGTATGGAGGCTTTTGGATGATCTCTTATTAATATTTCCTGGAGTCAAGAGTTCTCAGGTGTTCTTACGTTTTGGGCTTAAGCCTCCTGCCTCTGGTTTTCAGACTTATTCTTGCAGTAGCCTCAAGACTTCTCCATCCATACAGCACTGATAATAAAACTTCTAGGTTAATGATGCTAATATTCTCCACAGTGAGGGATACCCAGAGAGGATCACCTAGATACATGGAGAGGAGTAGAGGGAGGAGGGAGATAGAGGTGACCAGGAGAAGAAGAGGGGGACTCAAACATGGAGAGAGCAGTCTAGCCAGTAAACAATTCCCTATGTGTTCTCCACAGTTTGGAACCCTCAGAGAGGTTCATGGAGTTATATAGAGAAGAGAAGAGGGAGGAAGGAGATAGAGGTGAGCAGGAGGAGAAGGGGGGGAATCCAGAGGGGAGAGAGATCTGGGCAGTACTGTGTTCCTTAAGTGTTCTCCGCTGCCCAGAACACCCATAGAGATTCACAGAATTGGGTTGAGAAGAGGAGGAGGAGTGGGGAGATAGAGGTGCCCTGGGGGAGAAGAAGGAGAGTCAAAAGGGGGAGAGAATAATCAAGCCAGTAATCACACTCCTGAGTAAAAATGGGTACTAAAGATTGGGTTCTTAAATGTACAAAATTGATATCAAATACTATAAAACAAACATTAAAAATCTAGAGTAGAGACTAGACTCTTGAAAAATACAATATTAAAAAAATACCAAAATCACAAAAAGTATAAGAAATATATATGAAGTTTGCTTTAAAAATAGGATTTTTTTTTTGCAAGGTAATAGTGGGTTATAAAAATGAAAATTAAAGGAGTAATAGAGCACTTAAAAGAAAAAAATTAAAAAAAAATGATAATAGTAAAAATACATCCAGGACTTTCTCTGGAGCTGTTGCGGGCAGTGTGGGGTCAGTTCAGTTTCAGATAGTTCCTTGTTCCTGCTTACACTTTTCAAGATCTATAGGCCCCTTCCAATGTAGTCGGTGTTAACTACAGGGATTTTAATCTGTTGCACCTGTCACTTCCAAAGTGGTTCCCTCTGTTTATTTGTCTTCTGTTCGCAGGTCTCTTCAGTGTCTAATTTCCGCCCTGACACAACGAGGCAGAGGTGGTCTCTTTAAGTTCACTTGTTCAGTCGTGCTATGGGAAGGGAGGAACACTGCAAACCAATATCACTGGTGTGTGTGTGGAGAACTTGCAGTGTCTCGGCCACACTGGGTTTGCCCCCGCGCACGGCGTGTGTGCTTTCTCAGTCTTCCCTGCTCAGGCTTCAGGTTACTCTGCTGGGGAGCTGGCCCTGAGATGTGTGCATTTCCCAGGTCTAAGCCACTCAGGTTCAGGTTCTCGGGTACTCCACAAAGGCGCAGACTCGGTTGGGCCCATGGTTTGTGCCGCGGTTTGTGCTGTCCCCGGTCGGAGCAGCTCAGGCAGCCAGGTGTTTGGTGAGCGCACTTTCCCCTGTTGGGGCGGTGCGACTTATCACCTCCCTGGTCCCCGCCTCGGTTTCTGGCCGTGCCCGGCTCCGGTGTGCCTTGTGTCAGTTCTGGGGAGCTCGTCTTTGGCTGTGACCCTCCCGGTGGATGTCAACCATCCGGAATCTCAGGCAGTCTTTGCTTAGAAACTGGAAGCCTGTTTTCAGTTTGGTAGGGGATGCCCTCTCTGGGGCTGAGTTTGCCCCTTTCCTGCTCTGGCTGGCCCTGCCTGCCCGCTGTGTCTGTTGGGGGATAGGGCGGTCTGCAGCCGGCTAGCTCTCCTGTGGTGTTGCTCAGTCCTTTGTTCTGTGAGCGGGCCGGCAGTGCCTTAGATTTGGGCTTTTCGTGGGATAGTTCTCTCTCTCTGGCTGTCCCATGGTTTAGGTTGCTGTCTAACCTGAGCTCCCTCAGATTGCCCTCAGGGCATTCAAGCCCGGTCCTTACCCTAAGCACTGCTGCCCGCTCCTCTCCTTTCAGCCCTCACTTGCTGGTGGTGGATGCGAGCATCTGGGGTACTTCTCTGCTGGAAGTTGCCTTTAGACACGTAATCTGTGGGTTTTATTTATTTATTTTTCCTCCCGGTTGTGTTGCCCTCCGAGATTCGAAAACTTCCCCCAAACCCGCCTGTGAGAGAGTTTTCTGATGTTTGGAAACTTCTCCTCTTTTACGACTCCCTCCCTGGGACGGGTCTCCATCCCTAACTCTTCTGTCTCTCTTTTTATCTTTTATATTTTGTCCTATCTCCTTTCTAAGACAATGGGCTGCTTTTCTGGGTGCCTGATGTCCTCTGCCAGCGTTCAGGTGTTGTTTTGTGTAGTGCTCAGTGTTCAGATGTTCTTTCGATAAATTTGTGGGGGAGAGAGTGGTCTCCCCATCCTATTCCTCCACCATCTGAGGACCGCCTCTATTTCCAGTATTTTAGGGAATCGCCACACTGTTCTCCGTAATGGCTGTACTAGTTTGCATTCCCACCAACAGTGTAAGAGGGTTTCCTTTTCTCTACACCCTCTCCAGCATTTATTGTTTGTAGACTTTTTGATGGCAGCCATTCTGACCAGCATAAGATGATACCTCATTGTGGTTTCAATTTGCATTTCTCTGATAATGAGTGATGTTTAGCATCTTTTCATGTGGTTGTTAGCCATTTGTATGTCTTCTTTGGAGAAATGTCTGTTTAGTTCTTTGGCCCATTTTTTGATTGGGTTGTTTATTTTTCTGGTATTGAGCTGCATAAGCTGCTTGTATATTTTAGAGATTAGTCAGTTGCTTCATTTGCTATTATTTTCTCCCATTCTGAAGGCTGTCTAATAGTTTCTTTGCTTACAGTTTCCTTCATTGTGCAAAAGCTTTTAAGTTTAATTAGGTCCTATTTGTTTATTTTTGCTTTTATTTCTGTTACTCTGGGAGGTGGGTCATAGAGTACCATGCTGTGATTTATGTCGGAGAGTGTTTTGTCTTATGTTTTCCTCTAGGAGTTTTATAGTTTCTGGTCTTACGTTTAGATCTTTAATCCATTTTGAGTTTATTTTTGTGTTTGGTGTTAGAACGTGTTCCAGTTTCATTCTTTTACAGGTGGTTGACCAGTTTTCCCAGCACCACTTTTTAAAGAGATTGTCTTTTCTCCATTGTATATTTTTTCCTCCTTTGTTAAAGATAAGGTGTCCACAGGTGCGTGGGTTTATCTCTGGGCTTTCTATTTTGTTCCATTGATCTATATTTCTGTCTTTGTGCCAGTACCATACTGTCTTGATGACTGTAGCTTTGTAGTATAGTCTGAAGTCAGGCAGGTTGATTCCTCCAGTTCCATTCTTCTTTCTCAAGATTGCTTTGCCTATTCGAGGTTTTTTTGTGTTTCAATACAAATAGTGAAATTATTTGTTCTAGTTCTGTGAAAAATAAGGATTGCATTGAATCTATAGATTGCTTTGGGTAGTATACTCATTTTCACTATATTGATTCTTCCAATCCATGAACATTTCTCCCTCTATTTGTGTCATCTTTGATTTCTTTCATCAGTATTTTATAGTTTTCTATATATAGGTCTTTTGGTTCTTTAAGAGAACATGCCTTTGTAAAAGTCCAGGGCCCTTTTTAAGGAGGAAGGAAACCTCCGAAGTATTACTAGCATATTGATCGTGTCTCACTGGCAGGAGCTGTGATACTTGCCCAATACGTGTACCAGTCACATGGCAAGAGGAGTGAGAGCGTCACCTGGGGACTCGTAACTGGTACCAAAACTCAGGCCTCAGCCAGACATTCTGAATTGTGAAAGAAACTTGTGGGGGACGGGGCGAGTGGGACCCATCATTTGGTGTTTAGACTAGCACTTAGAGTAATTCTGATGCCCATAGACTGTGAGAACCACTGGCTTAGAGCAATCGAGATTCATCCCTTGGGGCTGGGGAATGTCCCCTGAAGGATATTACTATCAGAAAGAGGACAATAGTTAGGAAAGGGGAGGGAGGAACAGCTGTTGGGTACACAAGCAGAGCTCATCTGCAGTCACTGTGTCAGAGACCATTACTGCCCTGCCCTCGCCCCTTTTCCTCTCCCGTCTGCTCCTCTGGACTCCATGCTGAGCTGCCTGCTCACACTCTGGAGCAGCAAACTGTACATCAAAAATGTGACTTCTTGACTGTCACTTCTGATTGTCATACCACAACTTAAACAATATTTTTAAATTAAAATATTTCATGGCAGGTTTCAATAAGCCTAGATTAATAAATGGTTTTCCTTTTTATAATCTTATCATTTCTTTCTAGCTGTAATAACATTTTGGGTTTTGTTTTTTTTTTCTGGGGGAAAAGAGCGATACTGGGGTTTCCCTCATACCTCAGTTGGTAAAGAATCTGCCTGCAATGCAGGAGACCCCACTTTGATTCCTGGGTCGGGAAGATCCCCTGGAGAAGGGATAGGCTACCCATTCCAGTATTCTTGGGCTTCCCTTATGGCTCAGCTGGTAAAGAATCCACCTGCAGTGAGGGAGACCTGGGTTTGATCCCTGGGTTGGGAAGATCCCCTGGAGAAGGAAAAGGCTACCCACTCCAGTATTACGGCCTGGAGTATTCCATGGACTGTATAGCCCATAGGGTCACAAAGAGTTGAACACGACTGAGTGACTCACTTTCACTTTCACTTTAGGCATTTGTATTTTTCAAAAAAATCCAAAATAATTCTGTTAACGCATCTGGATTTTTAAAAGTGATTACAAGTTTTTCTGTTAAACGGTAGTTTCAGGGATACAGAATTCTATTATTTTCTTGTAATAACATTTTGC
Source organism: Okapia johnstoni (assembly GCA_024291935.2). Classification (NCBI taxonomy): domain Eukaryota; kingdom Metazoa; phylum Chordata; class Mammalia; order Artiodactyla; family Giraffidae; genus Okapia; species Okapia johnstoni. The sequence continues at coordinate 64,086,760 of CM044322.1, forward strand.
TTTTTGATAGGCTTCCTAAAGACAGAAAAATGGAGGAGTCGATAAACCAGATGCAGCCACTGAATGAGAAGCAGATAGCTAATTCCGAAGGCGGATATGTGTGGCAAGTCACTGATATGAATCGGCTACACCGGTTCTTATGTTTTGGTTCTGAAGGTGGAACTTACTATATCAAAGAACAGAAGCTGGGCCTTGAGAATGCTGAAGCTTTAATCAGATTGATTGAAGATGGCAGAGGATGTGAAGTGATACAGGAAATAAAGTCCTTTAGTCAAGAAGGCAGAACCGCAAAGCAGGAACCCACGCTCTTTGCCCTCGCCATTTGCTCCCAGTGTTCCGACATAAGCACCAAACAGGCCGCCTTCAAAGCTGTTCCTGAAGTTTGTCGCATCCCTACACACCTCTTTACTTTTATCCAGTTTAAGAAAGATCTGAAGGAAAGCATGAAGTGTGGCATGTGGGGTCGTGCCCTCCGGAAGGCTGTAGCAGACTGGTACAATGAAAAGGGTGGCATGGCCCTCGCCCTGGCAGTTACAAAATACAAACAAAGAAACGGCTGGTCTCACAAAGATCTGTTAAGATTGTCACATCTTAAACCTTCCAGTGAAGGTAAGTGTGAGATCTTCAAGAGGTGAAGTACAGATATCCAATAAATGGCAAATTTTTATTTGCCATAATAAGACAATTGTGTAATATTTTCTAGAAGTAGTCTTTCAGTCTCAAGACATTGATTGACTAATTCATATGTTTAATGCCAACCTGGAATTAAACACCTACACATTAATGATTAAGAATCAAATGACAGATTTGCAGGTTAATATTCTAAATCTTGAGGTTTCCTAGGTGGCTCAGTGGTAAAGAATCCAACCAGTGCAAGAGATGCAGGTTTGATCCCTGGGTCGGGAAGATGCCCTGGAGTAGGGAATGGCAACCCACTCCGGTATTCTTGCCTGGAAAATCCCATGGACAGAGGAGCCTGGTGGGCTACAGTCCAGAGAGTCAGACACAACTGAGCAACTAAGCACTAACTTGCACATACATTCCATGGAAACGAAAGGCTACCTGAAATAGTGCTGAACTTAACAAATCAGGATGTAAACTGTCTTCAAGCAGTCATCCAGGGGTCATGGTAACTTAGGGTAGTTTTTCTGTGTCTATGGGAAGAGACTTTTGAGAAGTTATTAGGATCTACAATGACTCTTTAGTCCTTCTTAGAAGGGAAATAAGAAAAACTTTTGCACAGGATTAATTTTAAATGTGAACACTCACAAAATGAACATGTCCAAATTTGACATTTTTTCTTACAGCAGAGGTGAGACTTGAAATGACAGCCCCTCAGATGAGTTCAGATTTCAGTTCTACTTATTACTGTGTGTCTGTATACCAAGTAACTGAACCTGTCTGAGTTTCTGTATCTTCATCTATTAAAACAGGTAGAAGGGAAATAGCCCTTGAAATTATTGTGACTAACAATGATAGTGTGTATCAGAATACTTAACACACACAGCTTCTGACACAAGTAAAGGGCAGTGTTGGTTGCTTCTCCTTCTTCCTGACATCTTATGTGGTGATATCTTCATATGTGGAATCTCCTCAGTAGTTTCTGTTTTACCACGTTTTTCTAAAACTACAAATGAACTTTTTCAAATGAAATTTAAGCAGTAAATTACTGTAAATATTTACATACACAAACATGTATATTTTGATTTTTTATTAGAAATTACATGCTTGTTATATTTATTTATTTATTGGTACTGTGTAGCTTGTGGGATCTTGGTTCCCCCATGAGGAATTGAATCCATACCCCCTGCAGTGAAAGCACATAGTCCCAATGACTGGACTGTCAGGGAATTTCAGATTTCACATTAAGATGTGTAAGACAGCAGTCACAATACTTTAGAAGTTCCTGCATGTTAGTATTAACTTTTAGTCAAATTATTTAGAGTTCAGAAATAGCACATAGGCTCAGTCTGCCTTAGAGGTGTATTTTAGTTGTCCTGAACAAAGAATGCTCAAACTACCGCACAATTGCACTCATCTCACATGCTAGTAAAGTAATGCTCAAAATTCTCCAAGCCAGGCTTCAGCAATACGTGAACCGTGAACTTCCAGATGTTCCAGCTGGTTTTAGAAAAGGCAGAGCAACCAGAGATCAAATTGCCAATATCCGCTGGATCATCGAAAAAGCAAGAGAGTTCCAGAAAAACATCTATTTCTGCTTTATTGACTATGCCAAAGCCTTTGACTGTGTGGATCACAATAAACTGTGGAAAATTCTGAAAGAGATGGGAATACCAGACCATCTGACCTGTCTCTTGAGAAGCCTGTATGCAGGTCAGGAAGCAACAGTTAGAACTGGACATGGACCAACAGACTGGTTCCAAATAGGAAAAGGAGTACGTCAAGGCTGTATATTGTCACCCTGCTTATTTAACTTCTATGCAGAGTACATCATGAGAAACACTGGGCTGGAAGAAACACAAGCTGGAATCAAGATTGCCAGGAGAAATATCAATAACCTCAGATATGCGGATGACACCACCCTTATGGCAGAAAGTGAAGAAGAACTAAAGAGCCTCTTGATGAAGGTGAAAGGAGAGTGAAAAAGTTGGCTTAAAGCTCAACGTTCAGAAAACTAAGATCATAGCATCTGGTCCCATCACTTCATGCGAAATAGATGGGGAAACAGTGGAAACAGTGTCAGACTTTATTTTTTTGGACTCCAGAATCACTGCTGATGGTGATTGCAGCCATGAAATTAAAAGACGCTTGCTCCTTGGAAGGAAGGTTATGGCCAACCTAGATAGCATATTTAAAAGCAGAGACATTACTTTGCCAACAAAAGTCCGTCTAGTCAAGGCTATGGTTTTTCCAGTGGTCATGTATGGATGTGAGAGTTGGACGGTGAAGAAGGCTGAGCGCCGAAGAATTGATGCTTTTGAACTGTGGTGTTGGAGAAGACTCTTGAGAGTCCCTTGGACTGCAAGGAGATCCAATCAATCCATCCTAAAAGAGGTCAATCCTGGGTGTTCATTGGAAGGACTGATGTTGAAGCTGAAACTCCAATACTTTGGCTACCTCATGCGAAGGGTTGACTCTTTGGAAAAGACCCTAATGCTGGGTAGGATTGGAGGCGGGAGGGGAAGGGGACGACGGAGGATGAGATGGTTGGATGGCATCACCGACTCGATGGACATGGGTTTGGGTAGACTCCGGGAGTTGGTGATGGACAGAGAGACCTGGCGTGCTGCGGTTCATGGGGTCACAAAGAGTCGGACACGACTGAGCGACTGAACTGAACTGAACTGAACTGAACTATATTTTAGGGGGAAAAAATGAATTATTTTCCAGTATTACATAAAAATCCATATTGTACCTTAAATTGAAAATACATTCCTTTAGCACCACCAAGCCAATTCTTTTTTTCCAAATATTTCACTAAAATATTTATCAGGCATATTCTGTTTAATTCACCACAGTCATGACCACTGTTATGTCAATGACCTCTTTCTTTTATTTATTTTACCTACCTTCCCCCATAGACCTTTAAATTTAATAATTATGTCCCCCCACTGTTTTACAGAAGTGGAAACTAAGGCCTCAGATGATCACACATGTATGTAGGCTAGAACCCAGATTTCCTCACTCCCCCAACCCAAAGCTTTTTCAACTATTGAAAGGAATTATAAAAGAAATGGACACATTATTTAGGCCTGTAATACTTTCTCAGCTATTAAAAATTATAAGTTACCTACCTACCTGTCCACTTCACTTATCTCTAATTTACAAATGCATGTTTATTTAGCAGGTAAAGGGGCAAGTGAATATGAGATTAACTGAGGTAGATCTGTACTTTTGTGAATTGAGATTGTAGACATGAAATAGTCACTTTGTACTAAAGGTTCTAATGCTACTGCTTCCAAAAAAAAAAAAGCTCTGTAATAAAATAACTTTGGAGTCATTAGACTTCAAAACACATTAGGCTAGAGTTTTACCTGCAGAGTCTCATGGCATAGGCAAAAATTAGTTGACTCCATTTGCTTAAGTGTGTTTGTCATATTATGGGAAGTAGCATCCTGGTTTAAACTCCTGTGTATCTAGATGTGCCATTCACATAAGGTGTTCTCAGTAACATGTCCAGTTTTTCACCTGCTAATCCTACATGCCTTTTTAATTCTTTATTTTGTTGAAGGACTTGCTATTGTCACCAAATATATTACAAAGGGCTGGAAAGAGGTCCATGAAATGTATAAAGAAAAAGCCCTTTCTGTGGAGGCTGAAAAATTATTAAAATATCTCGAGGCTGTAGAGAAAGTGAAACGCACAAAAGATGAACTGGAAGTCATTCATCTGATAGAAGAGCACAGACTGGCTAGGGAACATCTCCTAACAAATCACTTAAAGTCTAAAGAGGTAAGAAAGTTATAATACGTTACAGCATATGAGTAAACATGAGGAACTTCAGCTGTGTAGTTAAAGGATAAATTTTGCTAATGCTTTTAAAAAATATTGTCTTAAAAAAATCTTTTTTTGCCATATTACATGGTTTATAGGATCTTAGTTCCTCAACCAGGGGACCAGGAATTGAACCCAAGTCCCTGGCAGTGAAAACGCCAAGTGCTAACCCCTGGACCACCAGGGAATTCCCCCAAAACTTTAAATATATCTTAAAATTAACATTTATTTAAAACTAGGCACAATGCCCAGATGTAGTTGGCATTTTTTAAGTATTAGTTCCACTCCAGAAAATGTATTGGTTAGTTTACCTTGCTAATTAAATAAATAAAATCCTTATATACAGTTCCTTCACAAAATATAATGTACTTAACTTTATTACTCTAGTAAAGAGCAAGTTACTTTGTTCCATAAGTCTTTGACCAACCCACACAAATTTTTATTTAGAAAGTGCTCTGAATCCCAAAAGAAAGCCTTAAAGACTATGTTATTAATTGATACGGCTATGTTACATGTATTCATTTCCCCTTAATTCCTTTTATTTCTACCTATTTTATTGCAATAGGTATGGAAGGCTTTGTTACAGGAAATGCCTCTCACAGCATTACTAAGGAATCTGGGAAAGATGACAGCTAATTCAGTGCTTGAACCAGGAAACTCAGAAGTGTCTTTAGTATGTGAAAAGCTGTGTAATGAAAAACTGTTAAAAAAGGTAAGTGTCACCTTTGTTAACTACTACTAACTGAAAAAATTGGCTCTTAAATTTTGGAAATGGAGTCAGTGAATTTTTTAGGTGTTTTGAGACTTTTATATTACCACATTACATTGACTCTGAAATCTAGATTTAATATGTCCTCATTTTTCTCTTTATGAAATAATTTATTAGCTACAATAACAAAAATCTAAGAGACATGATTACTGTTTTTCACTTGAATTTGACATTTGCTTTCTGTCTCTGTCATGTTCTAGGCTCGTATACACCCATTTCATGTTTTAATTGCGTTAGAAACTTATAAGACAGGTCATGGGCTCAGAGGAAAACTGAAGTGGCGCCCCGATGAAGAAATTCTGCAAGCTTTGGATGCCGCTTTTTATAAAACATTTAAGGTAATGGTTTGATTTTTGTTTGAAAACAAAAAACCCAGTTAGGATTTAAAAACACATTTTAAAGATGATATTAGTAGTTTAACCATTTTTGGTTAGGTATTCATTTGTTCATGTGAAAATGAATATATAATTAACTTATGATTACATTCATAAGCTTATGAATAAAGTATTTCTTTCTACCTTTGGACAACAACCAGACATCAACCATTTAATTTTGATGTTTTAAGTTACTAAATTTAAAAATCTGCATTCCTGTGGAGTCCTGGGACTTGGTCTTCTGTCCTGTTTTCCCTGTTAATCAGTAGTAGATCTCCTCTGTCTTGATAGGGAATAATCTTTTTAACAAATGGAAATTCTATATCAGAGCCATAAGTTAGAGTTTTCGGTTTTAAAAATGTCTTGCTCTTCAACAAAGTATTAGCAACCAAATTCAGCAGTAGATTAAAGAGATTATACAAGTGAGAATTACCCTCAACATACAAGGATCATACAATGTAAGAAAAATCAATGTAATATAACATGTTAAAAGATAACACATGATATCGCAATTGATGCAGAAAAAGCATTTGACAAAATCCTATACTCTTTCTGATTGAAAAAAAAAAAACCTCTCATTAAACCAGGAATAGAAGTGAGCTTCCTTAGTATGATAAAGGTGATGTGTAAAAAACCACAGCTATCATTATACTCAGTGGTAAAAGACTGAAATCTTTTCCCTTAAGATCAGAAATAAGACCAGGATGCTCACTTTTCCCACTTTGATTTACATTTACTGGAAGTTCTAGCAGTTAGGAAAGGAAAAGAAATATTAAAATGTATCCAAGTTGTTTTCATTTTCATTTTAAAATTTTTTGTTAAAAAAAATTGTTTTGTCCACTCCTGCAGGGATTGAACCTATTCCCCCTGCAGTAAAAGTGCAGAATCTTAACCACTGAACCACCAGGAAAATCTCAGTCCAGGTTGGAAAGGAAGAAAAACTATCATGTTCTCAGATGACTTGATCTTACATGGAGAAAACCATAAAGAATTAACAAAATAGGATTTCCCTGGAGTCTAGTAGTTAAGACTCCACCCTTCCACTGCAGGGGGCACAGGTTCTATCCCTGGTTGGAGAACTAAGATCCCACATGCCACGTGGCATGGCCAAAAAGAATTTTTTTTTTTAATTCCACAAAATAATATTAGATCTAGCAAATGGATTCAGCAGAGTTGCAGGATGTAAATTCAGAAAGAAAAAAATCAGTAGTATTTCTATACACTAGCAATGAACAGTCCAAAAACAAAATTAAAAAAAAAACATTCCATTTACAATAGCATCAAAAATAATGAGAAACTTTTGAATAAATTTAACTATGGGGTGTAAAACTTACTTACTAAAAACTGCAAAACACTACTGAAAGAAATTTAAGAAGAAATAAATAAATGAGAAGACATCCTATGTTCCTAGTTTGGAAGACTTCGTAACATTAAGATGCTAGTGTACCCAAAGCAATCCACAGATGCAGTGTGATCCCTTTGGCATGTTTAGCAGAAACAGAAATCCCCATCCTAAAATTTATATGGACTCTCAAAGGACCCCAAATCAGGAAACCAATCTTGAAAAAAAAAGTTGGAATACCCACACTTTCAAATTTAGGATTTCAAAAGTTACTACAAAGCTACAATAATCAAAACAGTGTAGTACTGGCATAAACACGACATGTAGACCAGCAATAGAGCAGAGAGCCTAGAATTAAACTCACACATGTATGGTCAATTGATTTTTGACTAGAATGTCAAGACAGTTCAATGGAGAGAAGATATAGTCTTTAACAAATGGTGCTGGGGAGACTGGATGTCCACATGCAAAAGAGTGAAGCTGGACCGTTACTTCACACCACATATAAAAATTAACTCATAGTGACCTGTAGATAAGACTTAAAACTACACAGTTGTTAGAAGACATATTATAAAAGCTCATGACCCTGGGTTTGGCAGTAGATTCTTAGATGTGATACCAAAAGCACAGACAACAAAAGAAAAGAAAAGTAGATAAATTTTGACTTTTCAAAACTTAAATATTTTGTGCATCAAAGGACACTGTCAAGAGAATGAAAAGATAACTGCAGAGAAGGAGAAAATATTTACAGGTCATCTATTTTACAGGGGTTTAACATCCAGAATACACACACACACACACACACGTATAAAACTCCTATTTACAGGTCATCTATTTTACAGGGGTTTAACATCCAGAATACACACACACACACACACACACACACACACACACGTATAAAACTCCTACAGCTCAACAGTAAAAAATACAAACAACCCAATTCAAAACATGGGCAGAGTACTTGAACAGACATTTCTCCAAGGAAGGTAAACAAATGGCCAGTTAAGCACATGCAGAGATGCTCAACATTAGTCATCAGGCAAATGCAAATCAAAACCACATTGAGATGCCCCTTCAGACTTAGTGGGATGGCTCCTATGTATATACCCAAAAGAACTGAAAACGAACTCAAACAGGTACTTATACCCAGATGTTGATAGAAGCATTATTCACAGCAGCCGAAAGATGGGAACAACCCAAGTATTCATCAAGAGATGAATGGACAAGTGAAATATGATATATGCATATAATGGAATATTCAGCTTTACAAAGTAGTAGAACTTGAAAGATGCTACAGCAGCAATGAACCTTGAAAACATTATGCTAGGTGAAAAAAAGCCAGACAGGAAAGGATAAGTATCCTATGATTCCACTCGTGAGGTTTCCAGAATACACAAATTCATATATGTAGAAAGTAAAACAGAAGTTGCCTAGGGCTAGAGGTGGGTGAGAATAAGGAGTTACTGTCAGTGGGTACAGAGTTTCTGTTGGGATGATGAAAAAGTTCTGGAAATAGTAATGGTGGTTATGTAACATTGTGAATGTATTTAATGCCACTGAATTATACACTTAAAAATGATTAGAAAGTAAATTTTGTGGTGTTTATATTTTACTACAAAAAAAATTCCTTGCTAGAAATTCCCAGTTTACTTCATGAGGAAAAGTTAAAAGAAAAAAAGAAAGACTGTAACTTCTTTCAATTACTACCATCTTATTTTCTTTGTTTTACCTCTAGTTAAAGCTAAGCATTTCTAAATATTTGTCAATTGGTAAATCAAAAATCAAGCCTTTTATCTTAGTCTTTTGAGTGAAAATTAAGTAAATATATGTTAGAAATTTAATTTACTTACAGTTTCTGTAATTGCTTTTAATGATTGTTTTGTTTTCTCTTTAGACAGTTGAGCCAACTGGAAAGCGTTTCTTACTGGCGATTGATGTCAGTGGTTCTATGAACCAAAGAGTTTTGGGTAGTATACTCAACGCAAGCACAGTAGCTGCAGCAATGTGCATGGTGAGAACTCTTAAGGCAATTTAGGATTTTGCCACACTGAAAATATTTACCCGGCACAAAACTATAAAGCTGGATATGATCAAGAATTATATTTTCACTTGTTTTAAGCAAAGCTTTAAGTATTGTATACATACTTGAATATACTTACATATTCCAGTATTCTTGCCTGGGAAATCCCATGGACAGAGGAGCCTGGCGGGCTACAATCCATGGGGTCCCAAAGAGTAGGATACGACTTAGCGACTGAACAACAACAAAAACATACTTACATATATTTTAATACTTAGGTACATACAGTATTGTAGGTATATTGAAAAAGCATGTCTAAAGAAAAATCAGAGTAGAACTTTTAATTTTATAATAGATTAAATGTTACTGGTATTTTTAAAGAAATAGATAATGCTTAAAGAATTAATGAATATAGATGTTAAAAGATCACAGACTAATAATAACAGACAGGAGACTTTTCAGTTCTAGCCTGACTCAGTAGTGAGTAACCATCGGCGAGCTTGTTAGCTTCTCTTCTGTGGCTTTATTGCCTACTTAATAAAATAAGAAGAATAATATAAACTCTATTTGCTTCAAAGGATTGTTGTTAAAACCAGTTTCTTTGTAAGAGTTTGTGAAAGTGTTTTGAAAGCTATACTACTGCTACTGTGTAGTTTTCAAACACGGTAAGTTCAGAAATCATCACATATTCTTTTAAAGATGAACTTCAAGAGACTGTTTGTTTCCCCTGAATGTACTGAAAATTCCTGCTATTGAATTTTTCAGGTTGTCACACGAACAGAGAAAGATTCTTCTATAGTTGCTTTTTCAGATGAAATGGTACCATGTCCAGTGACTACAGATATGACCTTACAACAAGTTTTACTGGCTATGAGTCAGGTAAGAAGCTATTTCATGTAGTTTGTTTAACATGTATTTTATAATAATTTTGTATTGATGTCATGCCTGATATTAATTAATATAGAGAACAAATTGTGTTACATCTCAATTTTTTTATGAGCACAAAATCAAAGATACATTTACAAGCTTTCTGAAAGCATATACATTGGCGCTAAACAAGATGATAACATGTAAAAGAGTATTTTTAAGTATTTAATTATTTCAGACATCTCAGTATGGAAATGAGAGCATTTTCTTTTATTCTTAACCATGTTTTTATTCTGAGTTAGATCCCAGAAGGTGGAACTGACTGCTCTCTTCCAATGATCTGGGCTCAAAATACAAATACAGCTGCCGATGTCTTCATCGTATTCACTGATAACGAGACCTTTGCTGGAAGTGTCCATCCTGCTGTCGCTCTGAGGGAATATCGAAAGGTAAAGCAAATTCTAATATTCTTTCCAACCCCAAACAAGATTCAGTTCTAAAACAGTCAAATATTTTTTTTAAAAAAATGATACTGAAGGTAGTTGTGTACCTTTGTAAAAGGAATACGACACCAGTTCTGGACTCAACAGTACTTGAAATGAGGAAGTACTGAGTACACATATTTAATTTATTTCAACCAGTTCCAGATGTACACATTTTAATATCTTTTGCAAGCAGTATTTTCAGTAATAATCAAAATTTTTGAAATTTAAACCATAAATGTTTTAATGATTCAACATCATTTCTGAGTTTTGCTAAGAACTACATAAATGTAAAGCAAAGCTATAATATAATGTGTGTTTTAAGTGTTACGAGTATTTCTGAGTCCCAATCAGTGCTCTGCAGTTGAACTTTCTGAAATGAGGGAATTGTTCTGTATCTGCACTATCCAGTATGGAATCTACTAGTCAGGTGAGAACGTGGAACACTTGAATTGTGGCAGGTGTGACTGGAAGTAGAACTAGAACTTGATGAAGAGCAGTGGTTCTCAAAGTGTGGTTTCCCTACTAGCACCTTTTCTTAGCATCACCTGGGACCTTGTTAGAAATGCATGTTCCTGGAGCCCCTGGGAGACCTGCTGAGTCAGGAACTTGGTATGGGACTGTGTGTTAACAACCCTTTCTGGGGATTCTCTTGTGTGCTTAAGAGAACAAGTGAGAGAATGGAACTCTGAGTCAAGAAGCCTGGGTTCTGAGTCCTGGGTCTTTCTCTTTATACTAGCTGTGGATCCAAGTGAATTATTTAACTGATCCATGTCATAGTAGTATATCACTGCTGTGGTATGTACCATGTTGGTTAAAAGTACTACTTACCTTCTAGGGTTGTTTTAACAATTGTTATTGTTTAGTTGCTAAGTCGTGTCTGACTCTTTTGTGATTCCTTGGACTGTAGTCATCCAGACTCCTCTGTCCGTGGGATTTTCCAGGCAAGAATGCTGGAGTGGGTTGCCATTTCCTTCTCCGGTGGATCTTCGCCACCAAGGGATCGAACCCTTGTCGCCTGCATTGGCAATCGATGCTTTAGTAACACAGCCACCAGGGAAGCACTCGTTGTAACAGTTAACATTATATCAACTGTCTAAAGAGCCCATGGTGTCTGACATAGTGCACACTCAGTGATTGTTAGTCTTTCTCAAAAACTCAACTATTTTAGCCTTAAATCATAGCTGCAGAGAACAAGTTATTACACTGACATTATAGTTATGACATTTATATATGACATACACAGCAGTCATAGAACAAAAATTGGTAACCCCAGGAACTGTTTCCTTATGTGTACCCATACATACTGCCCCAGTGTATGATGTGCTGGTAAAAATGTCTGCTGTCTCTGAATATTCTGACAGGTTTCATGAGTACAGAGTCCCTGTGCTGCTCAGGAATGTATTCTGTGTCCGTAAAATGAGTAAAAACATCCAGCAGAGAAGCAGGAATTTCAGGCAGGTTGTTCACATGTTTAATTTTCTATACTTCTAAAGATCACATTCTATTCTTCTGAAGTCTCCTGGCCCCAGAAAACTGACAGATTTTATGGAGGAAAAACAAATTGGCTTTGTAATGAAAAGCTGTGATAGAATTTAAAATGTTTTAATTTTGGAGGTTGTTTGCTTTTGCTTATTAACATACTATTTTTAATCTTTTCCTACAGAATATGGATATTCCAGCTAAATTGATTGTTTGTGGAATGACATCAAGTGGCTTTACCATTGCAGACCCAGATGATAGAGGCATGCTGGACATGTGTGGCTTTGATACTGGAGCTCTGGATGTGATTCGAAGTTTCACATTAGATATGATTTAACCATAAGCACCAGCACAATCTAAGAGGTCCACTGCCATCAGTGATCTCGCTAAAAACACACAGCTACTTCCCAGCTAATCTTAATCCACTGAAAGAAGTCAGACAATAGTACAGTATGTGCATAATGGCAAGGTTACCTTACCAAAAAAAAAGGAAGGGACAATAAGATGAGCCCAAAGTTCTTTCTACTAAACTAGCTTTTGGGAAATAGCTTCAGAATACACTGTAGCCCCCTCTACCTAACAGAGAACTTCTTGTTGAGATACTGTAAAATAGTCAAACAGTTCTACTTTGGTGAATGATCACATTTGTACTTAAAAGAAGTGAGAGCCAAAAGTGTAAGTAGTCCTGTATCATGTCATTTGTTTGAGAAATGCCTTTAAGTTTTCTTAAATGTTTTCATTGATAAAGGACAGCTTTGATAATGTCCAAATACTCTGAAATGCACTGGACCATGTACTGTGATTATGAAACTCCTTGTCAATTTTTATACCAAGAGGATAAAACAATAACCAAGACATTTGCTTATGAATGAGTTTTGCAAATTGCTTTAACAGTTTTCTCCAATCACATAAACAGCAGCATTCTCAGTCAGTGAAAAAGATACTCTGTTTCTGAGGGTTAATTTACACTTACAGGATTGTTTACCATTAACCAGAAACATAATGGAAACCTGTGAGAAAAGATACTTAAGTTTGTGTCAGCTGAGGAAGTCTATTTTGGTTTGTTTTTGTTTGTTTATTGCTGTGAGAGGCATGACTTGATGGTTTCCTGTGGCTTATACCAACATAGCCACATGTAGGGACACATTTTTTCATATTCATAAATGAAAACATAAGATGTTTCAAGCATTTAACTTCTCCTAGTCATAATCTGAAAAATATGACAAATAAAATCTCAACTATAGCCAGATTAGCTTTTACTTTACTTTAAAATATTGTTTTAATTACTTTTAATTATTTTAGCCAACTATAAATGGGTTTTAGATATATCTAATTGTAAACATGTTGGCATCCTCCTCTCTGTCTACTATTCATTTGTGGCAAAATATTCTTTTTTGATAGTGTAAAAAAATAAGCTAAGTCTTTCAGGTTTGAAAGGCAATTTTTGAGTGGCATATTACCACTAACCAGTCTATCGGAAATTAAAATTTTCTTATTTGTGTATATTAAACTTCCTATTCATTATGAAGTGCATTATTTCCTTGAGCAAATACCCCTTCTGTGTGGGGAGCTTTAAGCTGTTGAAATGCCAATATATTTGCTCATAATTACATCATGGTTGTCTAAGATAATGTGCACATAAAACTTTAGTTTTTATGTATTGTTCTTTAAATGTATTTAAAGACTTACTGGGGATTTTAAAGCCTTCTCACTATGAAAAGTCAAACAATAAGTGTACATCACAGACTTTTGTGTGCTTGGGGGTTAGAGATTTTATGTTTTAGGGGGCAGAAGGATTAAGTAATGTTAGAATTTGTATATTTTCTTCTGTTTCATGAGAAATTTGGGCTCTGGGAGTGAGAAGAAAATGTCCCTTTCAAACTTATTTCACATATTTATACTGGGTTTATCTGATATGTAGCCATTCCTTCAAGGCAACTGGTAGCAATTTGTAAATAATTGTGATTTACCTGAGATTTTGGTCAACAAAGCTAGTGGCATCACTACCCAACACTCCAAAAATACATTGCTTCTGCTATCTTTGGTTTTTTTACCCTCTGTCAGGCATTAGATTTGAAATGGTAGCTACTTTCAATACATTAAGATATTATGCTCAGATTGAATTTAAAGTTTAAAGAACCTAATAGAATTATGTAATCATACTTGAATTCATTACATAAACACAAGGTCTTCTTAAATTAAACATTATAACATGATCTAACTTTTTATTCCTAATAGAAATGTTAAGTGGACTATAATATAAATGCTTGTTTCCTTCAGTTAAATAATGTTTCTATATTGTTTTTAGACAGAATATTCAGGAGCTAATATTAATAAATCCATCAGAGAAGTAAGATTAGCTGTGACCTTTTTGAAGTCACATAGAAAAGTCTATTAAATGTTAAGATTTGAGAAATAAAACTAAAGGCCACCACACAAGGTAACTTTATTTTCAAATCGTGGAGCTTTAGAGCTAGAAATAACCTTAGAAATGTACAAGGTAATTTTTTGACTAAGGCTAGGAACCCGAGGTCCGAAAGAGTGTGATATTGGAGCCCTAGATCTAGAAATGGCCTCCTCATTTTCATTCCAGTGTTCATTTCCCCACAAAATGGGAAGACATTTACTTACAAGAGTAAGGGATAAAATAGAATTATTCAAGACTTTTATCTTTTTAGGTATTAGGAAATAATTAATGTATATACATGATTGCTTTAGGAGTATAGAAAAACAGAATTGTGAACGTGTATACTTTTATAGTTCATAGTGACCCTCAAGCACAATTAATATCTTAATAACCTGTGTTGCTATATAACATAGTCATATAGAAAAAATAAAAACTTTTACCTCATTATGAATAAAATATTCTCAAGTAATAAGTTTTATTCTCTGAATTACTTTTAGCATTATAGCTGATTAGGAAAATGTTGCTTTTAAAAAAACAATCCTAAGAAAAATAAACTTAATGTCCCAGAAAATATGTAAATATTTTCAGGGTATAGTTGTAATTAGTAAAAACAAAAAATAATCTTATAATCCTACCCTTCTTAGTTGAAATTTCTAGGAAATTCCACTTAGGAACACTGTCTTGTATTGTTTAATTTAGTGATCATCTTATGGGAATATTGGTGAGAAAAATGCTCAATGAATGGGAGGTACCATCATCTCTCTGGAGCCTCTTTCACTCTAACTTACTGTGTGACTGGAGACAACCAGTTTAACCTGTGTGATTCAATTTTGCTATCCTTAAAAAATAACATATCCTGATCCTTGGATCATAGAAGAATCAATGAATTTTTATCTGTATAAAAGTCAAAGTTGGGAAGAGGGCTTGCAATACAAACTAGAACTTCTTTAAAATTAAAACTTTTAATAGGGTATATGTTTTGAAAGATAAAATGTTTTAGAAAAACAGCTCATTAAGCTGAGTAACTTTTTTAAATACTCCTGTTCTGAATGGGAAGTGTCATCATTCTCTGATAAGAGAAAGAAGTAATATATTCCAAGTCTAAGATCCCATTAAAAAACAAACTCATACTCTTAAGTAAGAAGATGGTCTTACAAACATTTGCTTAACCTTTTAAATAGGTAAATCTATGAATGATAGAATATCAGTCAATCAGGCTTTTTTTCTGCAAAGCAATTTAAAGTTATTTGGGAAATTTAAGACAGGATTTCTGAATAAATGTGAGGATCTGATAGTTAAGTGAGAAACGTCTTTAGAAGCACAACAAAGCTACATCTAAACGATAAAGGGAAAATGATTGTCATCACTTATTGGACTTATTTTAATTTGACTTAAAGGTACCCACACATTTCTCAATAAGGCCCTTAGAGTAAGTAATCAAAAATGAAAAAGTCTAGTGTTGTCTACCACAGACATGGGTGATTTGTTAAGGCGATAACCCCTCTAGAGAAATGTCAGATGGCTGCAATGGAAACATGCGCAAGGGAGAATTAGGAAGAAAGGTAAGTCAAACTAGTTAATTAGGTGTACTTACTGTATGCATTTAATCTAGTGTATCCCATATACCTCCTCTCTAGTCCCTTATTTGTTTAAAGATTATTTCTATACCTTTTTTTTCTTTTAAAATTCCTTTCTTCTGACATTTTGATCTTTTGTTTTTCTACTCCTGCTCTACCTGAGTAATAAAGTGAATGACAAGAAAGTCACCTGTATTTAGGTTTGGGATACATCTTTTGCAGATTGCTTTTTGTTCCACATAGAATTAAGGTCACATTTTTTTTCAAATTAATAACAGACAGGTCTCCTGGAACAATAATCAAATTGATAAATTCTCTTCCCAATCAAGTTAATTTGTATACCTCTTATATAAGCTGTACGCAGAAATTTTGTGGCCTTTTGAGTAGGGTTATTCAGCCTTTGTTTGCAATTACAAGTGTACCTGGCTCTTAGAAAAAGCACTCTTTGAAAAATAAATAACTGCATACTCTCAGAAAGTAGCACATCTCAGTGCTCATATTTCCATAATTATAAAGACTACCCACAAAATCTTTGGTCTACTGAGTACTTGATGATGCTTCTATATACATGGCTTGTAGTATAAAAGGTCTTATAAATAAGACTTGTATCCACATTGAACATTTTTTTACTTGGTGTTTTATTTACTTTTGAAAAATTATTATGAAGTTAATTTAAAAATTAATCCTATGGTAGTATTTTTCATGTAGAAAACTAATAATTAAAAAAATAAAACTAATAATGTAGTTAAACTTACTGTTTGAATAGAAATTATAATAAATGACACATTTTCCTAAACTCTGAAAATACCAAATTATATAGGAAATCGATAAAAAGAAACATAAATTTAGGAGATGCATAATTCTGACTGAAATTAATGTGATTATTTTCAATGAGAATTAATTTTGTAAATACAATGAAAACATATAAAAGGCATTTCTGAGCCTAAGGAAATTTTTCAGTTTGCTTCTATTTAATTTAGTACTGCCATGTTATATTAATTTTATGAACAGAAGTGAAAATATTTCATTTTCAAATATATTTAAATTTTTCTGCTTTTAGAAGCTATCAGAATCTCTACATGAACAAAAGAAATAGTTACACTGGTTTCACTTAATGAACACTTGGATTGTTAAGGGTAGTAAATGGGGTTAAAGCCTTGCTATTTTATGTATCATTACCACATAATTAATGGAACATTATATCAATACAATCATTGTATCGAAACCTCTGTTTAAATTACTTATTAAGCTTTATTTGCAATGCAAACTGTTTAGAATCCATACACAGCCAAATCAAAGGTACTATATAATTAATGAATAGTAACCAAGAAAAAATATTTTTGTTGCACTACTAAAGATGGACTACATGTAACTTGGTATGGTGTGACTAGACATAACTTGTAATGCATTTGAATTATATTTTCCTCCTTTTATTGTCAGCTTCTGATAATGAAGAAATTCTCCTAAGGGATGAGATATACGAAATCAGCTTTAAAAAAATTGGTTGGGGAAGAACTATTATAATCTAGTTCTAAAATCTCCGTTTTCTTTGTATAAAGGCTTTGATTTCTGTATTTGACCACTCAATATTTAAATTATACAGACTAATGCCTGCATAGATTAAAACTGAAGTATATAAGAGCCTTAAAGTGAAAAAAAATGAACCTTCTGACTGCCTTAAAATATGACTAGCTCTCCAACACAGGCGTACATACTTTGCTTAGGGTTTGTTCATTAAGTAATGCCTTAATAGTGTCAGTGTTTCTGAAGTATAGACTTGAAGGTTCTTTTACAGCATTCTCTTTTACGTAAAGAATGGAAATTTAACCAATAAGTTTTAAAATCTGATTGTACATTAGTTGTTTAAGCACCCATTAACAGGATAATCTAGGACACTGATGTGTTATACCTACATGACTGTTAACATCAGTAATACCTTGTGATAGTTTAAGGTTTTTTATTGTTTTGTATAACAAATTATCCAAGAAGCTGGACTCTATGTAATATGATCTCCGAGGACCAAGTTGCATATTTAAACACTCTGAATGAAAAATGAAGTTGTACAGTTCCAAAAATGATTAATTTTTTAAGGGAATTTTTCAAGACAAAAGGCAAATATTTTCTTTCAAACCTACCAACAATTCATTTAAAGAAGTGAATATAGTTGTAAAACAGTTGCAATAAGAAGTATCCAGGCCAGTGATGTTTAATTACATTCACATTTTTACATTCACTTTGCCTTTTAAAGCAGGAATATTTTATAAAAACGAGAGAAAACTAAATTGTCAAGCTGGTGCTTTAAAGTATATAGTCTGATTTATAACACATTTCATTTCAAAGGAAAAGAACCCTAAAAGGAGGGGCAGGGGTTTCCTAGATCTGTTGATAAACTCACTGATAATCTGTCGAGTCTTCCAAGTTATCACTGTAAATAACACATCTAACATTGTAATTCTGCTGTCTTCTGATAGAAAAATGGATCAAACACTAATGTATGAAATTTGTTTCATGACAAAATAGTTTCCACCAATACTGTGAAATCTGGACTCTTCTGTCTAGCCCTGCAAAACCCATACTGGATAAATCATTTCAGACATCGAGTGCAGGTGGGCACAATGTGAACTGTTTCTGGTCACTTGCATTATTGTAGAATTTGATAGAGGTACCAAATAAACTCCATGCACCTCAAGTATTTGTCTTTTTATTTCTTGAAAGAAGAGTTTTAAGGTTATTATGTGCCTTATAAGAAGCTTCCAGGTGGCACTAGTGGTAAAGAACCCGCCTGTCAATGCAGGTTAGACATAAGAGACGCAGGTTCGATGGAAGAGCCCCTGGAGGAGGGCGTGGCCACCCACTCCAGTATTCTTGCCTGGAGAACTCCATGGACAGAAGCCTGGCAGGCTGCAGTCCATAGGGCCACAGAGTAGGACATGACTGAAGTGACTCAGCATGCATGGCTTATAAGATGTAAGGCTCTTGGCCTTACATTTTATAGTCTTACAGTATTTGAATATTCCATCTTATAATTGAATAAAATGAAATTAAGGTTTGATCATTAACACTGGTCTTGAAATGCCTCAATGTTTATTTAAAATATGTGCTTGAGGATTCTTTTCCAATGGGTATTAATTATAGAATCAAAACTGGATTTAATAAAAATACATATTTTTATATGTACCACAGCTTTCTTATCCATTCGTCTGCTGATGGACGTCTAGGTTGCTTCCATGTCCTGGCTATTATATACAGTGCTGCAATGAACATTGGGGTACACGTGTCTCTTTCAATTCTGGTTTCCTCGGTGTGTATGCCCAGCAGTGGGATTGCTGGGTCATATGGCAGTTCTATTTCCACTTTTTTTAAGGAATCTCCACACTGTTCTCCATAGTGGCTGTACTAGTTTGTATTCCCACCAGCAGTATAAGAGGACAATGGAATATTACTCAGCCATTAAAAAGAATACATTTGAATCAGTTCTAATGAGGTGGATGAAACTGGAGCCTATTATACCGAGTGAAGTAAGCCAGAAAGAAAAACACCAATACAGTATACTAACGCATATATATGGAATCTAGAAAGATGGTAACGATAACCCTATACGCGAGACAGCAAAAGAGACACAGATGTATAGAACAGTCTTTTGGACTCTGTGGGCAAGGGCGAGGGTGGGATGATTTGGGAGAATGGCATTGAAACATGTATATTATCATATGTGAAACAGATTGCCAGTCCAGGTTCGATGCATGAGACAGGGTGCTCAGGGCTGGTGCACTGGGATGACCCAGAGGGATAGGATGGGGAGGGAGGTGGGAGGGGGGTTCAGGATGGGGAACACATGTACTCCCGTGGTGGATCCATGTCAGTGTATGGCAAAACCACTACAATATTGTAATTAGCCTCCAATTAAATAAATAAAAATACATATTTTTAAAGAGTTTAAAACAGGATTCTTTTGTGGGAAAAAAATTATTCAAAGGTGCCTTTGGGAGGAAGGAAAGGATAAATTAGGAATTTGGGATTAACATACACACTACTATATATAAAATAGGTAACTAACAAGACCTACTGTATAGCACAGGGAACTCTAAATATTGTGAAATAACCTATAAGGGAAAAGAATCTGAAAAATACACATATATATATATAATAGGTATATAATCTGTAACTGAATCACGTTGCTTTATACCTGAAACTAACACTGGAAAGCAACGATACTTCAATTATAAAATTTTTTAAAATAGAAAACAAAAGTTGCCTTTGGGAAAAGGTAACACCAAAACTCAACTATGCAAATAAAAATATTTAAGTGCCAATTTACAGAGATTTCTTTTCTCTGAATTCCCATCAAACTTTCCTATTGAAAGTTCTAAGATCTAAGCCATAGGAATTGAAAAGAACAAGCTACATATGAATATACCCACCAAAACTTTATAAACATTTCATTCGATATTAGAGTTCTCCATTTAAAGATGGCAGTGAACAGCTATATGGAGAAAGGAAGATCACAAACTACAGTTGACCCTTGGGATGTGGGTTTGAACTGTGTGGGTCCACTCAGACGTGGATTTTTTTCAGTAATAAATACTGCAGTACTAGACAAGTCTGTAGCTGGATGAATCTGAGGGTGCGGAGGACTAATTCTAAATTACAATTGGATTTTCAAGGTGGTTTTTGGAGCCCCAATCCCTGCCTTGTTCAGGGGTCAACTGTAAATATTTCCTCACAGATGAGCAAAAGTAAACTTTATTTTAAACCTTAATTAGGAAACTTGCCCTTAAAAAAATATTGTTCAAATAGTACTTTTTTTAGTATTAATAAATAATAAATATATTTAAAGAATTCCTTTTTTTCCCAGCAGCTTTTCAGCTTCCCAATTAAATATTTTAGCAATTTGTGTCTAAGTTGATTAGTGGTAAAAGTGAAGGGGAAAAAATGGCCTGTTTTTTTAAAATATTAAACAGTTTGTCTTTCAGATCTTAACATTAACAATAAAAGACCAAAAAAAAAAAAGATCATACTTTTTCTTAAACAGGTCACCATTTTCTTTCTAACCTATGACTCTGGAAAGTACAGCTGCCAAAACCTAGTTTTGCCTTAAGATTTATATTAAGACTTTTATCCAGCTGTAATTTATGGTGTTATGGACTGAATGTGTCTCCCCAAAATTTATGTTGAAACCCTCATTCCCAGTAACAGTTATGCTTTTTTCCACTGAAAACTTATGTCCCCCCACCCAAATGACTTTTCTGTTAATCCTCTGCTTGGTAACAAGTCCCTGCATAATCAGACTAAAGTTCTTGGTCATCCGGGACTGGCATGTCACCTGGGCAGCTGCTGTCCCACAAGACTGTCCCTTGCAGCACTTCAGATGCCTATTTGTCCACGGTGTCACCCATTATCTGCTCCTTCAGTTTTAAATATCCTTTTTACTGAAGAATTGGCAAATAAGATGTTTCCACAGTGATTTATTGTTCATTATTTTTACAACCTTTTCATGAAGATAATTCATATATTTAAAGCACCTTCAAATATTTAAAAGGCATTACCAGGCAATATAATTTTAAATATATAGTGACATATTACTAGCAAAGTTATATGAACTTACATCACTAAAGTTCTTTCTTCTTACTTTTTTTAAAATGACACTGGTGAACTAGTGGAAGCAATTTCCCTTCTTTGTGAAGCCTATGAGTGTCAGTTGCACCTCCAATAAAAGTTCCATTGACAAATATTCGTGGTACCTGTTGGATAAACAAAAGATTAGATGTCACCCTGGGTGTCAGAAGTATAAAGCCATTCACAGGATCCTAATACATGCTACACTGTGGGTGCTTTTATGGGCAAAGACACTATATGAAGCTCTTTGATAATTAACTATTTAAACTTTCCAACCCCTTCAGGTGGGGCTTCCCTGGTTAGCTCAGTGGTAAAGAATCCGTCTGCTAAAGCAGGAGACAGGTTCAATTCCTGGGTGGGGAAGATCCCTTGGAGAAGGAAATGGCAACCCACTCTAGTATTCTTGCCTGGAAAATCCCGTGGACAGAGGAGCCTGGTGGGCTACAGCCCATGGGCTCACAAAGAAGTCAGACTTAGCGTCTAAACAACAACCTTTCATTTAGGTACTATTTTTTAGTCTTATTTTGGAGGCAAAGGAACTTGCCCAAGATCACAAAGGAAGTGACAGAACTGGGGTTTAAACCCAGGACAAACTGACTCTCAACCCCTTTCTCCTCATTGCTTTGGCATATAAAAGGCAAAATAAAGCAGTCAGCAATCTCTAATGATTAATAATGTTTAAGTGGTTCTTTCTTACCATTGTTTACCAAAGGGGAAGAGTCCATTATCAACTCCTTAACAGGCACATATAAACGGGAAGGAAAATGGCAACATTGTTTCTTTTTTGTTCCTTTGGGTTTTTGGGGGTTTTTTTTGCCACACCATGCAGCATACAGGATCTTAAGTCTGCCTGGCCAGGGATCGAGCCCCCTGCAGTGGAAGCTCAGAGTCCTGACCACTGGACAACCATGGAATTTCCTCTTTTTTTTCCATAAGGCATATTATGGGAAAATCCTCAGATTTCAAGAATCTAAAAACATGGAGCCTGAAAGCACTCTTATTAGTACAGAAAATGAAGGACCCTTGATCTGCACTGTTCAAGTGAGGAAACAAGAATACTTTCATCTTGAAAAAGTCCCAGGAGGATTTCAATGCCAACACCATTACCCCACCCATTTCACACACTCACTCATGTGCACGCACGCGCGCGTGCGCGCGCACACACACACACACACACACACACACACAGTAAAAATAAAAAAAAAAAAATAGAACTGTTGTTTCCTGGTCTATGAATCTGTTCTCAAATCTGCCATTTCTTTATCAACTCAGATTCTCAGAGTATGTCTGGCTCACTTTTCCCTATACAAGGACACAGGCCCGAGGTGACCCAGCTCACCACCCACTTCGGGGCAAAGCACCACAGGGGATGGACTCACAGTTCTTTCACCAGTCATTTTGTGAAGAGCCTCTTGAAACTGATTTCCATATTCAAGCATGTCCAATTCCACCACTTCATAGTTAACATTCATGTCATGGAAAAGTTTTTTTGCCATCGTACAGTAAGAACAGGATGTTTTGGAGAAAATCACCACACAATTATTAGAAATGGTTTCCTGAAGTAAAACCAAAAAAATCATTTTAATTCTAGACATTACCTTTCAGAAAGGAATCATGATACAGTAGATACATGATATAGTAGGAAGGGTGTGGATTTTGGAGCCTCACAATTCAGGGCTCAGACTCAGCCTATGTCATCTAATTCTCATCTATAGACTGAAGACAAAGGATCGTTATTAGGGAAAACGGATGTGATGGGTGGAAAGTGTTGGCACAAAGTAATAACGCAGATAATCACAGCCAGTTCATAGACAGCAGACACTTCTGTATGCCAATACAATACTCAACACTCTACCTTCACTCCTTCGCTTAAACCTCACTACAATCCTGAGATAGGCCTTTAGCATCACCTCCACTTCATACTTGAGGAAACTGAGGCACAGAGAGGGGTAATAACTTACCCCTGGTCCTCAGCTCGTAAGTGGGTGAGCTGGGATTTGAACCCGCGCAAGTTTGAGTCCACAGCCCAGGTACTTAATCTCTGTCATACTACTTCTCAAATATTCAGAAGGTGTTCAGGAGTCAACTCCTTACTTAACTGTCTTTTTAAATTTTTTCTATTTTTACCATCTTAACCATTCTTTGCTTTTGTTTTGGCTGCACCACACAGCTTATGGGGTCTTAGGTCCCCAACCAGGATTGAACCCGTGTCCCTGGCAGTGGAAGCCTGAAGTCCTAACCACTGGACCACCGGGCAATTCCCTTCTTTGCTTTTTTCTTTACATTTAAATATAACTGACTTACACTGTTATATTAGTTTCAGGTGTATAGCATGGTGATTTGGTATTTTTATATTTTACAAAATGATCAACACACTTCCTTAATGTTCAATGGTGAGAAATGACATACACATGCATGCTGAGTCGCTTCAGTCACGTCTGACTCTTTGCAAACCATTGGACTGTAACCTGCCAGGCTGCTCTGTCCATGGGATACTACAGTGGGTTGCCATGCCCTTCTCCAGGGGAACTTCTGACCCAGGGATCAAACCCATGTCTCTTACATTTCCTGCATTGGCAAGCAGGTTCTTTACCATTAGTGACCCCTGAAGCCCTAATGATGTATGATTTCTCTTCAAAATGTAAGGCTTTCAAGGACCCAGGTATAAACAATAGTTTTTCCCTTCAACTTCCACTCCTTTCTGTATATCTTTATAGTAAAAAACATCTGTCATCACTGTTTTGATAAGATATTCCCCAGCATTCATTGTTCCTGGAAAAGCTACTTCCAGAGATGCTGATTCAGTGGGATTGAGGCAGAAGTCAGAAACTATTTCTGAAAAACATTCCCAACAATTCTAACATCAGCCTGGAAGCTATATTAGCTTTGGAAGCTATCCTGCCTGCCTTTGTCACAAAGACCCCGAGGCTTCGCTGTGCATCTGTGTCACAACTTCACCAGTGAAGTTTGTTGAGCTTTGTGCATATCAATGCCCAGGTCCTTTGGGAATTTCTGAATGGACAGATCTAGCACCCAGGCATCTGCTAGGTTGTCCTACTGTGAGTCATAAGCAGCACCTTCAAGATGAAGGTCAAAAATCAGAGAGTAGGACAAAGTGGTTCAGAAGTTACATCCGCCCTCGGGGGTCAGAAGGATTCCAAGTCAGTGTCTGTTCAGTTGTTCAGTCACTAAGTCATGTTCAACTCTTTCGACCCCATGGACTGCAGCATGCCAGGCTTCCGGGTCCTTCACTATTTCCCAGAGTTGGCTCAAATCCATATCCACTGAGTTGGTGATGCCATCCAACCATCTCATCCTCTGTCATCCCCTTCTCTCCTGCCCTCAATCTTTCTCAGCATCAGGGTCTTTTCTAAAGAGTCAGCTCTTCACATCAGGTGGTCAAAGTATTGGAGCTTCAGCTTCAGCATCAGGCCTTCCAATGAATATTCAGGTTTGATTTCCTTTAGGACTGACTGGTTGGATCGCCTAGCTGTCCAATGGACTCTCAAGAGTCTAGGTGTCTGCAAATCTATTTGTATGCTTCCTCTTCTGCTCACTCTCAATATTTACTACAGAAGTCTATCTCAGGAACAGCTAGACAGGCCAGAGATGTACTACTGAATCCATTTTGTAGATGAGAAAACTGAGGTTGAGGAGTTCACAGTACTGGGTGGGATTCCACCCACACTGTCCCAAAATCAAAGCCAGTGCTCCTTCCTCACTGTGCTGCCTCGGGAGCACACCGAGACCGTAATTAGAGAGAAGCACCCTGGCAGCTGACACATAGTGAAGTGAAAGTCGTTCAGTTGCATGTGACTCTTTGAGACCCCATTGACTGTAGCCCACCAGGCTCCACTGTCCATGGGATTCTCCGGTAAGAATACTGGAATGGGTAGCCATTCCCTTCTCCAAAGGATCTTCGTGACCCAGGGATTGCTTCGTAGGCAGATTCTTTACCATCTGAGGACCAGGGAAGCCCTGACAAATGGTGATGTAGAAATTCCTCGGTGATCAATGCAAAGAAATAGAGGAAAACAATAGAATAGGAAAGACTAGAGATCTCTTCAAGAATATTAGAGATACCAAGGGAACATTTCATGCAAAGATGGGCACAATAATGGACAGAAATGGTATGGCCCTAACAGAAGCAGAAGATATTAAGAAGAGGTAGCAAGAATACACTGAAGAACTATACAAAAAAGGTCTTCATGAACCAGATAACCATGATGGTGTGATCACTCACCTAGAACCAGACATCCTGGAATGCAAAGTCAAGTGGGCCTTAGGAAGCATCACTACAAACAAAGCTAGCGGAGGTGATGGAATTCCAGTTGAGCTATATCAAATCCTAAAAAATGCTGCTGTGAAAGTGCTGCACTTAATATACTAGCAAACTTGGAAAACTCAGCAGTGGCCACAGGACTGGAAAAGTCTCTTTTCATCCCAATCCCAAAGAAAAGCAATGCCAAAGAATGCTCAAACTACCACACAATTGCACTCATCTCACACACTAGCAAAGTAATGCTCAAAATTCTCCAAGCCAGGCTTCAACAGTACATGAAATGTGAACTTCCAGATGTTCAAGCTGGATTTAGAAAAGGCAGAGGAACCAGAGATCAAATTGCCAACATCTGTTGGATCATAGAAAAAGCAGAGTTTCAGAAAAACATCTACTTCTGATGTTTTATTGACTTTATTGACTACGCCAAAGCCTTTGACTGTGTGGGTCACAACAAACTGTGGAAAATTCTGAAAGATATGGGAATACCAGACCACCTGACCTGCCTCTTGAGAAATCTGTATGCAGGTCAGGAAGCAACAGTTACAACTGGACATGGAACAACAGACTGGTTCCAAATTGGGAGAGGAGCATGTCAAGGCTGTATATTGTCACCCTGCTTATCTAACTTATATGCAGAGTGCATCATGAGAAATGCTGGACTGGATGAAGCACAAGCTGGAATCAAGATTGCCAGAAGAAATATCAATAACCTCAGATATGTAGATGCTGCTGCTGCTGCTAAGTCGCTTCAGTCGTGTCTGACTCTGTGCAACCCCATAGATGGCAGCCCACCAGGCTCCGCCATCCCTGGGATTCTCCAGGCAAGAATACTGGAGTGGGTTGCCATTTCCTTCTCCAGTGCATGAAAGGGAAAAGTGAAAGTGAAGTCACTCAGTCATGTCCGACTCTTAGCAACCCCACGGACTGCAGCCCACCAGGCTCCTCCATCCATGGGATTTTCGAGGCAAGTACTGCAGTGGGGTGCCATTGCCTTCTCCATATGCAGATGACACCACCCTTATGGCAGAAAGTGAAGAACTAAAGATCCTCATGATGAAAGTGAAAGAGGAGTGAAAAAGTTAGCTTAAAACTCAACTTTCAGAAAACTAAGATCATGGCATCTGGTCCCATCACTTCATGGCAAATAGATGGGGAAACAATGGAAACAGTGTGAGACCTTATTTTGGGGGCTCCAAAATCACTGCGGATGGTGATTGTAGCCATGAAATTAAAAGACACTTACTCCTTGGAAGAAAAGTTATGACCAACCTAGACAGCATATTAAAAAGCAGAGACATTACTTTGCCAACAAAGGTCCATCTAGTCAAGGCTGTGGTTTTCCAGTAGTCATATATGGATGTGAGAGTTGGAGTATAAAGAAAGCTGAGTGCTGAAGAATGGATGCTTTTGAACTGTGGTGTTGGAGAAGACTCTTGAGGGTCCCTTGCACTGCAAGGAGATCCAACCAGTCCATCCTAAAGGAGATCAGTCCTGAATATTCATTGGAAGGACTGATGCTGAAGCTGAAAGTCCAATACTTTGGCCTGCCGGAGTCCCGCTCCAGCTGGTCCAGGGGTCCCCAAGGGATGAATGGCGTTGGCGAAAGGAAAAGAAAGGAGACAGAAAGTTTTTGATGGCCCAAAGACCATAATCTTTATTGCTTTAGTCTCTATTTATATAGCACATGTTCTTCTACGTAATGATTCTTACAGTATTTTTCCATTCAGATCAACATCCCCTGTTTCTAAGATGTGTTAAAAGTTTTTTCTTAGTCTATTGTCACATTTTGGTTACATGTTTACCCTGAAACCTATTTTTATTTTACTAGAACACAGTCTATGAATTGGAGAAGGCAATGGCACCCCACTCCAGTACTCTTGCCTGGAAAATCCCATGGATGGAGGAGCCTGGTGGGCTGCAGTCCATGGGGTCGCTAAGAGTCGGACATGACTGAGCAACTTCTGTTTCACTTTTCCCTTTCATGCACTGGAGAAGGAAATGGCAACCCACTCCAGTATTCTTGCCTGGAGAATCCCAGGGACGGCGGAGCCTGGTGGGCTGCCGTCTATGGGGTCACACAGAGTCGGACACTACTGAAGCGACTTAGCAGCAGCAGCAGCAGTCTATGAATCATATCATTCCATCTACTTTTTCTGTACAGCCTGCTACTACAGCAAATACAGCGTCTTGCTTCAGTGAATAAGTACTATAGCGGTGTCTAAGGGCAAAAGGTTTCTCATAGTACAGCCATTGTCAGTGGTGGTTTGTTTACCATCTACCCACATAATACAAGACTATTTCTGGCAGGGACAAGTCTTTTGCAGTTTACCTAGAAACCCATTTACAATACAATTCATATAGTTCTTCTCCGTTTATGCTTAGATTCTGAGGGGAAAAGGCAATTGGCTTAGTTTCTGTAATTTTCCCTGATACATGACCCAAGTTTTCCAGTCACCAATAACAATCTCCTCATGAGGCCAGGTCACAATAGGCTTAGGGCTTGTTTTCCAAATGATCATGGCCTTATTCCCTGGCTGAATGTTAGGGACCCACCAGTCAGGGGCCTCAGTAGGTTTAATCATTTTTGGAATGTTTCTCTGGGGCAAGGGATCATTTTTCTTTTTCCTGGACTCTCATGACCTCAACATGGAGGCCCCTACAACTCCAGCCATCAAAGAATGAAACGGAGTTAGCCACAACAAAAGCATAGAAACAGGAAGGAGGGAAGGTTCCCATCCTGGAGAGAAACTGCTTTGCAGTTTCTTCTTGATTGGTGCCGTGACTTTGTCATCCAGCAGTAGTTCCAGAACGGCTCCCAACACGGCCAGCTGGATTTGAAGAACTGAGTCATTTGAAAAGACCCCGATGCTGGGGAAGACTGAAGGCAGGAGGAGAAGCGGATGACAGAGGATGAGATGGTTGGATGACGTTACCGACTCAATGGATACGAGTTTGAGTAAACTCTGGGAGTTGGTGATGGACAGACAGGGAGGCCTGGCGTGCTGCAATGCATGCGGTAGCAAAGAGTCGGACACAACTGAGCGACTGAACTGAACCGAGAGATTCCAAACTGAGCGGAAACTCCGGATGACAGTGTCATAGTTTCTTGAACCTTCCTTCTCACCTTTTCTCAACCCTGTCCTGCTGAATATTTCATGGTTTCATATTCTTTTCATTTGTTTGTTTTGGCCAAATCGTGAGGTATTAGTTCCATGACCAGAGGTTGAACCTGTGCCCCTGCAGTGGAAGCATGGAATCTTAACCACCGAACTGCCAGGGAAGTTCCTCGTGGTTTCCTATTCTTATTTTAAAAGAAGCAAACCCTCACTACAGGTCTCCAACATTACTGTTATATTTAGTGGCTGTGAGTGAATACTTTTGTAGTCAAGTAAACCAAAGGCAGAAATGTTTGTGTATAGTGGTGTTTGGTGGTGAGGAACAGAAAAACATGTTTGTCCTATAGGCTACAAGGGTAGAAAAACACACACAAGAGGAACTTTCTGAGGCAGACTTAACTGGGCTTTGCAGTTCAAGCAAGAGAAAGACAAGAGAACACAGCAGTGCACAGTATCCTTGAGAGCATTGGTCATAGAGTAACTACTGCAAACTAGGTTCTATGTTTTAGAAAAACAGCTTCTCAGGGCAGAAACGAACAGTATGCCTGGCTAAGGCACCGTGACTGGTAACACCAGGAAACCTGAGGTGGGTGAGACGGAAAGAGCAGTCAACCTCATAGACCCAACTTAGAGGAGTGAAGGCACCATTAAGAATAAATCTCAGAGGGACTTCCCTAGCAGTTCAGTGGTTAGGATTCTGTGCTTCCGCTGCGGAGGGCACATGTTCGATCCCAGGTTGGGGAACTAAAATCCCACAAGCAATTTGGCACGGCCAAATAAAGAATAAACCTCATAAATTCTGACTAAGAAAATGATCCAGAACGTCTTTGTATCATGCATGATTTTCATGCTGCTGCTGCTGCTGCTAAGTCGCTTCAGTCGTGTCTGATTCTGTGCGACCCCATAGACGGCAGCCCACCAGGCTCCCCCGTCCCTGGGATTCTCCAGGCAAGAACACTGGAGTGGGTTGCCATTTCCTTCTCCAATGCACGAAAGTGAAAAGTGAAAGTGAAGTCGCTCAGTCGTGTCCGACTCTTAGCGACCCCATGGACTGCAGCCTACCAGGCTCCTCCGTCCATGGGATTTTCCAGGCAAGAGTACTGGAGTGGGGTGCCATTGCCTTCTCCGATGATTTTCATAGTATATTTTAAAATATATTAACTTGGTAACTAATTTACTAGACTATGTCAAGTTTGGATAAGCATATTAAATATGTACGACAATTTTATTTTCACCAAAGAAAGTTTTTTCCTACATGTCCCCCATCACTCACTTGGATCTGATTAACCGGAGCAGTTGCTGCATTTCCCAAAGAAGACGATGTGCTGTTCCCCATCCTAAAATGAATATTAAAGAGCAGTGCAGTTAAATATTAAGGACAATATATCAGATGAGATCCATTCAGAGAAACTCAATATGCAAATATATATCCAAACATATGAAAGAGAAAAGTTTTACTTGCTATCAGTACAAAATAGCATTGTCAAAGTATTTGTTTACTAACATCACAAAGGCCTGCATCCTTTTCTAACCAGCTTTCAGGAAAGAAAATGGAGGTTAAGGGTTGAAGGTGTGGACCTAAGTAGGAGCTTTGGTGGAACAACACATCAATCTATTTGTCTTATCAACTAAGAGAACACATCCTTTTCATCTCAGTTTCAACACTTAATTAGCATTCCCAAACCACTTACTATTTGCATCTACTCTGGAAGCAGGAATTCTAGTGGAACTTTCCTAAGACCATATTTCCTTACGTAATAAGAGGAGGTGGAAGGTGTATTCTGAAACATCACCTTCCCTGCCAAAGAAAAAGCTGCTGGAATGCACTTTTCTCCAATTCCAGTCAAGAAAGTAAGTTGTTCAATAAACGTTTCTCTTCTCCATTAACGAAATAGCCACTAGCCATGCCACGTTTATGGAACACCTACTATGTGCTAACCAGGCAAAGGGCTGAAATGCCGCAGGGATAGTATCACCGGAAAAACACCACTGAACCTCCAGGACTTGTCCAATAGTTACACTATGTGATTGGCACCTTTTGGAGGGGATTTCTAGTTTAGCAGAGAAGGTTAATCAAGGGCTCCTCGAGTCTTGCAAAACTGGCAGAAGTTACCAGATCGAGGAGTTAGAAATAACGTCCCAGACAGAGGGATGGATGTACAGACAGGCAAGCTGGTAGGACAGCCCCGACCGGCCGCGCGGGAGTGAGGCGGGCAGAGAGGAGGCGGTCTCGCGACGCAGGCCTGGGGGCCGCGGGTATTCACCGACCTCGCTCGAGCCAGAGGCGACACCGTCCTATCTCGAAGACCTGGCCATTTGGTAGAAACCGCCACTTCCACTTCCTGCCGCAGGAGCCAGATTTAGCAAATGAGAATGCAGATCGCTCGGTTAAATTAGAATTTCAGATAAACAGCGAATAACTGTTTAGCCTACGTGTGTTCCTGCAACATCTGTAATATACTTAAACCAAACCATTATTCGCTGTTTATTTGAAATACCAATTTATTAATAAGGGCATCTTGCATTTTATCTAGTAACCGAGGAGGAGAGGAGGTTCAAGCCAGCAAGACTTAGGCTTGTGCAATCTGAAGATCACGTGATCCCGAAATCGCCAAGAGCGCTTAAGGCACCTTCTCTCCCAGTCCCTTCCCGACCTCCCGCCCTCCGAGGCGCCTCTTTGGCTCGATCGGCTCGGGGCGCTCCGGGCGCCCGGGAAGAAGCCGCCCCCGCCCACCGCTAGGTCCAGACCCCCGCGAGGCCGCACAGCCACGCCCAGCCCGTGCTGCTCACAGAGACGCTTACCCGGAGCCCGAAATTTCCGCTGGCCCCTCAAGCCGGCCCGCTGAGCTGCTCCTGACCCGGACGAGCCGAGTACCCACCAACGCTGCGCGGCGCCAGTACATTGTCTTAGCGCCGGGCCTCAGCCCGCAGACCGGCCGGCAATCGCGGCCCGGGAGATCCCGACCCCGCCCACCGGCTCCGCCCTGCCCGGCTGCCCACGCCTCCGCCGGCGGTCCCGCCCCTCTGGGGCCCCGCCCTCGCCCCGCCCCCACCACCGCCCCTGCCCGCCCCTCCTCCAACCGCGGCCCCGCCCCGCCGGGCTGCCTCTCCTCCGGCGGCCCCGCCCCTCCTTCCGGCCCCGCCCCTCACCTCTCGCCGGCCCCTCCTCCGCCCACCGGCCCCGCCCGCCAGGCTGCCTCTCCTCCACCGGCGGCCCCCGCCCCTATATTCGGCCCCGCCCCCACCCTCGGACCCCGCCTCTTCACTTGGTTCCGCCCCTTCTTCCCAGCCCCGCCTCTGTCTTACGGCCCCGCCCCACCCGCGGCCCTCACCCTTTAGCCGGCCCCGCCTCCACCAGCCGTTCCCGCCTCCTCACCCGGTGCCGCCCCCTTCTTCCCAGCCCCTCCTCTGTCTTCCGGCCCCCCCGCCTCCGCCGTGCCCCCGAATAGCCCGCCTCCGCCCGCCGGCCCGGCCCCCCGCTAACCTGTCACGCCCCCTCCGAGCTGCCCTTAAGGCGCCGGTCTCTTCTATGCGGCCGCTGGGTCTTTCTCCTCCAGCCAGCCCTGGCGCTGCGTCTCGACTAGTCCCGCCCACTAGGGGGCCGCTGTCGGAGTCCCAGCTGATGCCTCACCTGCCCTTGTCCAGGGTTCATCCAGGTTCCGCCCCTATGCCTTTTAGGATCGAGAACGCTCATAAAGGCTTACAAACATGTGCAGGCACTGCCTGGGCACTGTGGCCAACCTTCTGACAAAACGGAAAACAAAAACAATGAGTGTCGGACACAGAATCAAAATGCCTGGGATGTTTACATAGGATGGTAGCGTCAGCGCAACTTCCTGTCGGACTGGTCTTTGTGTTGATGAAATCAGAGCCTAAAGATGTCATCTCAAAATTAGGCCATTGATTGAGAACTCATGTAAATCAGGAATATTGGATTTTAGAAGAAAGTGATCCGATGTAGAACGTGCATTCAAAGAAAACAAAATTGTATTTTGAGCATAAAATTAGAAAATAAAACTTAAACTAACCCAGGAGTGTTCACTCTGGCTTTGAGAGCTGTTAATGACAGGATTGTGTCATTGAGTCACGGTTATAATAGCCCTTTATGCGTAGCTAGCTAAAAAAGATGCGTGTCGTCCTTTATTTACTGACATTGAAATCTATTTAAGATCAAAGGTCAAATAGTGTGTCTAAAATTCTAGGCAATTGTTAGAACAATACAGACTTTTTTTGGTGGTTCATTCTCAATTAGCTAAATTTAAGATTCATGCTACCAGAATGAGAACTTCTGTTTCTAATAGTTCTCTTCCTACTTTCATGTTTCATTACTTCATCAAAGGATGAAGATTTATTGCAAAATCAAATAACCCAAAAGATGTAAAGCATTCTTTATAAATTGAAAATTAACTTAAAAAATAAAGATATGTTATCTACAATGTCGTGGCATACTGTGTGTGTGTGTGTGTGTGTGTGTGTGTGTGTGTGTTTAATCAAACAACAGCTAGCTATTCAGAAAATTTACTATGACTTTTTTGTTTTGATGTAGAATCTTACCTTATTGTCTCAAATTGCATATTGTGAGGTGAAACAATCATGTCACAATTTTATTTTGATATAGTATAGATGGCCTAGATTAAAGGCAAAACTATCTGGACAGATTTTTTTAAAGGGAGTCCCAAATGAGAGTTGTGTTCAGTCACTCACTCCTGTCCTACACTTTGCAACTCCATGGACTGCAGCACACCACTTCCCTGTCCTTCACTATCTCCCAGAGTTTGCCAAAACTCAAGTCCATTGAGTTGGTGATGCCATCCAACCATCTCATCCTCTGTCGTCCCCTTCTCCTCCTGCCTTCAATCTTTCCAAGCATCAGGGTCTTTTCTAATGAGTTGGCTCTTCACATCAGGTGGCCAAAGTATTGGAGCTTCAGCTTCAGCATCAGTCCTTCCAATGAATATTCAGGACTGATTTCCTTTAGGATGGACTGCTTGGATCCCTTGCAGTCCAAGCGACTCTCAAGAGTCTTCTCCAACACTACAGTTCAAAAGCATCAAGTATTCGGCCCTCAGCCTTCTTGATAGTCCAAATTTCACATCCATACATGACTACTGGAAAAACCATACCTTTGACTAGATGGACCTTTCTTGGCAAAGTAATGTCTCTGCTTTTTAATATGCTTTCTAGATTTGTCACAACTTTTCTTCCAAGGAGCAAGCGTCTTTTAATTTAATGACTGCAGTCACCATCTGCAGTGATTTTGGAGCCCAAGAAATAAAGTCTGTCACGGTTTCCATTGTTTCCCCATCTATTTGCCATGAAGTGATGGGACTGGATGCCATGATCTTAGTTTTTTTCAATTAATTTATTTATTTTAATTGGAGGCTAATTACCTTACAATATTGTAGTGGTTTTTGCCATACATTGACATGAATCAGCCACAGGTGTACATGTGTCCCCTATTCTGAAACCCCCTCCCTCTTCCCTCCCATCTCATCCCTCTGGGTTGTCCCAGTGCACCAGCTTTGAGTGTCCTGTTTCATGCATCGAGCTTGGACTAGTCATCTATTTCATATATGGTAATATACATGTTTCAATGCTATTCTCTCAAATCATCCCACCCTTGACTTCTCCCACAGAGTCCAAAGGGCTGTTCTTTATATCTGTGTCTCTTTTGCTGTTTCTTGTATAGGGTCATTGTTACCATCTTTCTAAATTCCATATATACGTGTTAATATACTGTATTGGCATAATTCTTTCTGACTCACTTCACTTGGTATAATAGGCTCTAGTTTCATCCACCTCATTAGAACTGATTCAAATGCATTCCTTTTAATAGCTGAGTAATATTCCATTGTGTATATGTATCACAGCTTTCTTATCCATTCATAAGCTGATGGACATCTAGATTGCTTCCATGTCCTAGCTATTGTAAACAGTGCTGAGATGAACATTGGGGTATATGTGTCTCTTTTAATTCTGGTTTCCTCAGTGTGTATGCCCAGCAGTGGGATTGCTGGGTCATGTGGCAGTTCCATTTTCAGTTTTTTAAGGAATCTCCACACTGTTCTCCATAGTGGCTGTACTAGTTTGCATTCCCACCAACAGTGTAAGAGGGTTTCCTTTTCTCCACACCCTCTCCAGCATTTATTGTTTGTAGACTTTTTGATACCAGCCATTCTGACCAGCGTGTGATGGTACCTCATTGTGGTTTCAATTTGCGTTTCTCTGATAATGAGTGATGTTGAGCATCTTTTCATGTGTTTGCTAGCCATCTGTATTTTTTCTTTGGAGAAATGTCTGCTTAGTTCTTTGGCCCAATTTTTTATTGGGTCATTTATTTTTCTGGTATTCAGCTGCATGAGCTGCTTGCATATTTTGGAGATTAATTCTTTGCCAGTTGCTTCGTTTGCTATTATTATCTCCCATTCTGAATGCTGTCTTTTCACCTTGCTTATAGTTTCCTTCACTGTGCAAAAGATTTTAAGTTTAATTAGGGCCCATTTGTTTATTTTTTCCTTTTATTTCCATTACTCTGGGAGGTGGGCCATAGAGTATCTTACTATGATTTATGTCAGAGAGTGTTTTGCCTATGTTTTCCTCTAGTTTTATAGTTTCTGGTCTTACATTTAGATCTTCAATCCATTTTGAGTTTATTTTTGTGTATGGTGTTAGAAAACAGAAAAATGGATTGAAGCTTTACTGAGCACAGCCCTCCCCATCAGAACAAGACCCAGTTTCCCCATCAGTCAGTCTCTCCCATCAGGAAGCTTCCAAAAGCTTCCTGGATAAGGATAAGCCTCTTATCCTTCTCCGACAGAGGGCAGACAGACTGAAAACCACAATCACAGAAAACTAATCAAACTGATCATATGGACTACAACCTTGTCTAACACAATGAGACTATGAGCCATGCCAGGTAGGGCCACCCAAGATGGACAAGTCATGCTGGAGAGTTCTGACAAAATGTGTTCCACTGGAGAAGGGAATAGCAAACCACTTCAGTATTCTTGCCTTAAGAACCCCATGAACAGTATGAAAAGGCAAAAAGACGGGGCATTGAAAGATGAACTCCCCGGGTCAGTAGGTGCCCAATATGCTACTAGAGATCAATGGGGAAATAACTCCAGAAAGAATGAAGAGATAGAGCCGAAGCAAAAACAACACACAATTGTGAATATGACTGGTGATGGAAGTAAAGTCCGATGTTATAAAGAGCAATATTTCATAGGAACCTGGAATGTTAGGTCCAGGAATCAAGGTAAATTGGAAGTGGTCAAACAGATAGCAAGAGTGAACACCGACATTTTAGGAATCAGCAAGCTAAAATGGACTGGAATGGGTGAATTTAACTCAGATGACCATTTTACCTACTACTGTGGGCAAGAATCCCTTAGAAGAAATGGTGTAGCCATTATAGTCAATAAAAGAGTCTGAAATGCGATACTTGGGTGCAATCTCAAAAACGACAGAATGATCTCTGCTCCTTTCCAAGGAAAATCACTCAAATCACAGAAATCCAAGTCTATGCCCCAACGAGTAATGCTGAAGAAGCTGAACTTGAATGGTTCTATGAAGACCTACAAGACCTTCTAGAACTAACACCCAAAAAAGATGTCCTTTTCATTATAGGGGACTGAAATGCAAAAGTAGGAAGTAAAGGGACACCTGGAGTAACAGGCAAATTTGGCCTTGGAGTACAGAATGAAGCAGGGCAAAGGCTAATAGAGTTTTGCCAAGAGAACACACTGGTCATAGCAAACACCCTCTTCCAACAACACAAGTGAAGACTCTACAAATGAACATCACTAGATTGTCAATACCCAAATCAGACTGATTATATTCTTTGCAGCCAAAGATGGAAAAGCTCTATACATTCAGCAAAATCAAGACTGGGAGCTGACTGTGGCTCCGATCATGAACTCCTTATTGCCAAATTCAGACTTAAATTGAAGAAAGCAGGGAAAACCACTAGACCACTCAGGTATGACCTAAATCAAATCCCATACAATTATGCAGTGGAAGTGACAAATAGATTCAAGGGATTAGATCTCATAGACAGAGTGCCTGAAGAACTATGGATGGAGGTCCATGACACTGTACAGGAGGCAGTGATCAAGACCATACCCAAGAAAAACAAATGGAAAAAGGCAAAATGGTTGCCTGAGGAAGCCTTATAAATAGCTGTGAAAAGAAGAGAAGTAAAAGGCAAAGGAGAAAAGGAAAGGTATATCCATTTGAATGCAGAGTTCCAAAGAATAACAAGGAGAGATAAGAAAGCCTTCTTCAGTGATCAATGCAAAAAAATAGAGGAAAACAACAGAATGGAAAAGACCAGAGATCTCTTCAAGAAAATTAGAGATACCAAGGGAACATTCCATGAAAAGATTGGGCACAATAAAGGACAGAAACAGTAGGGACCTGACAGAAGCAGAAGATATTAAGAAGAGGTAGCAAGAATACACAGAAGAACTATACAAAAAAGATCTTCATGAACCAGATAATCATGATGGTATGATCACTCACCTAGAGCCAGACATCCTGGAATGCAACGTCCAGTGGGCCTTAGGAAACATAAGTATGAACAAAGCTAGTTGAGGTGATGGAATTCCAGTTGAGCTACTTCAAATTCTATAAGATGATGCTGTGAAAGTGCTGCACTCAATATGCCAGCAAATTTGGAAAACTCAGCAGTGGCCACAGGACTGGAAAAGGTCAGTTTTCATTCCAATCCCAAAGAAAGGCAATGCCAAAGAATGCTCAAATTACCACACAATTACACTCATCTCACACGCTAGCAAAGTAATGCTCAAAATTCTCCAAGCCAGGCTTTAACGATACGTGAACCGTGAACTTCCTGATGTTCAAGCTGGTTTTAGAAAAGGCAGAGCAACCAGAGATCAAATTGCCAACATCTGTTGGATCATCTAAAAAGCAAGAGAGTTCCAGAAAAACATCTACTTCTTCTTTGTTGACTATGCCAAAGCCTTGATTGTGTGGATCACCACAAACTGTGGAAAATTCTTAAAGAGATGGGAATACCAGACCACCTGACCTGCTTCCTGAGAAATCTGTATGCAGGTCAAGAAGCAACAGTTAGAACTGAACATGGAACAACAGACTAGTTCCATGTTGGGAAAGGAGTACGTCAAGGCTGTATATTGTCACCCATGCTTATTTAACTTATATGCATCATGAGAAATGCTGGGCTGGAAGAAGCACAAGCTGGAATCAAGATTGCTGGGAGAAATATCAATAACCTCAGATATGCAGATGACACCACCCTTATGGCCGAAAGTGAAGAAGAACCAAAGAGCTTCTTGATGAAAGTGAAAGAAGAGAGTGAAAAAGTTGGCTTAAAGCTCAACATTCAGAAAACTAAGATCATGGCATCCGGTCCCATCATTTCTTGGCAAATAGATGGGGAAACAATGGAAACAGTGTGAGACCTTATTTTGGGGGGGGTCCAAAATCACAGCAGATGGTGATTGCAGCCATAAAATGAAAAGATGCTTGCTCCTTCGTAGAAATGCTATGACCAACCTAGACAGCATATTAGAAAGCAGAGACATTACTTTGCCAACAAAGGTCCGTCTACTCAAAGCTATGGTTTTACCGGTAGTCATATATGGATGTGAGAGTTGGACTATAAAGCAAGCTGAGTGCCAAAGAATTGATGCTTTTGAACTATGGAGTTGGAGAAGACTCTTCAGAGTCCCTTGGACTGCAGGGATATCAAACTAGTCAATCCTAAAGGAAATCATCTTGAATATTCATTGGAAGGACTGATGCTGAAGCTGAAGCTCCAATAACTTGGCCACCTGATGCGAAGAACTGACTCACTAGAAAAGACCCTGATGCTGGGAAAAATTGAAGGCGGGAGAAAGGGATGACTGAGGATAAGATGGTTAGATGGCCTCACCGACTTGATGGACATGAGTTTGAATAAGCTCTGGGAGTTGGTGATGGACAGGGAGGCCTGTCGTGCTCCAGTCCAAGGCGTCACAAGAGTTGGACACGACTGAGTAACTGAACTGAACTGAACTCTGAGTAGCTATAGAAGTGGTGTTTTGGAGGCAAAATTGTGATGTCTACAATGGCACAAGAAGAAATATGCCAGCTCTTTGTTTACATGAAAGTTGTGGCTATAAGAGGGGATGGCCAGTATAGGTAGATCAAGAATACATCATTAAATACAACCTGTGAGTATGCATGCTAAGTAGCTTCAGTCGTGTCTGACTCTTTGTAACCATGTAGATTATAGCTGTGTCAGATTCCTCTGCCCATGAGATTCTCCAGGCAAGAATACTGGATGAGTTTCCATGCCCCCCTTCAGAGGATCTTCCCAACCCAGGGATTGAACCAGCATTTTTTACATCTCCTGCATTGGCAGGTGGGGTCTTTACCACTTGAGCCAACTGGGAAGCTCCAAACACAGTTTTAGGCATTCTATAATTTTTTTTCATGATTCAACGTGTCATTCATTAAAAGAATTAACATATCTTTGAATGTTTTTTCAAACTTGTTTTTTATATTTTAATTGTCAGTTAAAGCTCACACATTGTGTTTACATCAAGAACAGTGTTTTCCCCTTCCTAGCATTGAACGTCACTAAGATCAGTAAATGAGATCTCCTTGAAAGAACCTTAAGGGAGGTTCTCCAGAGTGGATCCAGCCTGTGGACTTTAGCCATCTAAGAACCTTTGAAACTTCTTCCTCCAAAACTCTTGCTTTAAATAGAATGTAATCATGAGTCCTCAAGGATCAGCTATTGTATTGCTGTTGTTTCCTTAGGGCTGTTGTAAAAAAAATTACCATAAACTTAAAAGAACAAAAGTCTATTCTCTCACAGTTCTGGAAGCCAAAAGCCCAAAATCTGGCAGGGCTGTGTTCCTTCTAGAGGCAACTATAGAGGAGAATTCGTTTCCTTCCTTTTCCACATCTGGTGGCTCCAGGTGTTCCTTGACTTGTAGCCATATCCCTTTAATCTCTGCCTCTTCACATCCCCTTTTCATCTGTTAGTCTCTTACAAGGACATTGTGAAAAGACTGAGGGCCCAGGGGGCTAATCCTGGATGGTTTCACCTCTAGGCCCTTCACTAAATTACCTCTGCAGACTCAGTTTTCCACTTAAAGCAGCAGTCCCCGATTTCAGGGGTTTGACCTCCACATGGTGAGCGAAGGATCATTTTGCAGTCTACCGTGCATAACACAGCCTAGAGAAATCCTGATATTTCGTTGAAGTCCTGTGTGTTTTGTTAAAATCCCGTGGATTTCACATTATATTCATTTTCTAGGTTTGTTTTACTGTATTATTCATCTTTTATTATGTCAGCCTCTGTTCTAGGCATAGGATACAAAAAGGTATCCCTCATAATGAGGAACTAATAAGAAATAACACCCTATCTTTTCAACAATTTTTATTTAATTTTTATTAGAGTATAGTTGATTTACAATGTTGTGTTAGTTTCAGGTGTGTAGTAAAGTGAATCACTTTTATGTGATTTATATATATATATATATATATGGGCTTCCCTGATGACTCAGCAGGTAAAGAATCTGCTAGCAATGCAGGAGACCCAAGGTTCAATCCCTGGGTTGGGAAGATCCCGTGGAAGAGGAAATGACAACCCACTTGAGTATTCCTAGCCAAAGAATTCCATGGTCAAAGGAAAGGCTACAGTTCAAAGGGTTGCAAAGAGTTGGACACAATTGAGCAACTAAGCACACACACACACATATATATATACTCTTTTTTTGTTTTTAGATTCTTTTCTGATATAGGCCATTACAGAGTACTGTGAAAGTGTTAGTCGCTCAGTCATGTCTGACTACTCTTTGCCACCCCATGGAGTGTAGCCTGCCAGGCTCCTCTGTCCATGGGATTCTCCAGGCAAGTAAACTGGAGTGGGTTGCCATGCCCTTCTCCACGGGCTCTTCCCAATCCAGGGATTGAACCCAGGTCCCCTGAATTGCAGGCTGATTCTTCACTATATGAGCCACCAGGGAATTAACATATATACAGCATTATATTTTATATATAGTAGTGTGTATATGTCAATCACAATCTCCCAGTTTATCCCTCCCCTCCTTTATCCCCTGGTAACCATAATTTTGTTTTCTACATCTGTAACTCTACTTCTGTTGGTAAATAAGCTCATTTGTACCTTTTATTTTTAGATTTCACATATAATTGATATGATATTTGTCTTTCTGTATCTGACTTACTTCACTCAATATGACAATCTCTAGGTTCATCCGTGTTGCCATGAACAGCATTATTTTGTTCTTTTTTATGGTTGAGTAACATTCCATTGTATATATGTACTATACCTTTATCCATTCCTCCGTTTATGGACATATAAGTTGCTTCCTTGTCCTGGCTGTTGCAAAGTGCTTCAGAGAACACTGGGGTGCATGTACCTTTCTGAATTCCAGTTTTCCTCACGTATATGCCCAGGAGTAGGGTTGCTAAGTCATACAGTAGCTCTATTTTTAGGTTTTTTTTTACAGAGCCAGCATGGTGTTCTCCATAGTGGTTGTACCAATTTAAATTCCCACTAATAGTGTAGGATCGTTCCCTTCTCTTCATACTCTCTCCAGCATTTACTGTTTGTAGGTTTTTGATGGTGGTTGTAC
Source organism: Okapia johnstoni (assembly GCA_024291935.2). Taxonomy (NCBI): domain Eukaryota; kingdom Metazoa; phylum Chordata; class Mammalia; order Artiodactyla; family Giraffidae; genus Okapia; species Okapia johnstoni. Next base: position 64,128,184 of record CM044322.1, read on the forward strand.
TGACCAGTGTGAGACAACACCTCATTGTAGTTTTGATTAGCATTTCTCCAATAATTAGTGCTGTTGATGTTTTCATGTACTTTTTGGCCACTTGTGCGTCTTCTTTGGAGTAATGTCTATTTAGATCTTCTGCCTATTTTTGATGGGTTGTCTGTTTCTTTTTTTTTATATTGAGCTGCATGAGCTGCTTGTATACTTTGGAAATTAATGCCTTGTTGGTTGCTTCATTTGCAAATATTTTCTCCCATTCTGAGGGTTGTCTGCTTGTTTTATTCATGGTTTCTTTCCCTTTGCTGTACAAGAACTTCTAAGTTTAATTAGATCCCATTTGTTTTTTGTTGTTTTTATTTTCATTCAATAAATTTTTGAGCATTGTAAAGTTCAGTGTAAAGTTCATTGTTTACAAAGACCTGTCATAGTTTTTACTTTGACATCACTGTTAAAAACACCCCCATTTGAAAAGGTAAAAACAAACTTATGTGTGCCCATGCACTGTCTTATTCTGAACAATGTCTCGCCCTTGTGTTTTCCTCCCAAATAGACTCCAACTCTAAATTAAAACCACGTTAGTTTAAAACTATGCCTGAAACTCATTACAAGCTTTTTGGCATTACAGAGTTTCTCATTCAACAAGTACAAAAATTACAATACATTATTTCACAGGAAAGCTTGATAAGGACTCTGGTTTTTCAAAGAGCATCCAGTTTTCCAATGCTCTGACATCAACTGGGTGTTCTGCAATTCTATTTAATTCTGACACTAACTACCCAGAATTGACACAGACCCCAAAGATCAAGGGCTCAGTCCTACAGCACTTCCTCCACTTCAAACACCAGCCACTAATGGGGTGTCCAGGCTGCCCACACTTTTGCCTAGCCAGCTATAAACTTACAAGTTACTATGACCTAAACTCAGGTTTAATAATAGACAAAACAAACAAAACTCAGGAGAGCACTGTATTTACAATTACAGTTTTATTATGTAGGATACAATCCAGGAACAGGCAAATGGAGGCAATACTTGGGGTGCAGCTGGGAGAAGGTTGGGCTCCAAAGTCCAGCACTCTCTCCAGGAGCAGCACCCTCCCCAAAATCACCCTGTTCACCAACCTGGAAGCTCCCTGAAAACTTGTTACTCCAGAGTTGTATTAAAGTCCCATTGGGTGGGTGACACTGATTGGATCACTGACTTGGTGATACTTGAAACAGTTCCTTCCTTTGAGATGTGTGTTTGGGGGAGGGGCAAGGGGCATTGAAAGTCCATCTTTTAAGCACAGCCAGTGCTTCCCTTGAAACTAAATATGGGGCCATGAAGAATAATTTCACCGGGACTTCCCTGGTGGTTCAGGGTTTAAGAATTCTCCTATCACTGCAAGGGACATGGGTTCAATCCCTGGTCTGGGAAGATCCCACTTGCTGCAAGGGAACTAAGCCCATGTGCCACAACTACTGAGCCTATGAGCTGCAACTACTGAACCCTGCGCATCACAACAAAGAGTAGCTCCTGCTCATTGCAACTAGAGAAAGCCCGAATAGCAATGAAGACCTAGCAATGGCCAAAAATAAATGAATAAAAAATAATAATAATAATTTCATTAACATAAACTCAGTTATGAGAGAAAGAGACTTGTTATGGATAACAAGACACTTCAAGCACTCAGGAAATTGCAAGAGTTTTAGGAGCTCTGTGCTGGGAACCAAACCAGGAACAAAACTCAAATATATATATTTTTATTACACCACAAGGACCTATCTGATCTTTTTGTAGAAACTCAGGATAAGCCATAATGAATGGGGATGTCTAATGTTGTTTAAGTTCTTATACTTAGAAGGCATATAGCTCAGGTTCCTAATTCAAGAATGAAATGAATAAGAAAATATCTTTGATAGGTAGATTAGAATATCCACCAGCATAGCAAGAAGGGAAAGGATTACGTCAAAATTTACTCAGAATCTGTAAGCGTCAAACTGAGAGCTATTTACATGCTCTGAGCCTAGAGAACAGGGGAGAGAAAAACAGATAGGGAGTATTCTATACCTATATGGAAGACTTGGAACTCCTCAACCAAGTATGCCCTGGACATACTTAAGAAGGAAATGAAAGATAAATCATGAATTAGGGGAATTTTTGTTAAAGAATGTAGTAGGTCTACCACTTTAATTCGCTGAAGATTTAGCATTCAGTAGGTTCTAATGAAGAGTTTCCTAGGTGGTGCTAGTGGTAAAGAACCCACCTACCAATGTAGGAGACATGAGACATAGGTTTGATTCCTGGTTCAGGAAGATTCCCTGGAGGAGGCCATGGCAACCCATTCCAGGATTCTTGCCTGGAGAATTCCATGGACAGAGGAGCCTGGCAGGCTTCAGTCCATGGGGTCATAAAGAATCGGACACAACTGAGCAACTCTCTCTCTCTCTCTCTCTCTCTCTCTCTCTCTCTCTCTCTCACACACACACACACACACACATACACACTCTAATGAAAATATTCATTTAGCTTTTATTTTTTGACAAGCACTTCTTAACTTCTGTGTCATTTCTACATTCCTAATATGTGTGTTCTTAAGTCTCTGGGTCAATAGACTTGGAATGACAAGACCAGAAAATATTTTGTTTTGAAGTGTGAGCAAATTGTTTTTTTAAATCTTGGGTGGACACACAGATACAGAGAACAAACTAGTGCTTACCAGTGGGGAGAGGGAAGAGAGGAGGAGCAAGATAGGTGTTAGGGATTAAGAGGTATGAACTACTATGCATAAATAGATAAGCTTCAGAGAGAAGGAAATGGCAACCCACTCCTGTATTCTTGCCTGGAAAATCTCATGGACAGAAGACCCTGGTAGGCTACAGTCCATGGGGTTGCAGAGTCAGGCATGACTGAGAGACTTCACTTTCACTTTAAGGATATGTTGTACAGCACAGGGAATAGAACCAATATTTTATAATAACTACACATGGAGTACAACCTTTAAAAGTTGTGAATCACTATATTGCCTACTTGCAACTTCTATAATATTATAAATCAGCCATACCTCACATTAAAAAAAAGATCTTGGGTAGTCTATAAGCCTTGCACTAGACAAATTAATAACTCAGAGTGCCATCTGGTGTTGAACAAACAGCATTTGTGATAAATGTTTCCTAACCTTTGCATTGGAGAAGGAAATGGCAACCCACTCCAGTATTCTTGCCTAGAGAATCCTGTGGACAGAGAAGCCTGGTGGGCTGCTGTCTATGGGGTTGCACAGAGTCGGACACGACTGAAGTGACTTAGCAGCAGCAGCAGCAACCTTTGCATTCCAAAGTTTTGTCTCTTCTCTCTGCCTCCATAGAGGTCAATATTGCTTTGTGCTGTCCTATTTCTTTTCTTAATAAGAGGCTGGACTTGTTACAGAACTCAGGTTCAGCTGTTCGCTGCTCAAAAACCAATAATCCGAGGGCAAGTGCCAGTAGAAAAGAAAGGTGCTTTAACCAGAAAAGTTGACAATATGGACTTACATCCAGAGACCAATCCCAAAGATCCTGCTCAACCAGGATAATTTTTAAAGGGAAAAGTGGGGTGAAGGGAAGAATCTCAGCGAATCATGGAGGCAGGAGGTTGGGTTAGGGCATCATTGTCCCTTGTGAGCAGACAGCAGACTGGCTGATTCTTTCTTCAGATGTCATCTTACCTGCAGGATCTACCTGCAGGTCCTCAGGAGGTCTTTGGGGAGAAAGAGTTAATCATTCTTCAATTATTTAATTCTTCATTCTTACTTCTTTTAATCTAGGAAAAGAACTGACAGATTAGAGAAGGTTTGGTTTGCATTCAGGAGAGGATAAGTCAGGAGTTAGGTTATATTGCCTAGTGATCTCATTCTTAGGTTCTTTGAAGGTCAGAGGGGACAGAAATGGGCAAAGAGGAAAGGGGCAGAAGAGCTGCTTTCAATGCCCCATTGTCAGACATAATTTCGTTTCTGTGGGATTAGGGGCCAAGGTTTATCTTCTGTAACTTTCTCATGCTGACATAGGGCGCCATCTCTTCTGAGGGGAAGATGTCAACATGGGTCTGTAGCATCTCTTTGCTGACAATTTTATCTGCCCTCTTACATATACGGGCAGCTGCTGCTGCTGCTGCTAAGTCGCTTCAGTCGTGTCTGACTCTGTGCGACCCCATAGATGGCAGCCCACCAGGCTTGCCCGTCCCTGGGATTCTCCAGGCAAGAACACTGGAGTGGGTTGCCATTTCCTTCTCCAATGCATGGAAGTGAAAATTGAAAGTGAAGTCGCTCAGTTGTGTCTGACTCCTCGCGACTCCATGGACTGCAGCCTACCAGACTCCTCCGTCCATGGGATTTTCCAGGCAAGAGTACTGGAGTGGGTTGTCATTGTCTTCTCCAGAGCAGGTTACAATTATTTTGATGTCCACAAAAATATAGATTACCATGAGCAATAATGTTGATCCCATGCTCTTGAGGCCAGTTCTTAGAATCGTACCAGCCATAGATTCAGTACTGTTCAGCTGGGAGCAGCTATGTCATGTCCTCTGGTGGCAATTACAGTGTCTGTAAAACAACACAGTGATGTGCATCGGACAGAGTCTCTGACTCTATTGTCCTAATCAACTGCTCGAGAAAGCTACTCTGTGACTTTGGGAAGCCTGGGAGACTTCAGCTTTTCTACAAACAAGAAGTGGCATGGTGGGGGTTGGGGTGGGGGAGAGGAATTCCCTGTGATCCACTGGTTGAGACTCCACTTCCATTGCAAGGGGTGTGAGATCTGTCCGTGGTTGGAGAACTAAGATCCCACATGCTGCGTGGCACAGCCAAGGAAAAATTAAAATGATAGTAATAATTAAAAAAGTAGCAAGGGACATAGAGGGACTTTAGTAACCCATTTCTTCTTCCTTGAATTGTATCTTTTATCCTTTCTGGAAATCCACACAATGTAGGCAGAATTATGAAGGGAAAAAGTTTTCTAAGAGGAGAGGAGAGTTTATAGTAGCAAAAAAAAAAAAAAAAAAAGGGACATTAATGAGGGAGTGAGAACTCACACAGATTCTTGGATTTGTAGGAGGAAAGATATTGTTACCTTTCAAGGGACCACATTCTCATGACTGGTCATGGTGGTAGCAGAAGTCAGATTAGAAGTGACTGACAAAGGGATTGATTGTGAAGCTATGGATGAAGCAGGCCCAGGTGACTGGGACAGCTAAGGTGAAAGGAAGGAGAAAAAAAAAAGGTAAAGGGCAGGTCCAAGGCACACAGAGAACTTCTCAGAAATGCTCCAGGTCTGAGCTAGAAGGAAGGGACCTGGAGCCTGTAGAAGACCACTGCCATCTTCACTCCATCCTCCTACGAGGTAACAAAGAGATCAAAACGCCTCACCCTCTCCCAGGTGCAAAGGAGGTTATCAGCACCATGAAGAAGGGGAAATAACTCACACTTAATTATATATCAGATGCTGCATTTGAGTGATTCCAACATAGAAACTCACTCAACAAACAACAGCTTACTTGGGAAATCCAGTTGACCCTTGAACATTGCTGGGGTTAAGGGCGCTGCACAGTCAGAAATCCCCACGTGTAATTCCTGTTGGTGTTCTGTATCCTCGATTTCTCTATATCCACAGTTCTGTATCTGGGAATCCAACCAACCTCAGATTGTGCAGGACTGTGGTCTCTACTGTTGAAAAAAAATCCATGTATGAGTGGACACATGAATTCCAAATCTGTTGTTCAAGGATGAAGTGTACTTGACATGTTTTTTCATTGACTATTCTTAGCCACCCTATGAAACAGGTTTGTTCTTACCTCCATTTTACATATAAAGAACCCAAAGCACCATGAGGTTAAGTAACTTGTCTAGAGTTATGCAGCTGATAGATTGGGTTTTTAATCCAAGTAGTCTGAAACCAAACCCCATGATGGAATATTTCTATCTCTAATCAGTAATGAAAACAGGAAGGGCAAGTAATACTGCTGACAGAATCGAAATTTGATCTCGTTTCTCTAATTCAAATCTCACCAATGTTCCAGTAAGCTATGAGAGTCAAGCACAGAGAAAAAGCCCATTAAACAGTTTGCTGTGAAGTGTAAATCTTACAGGGCACCTGAGGCGGGCCCAGCTAGGCCAGCAGTAGTGAGAGAGGTCAGTCCGGCCCTCCATCCGTTCACAAAGAGAACAGCTGTCCTAGCCATACAGGATCTGGGTCCACACCAACAGCGAGGCCATGATGCTCTCCTGCTAAATACAGAGAATTTCACAGAGCACTAACTTCAAATGAGATCACTCTGTGACCATGACGGATCAAGACAAAACAAGATCACTCAGGAATCAGAACTGAGCACACATCAAAACATGAGCACTAATGGGGCTCCTTTGCCAGTTACAGCTTAGGTCTCACTTCATGCCTCTTGTCTTCAAGATAAGACCAGATCTGGACCTTGACTGTTCCCATACAGCCTTCGAGTGAAGAATGGTTTTTAACATTTTTTAAAGGTAAAAAAAATAAAAACAAAGAATAATATGTGAAAGAGATCATAACAAAGCCTAAGATGTTTTTTCCACTTGGCCATTTACAGAAAAAGTTTATCAACCCTTGTGTTGGAGAAAATTAAGAGATCCAATCATAAGCTGAGAAAAGCTCCACATCCGTAAATACTTCCCCAAATTACCTAAGTCAAGCCCCAAAACCTACAGTAATCCTAACACCCTGTTACAGAGATACTGTACAGATACACATAATGTGTAGTCTTCCTTATAGCAAACAGTCAATACGCCCAACTTCCTTTGACTAATAAATGTATCAAGAACAACGGCCAGCAAACTCAAGCCAAATCCTTTCTGTGGCCTGTTTTCCTATGACTTGAAAGCTATGAGTGATTTTTGCAAACCAAAGGATTGTTTCAGATCAAACAAACAAATGAGGAAGAATATGTAACAGAGACTCTATATATATCACAAATGCTAAAATAGCTATTATTCAACTCTTTAAGAAAAATTTGCCAACTCCTGGTCAAGAAGAAGGGTCTGAGATTTTGTGGTACTTACAAGCTGCCAAGTTAATTTGCACCATTTTCCTAGATGATGACAAAAGACACAAGATTCCTGGATCAGAGAAGCAGGACTTCATTACTGGAAGCAGTGGCTAGACTGTCACCATGTTTATACTGGTTTCCTGAGCCCCAGTTCTAACAGGGAGATGTGGAGGGCCAGATGACACCAGTATATTCAGGGTGTTGCTTTACAGAAAAAGAACCCAGGGCTAAGCATCCAGCACTTTTCAAGCAATAGCAAAGGTTATAACAAGAAGCCATTAAACCAGTCTCCCTTGCCTGCCGGATGAACAGAAGTGAGGTTGCAGTTACCTTGACATTTAGTTGCCTCTATTACTTTACACAGAAGCTATTTAGAATCAGAAGATGGGTGAATCTTGTGGTCTGCCACCCTCAGAAAGAACACACAGGGGCACCCAGGGCCCTTGGTGGACTGCCTCTCCCCTATAGTGGGCTCCTGGTGGCCACTCTTTGAAGGTCATTGACAGAAGTGAAATTTCCACCAAGAGTGAGTTCAGATCTTCATGGCTACAAATAGGACCCACAAATTTCTAGGCTGGACAGCTGAAATTTCTTCCATAGTCTCCTGATTAAAGCCATCATGCCTGGAATGGGGAGGTAAACTGATGTTTAATTGAGCTCCAGTATTTTGTTGAGGGCCTTCATGTTGGATTTTACTTTCTTTTTCTCAGAATAAAGTGTCAGGGGATCATTCTGTTGTCTGATCAGAAGAATATCTGTTATCAGATATCTGCTATCTGAACTGCTCCTTACTGAAATTGTTTTCTAGCTTTCTAACATTGTTTTTCCCTGAGGCCTGTCTGCTTCTTTTGTTGTCTATTAGAGGGAAAGTCTACGGGAAGAGGACAAGCAGAGATCTCATAAGCCTATGCTTGAGTTAGTCCTGGGCTGATGAGCGCAGTCTCCTCGGACCAGTGTCTTTGAACCAACTTTGCCTCAAATCTCTATTTGAAAATTATACGAAGACTTTCTCCTGAGTCTTGTCTTTGTGTCCCTGATTCCTTTAATTCCACCTGCTTCAAAGCAAGAGGTTTGTCCAACTTGTGTTTGGTGATGCTGAGCCTTGGGCCAACTTCCAAAGATGGAGGGTTGCACAAGCATATCTTTGGGGAACATTGCAGTACCGAAAACTGCCACTTCCATGTCCCAAACCTTCTTCCTTCATGTTTTCACACCACAATGTTAACTTGTATGCTTAGCTTTCTAACTGGCACAATTAGGAACATCTAGTTCAGATAAACAGTCAAAATATAAAAAAAAGAAAGTTGTCAAACTCTTAGCATTTATTTTGTGAACCCTGAGAAGTGTTTTTACTGAATAGCCCTAGTTACATACTCATAAGAAGACAAAGCTTAACTTAATTCCAAAAGAAAAGAAGACCTTATAGTATGTATTTTACATTTTAATTTACTATATAAAAATAATGTCAACACAACATTTTGTTTTATACAGGACTAGGGTTAAACTTCTTTTAATTTAAATTTCTTAAATTTGCAAAGTTAGTTTTATGAGTTAGATGAATTATCACTGTTTCTACAACATGATTAAAATTATACAATTATATTAAAATTATATTCATACATGTGTGCATATATAAATACATATATAAAAATACAATATATGTAATTGTATTTAACTAAATGAAATGGTAATAACAGATATCTTTTTCAATAAATTCTTAGAATGCTACAAATAATGAGGAATTAATGTGTTAGCTAAAACCCATAAATTCCAGATCCTTAACTAACTTTAAGACTTTAGACACAGAATTAAATTAACTAATAACTAATCTTTTGATGCCTGGACAATTTCTAAGTAAAAAGCAGAATGAAAAACCACTGGTTACTAAACATGATTTTTGTTTACTCCTATTTTTAGGAAAAGCAGTGGATTAACAAAATACACAAATGTCTCTGGGTGGTATGTATGCTTATTTTTACTATCTCCAAATTGTTAAAATGATATAAAAATGCACGTTCATGGAGAAAAAAATTAACGAGGTAATTACTGGTTTCCTGTCCTCCAATATACTCTTTTTTAAAATTATTGTTTAAATTTTGGCTGTGGTGAGTCTTTGTTGTGGTGCATGGGCTTATTTCTCTAGTTGCAGCTTGCAGGGACTTCTCTAGTTGCAGTGCATAGCTTAGTTGCCCCATGGCATGTCAGATCTTAGTTCTCCCACCAGGGATCAAACCCAAGTCCTCCACATTGCAAGGCAAATTCTTAACCACTGGACCACCAGGGAAGTCCCGCTGAGCTTTCTTCTACTAGTAGACTTCAAATTGAGGATTGTTAGGAATTATTTAGAAGATGATAATGACTGGAGAAAATGAGCAGCTTTCATTCTAAGATCAAGAAACAAGGCTAATTTCTCAATATTTTTCTATTCGTTGTTGTTCAGTTGCTAACTCGTGTCTGACTCTTTGTGACCCGATGGACTGCAGCATCCCATGCTTCCCCATCCTTTACTGTCTCCCAAAGTTTGCTCAAATTCATGTCTATTGAGTCAGTGATGCTATCTAACCATCTCATGCTCTGCCATTCCTTTCTCCTTTTGCCTTCAATCGTTTCCAGCATCAGGATCTTTTTTGATGTGTCAGCTCTTTGCATCAGGTGGCCAAAATACTGGAGTTTCACTTCAGCATCAGTCTTTCCAAAGAATATTCAGAGTTGATTTCCTTTAGGATTGACTTCTTTGATCTTCTTGCAGTCCCAAAGGACTCTCAAAAAAGGCTTCTCCAGCACCAGGTTCTTTGGTGCTCAGCCTTCTTTATGGTCCAACTCTCACATCCGTCCATGACTACTGGAAAAATTAATTTTTCAGCTCTACGACTGACCTTGCATTTTATTGTATTTTGACACCAACATTACTGAACCAACATTAGTGGCTCAGTTTTAAGGGATTTAAAAACTAAATGATCTACAATTTTCAGCCCTTTGACTGTTACAAGTAATAGATTACTAAAGCTATATCTCACTACATTAAGTTTAAGTATCATTACTTCCAAGGTGTGGAGAAATGGTACCCCCTCCTACACTGTTGGTGGTAATATAAATTGGTGCAGCCACTATGGAGAGCAGTTTGGAGGTTCCTTAATAAGGTAAAAATAGAATTACCACATGATCCAGCAATCCCACTTGTGGACATATATCTGGAGAAAACTCCAATTTGAAAAGATACAGGCACCTCAATATTCATAGCAGCACTATTTACAATAGTGAAGACATGGAAGCAACCTAAATGAATGGATAAAGAATATGTAGTATGCAATGAAATACTACTCAGCCATAAAAATAATGAAATAATGTCATTTGCAGCAATATGGATGGAGCTAGACATGATCACACTAAGTGAAGTCAAAGAAAGACAAATAGTATGATATCACTTACATGTGGAATCTAAAATATGATATCAGTGGGCTTATTTACAAAACAGAAACAGACTCACAGACATAGAGAACAAACATAGTTACCAAAGGGGAAAGGGGGGAGGGATAAATTAGGAGTTTGGGATTAGCAGATACAAACTACTATACATAAAATAGAGTAGTTAAATATATATAAAATATTAGCAGATAGAAACTACTATACATAGCTCAGGGCTGGGGGCTAGCCCTGAGCAGCCTTGATAAAACAGGAGAGAAAGAAAATGTGGGCCAAGATTCTTCTTAATTTGGCATGGCTAGCTGTCAGTTTAAAAGACTTAATAGATATTTATAACAAATAGAGCATCTGTGTTCCTGTTGGATTTAGGACACTGGGGTGATTCACTGTCTCAAGCGAACTCAGTCCAAAGCAGGAACTCCTAAGAAGATAATACTTCCTCAGATCTCAGTGATGCTTTATTGCGACTGTGCTGCTAAGCATGGTTATCATCTTAATTTTACACACTTTCATCAGCCTTTTTGGAGGAGGAAATGGCAACCCGCTCCAGTATTCTTGCCTGGAGAATCCCATGGACAAAGGACCCTGGTGGGCTACAGTCCATGGGGTTGCAAAGAGTCAGACACGACTGAGCGACTAACACACATACGTAAAACAGATAAACAACAAGTATACTGTATAGCCTTGGAAACTATATTCAATATCTTGTAATAAACTATAATGGAATAGAAAAAAAAAAGAATCATTACCCTCCAAAAAAAAACAAACATAATTTACCCCCAAAGAGAGACTGTTTTTGGTTATTGCTATAAAACTGAATGTTCACGTTCTCCTCAAATTAATAAGTTCAAATTCTAATTCCAGAGTGATAGTACTAAGAGTGAGACCTTTCTGGGGGTGACTAGGACCTTACTCAAAAAAGACCTCAGAGACTACTCTTCTTCCCACCAGATGAGGAAGCAATGTGAAGACTCAGGTGTTTGAAGCAGGAAGCAGGCTCTCACCAGACACTGAGTCTACCGGTGCCTTGATCTTGGATTTCCTAGCCTTCAGAACTATTAGGAATAAATCTGTCTATAGGTCACCTAGTATATGTCATTCTCTTGTAGCATTCTCTTGTAGCACCCTTAATGGACTAAGATAGTCATCGTTTGTGTGGGAAATAAAGTTCAGTATCTTCTGAGGAGACTCTCCTAATGTATCATAAAACCCTGACTTCCTTGAATTCCTCTGTGGTAAGACAGTCAAGTAGTACTGGGTGCTCTGATACAAACATAAATAGAGTAGATAGTACTAGGTAGATAAATAAAAAGGTTCTTTTTAAGGTGTTTGGGGTGAAGTTTAGGAAAATACTATTGTAACAGGAACGTGTACAGAATAGTCAAAAATTCTCAAATTCAGCTGCAAAATGGCTGAAGGGTGAATACAGAAAAGTGAACCACGTTCTTCTATAGATTTCTCTGCAGTGCACATAACGAAAATTGCTTTCTTGCAAATCAGGTAAAAGAATTTGGTTATGTCAACTACAAAACTGACTTTTTCCCTTTTCTGCTATAGTAAGAGAAAAAAAATTTTTTAAATGGCCCACGGGATGTGTTTAAGGTAGACATGCCACAGTATATTGAATTCATATCAATAAACTGAGCTTGTGTTCTCTAACTCTCCTATTCGCATCTCATAAGAGAGCTATTAAACTGTAGCCCTTTTGAGACTGGCCAGGAAAAGGTGGCAGGATGGAAAAAGCCACCATCTAAGGAACTGGGAGGGGGAAGATCCAATATTTATGATATTTTGATTCGTGTGATGCTTTTACCTTATACTAATTCCATTTTCTCCATTAACCAATTGATTTTGTGAGAAAAGTGTGTAACTTGACCGAGGTCAAAAGGCAGCTAACAAACACCAGTGCCCGACATTGATCTTTGGTCTTTTTCACTAGGTGAGTCCACTAAAAACACAAAGTAAAAGATAACCCCCAAAGCAACACCTTCCCCCAAAGACCTTTCCCTTCTTTAGGGGTTTATCAAGAGGCCATGTGCTAGGTGGGTCCGATCTCGTCGGGACGGCAATCTTGGCTCTGCAAACCTCTCACCAGGCTCCATCCTGGTTAAAGGAGAGACCACACTCCACTGGCCAGGGGCCAACACTCCCGGGCCGTCGAGGAGCACCCGGTGCGCGCTCTGGAGACGGAGGTCCCAGACCCTCCGCGCAGGTGCGCGCGCACCTGTCGCCCGCCGCGTGCGCTCTGCGCGTGGGGGGAAGGGGGGCGGGGAGGCGGATGAGGTACATGCTCCCGCGCGTGCGCCAGGCAATGCTCCCCAGTACGTGCGCCGTACGTGGGCGCGGCGTCCCCGCGCTCTATGAGTTGCGGGCCGGGAGTCGTCCCGCGCGCGCCAAGTGGGAGTCTTGGGGGGGGGGGGGGGGCGTTTCCGGGGCGGGCGCGGCTCCCCCTGGCGGCGGGCGGCGGCGGCAGTGCGCGCGGTCAGGCGTTCTCCGCGGGCAGCCCGCGGCGGGGCCTTGACTCCTAGCGCAGGGTCCTCGGCGGCCTGGGTGGCTCCTTCCCCCGCTGCTGTCGTAGGCGCGGACGACTGCCAGTGCGGCTGCAGTTTGGCTCGCGGCGGCGGCGGCGGCGGCGGCGGCGGCGGCGGCGGCGGCGGCCGAGGCAGAGGGGCGGGGGGGGGCGTGAGGCGACAGGCGAAGGGGGCGGCGGGCGCGGCGGCAGCGGCGGGGCCCGGGGCCGGCGGCGGCGGCGGCGAGGGGGGCGAAGATGGCGGACGTGCTCAGTGTCCTGCGACAGTACAACATCCAGAAGAAGGAGATTGTGGTGAAAGGGGACGAAGTGATCTTCGGCGAGTTCTCCTGGCCCAAGAACGTGAAGACCAACTATGTGGTTTGGGGGTGAGTCTGGTGCGGCCGGGGGCAGGGTTGGGCGCCCCCGGGCCCTCTCTCTCCCCCCCGAACCCCTCCCCCCCGCTCCCCTTGGGGATGGAAGAAAACGGGTGCTCCGGGAAAAGTTTTCCCGGGAGCAGAAGTTGCACCTCTTCTGTGAGGAGGGCGCGCGAGGAGCGGCGTCCGGAGGGGTCTCTCCTCCGCAGCTCCGTGTGGAGGTCTCTGCCCCTGTGTGTGGAGAGCCGGCCGGGTGCATAGGTGCATATAAAGGAGCGCCCCGCCGGGTCCTCGGGCGGCTCTTTTTGTCCTTTAGTTTTTGTTTTTTTAAACCTTTCTCGGAGGCTGTCCTGCGATGGTCTCTGCTGGCCTTTTGCAGCTCCTGGTCGGTTCCGTCTCCTTTCGCGATTCCCTCAAGCAGAGAGAGAAGGGAGCCTACTCCGTGAGGTTAGGACGGGAAAAAGATTTCGGCGACTTCGGAAGAGTCGTCGGAATCGGTTGGAGGTGAAGGCAGGGGTCTCTCTCTCAGGGAGAAAGTTCCTGCTGAAATGAAGTCAACTTTGCCGTTCTAAGTGGGGAACGGATAGAGTGTGCAATTGGGGGACGTGTGTGAAGAGAGTGTGTCTGGGAATGTTGATCCCGGTGGGGGTTGCCCGAGTTTAAGTCCTAAGGAAGACACCCGAAGGGAGATCTGTGGGTAACCTACATGGGAAAAATATCTGAAAAAGAACAGATATATGCATATGTATTGCAAAAGAAAAAAAAGTCTAATCATCTTGAGGGGCTTTTTGAATGAACCCTCTCTCAGTGGCGTTTCATTTGGATAGCTAGAAACGTAGACGAAAACGTCCATGCTTTGCTTGATTGAATGGGAGCAGTGGGCTTTAGGAAGAGTTGATGAAAAGCTAGGGGAAGTTTAGTTCCTTGGTTTTTATTTTTATTATTATTTTTTTGACATCTTGCGCTTACGGTTTAATAATTAGCTTTGTGCAGATGGATAAAATCATTCTGAGTTTTCTGTGTTTTTTTCCCTTTCAAAAGGAACCTACACATGCAGATTTACATTTTAAAAACAAATTAAGAGTTTATGTGAAGAAAAGTCTATTTGATTTGGGGAGTACCAGGCTAGAAGAGGTTAGGACTCCTCTGCCCCACCCATTCTGTAGGAGCTCAGGGCTGATTGCATTTTTAACTGATTGGTTTTTCTTTAAAAAATGGTTTAGTATTCACAGTGTAAGGCTATTCAATCCGAGAACTGGAAAAAATTTTGAGGACCTACGTCGGTGCCTCAAGGAGGTTACCTCAGTCAGAGTGGAAGAGATGACACATAATTTAATAAGAATCGAATTCCAGTTCCTAAAGAGAGCAATCACTTCTGATTGGGAAAGTTTTCATAGAAGTGTGTTTGGTCTGTGGACATGCTAGGTTTTTCTTGAATAGATGAATGAACAAATGTTAAGGAATGCGTAGGAATTCTGAGGGCGAAGTAGTGGATGAGGTCTTTCCAGCTGAGGGAAGTGCATGCTTAAAGACCTGAGAGCTGGAAAGGAAATGATTTGATAGCTGAGTGAAGCCAGTAGTAAGAAAAGAGCCCTTAGAACAATAGATTTCAAACTTTTGCAGCAGTGAATCACACCAGTACATGTATTTTCATTGAGTGTTATTCTCTGTGTATATAGATGCACACATATGCATGATATTAATATTTACCCTTACTGAATGCAGTGTATTGTTTTTTTTTAATATATCATGAAGAGATACAACTTGTTACTCATGTATTATATACTTCATAGTACAGTGATTGATAAGTGATGTGTGGTTTGAAGTATATTGATTTAGAGAAAAAGTGGAAATAGAGGCTAGAAAAATAAGTTTGGGACTGATTATATTGGGCCATATTCAGATGAATTTAAATAATACATTGCTATTTTTAGATGGGGAGAATGTAACAGGACAGTGGGATTGGACACTAACATTTGTTGAGCAGGTAGTAGTATATATTTGCATGAAAGAGCTTGCACTCCTGGACGGCTTTGTTTTATCACAGGTGGAATTAGTTTTGGTTTTACATCACTGGTTTAGTTTGATAGAAGTCATAAGAATCATATCTCTGAAGTTAATTGTCCTGTTAAAGAATGTTGGTAAGGGTGTTTTCTCAGCAGAATCTTACTTAGAAGACATGGTACCTTTCTTGCAAGTTTAGCTTAAGTGACTAGTGTTCTTCTTTTAATTACTTTGTTTCTCTTATGGATCCTTCCTAACTGATTAGGTTTCTCTATTGACAAAGCCTAGAAGCTAATTTGGACCAAATTCTAAAAAGTCTGTAGTAATCAAGTTTGAATAGTACTTGCCTTACCTCTTGCTTTTTGTCATTGTTTGCATTTGTGTTCCTTTTGCCAAAATGACATTTTCACTTTTTAGGTTTTATACTCTAAGAATATCTTTCGTTGGATAGCACAGAGTGTGTAGATAATACTATATGATTAAGCCCAAGGAGTTGTATTATAATTGTGACTAAAAATCTTGTCTTAATAATTTCAGGACTGGGAAGGAAGGCCAGCCTAGAGAGTACTACACATTGGATTCGATCTTATTTCTACTTAATAATGTGCACCTATCTCATCCTGTCTATGTCCGACGTGCAGCTGTAAGTAGAATTCATTTAGAGACTTGTTTTGAATTTGATAGTTGATCCTATTTGGCGATAACTTCCCTCATGAGTTTCAGATCAAAAGAAAGGTTTATCTGTAAGAAAGTCTCTTGGAGGTCAAAATTAGATCACTTTATGTGGATTTTTTAAATTTGTGATTTTTTTTTTAAACTTGTGAGTTGTGGGTAATGTTTATAACAGTAGGAGTTTCAGAGCTGTTTTTTAGGGATGTTTTAAAAATTGTGTAAGCCTGTGGGAAGACCCTGATATTCAGAACTCTAGTTTCAGTTCAGCTCAGTTCAGTTGCTCAGTCGTGTTCGACTCTTTGCGACCCCCTGGACTGCAGCACACCAGGCTTCCCTGTCCATCACCAACTCCCGGAGCCTACTCAAACTCATGTCCATCACGTCAGTGATGCCATCCAACCATCTCATCCTCTGTCATCCCCTTCTCCTCCGCCTTCAATCTTGCCTAGCATCAAGGTCTTTTCCAATGAGTTGGTTCTTCATATCAGGTGGCCAGAGTATTGGAGTTTCAGCTTCAGCATCAGTCCTTCAATGACTATTTAGGACTGATCTCTTTTAGGATGGACTGGTTGGATTTCCTTGCAGTCCAAGGGACTCTGAAGAGTCTTCTCCAGCACCACAGTTCAAAAGCATCAATTCTTTGGCACTCAGCTTTCTTTATAGTCCAACTCTCACATCCATACATGACCACTGGGAAAACCATAGCTTTGACTAGACGGACCTTTGTTGGCAAAGTAATGTTTCTGCTTTTTAATGTGCTGTCTAGGTGGTCATAGCTTTTCTTCCAAGGAACAAGCAAATTTTCTTTTAATTTCATGACTGTAGTCACCATCTGCTCTAGTTTAATCTCAAAAAAGGATTTTTTTGGTATCAAAGAGAGTCAAGTCTAGTAGACAGCTTTTTTCCCTTCCCTTTTTTTTTTTCTTTTTCCAGGGATTCTAGTTCCCTGACTAGGGATCAGACCCACGCCCCCCTGTAGTGGAAGTATAGAGTCCCCACCACTGGACTGCTGGGAAGTCCCAGTAGACAGGTTTTTAAAATGAATTTTTAGTCAGTGAACTTTTTTCATCATTGATAAATTTATTTGTTTTCAGATGCTTGAAAGGTGCCTGTTTTCTGTGTCAGAGTGCTTGAACACTGCTTCTCTGAACAAGAAATATATATTTAGTGTCAAGTGTGTATTGAAAAATGCAATGTGTGGGGTGAATCTATTTGCGACTTGGGAAATTGTGGTATAAAATAGCAGCATCTTGCTCTATAAAGCTGTGTTAACTCAGATATTTGAAAATGAAATCAGGCACTGATTAGAATGTTTTGTTGAACAAGTCCATTCATTTTGAGGTAATAAAGATAGTCCAGACTCTTTGTTTAGGTTTACATTATTTCTCTGGGGAATGACTGTAGCACATAACTGATGCCATAATTGTTACTGTGGTCCTTAGGACCTTTGGTCACATAAGGTTTAACTATCATTCCTCTTGAATATTTGCTAGATTGAAAGGGTAGAATTCGGAAAGTCTAGAGTTGTACAAAATTTTTAACTCCTTTGTTGCTCTTTCTTTTGAGCAGACCTTCTGAAACAACTCTTCCTGACTCATAGCCCCTATTTTCTGTTTGTGATAACATAATCATAATTCATTAGTGACTAAATGATCAAGTGTATTATCAAACTTAGATACCGTAATTCAAAGAAAATTAATTCAAATCTTTTAGCTGTTAATGGTAGTCCATGTAGACTAGTTTTTAAAAACAAGCCCAAAAAACCTGTGCACTCTTACTTGTTTATACTCATAAGCAGAAATTAAAATTTAACCTAACTTGTAAAAAAAATTAATTTCAAGTGATTAAATATTGTTTGTCTCGTATCATCAAGGTGTATGTGCAGAATATTTGGTGCAGTAAAATATGGTCAGTGTTCAGTATAAGATAATTAGCCAAAAGTCCTGGATGTTCATTGGAAGGACTGATATGGAAGCTGAAACTCCAATACTTTGGCCACCTCATGCGAAGAGTTGACTCATTGGAAAAGACCCTAATGCTGGGAAGGATTGGGGGCAGGAGGAGAAGGGGATGACAGAGCATGAGATGGTTGGATGGTACCACTGACTCGATGGACATGGGTTTGGATAAACTCTGGGAGATGGCGACAGACGGGGGGGCCCTGCGTGCTGCAATTCATGGGGTCACAAAGAGTCGGGCACGGCTGAGTGACTGAACTGAACTGATTCATTGTTGCCTATATAAAGTAACAGGGTTTATAAGTGCATAGTCCTATAACCAGCTTTTCCCTGTACTTGGCTATTGTTTGTTTACATTATGAAAACGGGAAAATTGTGGTAATGACAGAATTCATTGAATTTATTGTCCAAGGACAACTTGGTGCCTAAAGTATACAGTTTTGTTTGTTTTGCTCGCCTCTTTACAAATTGCTAATGTAAGAGAAGCAAGGAAAACTACTCATTTCGCACAATAGACCCATTTTCCAGATTTAATTTTTTACTCTTTTTCTCCTGCTTACAGAATTTATACACACTCAAGGGTAAGAAAAGAGATATGATATGTAATGTAGAAAGTAAATAGCTGTCATGGCACCCCACTCCAGTACTCTTGCCTGGGAAATCCCACTGGACAGAGAAGCCTGGTAGGCTGCAGTCCATGGGGTCGCTAAGGGTCGGATACGACTGAGCGACTTCGCTTTCACTTTTCACTTTCATGCATTGGAGAAGGAAATGGCAACCCACTCCAGTGTTCTTGCCTGGAGAATCCCAGGGACAGCGGAGCCTAGTGGGCTGCCGTCTATGGGGTCGCACAGAGTCGGACACGACTGAAGCAACTTAGCAGCAGCAGCAACATTTTACTGTGTAGTCTCCTAAACAACACATACCTGTTTTTTAGTCATTAGTATTATTGACTATATTCCTTATGTTATACATTACGTTTCCATGACTTACCTCATAATTGGATTGATTGTTTTTTGATGTTGAGTTGTGTGAGTTGTTATATTTTGGAGGCTAATCCCTTATTGAATATATTGTTTGCAAATATCTTCTCCCATTCAGTAGGTTGCCTTTTCATTTTGTTGATGGTTTCCTTGGTGCAAAAGCTTTTTAGTTTGATACAGTCCATTTTTTCATTTCTTTATTTTGTTGCCCTTGCCTGAGGAGGCAGATCCAGAAAAATACCGCTAAGATTCATGTCAAAGAACACAGTGCCTGTGTTTTCTCCCAAAGTTTTATTGTTGTATTTAATCCATTTTGAGTTTATTTTTGTATATGTTATAAGAAAGTGGCCCAGTTTGATTCTTGTTCCTGTAACAGTCCAGTTTTCCAAGCACCATTTATTGAAAAGCTTGTCTTTTCCCTAGTGTATATTCTTGGGACATGTACTTATTGTTAATTACAAAAATTTAGTATTAGTGGCTAATTTAGTTTATTTGAAGAGTTCAAGTACCATATCTTGAGGAGGTGTGGTTAGGGTGTGAGAAACACGCACTTTGGAAACCTTAAATAAAATGAGCAGTCTATGGGACTAAATCCAAAACATCATGAGTAGAATTAAAAAATAAAATCTTAGAATAATCCAAGGGAAAAAATAAGACTATAATTGGTATTTTGAACAGGGTTAGGGTTATTGTTTCATTTCTCATGGTTATCTTTTGTATATGTTACTGGAATTTTGAGAAGAAAGTTACCAAAAATTAATATGCTTAAAAATTTTCAAGATTTTATTAGGTTTGTTCAGCCTGGTTATTTTCTAGGAATATGATTCTAATATATGTTGCCAAGATAAGTTGGAATAAAATTCAGATGTTAAATGTTGTTTACCTTTACTAAAGTTTCTTATAATTGTTATTGATTTGATATCTATTTTAAAATTTTGGCTTTAGACCGAAAATATTCCAGTGGTTAGAAGACCTGACCGAAAAGATCTACTTGGATATCTCAATGGTGAAGCATGTGAGTAATTTTTAAGTTGCTCTCACTCTTAAATAGGCGTTGGTTTCCACTCCCTGTGAAATAAGAATCAGTGGGAAGAGATTGAGAATTCTCATTATAAACTTCCCCTACCTGCAACTCTTGTCCACGTGCTGTTTTCTTTTTCCTGTTACCATGTATGCACTTTACTCCTAGGACCAGCTAGCCTTTCCCTGCATATGGAGTCTGTCGCCTTTTGCACTCTGAGAGATTTTTCCTTTGTAAATTGTTGCTTCTCTCTTGCATCATCAGTTCTCTTCTGAATCATTTCCTTTAGGATGTACACAGTAATATCTCTTATTAAAAACTTTTTTTAAACTCCCGCCTTCCTATTCGCTGGGCTTCCCAGGCAGCGCTAGTGTTAAAGAACCTGCCTGCCAATTCAGGAGACATAAGATGCAGGTTCTATCTCTGGGTAGGAAAGATCCCCTGAGGAGGAAATGGCAACCCACTCCACTATTCTTGCCTGGAGAATCCCATGGACAGAGGAGCCTGGTGGACTTCAGTCCATGGGGTCGCAAAAAGTTGGACACAACTGAACAGACTTAGCACACACATGCTTCCTATTCTCTACTGCTCCATTTTTCTTCTCCTTTTTATTACAAAATTCTTTGCAAGAGTTGCGTGGTGTCACTGCTTCCTCTTTACCTCTGATTCTCTCTCGAGTCTACTTCAGTCTAACTTTCTTCCTCACCGTCTCACTCAGATCACTCTTACAAGGTCAATGCTGACACATGATTGGCAGATCCTTTGGTCTCTCCTTTTCACAGCTAACCTGACCTCAGTAGCATTTGATACTGTTAACTGCTTACTCCTCTTTGGGAAGCTTGTCTTGACTTGGCATTTGGGGCAACAGACTCTTGAGGTTCTCTTTCTACTCATTGTCCACCTCACTTTTTTTTTTTCTTGATTCCTTATCTCCAACATTGATGTATTACTGAGCTTCACATTTATAAATTCACTGTCAGCATCTTCTCTTGGGTATTGAACAGGCATCTGAAATGTAACATATCCTAAATAGAGTGCTGACTCCCTCTTTCCCTTCTCACTACAGACAGTGAAAGAGCAGGTCTGGTCTCCCAGTGTTCCCATCTCAGCAAATGGTCCCCCATTCGTGTAGTGGCTTAGGCTGCAAACCCTGGAGAAATCTTTGATTCCTCTTCTCTCACAGTTCACATCCTTTCTTTATCTTTAAAAATATGACAGGTTATTAGCATCGTATGACCACCCTGATCCACCTTCTTCCTTAGGCCATTGCACAGCCCTCTTGAAGGTTGTTGCTGTTCATTTCCTACTGTGTAGTCTCTGCTCACTGCTTAGAGGGACCAGTTTTTGAAGAGCATCTGAACTTGATCGTGTCATTCACCTGCTCAAGGCCATCATGTGCCTTCCCATCACACTTGGAATACAGCTCATCCTCCTTCCCTGACCCACACGGTCATGCTTCTGCTCATCTCTGTGACCTCATCGGCTCTCAGTCTTCCCGGTTCTTGTAGCTTTTCTGACTTTAGATCCTATGCACTTGCTATTCCCTGTGTATTACGTTTTGATTTACATTGTCACATAACTCACTACTCGCCACCTGATTCAGAGCTGTGCTCTAATGTTGTTCCCTCATGAATTAATACATACGTTTATATAATTTTTATGTTTTCATACACTTCTACATACCTACGTTGTAATTTGTGGGAGTATGTTCTGTGTAGTTGATTTCGGTCAGATTGTAAGTTAAGTGGTCAAAAATAGTTTGTCCTCTTACATACTTTCTCTTACAGATCAATCTTTTATAATAAAATGCATTTACAAACTTGCTTTAAAACTTAGTTTTTAAAGAGACATAATCCTATATTAAGTAAGAAATGTAACAGATCTTGAGTATTTCCCTTGCATTAATTTCTTATCTCCATATTCAAATATTTATCTTCTCATGTATCTTTTTAAATCTTCAGCAACATCGGCCAGTATAGACAGAAGTGCCCCTCTAGAAATAGGTCTGCAGAGATCTACTCAAGGTATGTCTTGTTTCATGTTTATACTGAACTTTCAAACACATATCCCCAAACTGTACATTTATTTCTTTTTTTCTTACAGTCAAACGAGCTGCAGATGAAGTTTTGGCAGAAGCAAAAAAACCACGAATTGAGGTAATGGAACTTCATTTTTAAAGTGATTCATTTTTCTTTTTTTAATGGAGATTGAAATTGTGTAGTAGTAAGAATTCTTTGCTCATCGTAGTCCTAAGAGCTTTTTTTCTTGAAAAGTGGTTATATTTACAGTTGATTAATAAGTAGCTTGAGTTCTTATATTCTATAAGATCTCTCACATACAGGCTGCATGATGGACAAATTACTTTATTTTCTTTGCCTTTATATCCTTATTGATGAAAGTATTGGACTAGATGAGGAGTCAGAGCCTTTTTCTGTAAAAGGCCGGACAGGCCCTCCTTCAGGCTTTTGGGGCCATGTTTTCATCCAGCTCCTCCCCTCTGTACTGTAGCCAGAGCAGTGCATGAATGACGAGGCGAGGCTGTACTTCAATAAAACTTCGCAAAACGGGTGATGGGCCAGATTTGGCCTTTGTGTTGTGGTTCACCTTTCCCTGGAATAAGGTGGTGTGGGAGTTTGTTCCCCTCTGAAGAGCTGTGAACAGTTACTTTTTCCAATGTTGACTTACCAGGTTAGATGATTTGATAGTATTTTATAGCTAGCAAGTGGAATATTACTGTTGGTAAACAAGAACAGTTCATGTTCAATAGAACCCTGTAAGAAATGCAGTTAATGTTGAAAAGATAATTTATTGACTAGCTCAGTGGTCTTAAAACCTTACAAAGTTTTAAAATGTTAGGAATTTAAATTGTATAATTACAGTACTGTTTATTTAAGTTTGTAACAAGCCTCAGATCAGTTACATATAAACACTCTGAAAATGGAAGATCATGCATTAGAGGCTTGCTTAAAATCTGAGAAATGACTAAACTGGCTGTAAATAAATGACCAGTATAGGAGTAACACTTGTAATCACTGGTAGGGTTAACATTACTAGAAACTTAAGTCTTTTCATTTGACACTTGTGTAACAATCAAATAGTTGTACCTTTTGCCTGCTTCATGAATAGCAAAGCATCCACAGTTAGAGAAGGATAAGGAAAGTAACTCTTAGGGGCAGGTTGGTTGGTAAATATATACAGTAGAATCACTGAAAAAATTTGATGCCAAGATTATGTAATTTTACTTCAGTGTGCTCTGAGACTTGTTTTTTCAGATAATGATAGAGATAATTAGCTCATTGTTATTATTGTGTGCTAGGTGGTACTCTATGTGCATTATTAACTCCTGTAATCTTCACCATCACCTCCTGAAGACGGCAGTACCACACATGTCATCTGTGAGCACACAGGCTCAGAGAGCAGTGACTTGCTGGGGCGCACATAACTGGGATGAGACCCCAGGCAGTCTGGCTCCTGGCTGTTCCCCTCTGCTGGGTACAGATTTTGTGGCAGCAGAACTGAAAATTTCCACAACTCTTTGTGTGTGAAAGGAGGTTGTAACACATTGTGTACAAAATAAGTGAATTTAAAGATATGATTTATTGGTGAAAAACTGAAATTCATGGTTTAATTATTTGAAAGAAGTTGAATATATCAGAATTGCAGATTTGCTAGGATTCTGATAACTTTAAAAACCAACAAGAAATAGCATAATAAAATTCTTTCCAGAGTATTTGTCGAGTTAAAATGAATTACATAAACAGCCATGTTGCACACTGAGAATTTTCAGTTCAGTAAATACCTGTTGAGGGCCTGCTCGGCAGTGTGCTCGCAGAGAGAAACCTTGGGATCTGGTTGAAACCTAGGCTGCAGTTTTTAAAATCAGTCTCTTAAGGAACTCAAGTAATAACATGTTAAACCTTTATTTGAGATGTACTTTAACACATTTGTTGAGATATTAATCTTTGTATTCACCCCAGCAAGATGGCTGTTTTGAGTTTAACATGGTTAGAGCACGACATTTCTCTGGATCTGTAGAATCTACTGATGGATTTTATACAATTTCATATTCATTAGCCATAGACACTGACTCTGGTTCTCAGTTTTCTCATTTGTTAAATATAGGCATTGAACTAGATCAGAGTTACTAAGTTTTGTTTCTTAAGTAACCGAACACTTTGCAGACTTAACTTTTACCTGAGATTCTAATATCTAAATAAGGTAGAAGCTGAATTGCAAAGGTTGAAGTTGGGTATGAAGTGGCTCAAGGGCACTTTGTAGGAAGCGCCGGGTATTCTGAAGAACATCCTTTGAGAAACATTCAGCTTTCAATTCTGGCATTGTTCTATGCTGAAAGATTCAGGACCTGGGGCAACATACGAAAACCATCTGGATCCAACATGAAAGTTTTGACTGTGGCGAAGGCTTCTCTTCAGTTCAGTTCATTCACTCAGTCACGTCCAACTCTTTGTGACCCTATGGACTGCAGCACGCCAGGATTCCCTGTCCATGACCAACTCCCAGAGCTTGCTCAAACTCATGTTCATTGAGTTGGTGATGCCATCCAGTCATCTTGTCCTCTGTTGTCCCCTTCTCCTCCTGCCTTCAGTCTTTCCTGGCTTCAGGGTGTTTTCCAATGAGTCAGTTCTTCGCATCAGGTGGCCAAAGTATTGGAGTTTCAGCTTCAGCATCAATCCTTCCAGTGAACATCCAGGACTGATAAAATTTAGTTATAAACTTTTCTGAGGAGAAGGAATTTTTTGTTGTATATTATCTTTCTGAGTAAGAGTAGCTATGACATATTATCAAAAGAAGCCTTAATCGTAGGAAAAACTTAACTAAAGTTTATTTGTAAGCTTTCAGTTAGTTCTAATCTTAGGTGCTCCAACATACATTTGTTACTGTTGTTTTTATGTTCAGTTCAGTCGCTCAAGTCGTGTCTGACTCTTTGTGACCCCATGGACTGCAGCACGCCATGCTTCTCTGTTCATCACCAACTCCTGGAGCTTGCTTAAACTCATGTCCATCGAGTCGGTGATGCCATCCAACCATCTCATCCTCTATCATCCCTTTCTCCTTCTGCCTTCAGTCTTTCCCAGCATCAGGGTCTTTTTCAATGAGTCAGTTCTTTATGTAACTAAAAGTATTTTAAAATTGACCCAAGGCCAGTGATGCCTGGGACTTTATAGGTGGGAACTTTGGTAAAAGTTATGTGCAGTGTTTATGGGTTTTTGTTGTTCTAAAAGTTAAGTAAAATTTTAAAATATTTACTGACTGATTATTTTCAGGATGAAGAGTGTGTACGCCTTGATAAAGAGAGATTGGCTGCTCGTTTGGAGGGTCACAAAGAAGGGATTGTACAGACTGAACAGATCAGGTAAGAATTTCTTTGGTAGCAAATAGGCAATTTAGGCAGTATATATAAGTGTATGTGGAAACAGGGGGTATTAACATGCTGTCTACATATATTGCATTCTTCAGTTTGTGTTTCCCTTCCCTCAGTTCGAAAGAAGATGCTCGAGCATTTTTTCTGATGGAGGAGTGGAAGCCGTTGTGCTGCTTATGCTCTCTGGAAGTTTCTTGATTCAGTTACCATATTGATCTTTTTTAAAATTATTCCATAATCCAAGCCACTCATTTATCATGAAATCTCTTATTGGTTTATAGCAGTGATCAGCAGACTTTTCCTGTAAAGTACCATATGTTAAATATTTACATTTAG
The DNA here is from genome assembly GCA_024291935.2 of Okapia johnstoni. Lineage (NCBI taxonomy): Eukaryota > Metazoa > Chordata > Mammalia > Artiodactyla > Giraffidae > Okapia > Okapia johnstoni. The sequence goes on from CM044322.1 coordinate 64,153,867, forward strand.
TGTGATTATTACATGCTTAATTCTAGTTCAATAATTTGCTGTTGTTTTCTGTTTGTCTTTTGGTTCTTTCAAAATTTTTTTCCCTAAAACGGAAATTAATTTTGGATTAAATGAATATATGCTGTGATTCTGTTATATCCTTTTGTTGGCTGAGTAGTGTGTGCTGCTGTTCTATTTGAGTGGTTGTGGGGTTCATTGTGTGTGGTGTGTGGCGTCACAGTCTGCCTGCAGTGTCTGCCATCTTCTGTGTGGTCAGGAACCTCAGCACGAGGGTCTTCCTGTTCTCTCTTGACATTTGTGCTGCTGTTGTCATACGTTTTACTCATACATGTGTTCCAAACACCACAGTGCATTGTTCTTACTCTTGTTTAAACGTCTGGGGAAAATTCTGTGTACTATTTCTGTGCCTCTTCTTCCCTGTTGTAGACTCATGTACCCATTTTTTTTCTCTTTGGCCTGACTGACTTACTGTTTTTTTTTTTTTTTTTTTTTTTTTTAATTTAACATTCTTTTAGCATTTCTTTCTGTTTAGGACTGCTGGTGTTTCTTTCAACTTTTTTATTTCAGAAAAAAATCCGCCCCCCTTTTTTAAAAATTTTCACTGGATATGGAATTCCAGACTACCTCTTTTTAAAGTGTGATATACCACTGTCTCTTTGATTGCATTGTTTCTGGTTGAAAATCTGCTGTTACCCCTTTTTCTTTTTTTGGTGGTACCTTGTGGCTTGTGGGTTCTTTGTTCGCTGATCAGAGATTGAACCTGGAGTCCTTGGCAGAGAAAGCATGGAGTCCTGACCACTGAACCACCAGGGAATTCTCTTTTGTGTCTTTAAATGTGGCTTTTTTCCTTTGACTGCTTAAAAAGTTTTCTGTATTGTAGGTTTGGAACTGTTTAATTATCACATAACTTGGGAGAGTGTTCTTCATGTTTCTTGTACTTGAGTTTTTGAGGGGATTTTTGGGCTCATAATTTTCAGTGAATTTAGAAAAGCTTTGATACTGCCTCCTCAATTTTTTTTTTCTTACTTTTCTTCCCTCTTTCTGACCTAATTACTCGTACTCGTAATTGTTCAACAGCTCACTTATGTTCTTTTCTTTTTTTGGATTGATTCTTTTTTTCTGTTCATTTTGGATAGTTTCTGTAGTTCTGTATGTAGTTCTCTCATATTTTCTTATGTAATTATATTCATATTATATTGGTAGTTTCAAACATTGTATTTTTTATCTTTACAAGTTAAACATACAGTCCATGTCTCTATTTGTTGAATGTATGGAATAGTTGTATTATTTTGATGCCTTTGCCAGTCCTGCAGTTGTTTTCAGTTTAGATTTCTCCTCATTCTGGCTCACATTTTCCTGCTCCTTTATATGCCTTGTACTGTTTGGATACCAGACACTGTGCATTTTATGTTGTTGAGTGCTGGATGTTTTTGTATTTTTCTAAATTTTCTTTTGTTTTGTTTGGGGACATAGTCAATCCTTTGAAACAGTTTGTTCCTTTTGAGTCTTGATTTTTTAATTTAAAGAAGTTGTTGTTTGAACAGTATGTAGTTAGGGTAGTTACTGCCCACCGTTGTTGAGACAGGACCACTTTGACTGTTACTCCATCTAACGCCCCATGAATATGAGGTTTTCAATCTGGCTGGTGGGAATAGGTTCTGCTCTTCATCCTCTTTGGGTGTTGGACTCCGTTCCCTCTAGGTGGTTCTGTTCCTTGCTTTAGTTTCCAACTACTTATGGGCTAATCAGTAAACTGCCAGAGTACTCGAGGGGTCCTGTACAGCTCTCTCTTCTCAGGCACTCTGGCCTGTGAGTTCCTGTACTCTGATCTTGCTGGAATCCCAGCTGTTTTCCCAAATCAGGATATACGGTAAGTTTTGCCCGAGTTCTCCTCCCTGTGCCATGTTGGGAACTTTCAAGGCTCTAAATTGCAGCCTTCATAGGGCTTACTTACTTAGTTTTCATGTGTGCGAGATCACTGTCTTTCATTACTTGATAGCAGATATTGAGTAAACTATTTTTTCGTGTATTTTGACTGATTGTTTCAAGGTAGGAGGGTTAACCAGTCCCCGTTACTTCATCTTGGCTGGAAGTAAAACTCCAGTGCTTGTCCAGTGCACGTTTTGATTATAGTTTAGAAAAGTGCTTCAGTTTGGCTCAAGGTATGCTGGTATGCTTTAGATTTTAAGGGAAAGTTGCCTAGTATTATATAAAATGAGTCAAATGCTGATACATATTGAGCATCTGCTATAAAATACTTTCATACCTAATGGAAATAAAATAGCATACTACATAATACTACCATGTTTAAACCTGCAGGAATTCCTGTCTTTTCCCCACATGTTGTTTAAACGTATTTCAAGATTGTCATCTTGTGATTAGAGTAGTAATTTTATCAACTGCTGTTAAGGTATCCAAACTCTTTTTCTTGTTTTTATGTTTTGAGAAATGACACTAAGCTTATCATTTTAATGATATCTATACTTTCATTGTTAAGTCTGTTTTTTTTTTATTACTTCTGAAAGCATAGCTTCTGTTGGCTATTTCAATGCTTTTTGAAAATGAAGTAAAAGAAAGAAAATGAGAACTTCAAAGTATTGTTTTATCTTCTAGACTTTAAAAGGGGCTTTATGGTTATGTGGCACATAAATGTCTCTGTCAGCTGTAAAATTGATATGTTGTACATTATGACATAGATTTGAAACCTTGAAATAAATTTCAAGGAAAGCCTAAACTTGAATTCTTTACAGAATGAAATGTTTTCCCTCACCTTTCAAGGTGTTGTGTGTACATGCTATGGGTTTGGGGGTGTTTGTGTGTGTGTGTGTGTGTGTGTGTGTAATTTGCATGCAGGATGGGGAGGGTTAGCAAATAAATGTCTCGTATAAAAGGCTTTTTTGTGGAGGGAGAGCAGAGAAAGGTTTATTACCCCTTCTTGGGCCACCCAAGAAGGACAGGTGGCTTGTGCTCAGAAAACCCAAACTGATGGGTTTCAGCAAAGTATTTTTAAAGATAGAGTGAGGGAGGGGTGTCCCAGGGTATGTGATCAGCTTGTGCAGAATTCTCTGATTGGTCGATGGTGATCAATCTAAAAGGCTATATTAATGAATTATTTGGGTAGGGGAAGAGATTTTTAAAAATATGAAAAATATTTTGCATTGTTCCTCCTAAGAAATTATTAATTTGCTTACAGTGTAGTATTTTTATGTGGACTCTTATATGGTTATAAGTTATCAAGTGTGTCAGTTTTATATACATGGAGGAAATCTTAATTGCCACTTGAAGTATTATTACCAGGAAGTTATAAATGTAGCAAAATATTTTATAGTGTGCTCAAGAGATCCTTGCTGTGAATATTAAAAAAAACGTTGCTTTCAGGTCTTTGTCTGAAGCTATGTCAGTGGAAAAAATTGCCGCAATCAAAGCCAAAATTATGGCTAAGAAAAGATCTACCATTAAGACTGACTTAGATGATGATATAACTGCCCTAAAACAGAGGAGTTTTGTGGATGCTGAAGTAGATGTGACCCGAGATATTGTCAGCAGAGAAAGAGTGTGGCGGACACGAACAACTATTTTACAGAGCACAGGAAAGGTAATTAAAATATTTCACTTCTTGTTTGTTAGTGTCTTTGTGTATTTCAACTATGGTTGATTTTAAAGTTGGTTAAAATTTCCTGTGAGGAGGAAGTTTCAGGTTTGTATCTAAGAGAGCAGTAATCATTTAGCTTTCTAACTGACCTGTGTACCATTCCATGCTAGTGTATGATTGGTGGTTGGTCACCAGAGAAGCTGATGAAAAAATCTGAGTCAAAGTGCGTGTCCCTTTCTTTCCACCTTGTTTGTAAATCCAAAGAGATTTACAGTTTTCTTACTGGTGAGATTTTTTGCTTAAACCTAATGAACAGGGAATATTGATGATCAGCTCTCTGGTCACTAATACCATTATTAATTTTTTTCCTCACAAAGTAGAGAACTTAATGAAAATGGCCCAACAGACATTTATTGGGTGTATTTGATACATTCTCTTCTGTTGGGTAGTTGTGGCAGTGTTTACTTGTTCCTCATTAATGGAGTTGTTTTGTTTTTGGCCGCAGGATGGTGGGTTTTCTTCATTTCCTTTCCCTTTTTTTCCTCCCTCCTTATCTCTCCTGTCTTCTTCTCTCGTTTCCTATAAGCAGCTGCATTAAAAAACATCTTTGTACATATGCCTTCATGCATTTATGACTACATAGCAGAGGGATTAATGCCTAGAAGCCAATTGCTGGTTAAAGGAGACATATACTTTAAATTTTGAAAGATAAGAAGTTGAAAGATGCTGGATATTCAGTGTCTTAATAGATCTCCAAAAAGGTTGAATCATTTCTGTTTCACTTACTATTTTCACCTCTCTTTTCCTCTCACACATCTGAATTTTCTCTTAAATGTTAATTCTTCACTGAGACACAGTTCACAGTGAGGATTTGATGAGAAGATTTTTTAGAAGTCGTGCGATTATTGATGAAAGTGAACTTTATCATTGGTCTAGGCAGACTCATTTTGTTTGCACATTTTTTTGGATTCTGGCCCTAAGTTCACTGTATCATTTTAGTAGAATAGCTACTAAAAAGAATATATGAAGGGAAGAATTTTTTTCTCTTGTACTTTGACTTGTTTTGTAGAGCAGTTGATGTCAAGATTAAGAATCATTCTCCAGAGCTTAAAATTATAAAGAAATCTGAGAACATGAGTAAACCTTAAGTTTGTATTTAAGTGATCTGTTGAATGGAAGTGAAAGTTTCTCAGTCATGTCTGACTCTTTGCGACCCCATGGACTGTATAGTCCATGGAATTCTCCAGGCCAGAATACTGGAGTGGGTAGCCTTTCCCATCTCCAGCGGATCTTCCCGACCCAGGAATCAAACCCAGGGTCTCCTGCATTGCAGGTGAATTCTTTACCGACTGAGCTCTGAGGGAAGCCCTCATAGATAGATCTGTTGATACTCATTTTTAATGCCTAGAGTGCCTGATAGTTAAGTATTATTACTTATATTGTTCTAACAGTGTTCATTGTAATTTTTGAAATGAATAACTTTCTTTGAGCTCTAGGTGGCAGGATTGTACCACCATTTCAAAACTAAGTGTTATAGTAGAATTTAGCGTTGTTAGCACCAATGTGTAATTTAAAAATAAGTTAGCATTAGAAGAACTGTTTTGTAGCTAGATTTGCTTCTGTGAGTATTAACGTTTTTAAAAATCACAATGACGATTTTGACTGGTAGTCCCTCTGTATACTGTTTTCATCTGACAGACTCTTAAAACAACAGACTTTAGATGCTGATTGCCCTGAATGGCCCTATGATTTTAAACAGATCTTCATTATTACCACATATCAGGGTTTCCTTATTTGCTGAATTTCTTGAGCAAAAGCTGTCTTTTCAAAATTCCATTGCAAGCACCTCACAAAAAAGCAATCTAATTTTATGGTACTGTTTGAGATATACCTTTAAATTTACACACACTAATACATAGTCATTGTTGAAAAATTGATAAAAGAGATCGATAAAAGGAAGGTATAATAATCACTTCTAATTCTACTACATAAAAATAGCTAGTAACATTTTGATTAATTTTTTTCTAGAGTTTGAGTCTCTCATGAAATGCTTTATTTTTAAGATAGTGAAATTTGCTTTTCATGTTTTCAGCTATTTTCTTAATAGGATTAAGACTTTATTTGCATTTGTCACTGTGTTGACCTTTGCACTGCTGGTGCAAAAGCCGTGGTTAGTTAACTGCTGGTAACTTGGCGTGAATTAAAGCATTGGCACCAATCTTTGCCAGTGGCCATTTTGTTCTTCACCACAAATGATGTCCTTGATGAAATTCAACAATTCACTAATTTTATTAAATCTTAACCTTTAAGTATATTCTTACCAGTTTTTTCTGTGATGAAATCAGAACATACAAAGCACTTATGCATACCAAAATATGGTGATTGTCTCCGTGAAGAGCACATTTACATTTGGCAGATTTTGGAAAATGAGGGAGGAAACGCTGTTGCTTCAAGAAATGGAATTGACAGTATTTTTTTGTCAGTTAAAAGAAAGTTAGAATTTGGGAAGTTCCTTTTTGCTACTGAGACCATAGCAGTTTCCTAAATTTAACATAGTGTCACACTTGCTTGTCATTAACATTTTGTGCATTTTGGAAAATAGTTTTTCATAAAAACAAGTTATTTTTACTTGGATTACCTTTTCCCCTCATTTTTGAAGGAATTAATATTTTAAAAATATTTCAGTTCAAATCTCTAATTTGATAAATATTATAGCCTATGTAAACAAAGTCTCTTTGGGGTGTGCCATAATTTTTAAGAGTAAGTGGTTGTGAGATGTATGTTTGTTGTCCTAAAGAATTATAGGAACTAGTAAGTACTGTTACTGTGGCAGTGGTTAAAGTTACATTTCAGGCTGTCTCTCCTCTTGTATCCATGTTTACTTGTGTAGCATTTATGTGACATCCTCCAGCAGGCACATGGGGGCACTGACTGGGGCTGCCTTGGTCCTGGCCTTCACAAAGGTTATATTTTTCAATAGGAGACAGAATGTCGCTTAAAATGACAAGTGATTAACAGGCAGAGTTAGAAGAGCCCCAAGGAAACTGAGGGAGAGTCTCAGGTGAAAGAATATTTCATGAAGGAGTGGTCAGATTTGCCAGCTTTGTTCAATGTTGCTAAGGTTGTTCATGTAAAAGTTGTTATGTTTTTAAAAATCTTTCCAACTTACACAGCTTTGAAAAGTGCATATTGACTCCTGACAGTATCTCGGAACTTTCAACATCTCCTATAAATTGTAGCAGTTTGAAATTAGCACTGGAGTTTATCAAGAAGAGACTTTAATAGTTGATTTCTTTCAGAAGAATTAATTTCTTCTAGAACTAAAAAGCCCCCTTGACAACAAATCTGCTATACTTTTATTGTTTTTAAATGTTACCTTGTTTCCTGCTTACATTTTTGAATAAATGGAGAGTATGAATGAATTTATAGCCAGTTATGTACTTTAAGTAAAATGAAAATAAGTGAATAACATTGGGTTTATAATAATTGGTCTTTGGATGAATTTCCTAGTAGTTGATTTTTACTTTCATTTGTAGTAATTGTGCCTCATTATGATGTAGTAAGGGAAGAATTAATAGAGAAAACTGAATCTGAAATTGTTTATTAAGTAAACTTATTATCTTTTAATATTTAATTTTAGGTGGACTCAATAATTGAAATCCATTTCTGTTTCAGAATTTTTCCAAGAATATTTTTGCAATTCTTCAATCAGTAAAGGCCAGAGAAGAAGGGCGTGCACCCGAACAGCGACCGGCCCCAAATGCAGCGCCTGTTGTAAGAACTTTTTGTTGCTTCTATGGTAGTTTTATTAAAAGGGATTATTCAGTGTTGTAATATTGAAAACATCTTTATGTATTTATTTGCTTATTTATTGTAGAATTGAGACATACAAAATGATATTTTTTCAGGTATACAGCACAGTGATTTGACATTTATATATACTGCAAATTGATCAGAACCAGAAGCCTAGTAACCATCTGTTACCATACAGAGTTATTGCAGTATTATTGACTATATTCCCCATGCTGTATATTGTATCCTTGTGACTTAATTATTTTATAATTGAAAGTTTGTACCTCTTAATCCCTTTTACTTGTTTTGTTCCAACTCCTCCCAACCCCTCTAATGACCATAAGTTTGTTCTACATCTTTCTGTGAGTCTGTGTCTGTTTTGTTTGGTTTGTTGATTTGTTTTCTTTTTTTAGATTCCACATATAAATGAAATCTATGAAGCCAGTTTCATAAGATTCAGCAAAAGAAAAATAACATGCAAATAAAACCTTTTTCATTTTATAGTTTCTAAAAGTAGATCAAAATTTGGTAGAGTACTAATACAGTCTTTGCAAGAGTAAGTAGGTTTATTTGTTCATGAAATTCTTGGTGTTTAACCTTTTAGAGGTAGTGAATTTTTGCTAGTATTTAGATAAACACTTCAGGTGACTTGCTGGCCAGTTTTGGTTTTGTTTTTTTTTTAATTGGAGGATAATTGTTTTATAGTATTGTAGTTTTTGCCATACATCAACATGAATCAGCCACAGGTGCACATTTTTAAGTGTCTCTTATTTGTCAGGCAGTGTGTCGACAGAGATACAAGATGTATAAGAATGTAAAGCTTCCTTTGCACTTACAGTCTAATGGGACATACAGATAAAAAAGGCAGTGATAGGTGCTGTTATGGCAAGACAATGCTTATAATTATGAATTGGTGGACTTGTTGAATAGCAGCTGGTAGGAAACTTACATCAACTCTTAAAACAGTTCAACTGTTATCTTTGAATATTCTCTGTATTCTCATAATCATTAAGCTACTTGAAAATTTTAATGTTTGGCATTTGACTGTGGAAGTGCATACCTAGTGACAGTCTTGAATGAATATCTTTTATTGGGTATAATAATTGGGGTAGCATCCTGTTGTAACAAAATGAAGAATATTTCAGTCTTTAAATACCATGAATTTCCCAAAGAGTTTTGGGAATATTCTTTAAATATACTTTTTTAGTTTATCACATACTTTTATAGAAAGTATTTGTGAATTAATTATACGTTAGATTGGCAAGTTTTTCTGAGTGTTTTTAAAAAGCTTTGTTAGCTTCAGCTTTACACTGTACATTGATAAATGGGTTTATTGTCATTATTTTATTAATATAAGGATTAATAATTTGGGGATTAATTCAGTTAAAAGACTCCAACATGTCAGTTGAATATAAGGTTTGAATTAAAAGTTTATTTTTTGGGTTGAAGAAAAATAATTCATGATTGGAGTGAGTTTATTAATTTTTAAAGAAATATAAGTAATTATAATGAAATTATTAAATGGACACATTTTATTTCTACAGTTTCTTAGAATTTTGTTTTTTGCCTTCGTGCACGTTTACTTGTTGTTCTTTACCTCGTCCCTAGTTGAGATGGTTTTGTAGCAGTAAACAGTATTTTGAAAATCAGACGATTTTCCAGTTTTTTCAGACGATTCCCCAGTTTTGTGTACTCCTTGTTTTGGTCTTATTGGCCAAAGTATTAAGAGGAAAGCTTAGAAAACAACAGCTTTATTTTGATTTTTATTATAAGTGTTAAGTAACAGTTTAGACAACACTGACATGTAACTTACGATGTTTTTCTGCAGGATCCCACATTGCGTACCAAACAGCCTATCCCAGCTGCTTACAACAGATATGACCAGGAAAGATTCAAAGGGAAAGAAGGTGAGTTACTTGATCTTTCTCTTCCCCTTGCTGTGGTTGTGCTAAACGTGAGAGGCAGTGCGATCTCATGTGCGGGAGCAGGAAGTTGGCTAACTTCTGCAGGCCAAGTCTGTGCCACCACATGTTTTTCTGAATTAAGTTTTGTTGGAAAACAGCCACGCTCATTCATTTTTGTATTACCCATATCTCCTCTAGCACTGTGACAGCAGTGTTGAATTGTGACAGAGATCGTGTGGTCTGCAAAGCCTAAAAATACTGTCTGGCATTTTACAGAAAAGTTTTGATGTTACTTTAACAGTAGTCTGTCTCAGTTTCCTTCTGTGTGTCATTACTATACTAATAGTAGTAGTAGTCCCTATCTCTTCAGGTTATTGTGGGGATTAAACTAGTTAATAAAGTCCCCAGAATAGTGACTGGTGTATATAATAAGCTACCTATTGTTAGCCTTAATTCTGTTTCTCAGAAGTTTATTTTAGGGTAGAAATTCTCCATATCAAGTCATATTTCCCCAGTTATAAAGGTGTGCATCGAGGACTTGGGCAGGTAGACTGGAGTAGCCACGTGAGGACTGACTTTGTGATGGCTCATGGCTCATTCATCAGTGAGCCGTTTCCACATCAGCAAGGTGCTTAGTGAGGGTGGGATGAAGGTCAGTGTAACTTTTCTTGGGCTCTTCATTTATCTCATTCATGAAAAAAGGAGATAGAAACAACTGTAAGGGTAACATTCATGATTTCTTTTCTGCATAATCTGAAATCCCATAAGTTTATTAAAGAGCTTGTTGCCTTGATGCAGTGAATTTTGTCTGCTTGTTTCATTGGCTGGATAAAGATGTGTCCTGAACACATGGCGTAGAAAGACGGTGGTTCGGCCTTTTATGCAGTTTTTCTCTTGGAATGACTTTTGTCAAGTAGGGGTTGGCAAGTTACAGCCCATAGTCCAAATCTGAACCTCCTAGGGTAGAATCAGGCTGTACTCATTTGATTACTTATGTTGTTCATCCTGCCTTTGCACTCCAACTGCAGAATTCAGGAGTTGTGACAGAGACTGTATGGTTTGCAGTGTGTAAAATATTTACCTCGCTGACCTGTCACAGAAAAGTATACTGAGACTCTGTCCTGGAGTGCCTGTCGATATTTACAGTGTTGCTTTTCTATGAATTACATAACATGTACTGATGATTGTTACTTTGGAACACAGCTTTTTATGTTAAAGAGTTCGTATTAGGACTAAATAACTTGGGGATTACAAAATACTATATTCAATCCAGCTTTTTATGTTTCCAACGAGCTATATGACTTGAACACAGTTGTAGAGACAGTCCTAACCAACTTCTGTACTTTGGGCTCATGAGGGTGTATTGTTTGCATCTTTGAGACTGGTATTCCTTTGAAAGTTTTCATCTTCACAAGTATGTCCAAATTTAACTGAATGCAAAAGTAGGAAGTCAGGAAACACCTGGCGTAACAAGCAAATTTGGCCTTGGAGTACAGAATGAAGCAGGGCAAAGGCTAATAGAGTTTTGCCAAGAGAACTCACTGGTCATAACAAACACCCTCTTCCAACAACACAAGAGAAGGCTCTACACATGGACATCACCAGATGGTCAACACCGAAATCAGATTGATTATATTCTTTGCAGCAAAAGATGGATAAGCTCTATACAGTCAGCAAAAACAAGACCGGGAGCGGATTGTGGCTCAGATCATGAACTCCTTATTGCCAAATTCAGACATAAATTGAAGAAAATAGGGAAACCCACTAGACCATTCAGGTATGACCTAAATCAAATCTCTTATGATTATACAGTGGAAGTGACAAATAGATTTAAGGGACTAGATCTGATAGAGTGCCTGATGAACTATGGACAGAGGTTTGTGACATTGTTCAGGAGACAGGGATCAAGACCATCCCCATGGAAAAGAAATGCAAAAAAGCAAACTGGCTGTCTGAGGAGGCCTTACAGATAGCTTGAAAAGAAGAGAAGTGAAAAGCAAAGGAGAAAAGAAAAGATATTCCCATCTGAATGCAGAGTTCCAAAGAATATCAAGGAGAGATAAGAAAGCCTTCCTCAGCGATTAGTGCAAAGAAATAGAGGAAAACAACAGAATGGGAAAGACTAGAGATCTCTTCAAGAAAATTAGAGATACCAAGGGAATATTTCATGCAAAGATGGGCTCGATAAAGGATAGAAACAGTATGGACCTAACAGAAGCAGAAGATATTAAGAAGAGGTGGCAAGAATACACAGAAGACCTGTACAAAAAAGATCTTCATGACCCAGATAATCACGATGGTGTGATCACTTACCTAGAGCCAGACATCCTGGAATGTGAAGTCAAGTGGGCCTTAGGAAGCATCACTACAAACAAAGCTAGTGGAGGTCATGGAATTCCAGTTGAGCTATTTCAAATCCTGAAAGATGATGTTGTGAAAGTGCTGCACTCAGTATGCCAGCAAATCTGGAAAACTCAGCAGTGGCCACAGGACTGGAAAAGGTCAGTTTTTATTCCAATCCCAAAGAAAGGCAATGCCAAAGAATGCTCAAACTACTGCACAATTGCACTCATCTCACACGCTAGTAAAGTAATGCTCAAAATTCTCCAAGCCAGGCTTTAACAATACGTGAACTGTGAACTTCCAGATGCTCAAGCTGGTTTTAGAAAAGGCAGAGGAACCAGAGATCAAATTGCCAACGTCTGCTGGATCATCGAAAAAGCAAGAGAGTTCCATAAGAACATCTATTTCTGCTTTATTGACTATGCCAAAGCCTTTGACTGTGTGGATCACAATACACTGTGGAAAATTCTTAAAGAGATGGGAATACCGGACCATCTGACCTGTCTCTTGAGAAACCTGTATGCAGGTCAGGAAGCAACAGTTAGAACTGGACATGGAACAACAGACTGGTTCCAAATAGGAAAAGGAGTACGTCAAGGCTGTATATTGTCACCCTGCTTATTTAACTTAGATGCAGAGTACATCATGAGAAACGCTGGGCTGGAAGAAACACAAGCTGGAATCAAGATTGCCGGGAGAAATATCAATAACCTCTGATATGCACATGACACCACCCTTATGGCAGAAAGCGAAGAACTAAAGAGCCTCTTGATGAAAGTGAAAGGAGAGTGAAAAAGTTGGCTTAAAGCTCAACATTCAGAAAACTAAGATCATGGCATCTGGTCCCATCACTTCATGGGAAATAGATGTGGAAACAGTGTCAGACTTTAAAATCTGACTCCAAAAATCACTACTGATGGTGATTGCAGCCATGAAATTTAAAGACGCTTACTCCTTGGAAGGAAAGTTATGACCAACCTAGATAGCATATTGAAAAGCAGAGACATTACTCTGCCAACAAAGCTCCGTCTAGTCAAGGCTATGGTTTTTCCAGTGGTCATGTCTGGATGTCAGAGTTGGACGGTGAAGAAAGCTGAGTGCTGAAGAATTGATGGTTTTGAACTGTGGTATTGGAGAAGACTCTTGAGAGTCCCTTGGACTGCAAGGAGATCCAGCTAGTCCATCCTAAAGGAGATCAATCCTTGGTGTTCATTGGAAGGACTGATGTTGAAGCTGAAACTCCAAGACTTTGGCCACCTCATGCGAAGAGTTGACTCATTAGAAAAGACCCTAATGCTGGGAAGGGTTGGAGGCAGGAGGAGTAGGGGACGACAGAGGATGAGATGGCTGGATGGCATCACCAACTCGATGGACATGGGTTTGGGTAGACTCTGGGTGTTGGTGATGGACAGGGAGGCCTGGCGTGCTTGGGTTCATAGGGTCGCCAAGAGTCAGACATGACTGAGCGACTGAACTGAACTGAACTGAACTAGTAGATTCCAGGCTTTGTTATTCTGTTGAGCTATCAGATATAATGTAGATTATTACTTTAGATTTGCTATTTATCATGAAATATATAAAATCTAATGGTAGCCTCACTTTCTTTATAGAAACGGAAGGTTTCAAAATTGACACCATGGGCACCTACCATGGGATGACTCTCAAGTCTGTGACGGTAAGTCACTCTGACTGCAGAGGCTCTTTTGTTCCAGTCATTTTATGTGAGTAGCCGATGTTGAAGGAAATCTGTGTTCTCTAGTATTTTCTATTTCAGACATGTATCTTAGATGACCAGTTGTACTGACTGGGGTATGATTTGATTCATGGGTTTTTTTTTTTTTTTTTTTTTTTTAGCTGAGTATGTTTAAATGAAAGTTGTTTTGATTAACCGCAAGTAGATTGGATGCTACCTGGTTGGAGATTTTAAAGTTAGTGATGAGATACGAGGTTCCATTTGGGAGAGTTCTTTGCCGTAATATCTCATGTCCTTAAAATACAATGTTTTACGCTATGAAAAGACAGATTGTAGTAGTTCATGTCATGCTACAAATTGGGTACTTAAGACAACTGAATACTTCATGTCTGTGATTGTAAGCCTTTGGCTCACTTTTAGCAAACTTGTCTTTTTTATTTTTGAATCTAAAGATTATTTCTAGGTGATCTGACCAAGCCCTGTTTTTTTTTTTTTTTTTTTAAAGTTTCAGTTGTACAGCATTGTAATTTAACATCTGTACACTACTGAGTGATCACCACAAGTCTAATTACGATACAGCTGACCCCCTCACCCATGTCTCTCACCTCCCAACTACGTATATTTCTGGTAACCACTTATGGTTAATGCAGTAATCTGTATATCTGTGAGTTTTTCTTGAGTGTTTTCATTTGTTTTGGTTTATTTTTAGTTTCTGTGTATGAGTGAAATCACACGATATTTGTCTTTATCTCTGTTTTGCTAGTACACTTATTTTTAAATTGTCATCAGATTTGTTTTTATATTATTGAAACTGTATGAGGACTCCTTAATTCATTCAACAAGTGCTTATTGAGTACTTGTGTCAGACATTGTTCTAGTCGCTAGGGTTGTTGCTGTGAATAAACCAGATAGGACTCTTTAGACAGAGGAGTCAGAGAGGCCTCTCTGAGAAGGTGACAGCTGAGGAGAGACTTGGTGAAGAGCCTTGAGTGAAAGACATGAGGGGTCAAGACTGAGGCCCCATATGGTGTGCAGCCGCGGTGTGCAGGCCAGGTCACCAGAGTTGAGTGGGTGAAGGGAAGGTGATAAAAGACTAGGTAAATCATTTTATGAGATCTACTTAGTTCTTCCTGACTTCAAAAGGTAACTCATAGCTGTAAGATTTAACTTAAATTCTTAAAGATTTATTTATTGACATTTATTTGGGGGCTGAACGTGCCTATTGGCCATTCCCCAAGTGAATTATAGAACTGATGCTGTTATGTAGCCATCAAAGTAAGTTTTTTGTGGTTATTGTTGTCACTGTTGGTTTTACTTTTGTCTCATCTGAAATGCCGTGAAATAGATTTCATAATTGAGCTTCTATGTGAGTAGTAAAATCTGTGATAGTTTTTAATAGATGCTTTTTACAGAACCGTTTTTTCTAAAATCCAAGGACAGCTTCTTAATTAAACAGGGTGAGAATGATGAGGCTGTACTTCCTTTAAGAGTCTTTGTCCCTAAATATACTTGTAAGAGGCAAATTTTAAACAGTTCTATGGTGTGTGATTTTACAGAACTAATCACAGAAACACATTGTGTAGGAAAACAGCAGAAAGACTAAACATGTTTAAATTGCTAGTACTTTTAATGTTTTAATGCCCAGTTTGAATTATTGTCCTGCTTATGACCTGATTCATTTTTAGCATTGTTAGAGACTAATACACTGAGAACTTTGACTCTAAAAGCTTTGAAATTACTCTGATAATTGTTTCTTTTTAATTGAACCTCTTAACTTATGCTTTCAGTGTAATTTTTTTCTCCTTTTTTTTTTTTTTTTAAATTATTACCTGTTTGTGAGCTTGTGAGTTTCACCAACTTTCTACCTTATTCTCCAATTAAGAAAGTTTCTCTTATGAGATCCACGCAAAGGTACAAAGCAATTAAGAGTATGTTAAAGGCTTTGTTGTACAGATGTGACTTCCTTACTAATTTATGTGCAGCTTATTTTTGCTACCCTTGTTCTTCAGGGTTTTGAAATGCCTTGTTGATATACATAGTTATTAAGGTTAGTTTCAGTCTACATTAGGATTGATCTGCATATCTTTTAAGTTCAAGACACTAGAGTTCTCTTAGATTTTAGACTAAACTAATAAGTCGACTTATGCAGACTAGAAAATTTTTGTACAAATGAGTTTTTCTGTACATGTATTATACAGAAAGAATATGTAGGGTTTTCTTTTTTTTTTCCCTTGCATCTTTTGTTGGCTACAAAAAAGACTATGATGCTTGAAGGATCTTAATTCCCTGACTAGGGATTGAACTCATGTCCCCAGCAGCGGAAGCATGGAGTCCTAATCACTGGACCGCTGGGGAATTTCCAAGGATATGTGTTTTGATAATATTTCATAAGAATCATAACTTATTGAAATCTATAGAAATAAAGGCCTAGGCAGTGTATTTTGTAACGTTTCATGAAGATGATAATTTATCAAGGTTTATTATAGAAACAGAAGCTCAGCCATCTTTAAAGCCGCAAGTTTGTGTAGTTGGGCCTCTGGTAGCTTTTGAATCATGCCAAGAAATGCAGGGGCACGGGACCTTTATGTTGAAGAGTAGCTGGGGGGCTTTCCTGGTTGGGAGACTTCCTCCAAATGGGTCACTTGGGTTCTCTAATGTTTAAGAAATACTGGATTAAACATATTTTGTGGTATGGGAATGTCGTCATTTTTAATTTACAAATATCTTAACTGAAAGACAGAGTGTGGACTCTCTCCCGGGCTTGTCTACCCCCCAGATTGGCCCCTTTCCTGCCTCCTGTTGAGAACGCTGCAGAGAACCAGAGTTGCATGGAGTCAGTTTAATGGACAGATCTTAGGAGTCGTGGTTTGGGATTAGGAACCATTTGCTATGGAGGACATCAGAGTATATTTTCATGTATTCCTTTGATGAAAGGGGCCTTTTTAGACTAAAAAATGCCACTAGAAAATGCTTTTCATTGTATAGTAAGTAAGAGGAGATGATGAAGACCTGTTTTTGTTGGGTGGTAGCAAACCTATGGTTCCGCTGGAGAGGGAATAAGAAGATGTGGAAATTCTTCATCGAGAACCACTTTATTTTAACCTCCTAGTCTAGCTTGTTTATGTGAAAGGGCCGCATATTCTAGCTCCTGTTCTTACTGAATATCATTGACTCCTTTTGCTATTTTTATTTTTGAGGAAACCTTTTGCACTCTGAAATCACACAGATCAAAAGCTTTCATTTCAGGTTGTTATTTGAAGCCACTCCAACACTCATCATAGTTTTTATGATCTCTTTTTTGGGAAACCATTTTCCTGTTAGTAAACTTGGGTGGATTTCCAGTATCTGTGCGAGAGGTCTAATCATATCATCATCAATTTTCAGTTTTCAGAAGGATCCAGAATCTCAGTTTCCACAAAGTTACATTCTTAAGCAGGAATGCACATAGCATCAGCTGCCTCATTCCATGTTGTGTGAGGCTTCCTTCGTTCTCAGTGGTTGTCAGCTTGCTCATCTGGGCTTGAATTGTCATCGGAGCGCTAGTAACGGGGCTGCTGTGGAGGTGGGTCCGAGCCTGGGCCAGTGGGAGATGGAGATAGCTGATCAAGACATGTTATGTGGAACTCTCCTCCCTCTACTCTCCCTTCAGCAGATATTTGCTGGGTGCTTGTTGTGTGCTAGGCTAGGGGCTGGCATGTCCCTGGTGAGCACAACCAGACATATGCACGTGGACTATTTTTAAATGGGCTGTTAGGCAGGCACATGGCCCTCTTGCAATTATGACGCTGCCAGGTATATGCAAACGCATTGTGCCATTAAAACCTAAAATCAGAGGATTTCTGTGGAAGTCAGAACACTTCACTGACGGGGTAGCTCTTGAAGTAAGATCCAGAGTTTGAGTAGGAGCGGACATAAAGATTGCAGAATAGCACATTTTTACAGCAAGTGACCAGAAGGCAGGAAGGAGCAATGCTCAGTTGGGAAGAACACATCACTTTGAAAGGCTGGAAAGAAGACGGGTTACTGTGTGGGTTTGAAGGGTGCCTCTGGGAAAGGATCTTCCCAGAGCTAGGTACAGCTTGCGTGTCTGTGCATGCCAGGGCCTCTTGGGGTCCTTCACTGTGGCCCCACATGAATTTTATTTTACTCACCAACACTTAAAAAATTGGAATCTGTCACATGAACAGTTTGGATTTCCATCCTCTTGAGAAGCCACTGGGCCCACAGTCCAGCGTGACAGCCCCATGTCCACCTGAGCAGTTTCTCTACATGCTATGTGTTCTCCGGGTTGCCCCAGGCCTCACTACTCTGGTCTTTTATGTCACCGTCTTCACTTCTGTACACCTCTTAGGTTCTATTGGCCTTTGAGTTTGAAATTCCTGCTCTAAATAAAGGCAGTGCTGGCTTGCTAAAGAGAAGTCAGTCAGTTGGAAACACAAATTTAAAGCTTTGAAGTCAGTCCTGGCTTTGAATCTCAGCTCTTCTACTCATCCCGCCACTAATTAAGTTGAGAAGGTTATGTAACCTTTCTGCGAGAGGTTTTGTTTTTATAATAAGGATAGTAGAATTTACATCATAGTATTATTGATGAGTGGGTAAAGTGCCTAGCACAAAAAGGACTCAATAGATAAATGATGGCTACTTTTATTTATGAATTTATAATTTTATGTATAATCTCAGTTTGTTGTATGTGTAAATGTAGGCAGCTCTGCTTTCATTGATGAACTTAATATTACATGTTTAATGATACAATTTTCATTCAAAGCTATGAAGACTAGTTTATTTAAATATTATGAGAACCCTTTTCTTCTCCAGTAACTAGAATATTTTTTACTGTAGCCATGTGTTTTTACAAGCTCTTAATTCTTTGAGATAAAATCGCTACACAGATGTTATCATACTGAGTGTGTGACAGCTTAGCTAGTTAGGCTTTTCCATTTACCTGCTAGGGCTCATATATAGAAAGAGTCTTAATTTACTTAGATTTAAACTATTTATTTTGATCCAAAAAGTATATAAAGTGTTGAGATTTTAATATATGGTCATAGAATTGTAAGTAAGAATATTACTTTTATAATTTTCTGCATTCTGTATTTAGATTGGCATGGTTTTGCTTGAGAACATTACACTTGAAATAATTTTCAGAACTTGTTGACTCTTGATATTTTGGGGAATGGGGAGGAGCAATCTATCCTTTGTCAGCCTGAGCAACATAAAGGTGTACCCCCTAAACAAAACAGAGCATTGTATGTTTTCTGCCCGTCACTCGTTATATGTCTTAAGCTTTTGAAAGTCAATTGTGTATCTTTACTTTACCTGTTACATGAAGTAAATGCTTAACTTTTAACATATTAATATTTTGTGCATAGGATTTCACCACTAAATTGAACATTTTCTTTGTACTCTTAACTTCACTTGTATCCCTCTTATAGTTGTTTTCCCCAAGTGATTTTTCCAGATATTTTGGTTTTTAAAAATTCTTTTATAATATGCTTATTGTAGATTTGGGGCATACCTTGATACAAGGGAGACTGAGGAGAGCACTTTCTATTTTGATTTCTTTGCCTCTCTGTTGCAACAGATTAGGTATTGATCTTTTCATCTGAAAAATGGGATTATGATAACCTCCTTTGAGGTCTTCAGGGTTTTAAATATGCACAGATGTACCTAGGTTAGCATTGTTCTTTCAGTGCTGTTTGTAGCACTGAATTAATTGTAGTTATTGCAGGAATATTTATATTATAGGTATTTTATAAACTTTCTACACTGAATAATGCCACACCCCCAGCCCCCTTTTTTAAATTAGTTGGGCAATATGTAGAGGGAACACTTCTTTGGGTGGGTATTCATCTCCTAACCCTGATACCTTCTTAAAGGTATTAAAATCTCATTTTTACCTTAATGGTTGGTTAACAGAATCAGCATTTTGATGCTGATATACTTAGAAAAAATAAATAATAGCACAGATCATGTTAATAAGTGTCAGGGAATTTTAATGCTTATAAAGTAAAAGGTATTTTCATGATATTGCTCTTTTATACTGTTACTTTCAGTTTATGTATCTTATTAAGATTATTGAAAATCCATTACACAGTGGGTAGTACTTTTTGGTGTAAGCCTAGATGGTTAAATGCCATTAATGTAGCTTTTCATTTCATTAAAGAGTAGTTATTAGTTTATCCACAGTATCTTAAAATTTTAACATTGTCTATAACACAACCTTTTAAATTTATTCTGCCAATGACCATATAGTTAACGCTATGATCACACAGTTCCTGAGACCTATTTTGAAAGAAGTATAGACGAAGCTATTCTTGACATATATGCTAGAATTAATTTAGATAATCATTGTATAATTTTTAATAATAGTGTTAAGATCATTCTGTTTCAGGGTGTTTTAATATTGTTTATTGTGAGAACAGAAGAAAACAGAATCAGTTTGGAAATACGTTATTTTGTTAACAGAAAAATGTATACTGTGAAAATTCAGTTTGATCATATAAATTCTTTTTATTATAGTTTTATATGTAATGCTACAGTTACTTATGACACAGATATGCACAAAAGAAAACTATTTTTCCTTAAATTCAGTATTCGCTCTTGAACATACTACAGTATAGTCTTTTATTCCAATTTCTATTTACCTTCATCACAGCAACTTTAATATATTCAGTTTTAACAGAATTAGTATCAATATTGAATATATTTCACCACTTTTAAATTCTAACTTCTCAGTGTAGTTTTTATTTTTATTTATTTTTTTTATTTATTTTTTTTTATAGTTGGATCATGTATTTTTTATTTTTTATTTTTTTTTTTTTTTTTTTTTTTTTTTTTTTTTTTTTTTAATTTATTTTAGTTGGGGGCTAATTACTTTACAATATTGTAGTAGTTTTTGCCATACATCGACATGAATCAGCCATGGGTTCACACGTGCTCCCCCTCCCGAACCCTCCTCCCACCTCCCTCCCCCTCCCATCCCTCTGTGTCATCCCAACGCTCCATCCCTGAGCATCCGTCCCATGCATAGAACATGGAATGGTGTTCTGCTTCACATATGACAATATACATGTTTCAATGTTATTGTCCCAGAACGTCCAACCCTCACCTTCTCCCTCAGAGTCCACAGGACTGTTCTATGCATCTGTGTCTCTTATTCTGTCTCTCATATAGGGTTACCATTACCATCTATTTCAAATTCCATATACATGCATTAGTATACTGTATTGGTGCTTTTCTTTCTGGCTCACTTCACTCTGTATAATGGGCTCCAGTTTCATCCATCTCAATATAGAACGGATTCAAATGTATTCTTTTTAATGGCTGAGTAATATTCCATTGTGTATATGTACCACAGCTTCCTTATCCATTCGTCTGCCGATGGACATCTAGGTTGCTTCCATGTCCTGGCTATTGTAAACAGTGCTGCGATGAACATTGGGGTACACGCGTCTCTTTCAATTCTGGTTTCCTCGTGTGTATATGCCTAGCAGTGGGATTGCTGGGTCATATGGCAGTTCTATTCCCAGTTTTTTAAGGAATCTCCACACTGTTCTCCATAGTGGCTGTACTAGTTTGCATTCCCACCAACAGTGTAAGAGGGTTCCCTTTTCTCCACACCCTCTCCAGCATTTATTGCTTGTAGACTTTTGGATAGCGGCCATTCTGACTGGTGTGTAATGGTACCTCATTGTGGTTTTGATTTGCATTTTCTCTAATAATGAGTGATGTTGAGCATCTTTTCATGTGTTTGCTAGCCATCTGTATGTCTTCTTCGGAGAAATGTCTGTTTTTAGTTCTTTGGCCCATTTTTTGATTGGGTCGTTTATTTTTCTGGAATTGAGCTGCAGGAGTTGCTTGTATATTTTTGAGATTAATTGTTTGTCTGTTGCTTCGTTTGCTATTATTTTCTCCCATTCTGAAGGCTGTCTTTTCACCTTGCTTATAGTTTCCTTTGTTGTGCAAAAGCTTTTAATTTTAATTAGGTCCCATTTGTTTATTTTTGCTTTTATTTCCAATATTCTGGGGGGTGGGTCATGGAGGATCCTGCTGTGATTTATGTCGGAGAGTGTTTTGCCTATGTTTTCCTCTAGGAGTTTTATAGTTTCTGGTCTTACATTTAGATCTTTAATCCATTTTGAGTTTACTTTTGTGTATGGTGTTAGGAAGTGTTCTAGTTTCATTCTTTTACAAGTGGTTGACCAGTTTTCCCAGCACCACTTGTTAAAGAGATTGTCTTTTCTCCATTGTATACTCTTACCTCCTTTGTCGAAGATAAGGTGCCCATAGGTGCGTGGGTTTATCTCTGGGCTTTCTATTTTGTTCCATTGATCTATATTTCTATCCTTGTGCCAGTACCACACTGTCTTGATGACTGTGGCTTTGTAGTAGAGCTTGAAGTCAGGCAGGTTGATTCCTCCAGTTCCATTCTTCTTTCTCAAGATTGCTTTGGCTATTCGAGGTTTCTTATACTTCCATACAAATTGTGAAATGATTTGTTCTAGTTCTGTGAAAAATATCATTGGTAGTTTGATAGGGATTGCATTGAATCTATAGATTGCTTTGGGTAGTATACTCATTTTCACTATATTAATTCTTCCAATCCATGAACACGGTATATATTTCTCCATCTGTTTGTGTCCTCTTTGATTTCTTTCATCAGTGTTTTATAGTTTTCTATATATAAGTCTTTTGTTTCTTTAGGTAGAAATATTCCTAAGTATTTTATTCTTTTTGTTGCAATGGTGAATGGTATTGTTTCCTTAATTTCTCTTTCTGTTTTCTCATTATTGGTGTATAGGAATGCAAGGGATTTCTGTGTGTTAATTTTGTATCCTGCAACTTTACTATATTCATTGATTAGCTCTAGTAGTTTTCTGGTAGAATCTTTAGGGTTTTCTATGTAGAGGATCATGTCATCTGCAAACAGTGAGAGTTTTACTTCTTCTTTTCCTATCTGTATTCCTTTTATTTCTTTTTCCGCTCTGATTGCTGTGGCCAAAACTTCCAAAACTATGTTGAATAGTAGTGGTGAAAGTGGGCATCCTTGCCTTGTTCCTGACTTTAGGGGAAATGCTTTCAGTTTTTCACCATTGAGGATAATGTTTGCTGTGGGTTTGTCATATATAGCTTTTATTATGTTGAGGTATGTTCCTTCTATTCCTGCTCTCTGGAGAGTTTTTTATCATAAATGGATGTTGAATTTTGTCAAAGGCTTTTTCTGCATCTATTGAGATAATCATATTGTTCTTATCTTTCAATTTGTTAATGTGGTGAATTACATTGATTGATTTGCGGATGTTAAAGAAACCTTGCATTCCTGGGATAAAGCCCACTTGGTCATGATGTATGATCTTTTTAATATGATGTTGGATTCTGTTTGCTAGAATTTTATTAAGGATTTTTGCATCTATGTTCATCAGTGATATTGGCCTGTAGTTTTCTTTTTTTTGTGACATCTTTGTCTGGTTTTGGAATTAGGGTGATGGTGGCCTCATAGAATGAGTTTGGAAGTTTACCATCTTCTGCAATTCTCTGGAAAAGTTTGAGTAGGATAGGTGTTAGCTCTTCTCTAAATTTTTGGTAGAATTCCGCTGTGAAGCCGTCTGGTCCTGGGCTTTTGTTTGCTGGAAGATTTCTGATTACAGTTTCGATTTCCGTGCTTGTGATGGGTCTGTTAAGATCTTCTATTTCTTCCTGGTTCAATTTTGGAAAGTTATACTTTTCTAAGAATTTGTCCATTTCTTCCAAGTTGTCCATTTTATTGGCATATAGCTGTTGGTAGTAGTCTCTTATGATCCTTTGTATTTCTGTGTAGTCTGTTGTGATCTCTCCATTTTCATTTCTAATTTTGTTGATCTGATTCTTCTCCCTTTGTTTCTTGATGAGTCTGGCTAATGGCTTGTCAATTTTGTTTATCTTCTCGAAAAAAACCAGCTTTTAGTTTTGTTGATTTTTGCTATGGTCTCTTTTGTTTCTTTTGCATTTATTTCTGCCCTAATTTTTAAGATTTCTTTCCTTCTACTAACCCTGGGGTTCTTCATTTCTTCCTTCTCTAGTTGCTTTAGGTGTAGAGTTAGTTTATTTATTTGAGTTTTTTCTTGTTTCTTGAGGTACGCCTGTATTGCTATGAACCTTCCCCTTAGCATTGCTTTTACAGTGTCCCATAGGTTTTGGGTTGTTGTGTTTTCATTTTCATTCGTTTCTATGCATATTTTGATTTCTTTTTTGATTTCTTCTGTGATTTGTTGGTTATTCAGAAGCGTGTTGTTTAGCCTCCATATGTTGGAATTTTTAATAGTTTTTTTTCCTGTAATTGAGGTCTAATCTTACTGCATTGTGGTCAGAGAAGATGGCTGGGATGATTTCAATTTTTTGGAATTTACCAAGGCTAGATTTATGGCCCAGGATGTGATCTATCCTGGAGAAAGTTCCATGTGCACTTGAGAAAAAGGTGAAATTGCTTGTTTTGGGGTGGAAAGTCCTGAAAATATCGATTAAATCTAATTTGTCTATAGTATCATTTAAAGTTTGTGTTTCCTTGTTAATTTTCTGTTTTGTTGATCTATCCATAGGTGTGAGTGGAGTATTAAAGTCTCCCACTATTATTGTGTTATTGTTAATTTCCCCTTTCATACTTGTTAGTATTTGCCTTATATATTGTGGTGCTCCTATGTTGGGTGCATATATATTTATAATTGTTACATCTTCTTCTTGGATTGACCCTTTGATCATTATGTAGTGTCCTTCTTTGTCCCTTTTCACAGCCTTTATTTTAAAGTCTATTTTATCTGAAATGAGTATTGCGACTCCTGCTTTCTTTTGGTCTCCATTTGCATGAAATATATTTTTCCATCCCTTCACTTTCAGTCTGTACTCAGTGTAGTTTTTAGACTGACTGCTGCTGTTCTTTAACTCAGACATGATTTTATTTTATATATTTTTCTTCATTAATTTTAGGAAAAAAGATTATATTTAATAAGTCCTTCAATTTCATGACATGATTTGAATCAGTTCATTCATATGAAAAACACATGGTATATTAATAACTAGTAATTACTAATAACTAGTAATCAGGCATTTAGATAATCTCTTGATGGGTAGTTTTCTGTTAGGCTGTTGTTGGCTGAGTTTTTGTTTGCTGTATCAATTTCTAGGTCTTCATAAATTGATTTAAATCTTCAGTGAATTTCCAATCTTTTATATAAATCCTACATTCAAGTTTTATTTTCCTAGTGTCTTAGTATTTTTCTCTTAAAACTCATTGGATTGTTAATTCATCCCTCACTGTCCCCTCTGTCCCACACTCTGACAACCTCATTTGGTCTTTAATTCTAAGTTTTGGTTTCTTTTCCAGGTCATTTTCTTGATGGATGTTTCTTTTAGTGTTGTTGTTCTTGTCTTTCCTGCTTTTCATGTTCCCTCTGTGAGTGACTGTTCCCACGTTTATTTTAAATACCTGTTTTTAAAAAACTCTTAGTCTGGATAAATCGTACTGTTTCGACCTAAGGTTTTTATTTGAAATTTCAGAATGGTGCTTTACTGTGAATAAGTTGAAGACATACACATATGAAATGCTAAGGAATTAAATATTTTAACATTTTTACTTTTGTTTTAATTGGAGACAGAAGTCATACCGTAGAACTCAAGTAGTTATCTCGCTGTTGAAGTCATATTTTATGTTGTCATTGAAAAAGCATTTGTTCCTTAACATTTAGGTTTGTGCAGAAGTATATAAGACCAAACACAAAATTATTTTGAAATCAAGTCAAATTTAACATTTTTACAGATTACTAGTTAAGCCAGAAAAAGTTGGTTTCAGTGTATTATCATCATTTATCACAGTGAATTGTAGACACTATCACACTAATCATTTACCTCCCCTGATTTTGATATTTTAGATGGTTTGGTCTTCTTGCAGTGTCTTTTTGTCACTTCTCTCTTTTATGTGTGTTGCCATTAATATCCTGGAATTCAATTCTGTATTTATTTTAATATAGCAAGCTTGGGAATTAAAATTATGCAACTCTTTGACTTTCAGAAGAATTTTAACTTCAATTATGCAGAAAGATTTTAGTTTTCTTTATAAACCCCCTCACCCCCAAATTCAGCTTCTGATATGATTAGATAATTATAATTTATCCTAAAAGTCTATACAGAATGCTTTGTTGTATCCTTAGGAATTGTTGACTTTTAACATAGCTACATTCTAATAACCAGTCATTCTGATGGTAAATTTGTGGATGCATTCTAATATATCAATAACTTCAGTGTACGTTATCACATCCACCCCCTTCCCCAAGTTACTTTAACAGGAAAAGTAAATGTTAAAAGCTTAACTATTTAAATACATTGATTTAGGGAACATTTTTTCTTTATCTGGATTAAATGTAATAGATATAATTGATTTAATACCATATAATAAATTGATAGATACCAGTTTTACGGAGACCTGTGACACACATTTGGGGGCTTCCCTGGTAGCTCAGATGGTAAAGAGTCTGCCTGCAGTGTGGGAGACCCAGGTTCGATCCCTGGATTAGGAAGATCCTTTGGAGAAGGGAATGGCTACCCACTCCAGTATTGTTGCCTGGAGAATTCCATGTAGAGTGTAGCCTGATGGGCCACATTCCGTAGGGTCGCAAATAGTTGGGCACGATTGAGCGACTTTATGGCACACATTTGACTTATTTCTAAACTTCCCGAGTCCTTATTAGTAGTTTTGAAAACTTCATATAATTTTTTTTAGAAGCACTAAACATCAGCACAAAGGTTTACGAAAACGTGCTTCCCCATGGCACATGGTAGTGTCACACTTACAATTTACGTTGGAACCCCCTTTGTAGGTTACTGAAGACCAGTCCCTGGTCATACAATCTGGTTCTGAGTACCAGAAGAATTTTCACCACTGTTTTTGTAGTAACAGATCAAAGCATAAATAACTGCTGGAGATGAGCAGAGTGCAGAAGGTTATTCTCCCTGGCAGAGATCAGTTGTGTGGATCCCAGGTTGCCTTATAAGGTGGCCTTTCCTTAGCAGTTTGCCGTGGCCCAGAGCAAGGCTGAGAAACTGGGTGATATTAGTGTTTCATTGTTCAAGCTTGTGAACAGTAATATTTGAAATGCTAAATGCTGATTTATTAATTTCCAGTGAGGAAGGTAATTGCCAAGGACAGTGGGCACTCAGTTCCTCTCTCTAGCACAGACAGGTTCTCCTTCAGAGAAATTTCTTGGAAATCAGAGATGGTATTTATGTTTCTTCGGTAAAGTCAGACCAAGTGCAAACGCCAGGAGACCTTTAGTAGTGACTGAATCCCGCCCCACCGACCCTCCCAACCTCCTTTTTCCTTAATTATGAACAATTTCAGATGTAAATATAATTAGAGAAAGTAATATATGATTTTTTAATCTGTCCATCACACAGATTCTATAATTATTTTTTAATAACTTTTACTTCAACTGTTCCACCTCTCCCCCTTCTCCTGGACTATTGTGAAGCAAAACCCAGACACTGACGTTTTGTTCCTATGTACTTTGCACTTCTTAGAAAAATGGTCTTTTTTAACCTCGCATTATTACATATAACAAAATAAGTAGGAATGGTTGGTATCATCTAATAAATTCCCAGTTCATTTTCCAGCTTATTTGATTTTTCTGAAAAATCTTTTTGTAGTTTGTTTATTGGAAGTAGGATCCAAAGAACCACTAGTAGTTACAGGAGTTGCATTTAGTTGATAGGAATCTTACACTTCTTTTATTCTGGGTTAGAAATTCATGATTTTTATTTTTGTTTTTTTTTGGTGCCATGGACCCGTTTAGTAGACTGATGAGTCCTTTGAGTCTTTTCTCTGTATCATGTTTTTAATGCATAAAATACATAAGATAGCACAGAAAACCAATTGTATTAAAATAAATTATCAAAATTTAAAAAAATACGAATTTATGGACATGGTACTTTGTGCTGCTTTTACTAATGCATTATATAACAAGATCTAGGGACAAAACTAATAAATGCCAGACTTTTAAAGTACTACCATATACAGTGTTTCAGTATATCTGTAACAGTTGTGATATGAAAATATTCAATTCTGTTGCTGACAAAGCCACAACCATTGTTAATAGTACTGTGGTTTGTTGCCTACATTCATGAAAGAAGACAGTGTCAATTTCTGTTAGATATTAGTGAAAATTAAATTGTGGATTTTTTTCCCATCCAAATTAGGGACTCTGAATTCTATCCACAATGCTCTACTCTAGAGTAAACATATTAAAAAAGAGCCTGGCTGTAGTTCTGCCTCACTGGCTCGTTTCTGTTTTTTTCTACAGACTTATCTCAACCTCCTGGCCTTTGTCTTGTTAGTTCTGTTTGCCTGGCTCATTTTTCCTGTTAACTCTTAAGACTGCCTCCTCAGAATACAGATTTTGGTGTAATGGCCACTTTACCAGGAAACCCTCCCAGATTTTTTGTGCTAGTAATTTTACGTATTTGTGTACATGGATGATTTTCTTTGCATATGAGGGTCTGAAGTTAGGAAACACATCTTTCTTGCCCCCCACCACATCCCCAGTGCTTAGGACAGGGTATTGGTCACATAGGGGTTGCTTGAAAAGTATTTAGTGAACGAATGAATGTTTAAATCTTATTATCCATATATTTTTAGTTACTTTCCATCCTTTCATATGCGTGTAGACTAGTAGTTAAAATTTATTATTATTATTGTTGGTACTTTGTGATATATAGGCCATCAGGCCACTTGACAGTCCTCTGTACATTTTCCAGTGGCTCTTCATCGTGTTATCCTTGATGAATCAGGTTCTCATACAGTGTCTTCTCTCTCCTCACCCCCTCAGTGCCCTGGCCAGCATCTTAGGCCTTGCCGCTCTTTCCCTTTCCTTCACCTCCAATATCCGCATGTCTTGAAGGCCTGTGGACTTCGCTTGCTAACATCTCTTCAGTTCTTATTTCCATACCACCACTGCTATCCTTCCTGGTCCAGCTCTTTTGGTATCTTTCCTGGATTGTGCAGTGGTCTATGAATTGGTCTTCTCATGTCACTCATACACCTCTTCAGGATGCCTCACACTAAGAGAGGCATGTGCTGGCCTCAGTTTTTTGTTTTCCAAATACTGCTGTATCTCCAGTGGCTTTCCATTGCTCTTAGGGGTGAAAGCTGTAAGTAATCCTTAATCTATACAAGTCTTCATGTGATTTTACCTGTTTTTACCTTTTTGTCAACAGCTCATACCAATCTTCCTTTATTTTTGTGCCGTGGTTTACTCCAACCTGAGGGCCGCTGTACCTGCTGATCCCTCTTATTGGAATTGTTCCCCCTTTGCCTGATTAGTTATCTCTTAGATGTTAACATAAACGTTTCCTCAGAGAAGGCTGTTCTGACTCAAGGCAACACAGATGAGATCCTTCTCCTGTTATGCTTGCAAAGCACTGTGTGTCTGTCCTTTGTGACAGGTGATGTAGTTGTCTTTTCCACTTACTTGTATGAAGATCAGATTCATGACTTTCTCTGTCAAAGGAGTATTCCTGCAACAACTTAATGATTGTTTTTGTTTATCATTGTATCTACAGCTCACGTGTTAATGCCTAGGCTCTCAGTAAATATTTATCGAGTGAGTGGACCTTTGGAAGTTTCTTCAACACTAAGGAGGGCTTGACTCAAGAAATTTCTATTGAGCTAGTGTTAGAGTTCTGGAATTTAGCATGGTGACCTGGTCTGTTTGGGAAATGATGTTTCATCTGCATTGAGTTTCTGTTGAGAAAAGTTGACACTTCTTGATCTTCTTTAGCATCATGGTCCCTGCTTAGAAATGCACTGATACGAGGGACCTTCACATTTGTGGAACTGATTATAGTAATTATTTTCAGAATACTTGTGCTTTCTTTTTATCAACATATATTTACCTTTATGTTGCTTTACTTGCAATGTGGATGAGCCCGTATCCAAACCAGTGGTTGACTCATCACTGTAGAGAAAAATTGATTTTGACATCTTAAAAAAATAAGTTTCCTTTTAAGTAAGATGAGAATGCTGCAAACCAAAAAGGTGAGAATGTTTTATGGAGTCAGGTTTCAGTTCAGTGTTTATAATCTAGGATTTTTTGATTTGTTTATTGCAGCAGTGGGCTTCCCTGGTGGCTCAGTTGGTAAAGAATCCGCCTGCAGTGCGGGAACCCTGGGTTTGATCCCTGGGTTGGGAAGATCCCCTGGAGAAGGGCATGGCAACCCACTCCAGTATTCTGGCCTGGAGAATTCCATGGACTGTGTAGTCCATGGGGTCGCAAGGAGTCAGATACTACTGAGTGACTTTCACTTTCACTTTTTCATTGCGGCGATAAACAGCATCCCCATTAAAGCAATGGGATGATTTGAATAGCTTTGTGGTTTTGAAAGTATTGTTTTGACTGCAGTATGAGAAGCGGTTTGGTTGACTGTGAAGAAACCAGTTGTTACTGTATCGCTCACTTGAACTACTGGAGGTGTGAGGTGAAGAGAAGTGGGTGGATTTCACCAGGAATCCAGGTCTTGGGGATAGTTTGATATGGGTGATAATAAGAGGAGGCAGTGGCGAGGATGACTCTTGAGGCGAGGATGACTCTTGATATTTTGATTTGGCCACTGACTGGATATAGCCATTCATTGTGATAGGATCTTTTATTTTAAAAGTTCTTAAATTTGGAGATGAGAGAAGATAACTGGGTTTAAATATACTGTTAAATGTTTGTACTTAAAGATGCTCAAGACATACAAATAATTTGGAGTTATGATCTTTGGTTAAGAAATTTCATTTTATTTTTTGTAAGAATTAACTTTACTTGTCTTTTTTGGCCCAGTTAGTAGCTTTTTCTTTTCTAAATCTGCCAAGAAGAACATTGTAACTTTTTTCTTTTAAACCTTATCAGGAGATGAGGCAGTCTCTGATAAAGGAATAGTTTTAAACAGTAGATGCGAACGTGCATTGCAGGCTTCTCCCCACATTCATTTCTAAGCTCACAGCATTTTACAGCGCTGGGGCTCAGGCATCCATGCTGGTGGTCACTTCCCTGCTGGTGGTTACATGGGAGACAGTGGGCTCTCCCCCACGCTGGTGTGACTGTAGAAATACAGCTTCCAAGGGTGTTTCCCTGATCACTCTTCAGTAATAAGATATCAACAGCACCCTGCTCTTGTGAGGCTTGGCCATGAATGTGGACTGTGAAGAACTCCAAAATTTTCAGCCTGTTTTCTTTAACAGAGAAGTTGTTCTTGGACCCCTTTACACTCCTGACTTGTTCAGATGGTGAAGTGCACAGAGGGTATGTATGGTCTTATGGAGCATTCTGGGGTCATCCTAGGACCAAGGAACAACTTGATTACTGCAGCGTTTGCTAGCCGTAGGTTTTCTCTCTCATAGGATGCTTTGGTTATGAGAAAAAAATCGACTTTGGCTAACTGAAGCCAGAAAAAACAAAAGTATCACAATACTATGAGTGAGTTCATAAAATGAGAGAACCAAGTGGTAGAAGGGACAGGAACCATAGCAGCTCTGGGGATGTAGAGAGCAAGAATTAGTGGGTAATCTCTGCAGGTACTGAGCCCAAATGAATCAGCCCCAGCTGTTTTGTGTATGTGGGTGCACCTCAGTATGCATGTATGTGTGTATTTCCTTCAGAATTCACATTGCTATGAGAGAGGGTCTTTGGTTGTCTTAGCCAGTGCAAGGCAGGGTGTCTGGATTGAAAAGTTTTCCTGAAACTTTCTTATTGGAGGATAGAGTAGCTTCCCAAAGGACATCTGCAGGTATGTTAGAAAAGTCCTCATTGCCAGTAGAGTCTAACACTGATTCTGGTTCTTGTTATATTCAAATACATGTTTTTAGTAGCCTTTTAGGTATGACAGTGATGCAGATAACCCTTATTAATTTTAATATATTGTGTAAATTAGTGCCTTGTAAGCATTTAGTTAGAGACTTACACAGAGATGAATTTAAGATTTGGCATATAATGTTACAGCTTTCTGTTATTTAACATTTATTTTTTGTGGTGCTACTGGTTTGTTTTCCTTTTTCAGTGTTCAGGACACTGTCTTGGGTGAAATTCAGGTTGAGAGTATGGAGGGTTCAGTTGAAAGTTGAATTTTAGGTTAGTAACTGGATGGAGGCAGCTGCTTTCTCTCTGGTCATCCTTCAGTTTGGATATTCGCTAGTAGAGGGAGGAGAAGCACTTCCTGCAAATACGGAAATGGTTTTCTTCCTCCTCTGGCAGATCAGATCTTGAAAGTAATAAGGCTTGTGGTTACCTTGCACTTGGGGGAGAGTGTGTGTGTGCGCGCTGATGGAGTGGGCAGCAACAAGTTTCTTGCCAAAACTCATAATATACTTGTTAGTATTTGGTATATTAATACATTACCGTCTTCTGAGCATCATGTTAAGTGATAACACTGATACTTTGTGAAGTATGTTAGGTTGTATGTATGGTAGAGACTTTTTGGCTTCTTAAATCTGTGTTAATAGTCAAATGTTGTCAAACCACTAAAAACTGAAACTAACCTGAATCAGCTGGATGAAATGAGTCTTACCACCTCATCACAAAACAGTAGGCAACTGACCAGTAGAGTGAGAAAATGTGGCGCTGCTTTTGTCTGCTAACAGTAATCAAACTGTGCTTCAGAAGAAGCACCTTTCATATAATTTCTAAGTGCCACCTGCCTGTTTGTTTACAGATGTGTCTCAGTGCCCAAAGGAATAAGAGATAAGCAGTAATTCGTAGCTTTTTAAGTTTCTGACCCCAGACATCAACAACTGAAAAGGAGAAAAAATAACCGAGGGACCAGATTTCCTCTCCTTCCCCTTCTCTGTATTTGCACTTTACTTGACATCAGGTGTCCCACCAGTGTGGGAGAATGATTGTGAAGCCTGGAGATCCTCACAAAAGGTGAAGAAGGAGCGTAGACTAGGCGAGAGGACCACCCATTTTGCTTATTAGCTTTTTAGACTCTAGCAGGAATCATACGTGCAGTGTGTAGCAGAAGAGCATAATGGTGAAGAATCTGAGATGGAACCCTGCTGCTTTACTGTGTGTGTGATCTCAGATATTTAACCTCTTGCAGTCTTTCCTGTCCTCTAGTGTTACTTTTAAGGATTATGTACAATCATATGTGTACAGTACTTTAACACACTACCAGGCACACAGTGTATGTTCAGTCAGTAAATAGTTCCTACTGCTTTGCTGACACTCTTTTTATAGGGGTTTGGGAATAGATTTTAATAAGATTCCAATTGATTTTATGTGATTATACTGTATATTCAGAGGTGAGAACTTTACATTACTTACTTGAATTAGAATTTCATCATCTGTAATTTTAATCAAAATAAACTAGTGTGGATAGTGAAAGTTTTGGTATTTTTATCTTCCATAATATCTCTTGACACTTTGAGCATAAAGATTACATAGTTCTTCCTATAATTTTTTCTTTGACCAGATGTAAGTACAGTCATTAAAATTACATTTTCATGATAATAAAAATTACATGGTACTTGGCATAATTAATATTTGGTGAGATGTTTGAATAAGTATTGTATTTTTAAAATCATAATACAAACATGAAAATCATCTTGCTGAAGAAATCAGCTTGCATATTCAGAATGGAAGGTCAAAAATAATAGTAGAATATTCATTTCAAAATAAAGATTTTCAGCAGTACTAAAGCGCTTTTGTTATTTTGATTCAGTGCTCTTTGAGAACTTGGAGTGTCATCAGATTCGCATAAGTTTTCAAGATGGTTTTATCTGGGATATAGAAATGATTTTAAATTGACACCTGAGATAGGAATTGGTCTGTTAAGAATTCTGTTTTTCATTAGTTATCTTTTTAAACTTGAATTTTTCTGAAAGGAAAATACTATCT
Source organism: Okapia johnstoni (assembly GCA_024291935.2). Lineage (NCBI taxonomy): Eukaryota > Metazoa > Chordata > Mammalia > Artiodactyla > Giraffidae > Okapia > Okapia johnstoni. Next base: position 64,187,086 of record CM044322.1, read on the forward strand.
TTTAAAGATACTGCACTGTAGTAATAATTTGTACAGATAGTGTTTGGATTCTGTTTCTGAGTGTGTATACCTGTGCATGCACACATGTGCATATACACTTTTAAAAAAGAAAACTTTTGAAGTACTAATAGAATTCTCTATACTGAGGGAAGGGTTCCTTTTACTTTTCCTCATACTAATTTGGTATTATCCTCCTATGTGAGACCTTTGTCTAGTAATTTTGGTACTTAGTAATTTTAGTCTTTTGATGACTATACAGAATAAAGTAAGTGGAAAACAGACCTTACCAAGAGCTGGGGTAATATAGCTCAGCATTCAGAATTATTCTGTGTAGAACGGAATATTTAGATGACTGAATTAAAAATGGGAGATAAGCTGAGTATCAGTAGAATTCAACACATTAAATTATAAGTACTGAAACATTCTCTGTGATTCTGAACTTTAATAGATGTTTCAGTGGATAACTCTTCAGAATAGAATCAAGGATAAAAATGATTGATATTAGAATTAGCATAAGTAACATCCTTACTGAATCAAGATTGATAGATTTATATACTGTTATGAAATAAAAGCACTGTTTTAAAATTAATGGGTTAGTATGTCTTGATTTTAAAATTTGTAACGGAGCCAACAAAATTTCTCTGAAATATTTGGACCATAACACTCAGTGAAGGTTTTTTGTTTACTCTTTTTATTAAAAACTTGGTAAAAGTGCATTGTATACATTGTTCATCCTAGAATCAAGTGTTTCATCAAACATTTGTAGTTTTTCCCCCATCCCACCCTGAAAGTTTTTAATTGGTGGTACAGGATATTTGTCACCCACCAAATTAAAAACTGCAGGTTTATAAACTTGGCACTCAGAGAACGAAGTAGGTGCCATAAAATGATGAAGTATCGCCATGTGTACACCTGCTGTCAGGAAATAAACTTCCCATATGTTGTGGTTTGGCAGCATGCAGCTTAAAATGTATTGAATGAAACTACTGCTGCACTCTTTATCCTTTATCTGTTTTCAACAGTGCATCCTGTTTGTGCCTGTAAGTAATCATGGCTGCTTCAGTTAGAGGAGAATGATAGATCTTTTTAGATATGCTTGAAGTTAAGTGGTGATGCTCCTTGAGAGTGCGGTGACTGGCTGATTGAGGAAATCAGTGAAGTGCTAGCTTGCCCCTGAACACCAACGAGGAGACAAACTTTCTGTTTTGAACATTTAATTTTTTTTTTTATAAAATCTTGAGCCTGAGACACATTGATTTTTCACATTTTATCACGTCATGTCAAAATAATTTCCCCCAATAAATGTGAGTACTGGTAAAAGAAAAGGAACATCTCAGTTGTTTTTAAAAAGTGAATACTTAGATGAGAACTTCATTGATGAAACCTCTGAACTTTATAATTATGTTTATGGAATACCTCAACTAAATCTTATTGCATGGAATATGGTTTTTAGAACCCTAGAATAGGTCAGAAGATTTGTCCTTTGCACAATTATAAAGTTTCCTTAAAATTGACAGTAATGTTTTATTTACATATATTGAAATGGAAAACTGAATCTAAAATGAAGAGTCTTTTGACCATCTCTATTTCTTAAATTAAAATTTATGTGGAAAACATGCAGATACATCCTCTTGGCCCCTAACATAAGATTCGAACCATTGATGTATGCATGCCTGTTATTGCATGTTAATACACAGAATCCCCCAAGTGGATTTTTTAAGTAAATTTTTTTAATAGGTTGTTTTGGGATACTTTTTTATTATATAATGTATTTTTAAGAATTACCTTCTTCAGAAATTAAAAAAAATATTTTTGGATTCCTTTATGTGATGAATTTTAACTAAAACTTGTTCCTATGAATGTAATCATAATCATTTTAACTACACATGCTTTTAGCAATATTTTACAGATTGCATGTTTTGGGGAAAAAAAAAAGTTGTCTTTTCTAATGTAGTTTACGATGGCGATACCTGCCTGCCTTTTCTTTTGCTGCGTTGGCACAAGCATTGTGCTTATTTTGTTGTAAATGGTTCCAGTATTTTATCAGTTCACTAGGCTGGAACTGATGAGAGGTAATTAAGTGGCTGTATTTACAGCTTGAGTAAGAAACTCGCCAGTGATTGAACACAAACTCATTGGGAGGGGGCACAGGATCAATTCTCAACTTGGCAAGACAGATCCCCACATATACATCTTCCAAGTGCAAACGACGGATACTTAAAGAAACTTTAAATATCTTCTCTGCCAGATCTCCAGAAAAAACATAACCAGTCCCGGAACAGAAGACAGGATAGCGTTCACTAGGGTAGAGGTCTGGTGGCATGTACCACTTGCTGTCTTTGTTTCTATTGGGTGCATAGCCCCTCATTAGGTAACCAGTAAAATAGTTATGTCTAGGAGGCAGGTCTGGCTTCAATAACTTATGTATTAAATACTCAGTATTGACAAACATGTCACTGTCCGTTTTCATTACATAAGGAATACGCGGACAGTATGTTGCAACCCAGTTCATACCCATGAGTGTTTTAATGGTCAGATTATAGTATGTATCTAAGTATTCCTGTTGGATGATATCGTGGTACTGTCTGCTTTCTTCCAATATTGCACGTTGAAGGTAGCCACTTGACTTAATACTTACGCCTAAAAGAAAAATCCGTGTGATTTGAATACCAGGTGCTAGACTCTCATTGCCCCAAGTTTGCCGAATAGCTCGTCTAGCTTCTATTTGTCCAGGTTCCGCAGCAATTAATAGTATTAAAAAGGGGCTTTTCTCCTGGCATTTTTCAGGTTCATTGATAATGTATTTGAAATGGTAAGCATTTGGGTGTCCAGTACCTTTCTCATTGTAAATGCTTCCGTTGGCACCGAGCGTGTTCTCCAGCCCTGTAACTCCTTGCAGTGACAGATCCGTGTTGTTGGGGTCAGTTGCTGTTTGTGGCCTTAGGGTCTGAGGGACAGTTTCTTTCCAAATGTTCCGAAGAGAGCTGTGGTTTGTCTCACTTTTTGTAGAACGAAATCCACGGAAAGTGTACGTCACAGGGTTTTCTTTGAATCCAGCTCTGCCCGGCAGCCAGTCATGATGATTGAAAAACAAAAACATAGCAAAAAGAAACACGAGAGAAAGTACACCAATAAGATGGGTCCGAAACAGAGACCTCTTGGCATTCCAGCTCATCTTTGCAAAGCAGCAGTGCCTCCTCCTCCACTGAAGCATGTTGTAAGTGTCCAGTGATGGGTGAGAGACACTGGTGGCTGGGGACGTGTCCTTCTTCTGAATCAGTACTGTTCTTTGGTAGTCATTCTCTAATTCGGTCACGTCGTCTCCCTCGCAGTCATTCTATAAAGATGAATCATAAAAGTTTACAAAATGCTAAATACCACAGAACTGCTTTAAAGAGACTAATAAAATTAGGGCAGATGGGAATTTTCAAGCTGTGAAAATATGATTGCCCAGGAACAAAGTTTATAATTTGTCTTCCCTTGGCAACCTAATGTCCTGAGAACGGGATTAATTTCTTTATAAATATACCTTTGGAGTGCAGTGAACACTTTTAAGAGAGGTGATGGATTTTTCTTCCACTTATTTCATCATCTCAGTAGCTCTGGTCATTTGTTCTTTTGACTAAAGTTAAAGACTGAAAGTTGTGTGCATGGAGGAGAGAGAAACGCTGCTGGATTCCTGGGAAAGGCCGTGTAAAAAGGCCTGAGAGCAGATGGAAAATGTATTGGCATTAATTAAAATTGATTTGACATACCATTGGTGGTATGGTGCACAGTCAGCGGCCTTTTGTGTAAAGTGGTCATGTATCAGTTGTGGGACAGACGGTACAAGGTTGATTATGGCAGAGTTCTGTTAGTCACAGTACACTGCTTGGCATGTTTCCATTGGCCCCTACTGTGTGAAGAAAGTCAATGAGAAGATGCACCTGTCAAAATTAATTTTCAGGGTTCAGTAACTGCAGTGCAAGATTTTAAGACAGTAATAAATGATGAACATTTGCAAATACCCTTTTCTCATTTTAACCTTCCACTTCAAATGTGAGGCATTCAGATCATTGTCTTGACTTAAGATGGATTTTTAAAATATAGCAACTAATTATCTCTAATTATCTGTGGCCTTCACAGAGTACTATCACGTACTTCAGTTGAATCTCCATAGTAGAATTAGCAAAGAACTGCTTTGAACGGTCTTCCGAGTTTTTCAAAATATAGACATTAGGCACTATTACATCCTCAGTTGTTTAAAATTTTAAATTTCACAGAATGCATTTTAAAAGATTTTTGAGTTACGCTGTGTTCTAAATTTGCGTGTGGAGAATTTATTACATTTGTAGGACTTGCTTGACACTTAGAGCCCTACATTTAGAAGACAAAAATTATGAGCTGTCAATATGGGAGGTTCATGATCCCACGTATTAAGAACTGGTCTTTGAAGAAGTTTTTCAGTGCATAGCACAGATTTGTTCATGCTTTTTCAGTTCTTAGTTTTTCTGGATCAAGGTGTGGGGGTAGAGGATAGGTGAGGAGCTATAGCTTGAATTCTATTAAAAGAGAATAAAAACTTTTTGAAAAGGGGACTATTGCTTAATTTTAACTTTTTCAACTTTTTATTGTGAAAATTAAGGAAAAGAAAACTGGTCAATTAAAAATTTATTGTAAGAGCATATGTTTATTTGAAATTATATGTATATATGTGTGAATGTGTTTATTTAGCTTGTGATACTGAGAAGTTTATGGTTAATACCAAATATACCTAACTTCGATATGAAATTTAATTATTTGGGGGAAATAATGGCATTTAAATGGAAGTCCTCATAAAATTGAATAACTAGAATAACATTCACTTATATAATATGAAGTATTTAGAAAATATTGGTTAAGAGTATTGGACACATGTATGAATGAAAGAACTGCTATTCTAGTAACAGCCACTAGGAGGAGCAAGTAGGTGGGAATTTGAGACGACTTCTAAAGTATAATAGTAGGCACCAGCTTTTGATAATTTCTAGTGTATGAAATGTACTTTTAGAAGTTATCGCTTTTCTTGGGTGTAAGAAATTATTTAATCATCTTGTGAGATAGGAGCAGTGTTTTTTGTTTCTTTTTAATTTTTCAGGTTTTAAAAACATAGAATCTAGTTATTTATTAGAATTTATTCACTTGACTTTTAATTTCACATTACTCTGATGAAGACCAAGACTGTTCACTGTACCAGTAAAACAGTTCTGTTGTGAACTCAGCTGAAAATAATAGAGCTGAGTGTTCTAGTTTAGAAACTCAGTTGGCCATTCTGTTGAGATAAAGAAACTAAGCTTTTTAAGCTTTTATTTTCAAATGAAATACTAGATAAATAGTAATAATTCTTCCTCCACCCCATAAAGAGGCCAATAGCTACGAGGGTTACGTGTGTAAATTTAAAAGAAACAAAACTTGCTTTTAATATTTATTTGATAATCTATTTTAAACATTCCAAGACTAAATTAAATGTATCAGCTTTCTGTTGATATAGAATGCTTGAAACCTGGTTGAAGTCTAATCATTTAGATCTTTCAAGAGTGTAAATTTGATGGTTTAAGAAGTCATAAATAGAAGGTCAGATATTTGAATGAATAAAGGACTGAAAAATGAGTGCAGGTAAATATATTAGTAAATTTTATTTTTATGAAAATATGTCTGAAGTGATGTTTCTAAAGTATTTCAGTGTTACAGAAAAGAGCCAATTATTATATATTGTAATCTGGCATAGTACCCATAGTTTATGGTCCTGTGTCATTTTGTAGCAATACGTGATGGAGATGCATCTTAATTTACATTCATGATATTTGTATGTTTGTAAATATTAAGCTGCTCAAACTAGAAATCTATATATACCCATTTGACAAATCTCCCATTGGTAAATGTAGTGCATATGTCTAGCCTTTAAAAATTCTTTATTAAAAGTTTTTCAGGTATTTATCATAATTGTTTTGTTAAAAAGAAAGTACAGTTAAAGTAACGATTCCTCCTCCTATTAAGTGATAAAATTCTTTTCCAGTTACTGCCTGTTGTACATTAATTCTTAAGAAGTGGGAATAAAACTAGAAAGTTGAAATATTTTGATATTCTAAATAGTCTTTGCACTTTTACATTTTCAGAGTAGCAGTAGCTTTGATTTATCTTTTATAGGTTTTTATGATAATATTGTCAAGTTATTCATGTGTATTTACATCTTATGGGTTGACGCTCGTGGAGAGGATGTTAGTGTCAAACGTTGTTCCCTTTCTCTCTCACACACACACGCATGCAGTGTTTTTATTATCTGGCTTTTAAAAGTGTTGATATTTTTAATCCGTTGGAACAGTTCTAGAGTTTAGGGGTGCTTGAATAAAAAACTCTGCACTCCTATTTTGAATAGCTAGCTAATAAAAATGTTTAATTGGTGACTTTAACATTGAGAGATAAAGGCTCTAAAAGAGACTTGAGGTGTTTTTGTTTAATACCATCTGATTTCATTCTTTAATGGACTAAATTCTGTGAGTGAGAGTTGATGTTGAACTGTAATAATAATAGGCCTGATAGACTTGTATAATCTTAATTTTAGGATAGAATGCTTACATATGTCTTTAAAATGTTTGCCTTTTGTGATTATTCAGTAATGAGTTGTGCTATGAAGTTGAGCAAAAATCAGAATCTTTGAGGACCTGTAAAAAATTTTAGAAATACATGAGTTCCTGAGCAATGAGCTGCTATTCTGGGATTGTTACTAAAATAGTTTATTAGATTCATTTTTGCCCTGCACACACATACTGTGCCAATAGTTCACTATTACATATTTATATAGCCTGGCACAGTGGCTACATTTAAGTTTAATTTTTTGATCTTGTATTGCTGTTACATGTATATTTTCATATCAGAGTATTTTCATATTATGTTTTTGAGTTTCACTTTTAAAATGATCACCAAAACCAATCTTACATTTTGATCATTTAGAATCAGTCTGTTGCCTAAAATAAAGGCTTACTTTTAGCAATAGGGGTAATATTAGCAAGTATTTATATTTCTTTGTTTGAAGTTGTATTTGTGGACATGCAAATCTCCTGTGGTAGTGTGCTGTGCATAAACACACACTGCCTTCTGTGATCCTGTACAAATGCTTTCCTTTTAGTATCTTACAGTTCAGTGGTACTTAAAATTTGTTGATAGTCTTCAGAGGTGGTGCTCGTTATTTTTATTTAGGGAGATGGATATAGGAGGGAAGGTTTTGTTCCTAAAACCTGCTCTATATTAAGATTTTGCTTTAAAAGGACTGAAAAAGCTCTTAATATTAGGATCATTTTTGTATACCATTTAGTGTAATTTTACTGCATTGACTCCTTTGATAGCCATTTTAAGGAGAGCCCTTTAATTTACTGGATGAGGATTCAACTTGACCTAATTTGATAGAGGATTGCTGTGTTTTCTTTAGCGGGTTTCAGATTTTTTTTTTTAAGTTTCATTTCTCAGAGAAGCCTTTAAGCACATCTTGTTACTATTTGCCTTTTCTGCAATCCACAATTACTGCGAGCTACATATTTACTTGAATAAAACAGTGACAGCTTGTCTTCTAAACAGTGACAAATTTTAAAATCATATATTTAGAAACCCTCTCATAGTTTCAAGGACAGTGAAATGTATGAACTTGTTTATTAGAGATTAGTGCCTCCTGGGCTATAAAAAGGTAACAGACATTTAAACAAGTATCACACACAAGATACCGACATACCTTCCTTGGTCAGGCCATCTATGTGGTGAGGATTATGCCCACTGAAGATACTTTTGGCACGCCATCGCTCCAGCAAAAAGATGCTGTCGAACACGCACACCTCCCCCAACAGTCTGCCTCCTGCGATTGCTTTTCACAGTGTCCAAAGTGTCCGTCTGTCTACTTGTCTTCGAGTTCCCCTCCTTGTTCATATGGGTCCTAATCTTCTGAGGTTTTTCCTTTCTTTCATTTTCTTTCTCTTTCTTTAAACAAAAGAGCTGTGGTGGTTCGTTCTGTTTGGAGCACTGTCGACTCTTCCCAAGAGTCGATGCATTGAAGCTTTTTACATCTGCTGTCTTCCTGGCCGGACAATGCAGTGCTCTATTCTCTTCTCAGTATCCATATTTCTAGTAAAAACCCCGAGCTGCAATGTAAAGCAGCCAGAGCTAGAATGGAGTGCTTCGATTGTATTGGAAAAGAGCAGGATTTAACTCTCTCTCGTTGTTGCCTGGCAGCTGCAGGAAGGATTTTGAGCAATTTCACTGGGGTTTTCGTCTGTAATATGAAATCCACGGTTCCTCAGCTGCTGCACAGGCAGGCAGCAGTTTAAATGTGGGCTTGACAGATGCTCTCTCTGACAGAGCAGAATTTAACGTCACTGCTTGGCTGAATCCCACGTGATTGTTTGCATTCATTTTGATAAAAAACCCAAGGTAGGGAGAAGCTTAGAGATTTTGCTTCTATGTGTTAAATTATATATAGTCAATGTAAGTGTAGTGATAAGTGAATAATACAAAAATGGAAGGATTATGAAATGAATGGTTATTTTTTTCAGTTTATTCCCACCTCCCCCCCTTTTTTTTTTTACTTTACGTTCAAGCACAGATTTTCTAAATGTTTTCAGTGTTAGATGTTGGTTTTCATGTTACCTGCATGATTTTACCGGGCATAAGCCATATAAGTGTTAGTATGTAACTTGGTATAATTTAACCCTTTCAGTGCACTCCTTCCCTTTAAGTTGTTTTTTTTCCTCAAATTGTTCTAACTTTAGTTTTACTAATACCTAGTTACAACTCATAGACCATTTTTAATGAGTAACTTCGACATCCCCCCATTATTTTCTGGAGTTTATATAAATCAGCTGCCATGGATTGTTTTACTGACACATGATTTGATACAGCCACTTCTTTTTTTTACGTGCAGTTTCTAGTGTTCTTGAAGGAAGCAAAACTTTATTTTTAATCACTTTTTAATGTCATCATTTATTTTATTTTTTTATTCTTCTTTAAAATTACTTGTACGGTGGAATTCAACAAAATAATGTAATAGATAAAGCATAGTTGCACAAGATCTTCTTGGTGGGTGGTGAGATCTTACTAATCATATTTGTTTGTCCTAATATTTCAGAATGGTTTTGTAACTTGCCATCAAGCAAAGTTTTCCATAAACACTAGATACTCACTCTGAAATACTTCTTTGTATGATTAGTCTTTCTTTGTATGATTAGTCTGTTGGGCACCTTGCTGCTTTTTTTCTGCAAGTACTGGGGGCATTGTCCTTTATTAAAATAACCTGAGTTATCAGTTTTTCCTCAGATTTTAGGGACATTAACTCATAGAAATTTACCATTTTGAAACCTAAGCTGTATATTTGTGGTCATATATTTTTTGTCCCACCTATTTTCCCTACTAATGTGTGTTGTTTCAAATACAGATTTACGTTTTCTCTAATATTTTTAATTTTTTGTTTTTGTTATATTTTTTAGTATAAATGATGAATTGTGTTTTGTAGTTTTAGGAATCCTAAGACTTTTGTTTTTAAGGGGTGTCTGTGATTTTCCTGGAAATGTTAGTTGGAACATTAAGAGTTTTATAGATGGGAAACCTAAGGCCTGGAGCTTTGGCTTTTTCTGGTAAAGTGTGAAGGATAGAACTAAAACCCAGGTTTCTTGGCATTTAGTACCTAAGTCCACATATATTACATGTTCACTACTCTTTGTTTTTAATTAAACTTAGGTGGCAGAGTGATGGTTAAGTGACTGCTTAAAATGACTTATTTTATAAAAGCATAAGTAGATCTTACTAGATCACTATTTATCAGTAATTCCTGACATAGGATTTGACTGTGCTACTAACAGCAGTGACTCAGTTCATGTTGTGTGCCAAGCCTCCTCAAGCTGTTATATAAATGACTTTTTTTCTGATAAGGTTTTATTATTATAATACCCATTTTAAAGATGAAGAACCAGTGTTTAGAGTTATAAAACAGTTATCCCAAATATCAGATGATTAGTGATAAGAAAGAGTCCAGCTGGGAATTAAAGCAAAAATAAGTTGTTCTCAACCATTATGCTGCATGGCCCTGCTGGAGAACTGTGGGAATTTTTTCCTGCTACTAGTACAGCATGGGGCTTCCCTGGTGGCTCAGTGGTAAATAATCTGCCTGCTAATTCAGGAGATGTGGGTTCAGTCCCTGGGTTGGCAAGATCCTCTGGAGAAGGAAATGTTAACTCACTCCAGTATTCTTGCCTGGGAAATCCCATGGACAGAGGAGCCTGATGGACTACAGTCCATGGGTTCTCAATGAGTCAGACATGACTGAGCACACAAGCACAGCATACCCAGAGACCATTCATAGGATTTTAAGTGGGTGTTTGTATTGTTGTTTTATTTACTTGATCAGTAGATATGTATCTGATCAACTACTGTGTGCCAGCATTTGCTATTAGGCACACTTTAATAAATGTTAAAGATACAAAGATGGTTTAGGTGCATCCCCTGCCCTTCCTCCAGGAAGGATAAAGCAGTTATTTTTGGCTGTTTTTTTGATTGCCCCACTGAATTTCTTACGGATATTGACTATTAAGGGAACTCCATAGATAACCTGCTGGGTAGTGGTCCCTGCAATGTTAGGTGGAGCCCCTGAATTCCCAGTAGACTATTGTCTCAACTGTGCTTACAGAGGAACAAGTGTTTATACGGCAAAGGAGACTCCTGAAAGCTCATGAAAGGATACCTGTGTGCCAAATCAGAATTTACTTTCAACTTTCAGGTACAGCTGCATTCTGTTTCTTATGTTTAAGTTAAGCTAGCTTAGGAACTTTACAGAAAAACAGCAGACATGAGATAAAAGTTCCTTAAGTGACTTTTTCTAGCAACCTGCATATTTCCAGCCAAGAGAAGCTGTAAAAATCTTATGACAGGCAAGCTTACAGAACCTCTTCCTTCAGTCTAGTTTTCTTTTAACATCTGAATTCTTTGGTTAAACTTTCTCACTGAATGTGACAGATTTCTTTATCAGACTTAGCAAACTGGCAGCTTATTCTGTTAAGTTTTATAGTTATAAATGTCTTGTAATTTTTACTTGCATAGATCTGCTTTTTAATTTTATAGCACATCCCTGGTGGGAAAATAGGTGAATATTACTATATGCATCATGGCCAGAATAGTCCAGGTTCATATTAGGGTTTTCCCATGTATGTCTAGAATATCCCTTAAGGAGCCAGAATTTAAAGACAGAATTTGCTGTACCTCCTAACTCTTTAAGTCTTAAATGGGTACAGAAATAATAATAATTTTTTTATTCATGTTGTTAATAGTTTTTGAGTGATTGTTACATGACCAGTCAGGAATAGATCTGTTCAGTATGTAATAGGAAAGGTAAGTGATTTCATGGAATGTATCTATATAAATCCAACTAAATGTCCTTGGTAAAAAGAATGCTGGAGAAAGGAATGTGGGGATAGCACTTCAGCCAGGGTGGGTGATGAGCAAACAGCCTTGGGTCATATGAGAAGGGAGACATGAATCAGTTTTCCCTTCATCGATCTCCATTCCTGTTTATGCTTTGCTCTGACTAGTAGGCCCCTGAATGCAAGCTATTTATTTCACTTGAAAAACTAGCTATCTTTTTCCACTGTTGGAGAAAAATCTTAATGTTTTGGAGCAGATGTAATTTCCAACGTAATACACTGAAAAATTCCATTTGAACCAATTAGTTAGGTAACACCTTCAGTTTTATTGAGATAATCAACAGTTTTGCATGGCAGTATTTACTTGAAGTTTATCTAGAGACTACTTTGACTTAAAATCAATTGACATCTTTTTCATTACGTAAAAAGATATGGACAGATGGTGTATTTTTGACTAATATTAGTAGTTTTCCTTTTTGAAAAAAAATGATTGTATTTATTAAGAATTTGGTATTTTCCTTTGACCTTTATTGATGTTTTACAAACCAGTTTTACTTTTCTTTGAATTCACAGAGCAGAAATTAGCTGATTGCAAATTAGCAATCTCAGAATGACCACAAGTGTCAGTGTTTGCCTGCCTTACTATTTTGCCTTCAGTTTTCATAAGCTTATGCTGCAGTTACTCATAATGTTTAAGAATTTCTTTTGACTTGAAAGCGAAGCTAAATTTAAATGTCTCTTTGACATTTGTCCATTTTAATTCACAAAAACTATTACTGATCCTAAGAGAAAAAGCAAGCACCTAAAATCAGCAGTAATTTGGAAAGGACTGTAATAATAAAGGCATACCTTAGAGATATTTGGGGTTCAGTTCCAGGCTACTGTAGTGAGTATTGAATTGAAGTGAGTCACAGGAATTTTTTGTTTTCCAGTGCATAGGAAAGTTATGTTCCTAGTATATTTTGTGCAATAATAGTATTATGTTTAAAAAACAATGTACATATCTTAATTAAAAAATGCTAACCATGATCTGACAACACAGGGTTGCCATAAACCTTCAATCTGTTTAAAAAAAAAAAGTGTAGTATATACAGTGCAGTTAAACAAAGTATGCCTTTTTGCTTTTTTCTTTGGTTTCTCAGTAGCACAGCTCTTTCTTTTTAGCACAGATCAATTAGAATCTTTCAATTGTTTTTTTTTGGCACACACAGAATAATCTTAGAAGTTAGAGCTGGGGTTATCAGTGAGGGTGGTATTGAGCTTGATACTGCTTTCCTAGGACGTGTTCTAGAAGTTTACGAGAGAAGGTGTTTTGGGCTGACAAAATAGATGAAGGGCATTTAGTGAATGTGGCCAGGGCATGTAGTGTGTTGTAGTGTGTGGGGACAGTTTTTGAAAACAACAAAGACTAGTCCTGTATTCTGCAGGACTTCTGAATGTCCGTGTGTGTGTGTGAGAGAGAGGGGCAGAGACCAGGGGTCCCCAGTCTCTGGTATCTCATGCTTGATGGTCGGGGGTGGAAGTGGTGTGATAATAACAGAAAGTGCACAACAAGGTAATGCGCTTACACCCCTCCTTCTCAGGTCTGTGGGAAAATTGTCTTCTGTGAAACCAGTCCCTGGTGCCAAAAGGTTGGGGCCACTGTGTTAGACCATTTTTATTATTAAACGAACCTAAAACATAATTGGAATACAAAGTCTATTGCTAGGACATTGGTTTCCATTAAAAGTTTTGCCTATATAGGTTAGTTATGTTACCTGTGCATTTCATTTTAGATGGTTAGAGGGGTCAATGTAAAATATTCTTACATAAAGGGGATGTGTTGTGTTCGATAGAGTTGTGAAGCCTGCTAGGTCCACACCTTTAAATTGTTTCAGGCATCTTACTGGCCAGTAGCTGTAATTCTTTGATTCTTAAAACAACCAAATTAATATAATTCCAAACATGTAACCTTTGATAGAGCTGGGCAACAGAGTATTGTTTATTCACATGAAACAAAAGAAGAGCAAATTTATAAGCTATAGAGCAAAATTATAAGCTGTATAGGTTTGAAGAAACCCATGTTGAATTATGTCTTCAAACTTAATCATTTAATTGGACCCTTCAGGTTGTACTGTGATGGCATTGTTCCTAGTGAAAAAGTATTATTTACATTAGAATAATGGAATTTCAGAGTAGAATTGGACCTTTGAGGTCATCTCAAAATCTAGTTTCCTCATTTTACAGGCAAGGTAACTAAGACCCTGAGAGGTTGTGATTTTTCTCAAAAGTTTGCGCTTAATGTAGCAGAGCCACATTAAGCTAGAACCTAGAGCTCGAGACTTGTAAGTCAAGGTTTTTTTTGCACTGATTTACTCTGTCTCTAGTTACATTAGTGTATTTGTTTTTAGTCCACGGACCCATGAGATTCACAAATCATCCTGTGGACCTTCTACATTACCTGTGTCTCTCTTCCACTATAAAAACAGTTCTGCTGACTTTAAGTGAGAAAGATAAAGCTTTTATTAAACCTCAGTGAGAAAGAATTGTTCATTATGGACTTCAATGTTAAAGGAGATTGGTGCATACTTTTGTTTGTTCCCAGTTGCGGTGCTCTGATTAACATTTTATCTAAATTATTTATCTGTAGGTTAAAGAACTACATTCATGTGGATATAATTTTTTAATCTCCAGATAAATAATTTTTAAAAACCTGATGTTTTCCCAATATGATAGAATGCCTCTTTAAAGAGTTTTGTGTTATATCTCACTGTCTTTTGATCTAAAATTTTTATTGCTGTATGTGTCTGGGTTCTCCAGAGAAAGAATCAATAGGGTAGATAGATAGATTGTTAAGGAATTGGTACATGTGGTTAGGAAGACTGAAAAGTTCCAGGATTTGCTGTCGGCAAGCTGGTGACCCAGGGAAGCTGATGGGATAGTGCAGCTCTTGTGTGAGCCCGAAGGACTGAGAACTGGAGGAATGATGGTGTAAGCTCTCCAGTCTGCGTCCAACGCAGGAGAACACCCGTGTCCCGCCTCAACGCAGCCAGGCAGAGAGGAATTCTCCTCTGTTCTGCCTCTGTGTTGTCTTCAGTTCTTCAGTGGATTGGACGAGGCCCATCTGCAGTGGGAGGGCAATCTGCTTTACTCAGTCTACAGATTCAAACGTTTGTCCACCTAGACGCATCCTCATAGACACGTCCAGAATAATGTTTTAGCCAAATGCCAGGGATATTAATTCCTTATCAAATCTTTTCTCCCATTCTTTGGATTAACTTCTCTGTTGTTAGTATCCTTTGATGGATAAAAGCTTTTAATTTTGATCAAGTCCAGGTCCAGTTTCCTGTACCTTTTAGTACTACTTTCACTTTCACATATCCGTGAAACTGATGTCAAATCTAATGTCATGAAGCTTTTACTCTTTAATTTTTTATCTGAGGTTTTTAAATTTTTTTAAAATTTTATCTCCTAAATTTAGGTTTCTGATCCATTTTGAGTTATTAATAATTTTTGTAGATAATGTAAGATAGTGGTCCAGCTTCATTCTTTTGCATGTGCATATCCAGTTTTCCATTTGCTGAAGACTGTCCTTTCTCATTGCATGGTCTTAGGTCCTGTGTCAAAAATCACTTTGCCATGTACGTGAAAGTTTATTTCTGGACTATCTTATTCCGTTGGTCTATGGATCTGCCTTCATTCCCTGCTATAGTATTTTGATTACTGTACCTACAAGTTTTAAAATCTGGAAGTTTTAGTCCTCCAACTTCGTTCTTTTTCAAAATTAGTTTGGCTCTTTGGGGCTGCTTGAAATTCCACATCAGTTCTAGGATAAGTTTTTCTTTCTGCAAAAACACCTTTGGTATTTTGAAAGGGATTGCATTGCATCTATAGATTGCATTGGGTAATTTTGAAATCTTAATGCTATTAATCTTAGCAGTCCATGAACATATAGATGTCTTTCCATTTGTTTATGGCTTTAATTTCTTTCAGCAACAGTCTAAAGTTTTCAGTGTACAGTTTTTTTGTTTTTATTTTTACTTCTTGATTAAATTTCTTCTTGAGTATTTGATTTTTAAATGCTATTACAAATGGAATTGTTTCCTTAATTTCTTTTTTAAATTACTGATTGGTAGTGTATAGAGACGCTGTGGATATGTTGTGTATTGATTTTGTATCCTGCAGTTTTGCAGAGATGGTTGATTAGTTGTGTAGACTACAGTATAGTGTGAAGGTAACTTCTATATGCGCCGGGAAACCAAAAAAATTTGTGTGGCATACTGTATTGAGACACTAGCTTTATTGTGGTAGTATGGAACCAAACCAGCAATATCTCTGCAGTGTGCCTGTATAGATACACTGTACTGGATTTTAGAAATGTGTCAACTGTTTTCTGTGTTAGCAAACATTGTATACATATACTCCAGGTTATGACTAGTCTAAAAAACAAAAAATAAATTGTACTTAAAATTTGTGTCAAGTTTTTTGCTCCTGAAACCTTTAGTGCTTTTCAGCCTCTTTGTGATTTGCTCAGAGTTGCAGTTTCCTTTTTGTACGTAGTTTTTCCAAAATGATTCTCTTAAAGACTCATTCTGGAACTTAAAAAATTCAGCTACTTAAAAAAAATCCTATTTGTGGGTTCTGAATATCAAATACAGATTTCATGGGAATAAGTTACTTTTTAAAAAGACAAAACATGCAAGTGTACAATTAATATTGATTTACTTTTTAAAACGTTACTTTTTGTCTCATAGATACAGTAGTCAAAGAGGTAGATTATCAACTCCTAGAATCTGTGCGTATATATATATATATATATATATATATATATATATATATATATATATATCCCATATGTTTTCTTCATTAAGAAATTTCAGTATCTTATTAATTTTTATATAAACAGCACTTTTCAGAATTAAATATAGTATATTTTTCATACTGATACTTGTTACAAATATTTTTTCTTACAATATTTTATATTATGGTGTTATTTTCTACTTGCTTAAGTGGCAGATACCAGTATTCCTTCTCCCAATACCAGAAGATTCTAGATTCTCTTCACTTGCTAAAAGAAAGCAAGGAGGGATTGTACACAGTTACCTTGTTTGGTTGTGTTATGTTTTGCAGATAACGATTCTGTCACTGTTTCCCCCATCCCTTTTTGCCAGTTACTTCTTTTCAGAATGCCTCAAGTCTTGGTGAAATTATAATGATTCTGACTTTTTGAAAGAAAGCAGGTTTTCCTCTCCAGTTAGCACAACTCATCAGCTCTTTCAGTTGTTTTTTGCTGATACTTTTCTTCTCCCAGCTGAGTACCGTTTCCCCTCCAGTCCAAATATCTTTAAAAATACAGAGTTGTCAGTCTGCTCCATATTACTGCCAGTTATTATTTCTTCATTTTGTTTCTTTTATTCTTTGTTTTCCTTCTATTTCAGTTTCTTAACAGATGCCAGATAGACCTCTGTGTAGCCTTTGAAAAGCTATTTTACCTCTCTTTCTTCATCTTTAAAGGGTGCTGGAATTAGGTTATATGGTTTCTGAGGTCCTTTATGTAGTGACTTATACAAAATAATGCAGATCAGAGTAATACGAGCTTTTAGCTGGTCTTTATTGGTTAGGGAGTCCTAGGATTGGCTGTGAACTAATCATATGATTAGCAGAGGTCTTCCCTGTTTTCATTTCAAGGAGCTCACAGCCTACTAAAGTGGCATGGCTATATATGTGTGTGCCTTTGAACTTATTTGTGTTTACTTATCCAAAATTAAGCAAAGTTGTACGATAGTGACTGACAACTCAAAATTTTTAGTGAATATGGGAAGACAAAATTAGACAAAATTCTCCTGGTTGCAGTTAATAGATTGTGTTCCAGTAAGTAAGACAAAAAAGTGTGTGGGTTGCATAGAATGAGATGAGGGATTTTAGTGGCTTCTGTAATCAAGAAGATTCCAAGGATTAGCGGGAGAAGAGGTCTTACAGGCCACTGGAACTAGATAGGTGTTACGAGGGATATTGTATTCCATGTCTCTTCTTGCATGCTGGTAACTTCTTTATATCTTTCTGCAGATGGGTTTTCTCCATGAGTCACGAGACACAATTATCTGTAATTTTAGACTTAACCCCTTATAGACTTATGACTAGGTGACTCCCATTTATGAAACACAGAGAATTCTCTATAGACTGAGCCCAGGACTAGCCAGCCTTCTAGTCAAATGTAGACAGAAGGAGGTCTGAATATGTGCCTGCTCATTGTTCTTACCTGTCTCATTTTCTTCATTTTTCTTCCTTCTCTGTGTACTTAAACTGACCCAGTTTACAAGTGTGTGCTGTGCTTTGTCGCTCAGTTGTGTCCAAACTCTTTGTGACCCCATGGACTGTAGCCTGCCAGCCTCTTCTGTCCATGGGAGTTCTCCAGGCAAGAATGCTGGAGTGGGTTGTCATGCCCTCCTCCAGGGGATCTTCCCAACCCAGGGATCAAACGCAGGTCTCCCACTCTGCAGGCGGATTCTTTACCGTCTGAGCACCAGGGAAGTCCCAGCATTTACATGTAAGAATTCAAAAGGAATACAGTTAAAACTTAATCTTGTTATTATATAATACCTAGTTGATTCCTCCTTATAAAGGAACATGGGAGAGAAAGCTAAAATCTCTTTGGTTAATTTCTATTTAGTGATTATCCCTTAGCTTCTGATTTTTAGAAGTCTAGAATAAGTTCAATATGACCAACATTTGTTGAGCATCTGTTGTGTTCTAGGTACTAGATTTACAAAGATGAGTAAAAGCAGTTGTGTCCCCTAACGTGAACTTGGAGAAAAATACAGATCAGACACTTTCAGTGCATTAAATGAAGTTAAGTGCTGAATATGCTCTCCACCTTAATAGTGACCCACTTTCTTTACATTTAAAATTTTACTTGAATATAATTTGCTTGTAGTATAATGACCATATCATTAGTAAGCCTGACAAATTTTTACAAAGTTAACACATTCATGGAACCAGCATCCAAAGTGACTCCGTCTCAACCACACTAGTGTGTATAACTAAATGCATAATAGTGAAAATATTGGGAAAAGGATGTTCTGCTGTCCTCAAGTGCTTTTTTCCCCCAAAGAGTTTTTCCTAGTTGCCTCTGCTGCTGTTTTTTCTTTCTTTCTTTCTTTTTTTAATTTAGCTTTTTTTGTGGGAGGAGGTATGCATGAGGCGTTTGGAATCTTAGTTCCTCGCCCAGGGATGGAACCTGTGCTCCTTGCATTGGAAGCAGAGTCTTAACCACAGGACTGCCAGAGGAGTCCTCTTCTTTAACGTTTTTTAAAAAAGCCTTTAAACAGAATGCCCGGAATCCTATTGTATTCCAAGTGAAATGCATTCTTTGTGCATTTTACTACGGTAAAATCTCAGATTCTGAAGAAAATGTAATATGATTAAAGTGAACGTTGTTTAGCAGGACTTCTTTAGAAATGTTTCTGTGGTTGTAATAGTGATTTTTCTTATTATGGATTTGTGTAATTTTCCTGATACTTATCAAATTTTCTTCACTTAAGTACAGCTAGAATAAAATCTTCATGAGTTACTAGCTGTTTGGAAATTTACACTTGGTAGCTTTCTATAAATAAAAATGTTTTAATGAAAATTTAGTTTGAATATGATTAAAACTATTGCAGTAAAGAGAGACAACTTTTGAAGTCTGTTAAGCACTTCAGAGGTGTCTGTTCTTGAATGTATAATTGATGTACTTCAATCCTTAGCATATTTCCATATATATATATTACATGCTTAGTAATTACTTGAGATTTGTTATTCAGCTTTTAAGAAATTTTCAACCACTCTTAAATGTAACAAATCTCATGTTTGTAAATGGATTATTTTCCCTGAATATTTTAAAGATGTTTAATTTGAAATATTTGTGTTTTTTAAAGATACACTCAAAGTAACACTGTTTACATGTTTCTAATGTGAGATTATGTATCATTTATTCATTTTGAGATTCTTTAAGGGGAAAAAGATTGACTTGATTTTAAAACTGGTAATGACATTTCTGAGAATATTAAAATTGTCAGCAATGAAGTAAATCGTTGAATATTTGAAAAATCTTACATACTTACAATAACTAATGAATAGTAACAATTTAAGTATATTTTTGACCAAAGATGTCTCTTACTAACTCACAACCAGTAGCATAAAAGGTAAGGTGTTTGTTTTAACTCATAGCATGTTCCATGACTGAGGGAGAGACAGACATGGAATTTTTTTGCAGTAATTAAACAAAAGTGCTTATTGTGCAAAGGAATTTTAACACATCCATTTTTATTCTTTTAAAGGAAGGTGCATCAGCCCGGAAGACACAAACTCCTGCAGCACAACCTGTACCAAGGCCAGGTGAAAATAGAAAAATTTTAGTGTTTTTCTATTATCACAACTGAAATTTTTGATACTATGTAATGCTTTGAAGGAATTAAATTTTACTTAAAATACTTCAAAACTAGTATCATAAGAATATTTACCTGAGTAAATAGGTATAGTTGAAGAGTTAAAGAAAATTTTTAAGAAAATATTTTTAAGATTTTAGGAAAATGTTTTAAAAAGCTGTTTATTACATACCCATTCTCGCATCAGTTTCTTGTTTGAGTTCCTTGATAGTATGGAGGATGTGATTTTTGCCTTTTCCTATGGAAACATAGAACCATAATTTTAATAGGTTGATAAGCAGCTTTGATGTTTAGGATTTCAGATATCTATATTATTGAGCATATTAGGTTCTATATTTTTTAAAATATATATTTTAATAAACAAGGCTAATATTGAAATTTTTTTAAATTTAATTTTTTAATTTTTTTTGGCTGCACTGCACAGCCTGTGGGATGTTAGTTCCCTGACCAGGGATTGAACCCAGGCCCTCAGCAGTAAGAGCACAGAGTCCTAACCACTGGACCACCAGGGAATTCCCTGAAGTTATTTTAAAAATATTTTCTTTCCTTTTCCTGGTACCTAAAAAGATTGATCTTTATAAATGGGGTTATGTTGGGATGGTGTTGTAGGCTCTTTGACTGTGTCTTGGATCCACCTCGATCTTGACATGACTAGTATTTTCTTTCTTTCTCTCTTTCTTTCTCTTTCTTTCTTTTAATGACATTGGGTTGGTTTGAAATCTTTGTTAAATTTGGAGCACACTGGATATAATTTATATCAGATGACAGAACTATGGACTGTTTTTCAGTAGACAAGACCATGCCAAAAGCTGTTATGCGAGTACAAGGAAGAGCAATTAAATCCAGTTAAATATTACTTGAATGCCTTCCATGTGCTCAGTGCCAGAAACAAGAAGGAGCTAAAGGAGCTCCTTACAGGAAGGAAGAAAAAGTCAGGGAAATAGGAATGGGCAGGCTGACATGGACCCCAGGAATGCAGCCTGGAAAGAAGAGAGGAATATTGTAGAGGCAGTGGAATGATTGGTGCAGAATTCTTTGTTTTCCCTTGGATGGGAAGGATGGTTAGTCTAAAGAAGATCACATGAGAAATTCAGAAATGGTATGAAAAGGAAAAAGTCATCACCTGAGGATTCTAGCTCTGTTCTGTGCTGTGTATGAATAATTGTCTCCATTTCACATTTTCTCAAAATCACATGGCAAACAAAGGAAAGGGATAGGGGTGGCACTAAAACCCGAGTAAGCCAGCTTGTGTACATGTGCCATGGGATGGAGGGACAGGGAAGGGGGCTGGGTTCTCCCAGCTAGTTTGTAACCTTGGAGAAGGTCACGTGTGAAGCAGGAAGCTGTGGGTCTTTTCACCTCCTAAACTGTCATTCTTTTTCAGTTCTGCCAAGGTGCACTGGTGATTAAAATGACTGAAATGAATCTTCGAGAATATCTCATAATATAACAGATATTCTGATGCCCATCAATGTGAGGTCTCATTTCACTCGCTAATTGACCCCCGAAGATCCACAATCCCTACCTGTCATTCCAGAAGCAAAGATTATAAGCTTTTAATACTCACTAGTCAGTAAGACTGACTTGAGTGGGTGTTAGCAATTTGTCATCTTTGTCTTGATTTGTGTGTTTTTGTTTTGCAGATTGTTAAATGTATTTGCTTTTTGGGTGCTACCCAGTTTGGAAGGGATATTTTGTAATATAGGGTAGGTTCATCTGGATTATCTTTTTAAAATGGAAAAAAAACGAACACAAAATATTTCTGGCAGTGTAACATATTATACATGAGACAGCATAGATCTATATACTGTTGTTTGTTAGGTAGAGTTTGAATTATTAGGAAATAGGGACTGAACCATCTATCCTTTCTGCCTTCAGTGAAGAGACTCAGGGATGGTATTCCATTTTTGTTCACTTTTTCTTTCTTCTTTATTTTTTCATCAAATATTTTACACTAGTTTTACCAGGCAAGTCCCTGGGTAAATGTTGTATTTTAAAATGTTTACAATCATTCCTAACTTCTAAACATTCATTTAGGAAATGTAACTAACAAGAGACACATGTTTTCCAGTGAATTAAGAAGCACAAGCATTTAATAAGTTCCATAGTGGAATTTAATGTCATTTCCATTTTTAGCCAGATTAAATCTCCTGCACACATCCTTGCTCTTGCTGCCTCTTTCTAATGTGTACACAATGCATAAGTCCCTTCTCTGGCTTTCATTCATTACTTCTGTCTTACAGATACTCTGATAGGTGACTACCCATCACCCTATAACTCTGGTTTATCTGCTATCTTAAGATCTGCACGTGAGATTGAGAGAGAGTTAGCCCTTTGTATATTTTAAACAGATTTCTTAGGCCCTGTCAGTCATCCACTTCAGAATGTAGGTGGATTGCCTCATTCCATAGTTTTAAATCAATGTGCTGATGGCTTTTAAATTTGTGTCTCCAGTTCTTCTTACCTCTGGTGTCTTATATTAATTGTTTAACATTTGGATGTGCCATAGGTATCTTAAAACTGGCTTAAAACCGTTTTTCTTTGATATTTTCCTCACGAGGTCTTCACATTCTTCTGCTTCTTCACAAGTAAATGACACCACTATCAACTCTGTTTTTTAAGGCCAAAACTTGAGTTATTCTTTATTCTTCATATTTCCTTATTCTTCTCATCTAATATACCAGTGAGTTTTGTCAAATTTACCTTTTCTGTATACCATATTTATATATTTTCTCTTTATCTCCACTGCCACAACTCAAGTCTAAGCTACCGTCATTTCTCTAGACTAGTGCATCTTGAAGTATTAGTCCCTGACCTGTTTATTTCTGGTCCCTAACAAGATACAGATAGGAGTTGAGAGTACAGTACTGTTAACAGCATCTGGGTGCATGGCCAGTATTCTAGCTGTTCACTTTTATTGCATGTTATTCAGCCAGCCTTGGAAAGTTTACCGAAAACCCTTGCCTTAACTACACTTATTTTGGTGGCACCTCTGTAGAATATTGGTGATTGTCCTAAGCTTGCTGCTTACATAGTTGTCCCCCTCCCTTTTTTGAGGGGGGGGTTGTCCTCCTTTGATCTCTTAACTAAAATTATTATTTTTCCCTTACAGAAAGTGTAATGTGAAAATCAAATTATGTCACTTTCTGGCTTAAAAGTTACAGGGTTTTCTAACAGAATTTAAATACAAGCTTAACGTCACCTAGGAAGCCCTTCATGAATTGGCTCCTACATATATTTTTAACCTCCTGTACTGCACCCTTCCTTTTGCCTGTCTGCACATTTGCAGTTCTATAAGCAGGACAGTTTCTTTCTGCCTTTGGCATTGGCCCACATTCCTACCTCTTATCTAGACTGTTCTTTCACTTGTTCTTTGCAAGTTTGCTCCTTTTAATCCTTCAAATCTCAGCTGTAATGCCATTTCCTTTGAGAGGCGTTCTGTCTAAAGGACACTTTAATATCAGTGTACATTCATTTTGTTCCTCAATATTGTGTATTCAGATTTGTTTTTATGTGTTTGTTTGCCTGTTTTGTGATGGTCTGGCTCCCCTCCTTTACTGGACGGTCTTTGAGGGCAGGGATTATTTTTGTTTTGTTTATCATTATAAAAATAAAAACCTAGCAGAGTGCCCTGTACATAGGCTCTGAATAAAGACTTAAGGAGACAATATAATTCTATTTGGAAGCAAGTACAATAACAGTAATTGCCTATTCTCAGCTTGTCAGTGGTCAGTTATGGCGTTTGCTGAAGGCAGTGGTCGTGGCAGTTCTGCAGTACATTTAGCATCAGCCGTGGCCGTGAGGTTCAGTAAATAGTAAATATGCCCAGGATCTGGAGAAGAACTTAACTTGTTTTGTTGTTCTGATGAGTCTTACAGCAGAATCAAGATGTAGAAATTATTGTCTCTGTTTTATGCCTGAAGACAGCTGAGGCTGAGCGGAATTTGGGTCATTGTCTGGAAGGGGGCAGAATGGAGACAGAGTCGAGCTCTGACTCCAGGCTCTTGCCTTCCTTCACGCTCCTCCTGGACTCAGCGTTATTCCACTTTTCCCTCCTCCTGCCTTTAGATCAAGCTCATCCTCAGCATCTTCATCATTGTGTCTCTGCCTTGGTCCTTAATTGTAGTTTTTTTTTTTTTTTTTTTTTACTAAACATCTAAAGTTTATTTTTAGCATGTGAGCTTTTATATTTTGTCTTTTTCTAACTTTGTCTTCTCAGCCTTAATTTTAATGAATTTTTCCTTATATTCCTGAGTCCATTATGGGCTTCCTTAGTATATCTGATATTTCAGTCAAAGATTGCTTTGTTCTCCCCACTCATTCTCCTAGCCACTCCTGTCTCCAGTTTGTACATCTGTCTGTCCATCCCACCTTTCCTTTATCCCTCTGTCAAATTCCAAGTGTTTATTGAGATTGTATTATATTGCAGATGATATATTGTACAATACCATGAGTTGATGTATCCATGAATCCTGTTTCTAAAAATAATTTAAGAAAGTTTTAGTATCTTTTTCTCAGCAAAAAGAAAGATGACAACACTTTGATAAATATGCACGTGAACTTGTGTTTGTATTTATCTTTCTTTGCTTTCTGTGGCTACAAGATCATACTTCTGGACTCCATAATGTTTTATCATAATCAAATAGCTATACAAAGGAGTACAAAGAACTAGTTAAAATGTAGCATTTTACTGCCTCCATAATGTTTTATCACAATGAAATAGCTATTCAAAGGAGAACAAAGTACTAGTTAAAATGTTGCCTTTTACTGCTTTTGAAATAGAACATATTCCAAAGATCTGTGTACTTTCCTTTGAAAGTGGTATGTCTAAGAACTGATGTTGAATTAAAATTTTAAATTGTTGACTTTTTATTTTTTGTGATTTAAAAAATTAATTCTAGCACAGCACATGGCACATAGAAAGCAGTCAGTAAAAATTTATTGTATGAATAAATACTGATAATTGAATATGCAGCATTTTCTATCCTAAAATACATTCATCTTGAACTAGACTGATGTTACCATTGTTATGCCAACAAATGTTTTTATTTATTATAAAGTCCATTGTATGTATAAATAATGAAGAGAAATGAATATTCATGTTTTTATAATGTACAAAATTATTGATAATATGGGCAGTTCCAGAATAAAGACCTTCACATGACTCATTACTAATTAAAAAAAACCCAAAAATTTTGAAAAGAGAGATAAAGGTAAATATTTTAGGTCTTAGTTACTGGGGTAACATCTTTGTTTTACCTCCACAGAGATTAATTACATTTCCCTCTCCCAGCCCTTCTCCCAATGTTATATCCTCTTAGTACTCTGTGTTTTTATATTTATCACAGAGTAATCAGTTAATTTAGAAATCATTTATTTGCCTCCTTTTCTGGACCCTAACGTCTATGAATGTAGATTCTCAGTGCCTAGCAATGCTGTATATCCACTTTACTTACAACTACTTATTGTTGAAGTGCTGAGGCACTATAATGATTTTCTGAAGCAGAGAAATAGCTTCATATTATTTAAGAAACTTGCAGTACATTAAAAAATTTTATAATGAGTCATAAATACAAATGAAATTTGTATATACAAATTTTATAATGAGTCATGTAAATACAAATATTTTTGGCCTTATTTGCTTTGTAAGTTTGAAAATAAGAATGTGAATTTTATAACACTCAAATATTTGGATTTTTTTTTCCTTTGTTACAGTTTCTCAAGCCAGACCTCCCCCAAATCAGAAGAAAGGTAGGGTTGTGCATGTGACTCTAAACTTGCTTTAAAAAGTAAGCTCTTGCTTACAAAACCAGGGCTGATGGCCTTCTCATGCAGTTGTAGCAGATGTTTGTGTTTGGTGTCCATTCTGAGTGGTTAATTCTCAAGCTGTCCTGATCATTAACTAGTCTGAATATCACTGCTGCTTAAAATATCTTTTAGCTCAAAAGAATGAAAATTACAAATTTTCATGCTTTTACTTTTTAATTAGGAAAGTTACTATAATTCCTTTTAATAACTTATTTGATGCCTTGAAAATTCTGTCTTTATAGGATCTCGAACACCCATTATCATAATTCCTGCAGCTACCACCTCTTTAATAACCATGCTTAATGCAAAGGACCTTCTCCAGGACCTGAAGTAAGTAATTTGCTAAACTATTCTTTTGGTAGGACATGGAGCTTTTGTTGAGAATTACTAGTTACTGATTCAGTAGTTCTTATTTTGAGAAAACAAATGTTCAATTTCAGTGCTATTGGCTTGGCAGATAGTCTCAAATATAATTTTCAAAACCAGAATATATTCTTTTATATCTGAATCCTTTAGGGAAAACTATAGAGACTCTGACTAAAGTCTTAATGAAAAAGGTTAAAATTTAATTTTTTTTTAAATTAGTTTATTTTCTATTTTTTAACTTTACAATATTGTATTTGTTTTGCCATACATTGACATGAATCCACCATGGGTGTACATGTTTTCCCCTTCCAGAACCCCCCTTCCACCTCCCTCCCCATCCCATCCTTCTGGGTCATCCCGGTGCACCAGCCCTGAGCACCCTGTATCATGCATTGAACCTGGACTGGCGATTCGTTTCGCATATGGTAATTTACATGCTTCCATGCCATTCTCCCATATCATCCTGCCCTCGCCCTCTCCCATCGAGTCCATAATACTGTTCTATTTATCTGTGTCTCTTTCGATGTCTCGCATACAGGGTTATCTTTACCGATTGACTAAATATTACATATATGTGTTAGTATACTGTATTGGTGTTTTTCTTTCTGGCTTACTTAACTCTGTATAATAGGCTCCAGTTTCATCCACCTCATTAGAACTGATTCGAATGTATTCTTTTTAATGGCTGAGTAATATTCCATTGTGTATATGTACCACAGCTTCCTTATCCATTCATCAGCTGATGGGCATCTAGGCTGCTTCCATGTCCTGGCTATTATAAACAGTGCTGCGATGAACATTGGGGTACACGTGTCTCTTTCAAGTCTGGTTTCCTCAGTGTGTATGCCCAGCAGTGGGATGGCTGGGTCAGTCATATGGCAGTTCTATTTCCAGTTTTTTGAGGAATCTCCACACTGTTCTCCATAGTGGCTGTACTAGTTTGCATTCCCACCAACAGTATAAGAGGGTTCCCTTTTCTCCACACCCTCTCCAGCATTTATTACTTGTAGTCTTTTGGATAGCAGCCATTCTGACAGACGTGAAATGGTACCCCATTGTGGTTTTGATTTGCATTTCTCTGATAAAGAGTGATGTTGAACATCTTTTCATGTGTTTGTTAGCCATCTGTATGTCTTCTTTGGAGAAGTGTCTGTTTAGTTCTTTGGCCCACTTTTTGATTGGGTCTTTTATTTTTCTGGAATTCAGCTGCAGGAGTTGCTTGTATATTTTTGAGATTAATTGTTTGTCCGTTGCTTCATTTGCTATTATTTTCTCTCATTCCGAGGGCTGTCTTTTCACCTTGCTTATAGTTTCCTTTGTTGTGCAAAAGCTTTTAAGTTTAATTAGGTTCCATTTGTTTATTTTTGCTTTTATTTCCAATATTCTGGGAGGTGGGTCATAGAGGATCCTGCTGTGGTTTATGTTGGAGAGTGTTTTGCCTATGTTTTCCTCTAGGAGTTTTATAGTTTCTGGTCTTACGTTTAGATCTTTAATCCATTTTGAGTTTATTTTTGCATGTAATTTTTAACATGAATTGTTTTGCTTTGGCTAGAGAGCTTCAAGGGGTTCTAAAACAAATTCAGGTTGTCTTCTCCCCATTTCCAAGTTCCAATAAAGAACCAGAAAAGTAAAACGTATTTTAGATTAATAGGTGTATATACCCTAGAGGGAGGAGGAGGGACCATAGTTTTTTTTTTTTTTTAATCATATGACATTTTTATTTTAGGCTGCAAAAACAAAAATGAGCAAACAACAAAAAACTTGAAATAGGCTTGTCAAATGATGTAAATTCATCCTTTCCAGGGAAGCGGAAGGTAGATCAGTGCAGGATCTATCCTCAAGGCCACATACATCTTGCTTCACTGCTGCTTACACTCTGCTGGATTTTGATCCTTCTTTGGCTTATAGTCTGGATCATTTTCCTCATCTTCTTCTTCCCCTTCCTCATCCACTTCTCTATCTTCTTCATAATCATCATTGTCATCTTCAGTAGCTTCTCCAGTAAAGTATAACACTGATCTTGGGATTATACACTCATGTAAAAAGTGACCAGTTTCAAAGTCTGCAGCAAGGATAGTTTCAGAATCATCATCTAGATCTCCACTCAGGAACTTCAGGAGGGGCAAAAAAATCAAGAGTCATTAGTACAGACTGTCCCACGTCCCTTGTGTTTCTGCTTCTTCTTAATCCTTTTCAAAGTGGCATTCTTCCCTTTTTTCCAATCTACCTGGCACCCTGTACAACCCATACTTTCTGGCCCATCAAAAGAAAAGCAATCAGAATCATCTGGTTCTGACCTCATCCTATATGTCTTTGTCAACACTTCATTTGTGAAATATTCATTGGGTTCAAAGTGAAATTCTAAGACAAAACTCATAGGTTGAGCAGCATCTGAGAACTTGACTTTAATGCCTTTCAAGTGCTTCAGAATAGGTTCTTCATGTTCCTGAGCCATACCACTGAGCAAGTCAACATTCTTAAAAACGGTCAACCAAAACTCAGGAATTCCCTTGGGATCTTCTTTTTCTTCATCTTTTTTCTCATCTTCAGTCTTGGCCTTTTCTTTTAGCTCCTCTCAAGTTTCATCTTCCTCATCTGGTTTCCATTCACCTTCTTCTTCTGTAGGTTCATAAATGATCTCAAATCGCTTATCAAACAGAGGCTGATAAAGAACAGCATACTTTCTTTCAAGATCATGAACTTCATCATAGAATTTGGCTTCTCTCTATGCACATTTAACTTGAAGGTTTTTGAGAACACTCACTCGTCTTTTAACTGCCCTCGGCAAGCTTTCAATGTATCCTGTTGGTGTTTCTACCAGACCATCAAGTTTTTCTTGAAGGGCTGCAACAATCTGAGGATTTTGCATCATCTGAACAGTCAGCTGACACGGTTTGATTTTTGTTTCTTCACCAGTTTCTTCTTCTACTTCTTCAACATCATCCAAATCTTGATCAAGTTCAGACTGCTCTTTGTTGTTGATGTCTGCTGTGTTGTACAAATGCTAAATATCGGTGGCTAGCACGGGAAGCCAAGCGGCCCGAGCTGCGCAGGCAGTAACTCAGGGTGGTGGGAGGAGCAAGAGGTGGTGCTGCGAGCAGATGGTGCCAAAAAAGGGACCATAGTTTGTTAACCTAGACATTAATTGGTAAAAATTGGTTGAAGAAGCAAAGAGGAAACCTATATCCTGTGTTAAAATTTCCAGATGCTTAACTTTCTCAGTAAAATAACGATGACAGTTCTTAAAGAAACAAAAACAACCTCAAAAAGAAAATCATGCTGCTTCTAGATAACTTACAACTAATTAAAAATGAGTAGCAAAATAAGTTGTAATACTTACTGACTCTAGGTTTTAATAGATGCAGAATTGAATTTTAAGTGCCTGTGACTTAAATAGCTGTATAAAATCCTATGTAACTGGCACATACAAGTATACATGTATAGTATTTTTTCTTTAATACTTATGAGTGAAATTTTCAATGACCTTTTTCCAATAACAATATGGAAAGAAGGAATTTTTAGGTTTTATATCTTTATATTGTGTTAGGATTTTTTTTCGTGGAGTTTAATATAGAGACAGTGCTGTGGATTACTCAGTAATTACAGTTCCTCAAGTAATCTGCTGCTGCTGCTAAGTCATGCCAGTCATGTCCGACTCTGTGTGACCCCATAGATGGCAGCCCACCAGGCTCCCCCGTCCCTGGGATTCTCCAAGCAAGAACACTGCAGTGGGTTGGCATCTCCTTCTCCAGTGCGTGAAAGTGAAGTCGCTCAGTCGTGTCCGACTCAAGTCATCCACAGTTGGGCAAATATGAAATATAATTGTTTTTGCCCACCTCTTGAAATAGTTTTGATAGTAATTAAAATATTATAATAAAAGTAGTAAGTAGTGCATAGAAGTCACAAACTAAATTTTAGCATCTTTCTCCTTAGCCTTCCTACCAAGAAAGCAAACAATTTTAACAGACTACCTTCTTTGGATAGATCATGTCTAATTTTTCTTCTAAGTTTAAAACACTCCCTTCATTGTTTAACACTTCATTGCAACTGACATGTCCCCTACAGCTTGAGTCAGCTTGAGGCTTTGCTATGTAATTAATGCATAATTGAAACCTCCTCCACACAGTTATAGTACTGGCTGTATCCCATAGCTCATGTTGGCATAGATTCTGTTTGGTTTCATGTGAAACCAAGGATTCTTCAGTTTTCTAGCCCTTCAATAAGTAAATGAAATAAGACAAAATAAATCCTGCCCTCACCTTTAACATTCTAAGTAACAAAATCAAGGTTCTATTATGAAAGTATTAAGTGCTTTGACATTTATAAGCATGATCTTGAGAGACGTTTCACTGGGACCATGAACTTATTCAAAATAAACTGGTTGGATGGTGCTTGTGATTCTGGCCATGACGGTCCTCACACAGGGCAGAGTTCCAGCGAGGAGAGATTACACAGAGGGAGTGCTCCAGAGTTAGACTGAGAGTTGCCCTTGCATCAGTCAAACACTGGTCAGCACATGCATATGGGGAGCTACTTAAGGCCTGGGGAAGAGCAGGCAGGAGAGCAGACAGAAGCTCACACTGACCATGAATGTTTCATGTACCCAGCTGCAACAGCAGTGCAGAATGGTTCAACCACTTTGGAAAACTGTATAGGAATTGATTTATTACATTGAAGATGTTATTGCACCATCTTCTATAGTAGCTTTTTTGATGATCAGAAGTCAGCTGTGATAATCAGTACTTGGAAGGATATCTGCTTTATCTTACTATTTTAAAGGTCATTGTAAATTTGTTTATCTGCTATACCTAGGTGTAGATTTCTTACATATCCCACCTTGGGATTCATCAGAATTGAATCTGTGGATTTGTGTTTTTTCATCAGTTCACAAAGTCTTGGCTCTTTAGACATTATCTCTGTGTCCCACCTTCTTCTCCCCCTTTTTTTCTCTCTTCTTTTTGGGATTTAAATGAGACTTACTATAGACGTTCTCATTTCATCGTGTATGTCTGTTACACAGTTCTACTTTCCTTCTGTTTCTCTGTCACTTGCATTCATGGTCATTTCTGAAGACTTCTAGTTGTCTGTTCCTTTGGCCATCTCCTAGTCTAATGTTGTCTGTTCATTTCATTTTAAAATTCAAGTATCTTATTATTTCTATTTTAGAGGTTCTATTTAGTTCTTTTTCAAATCTTTGGTGCTCCTTCCCTCCCCCTCGCCTTTTTTCAATAATTTCTTTTTCCCTCTACATACTTGCAGGCTTGTTTTACAAGTTTGGTCTTTGATAGCTGCATCATTGGAAGTCCTTACTAATCGCTTTCTTTTGGCTTGTTTTAGGGGATTTTCTTTTTTCCTTTTTTTTTAACTGTTCATTTAATGGTTTTCATTTAGTAATTTCTGTTCATTCTCCTTGGAATTTTCTTGTAGAAATTCTTTGAGTTCCAGAATGAAGATTTGCTCCCCCACTGCCCCCCAAAGAGGTTTTATTTCCTTTGGTCCACAGTTGGTATTTTCACATTATTTCTTGGTCCCAGGGCTCCTGGACAGGGGCTGATCCTTGTGGGGGCCTCTGGGTGGGGGTCCCTGTACAGTACTTGGTGGGGGGAGCTGGGGCCGGCTTTGTCTCAAGCACTCAGAATTCCACTGTCCTGCTTGGGCCTCAGTGTCCCCACTGGGCACCTGGGAGGGGCCAGGATTGGTCTGAGGGTCCTAGGGAAATCCATCAGACCTAAAATATTTTGGGACTGTGGCCTGACCTTCTCTCAGCATCCACCCCTCCCCCCCCCTCCCCCCCGGCACCCCCCCCCACACACACACACATACTCCCCTGAACAAAAGTATTTTCATTTCAGTAAAACAGCCTGAAACTTCTGTGGGTACAGAAACCACAGACTGTTTGGCAGAAAAAAAGAGAAGTGGGGTAGATGTAACCGGAAACTACTGGGGGCCAGTTCCCCTCCCTGCCTGGGTTTCTTCTCCCATCTAACCTAACAGCTTGGCCCAAAGTCTGCTGGAAAACCTGATGCCTGGAGCTGCCCTGGTGGGGACCCCCACCCCACATGCATCTGGGTACGGCCTTCACCCCTTTCCCCCAGACTCTTAACTGGTAGCACTGTGACATGTAGAAAAACAAGACAAAAAACAGAAAAACCCGAAAACCCAGATAGGGCAATGATGTGGGAAGACAGCCCACATGGGTGTCTCAATAGCCCGCCTCCTCCTGGTAGTAGAGGGGGCACTCAGAGGGCTCCCCTTTGTCTTGGCCTTCCTGGCCAGGGCAAGAAAGAGATGCCTGCACCTGCATCAAGTTCCCGCTTTCAAGCAGATCGTTAGCCTCAAACAGGTCGATGGGGTTCATGCCATAGCTGACCATGGCCTTAATGAAGTTGGAGAGGTTTTCTCCAACTTATGCAGGTGCCACTTCTGCATAGAGTGCTTGGTCTTAGGGATTGAGCCCGGCTGCAGTTTATTCATGAGTGTGCACAGGATGATCCCGTCCTTTAGACCCTTCTGGAAGTCTGGGCCCATGGAGAGGCCGGTCAGTCCTCAATCCAGCTTCGGAGCTCCACCTCCTTCTGAGGGTCGTTTTTGGACTGGAGCTGGTTCTTGACCTCGGCCGAGAGCCTGTTTGAGGGCCCCTTGTTGAACTGCATGGAGTTCATGGCTGACAGGCGAAGATTTGCTTTTATGTCTGATAAGCACCTGGCGGCATAGCCAATCCAATATCACTTCACATTAAATTCTCAGTTTGAGGTTTTTTTTAATACCAGATACTATTGCTAATTCTTTTTTCCCCCACAAATTTCAGCTCCTTTTATTTAGGAGAAAGGAAAACTGTATTTTTAATCTGGGAAATATTGATAAAATTGTTCATTTTTCAAAATAATGTAGACTTAAAATCTGGAACTTGTCTAACTATATCATCTCATTTGCATTTTATATTATACTAAGGAAATTATTTTAGAGATTTGTACTTGTTTAAACAGTGGTGACTTTAAATCATATTACCCATACTCCTTCACAGTCATAGAATGTTAAGTGGAATAAATAAATCAAATAATGTTAGAGTCAGTGGATGTCAGAATATTTCTCCAGATTGCAGATATCCATCCAGTCAATTGTGCAGGTCTGGTTGTTTTTGTTAGATAACTTTTTGTGTTAAGTATTAAAAACCAACTCAAAGTAGCTTTATTGTAAAAATAATTGGCTCAACATAACTGAAAAGTCCTGGCTTCTGACACAGTTGAATTCAGTGCTACATGAAATAAGCAGGAGTTGGTGTCCCCATCTCTTAGGCAGGTTCTTCTTCTTCAGGGGCAAAGATGACTTATTAAAAACTTCAAGTTACCAGTCACCACAAAGAGACAGTGCTTATTTCCCAATAATTCCAGCAAAAATCCTGGGATTAAATCCGATTTTCCTGGCTTGTACAGTGTAACAGGTGTATTTCTGAACCAACCACTGTGGCCAGGGTTGTTAATTTTTGCTTTAAATCCAAGTGAGGTCCAATTTACAATTCTGAGATTTTATTTTTCTTGCAATTGTCAGGGTGTTGGTTAGGGCTAAGATGAGGTTAGGAAAACCAGTGGGCAGTAGGTTTATTTCTGGTTTACATTATACTGAACTTAACCCCCAGAGTCCTAACTTTATGAAAGAAAGGAATTTCTGTTAGATTCTCTACCTTGAGCAAAATATGGGCTTTGTTTCCTCTTCCAAGAGTCTAGTGAAAGTAAAAGACAAAACTTAAGTTTAATTAATTTGCCACTGCCTTCCATGGGTTGAAATCTGCAGTGTTATCATGACCTTTTTGAGTTCCATTCTTTACTCAGTTCTCTGGCCCAAGAATTCTTTACTTCTTGCTAGCTAGCTCAGAGATGCCTTTAGAATGTTCTTTATAATTTATTCCACATTGGAAAAGTTTCGACAGTTTCTTTTAAAGTTAAACATACCCTGTGATCCAGCAGTTGCACTGATAGGTGTTTATATAAGAGAATGAAATGAAAACATATGTCTATAAAAAGGCTTATACCAGAGTGTTTATAGTAGCTTTATTTGTAATAACCCCAATTTTGGAACCACCCAAATGTACCCCAGGAGAATGTATAAACAGATTGTGTCAGAATCATACAGTAGAATTTTGCTCAGCAGTAAAAGAATGAACTACCAGTATGCCCCTCAGCATGGATAAACGTCAGAAACATTAAATTGAGTGAAAGAGCCGGGCATGGAAGAGTACATTGCTGTGTGATTCCACATATATAAATTCCTAGAACTCACCTGTGATGATGGAAAGCAGAGTTGTGTGGTTGCCTGTCGGGGGGGGAAGTGTAGGGATTACTGAAGGGTGCAGGAGGAAATTTCTCTCGGTTTGTTGGCACATGTTCTGTATCTTGGTGGGCGTGGTGGTTACCGTGTGGAAAGGGGTATTTGGTGACACTCCTTGATGGATTGAATCACCTATCTATATCTAGCCACATCAGCTCCATTTCAAGTGATCTTTGATTTATAGTAAAATTTCCCTTTTACTAGCATTTGAGAAAATCAAGGATTAGTGTGGTTGTGTATGGAACCATCGGGAATGCTAAGTGTCACACACACATACAAATTATGTCTGAGTGTGAGATTCACACACACCGACTTCTCACGTAAGTGAGCTTGAGTTCTGTTTGGTATGCAAAGGAAAGACCCATATTCTGTACATGCAGAGTGAGTTTATTTTTAAAATAATGTTTTTGGTTTAAAACTATCATTTTAAAAGTAATTTCAAAGTACAGTTTCTTTTTTCATTAAATGATTGTTATGGGATCATTTTGTCTCATCTCTGTTTTTTAAAAGATTTGTTCCATCAGATGAAAAGAAGAAACAAGGCTGCCAACGAGAAAATGAAACTCTAATTCAGAGAAGAAAAGACCAGATGCAACCAGGGGGCACTGCCATTAGTGTCACAGTTCCTTACAGAGTCGTTGACCAGCCCCTTAAACTAATGCCTCAGGACTGGTAAGTTAATGGATGCATTTACATAGTCCTTCATTTTTTGTGTAATTAACAAATACCAAATTTTATCATGAATTCTAGATATTGAATTCTATCCTTGAATCCTGTGTTAGTGTCTAATTTAGTCATCAATAATGTTAACATTCTAGTATTAAGTAAATATAATTTGGACGTCTGTAAGAAGAAACGTGAACTTGTGGACAATAGTAAGAAGTCTTGCCACTTGTCCACTTATCCTGGATCAGCTTTTGGAACAAAACTTTCAAGTAGACTAATGTTGTTTTAGAGGGCTTATATTTTGGATTTTTGATTTCGAGAATTCAGATTTTCCTTGGTAAAGAAATGGTAAGTGGAAGCATTGTTACTTTTATTGTGAGGGAATAATTTAGTGAAAATAATAACATCATCATCCCAGTTCAGCTCTTTTATTGAATTAAAATATCCTTTGATAACATATTGAGCTATTTTTAATATAAAGTGCCTGTATATTCAGATACATGAATTACCTTAAATTATTTCATTAATCTAAGCCAGAATAAAAATACACAATCTGAGTGTGCTTCTCTCTGATACAGAGAGTGTAACACATTGACTCATTAGCTGAAATTTACCTTTGACATACTCCTTAGTCTTCAGATATTAGAAAATCAAGCCAGTGAGAATACTAGTATGTTAAAAATTTTGGTGAAGAATCAAGGGCTCTCGTATTAGAATTCTGTCCTAGTACCTAACAGAGATACTTTGAGTTATATGTGAAGTGTAAGATGAGAATTTCAGATATGTTTAAAACTTGTAATAAGTAGAAAGTTATGTCATTTGCATATTTGCGCATGTTTGCAGAAAGCAGTCATACAGTGTGCAAGGGCCATCACTGTGCACTGTACTGCTGTTGTATATTGGCTTGGGCCCTGGCCATTGGTGTCATAACCTAGGGAAAGTATTTTCCTTACCTTTCTTCTTCTCTTCTCTGTTAATTGTCCTTTCGGGAATTCACTGGGAGTAGTATTTTTATTATCCTGCTCCCTGCTGACCCTGTGAGACACAGAAGGATCTGGGTGACCTCTGTCTGACAAATTCCCTTTTGTTGGGCGGCGCCTTTGTCCTTCAACTAGTGTGTGCTGCAAGTTACGTCATAAAATTAAGAGGCCGTTTAATAGTGTGCTCCATTCCCAAAGATGGTTCAGGCGGTGTGGAGCATATATCCAATGAAATTTTTAATTTAAGATTTAATTTTAACCTTAAGAGATTTTGAGTTGTTAAGAATTTTAAGCTGTGGTTTTTCATAGTAACTTTGTTGTAGGTCTTTAACTTGAAAGTAACCTTGGCTTAATATTCTCTTGGATGCGTCGAGTCTCCATCTAATGCAGTGATTGTCACAGTATGGTCTATGGTCCTTTGGGCATTCCTAGGGCCCTTTAAGGGAGTCATGAGGTCAAAACTGTTTTCCAGTATAACAGTGAGTTGGCTCTTGTCATGACTTATCAGTCCCCATATAGGACGGTATCATGACCGGTGCACAGGTCAGTCATTGGTTCCCCTCTCTCTCTCTTCACACCCTCCGCTTCTCCACACTTCTCCCTCCCCACTTCCTGCCTCCTGGTCTCCAGCATACTCTGCTGTTCTGTAAAATAGGGGTAATAATAGATTACCTCACAGGATTAATTTGAAGGTTAAATGTATAGACATGAGTAAGCTGTGTAGACCAGCACTGGTACATAGTGAATGCTTGTAGTAAATCTTACTAATGTTAGTTATTATTGTTAATGTTATGATTTTGTTCCCACTTCTTTAGTTGTAGGCTTAAACTGTTTATGGTAGTTGTTTTCATTATAATTTCTCAAGTTAATTAATATTTTGTAAACTAATGAAATGTAAGGGCCTAGAAAGAGATTTGTGCTTTTTTAGGAAAAGGAAGTTAAATGTCTGTTAAAAACAAGTTGCTTTAGCGCGTGCGCATGTGTGCACATGCACACACACACAAACACACACACACAAAGTAGAGAATTTAGACTGAGTGAAATAGTTGTAAAACAATTGAAAAAGTTTAAACGTTTAGGTGGTTCTCTATACTCAGATTATTTTCTGAATAATCAGAAGAAATCAAAATAAACTGTTGGAGCTTTAGTGAACAGTGAATTCAAAATAGTGAATTATTATAATTTATAATATTTTTAATTAAAGTGAAATGTTTAAGATGTGTTTGAATTTTAAATGATTTTATTTTAAAACCAACTTTTTCATATAACAGGTATACTGTTGTTCCCTATTACATTAGAAAAATAGGCCCACTAATTTAATAGATTGGGCAGAGATAAAAGGCTAAAAGAATCTCATGTAAGGACTGTGCACCTAATTATGTTTGAATGACTCAGGTGTTAAAAACAGTGCATGGGAAGTGTAGCAGTCGTTAACGTACTCTACTGGTGTAACATACAGAGAAGCGATGGTCATGCAGCACTGTGTTTTCCCTCACAGAAGTGTGAACAGGGGACTCCACTGCAGGAATGATGGTGAGACTCTGCCTAAGGGTTGTAGTGACTGAGAACACCTGAGCTACTCAGTTTCCGCTCTTCCCTTTCCTCTTCTCCGCTAACAGGGACCGGGTCGTAGCAGTTTTCGTGCAAGGTCCTGCGTGGCAGTTTAAAGGTTGGCCGTGGCTTTTGCCTGATGGATCACCAGTTGACATATTTGCTAAAAGTAAGATTCTCTTTATTTTTACTGCATATCTAATGTAGAAATGTTTTTGCTTTATTATTTAAGAGAAAGAGCCACCTATGGCTCTGCACATGTGATATGTATATCAAAGGATTCTTATTAAGTACCAAATATTTTTACTTTTAAACACCTGTGAAATATTTTAAAGTCTTTTTGGCATATTAATATTTTCTTCTGTGTATTTATATCTAAAAGTGAATTATTGCCTATGTTTCAACATTAATAATTACTTTGTAGATTGCTTAGAAATCACTAATCTTGTTGCATGTACATACATGTAAAATTGATCGCCAGTCTTTAAATAGGCTGACTTTTGCTGAACTAACAGTGCCACTTGACTGTTGCCTGCTGTTCCCACCGTTTGAAATGGTTGCAGCAGAATTGGCCCTTTTCTGTTTGTTCAGGTCTCAGCCAATTACTCTCTCCTTTAGGGAGCCCCCTCCTCTGACCATCCTAGAAGTAGCCATTACTTCCTCCTGGTGATCTCATGGTAACGTTTGTTGCTTGACTTGACCTCATTTTTATATCTGTATTGTAAGTCCTCCCTGGCTGTAATGCCAGTTCCAGGATGCAAGCAGCGTGGCCTGACTCATTGACTCTCGTGTCGTCAGCACAGAAAAGAGCATGGCATCGGGAAGCATTTTCTAGATACCTGTTAAATGTGTAGATTTCATGTATCATATCTTTTATTGATCATATTTTGGCATTATTGATACACCAAAAGTAGAAGAATTGAAGTCTGACTGAATAGCAACTCCATGAACTGTAGCCTGTCAGGCTTCTCTGTCCATGGAATTCTTCAGGCAAGAGTACTGGAGTGGGTTGCCAGTTTCTTCTCCAGGGGATCTTCCTCATGCAGGGATTGAACCTGGGTCTCCTGTGTTGCAGGCAGATTCTTTACCATATGAGCCACCAAGGAAGCCCTTTTATTCGTAGGGATATTCTAATTATTATTTGAGTACCCAGTGAAGTTAGTATCAGTAATAAAATCATGTTTTAAAAAGCAGCCTCATGAAACAAGTATGTTAGAAATAACAACTTTAGTGATTTTGAATGTAGATTGTGCTACTGTGAAATCCAGCTGTTTGTTGTTTTAAATAAAGAAGTTTAGTTTTTGTCAGTGGTGCCACTCTTCTTTTAGGCCGAAAATTGCCCAAGCTTGAAAGCTTTTAATCATCATTCTCCTACCTTCATCCAGTTTTAAAAAGGAATGCTAATAGGATGATAGTTTTTTGTGTTATTTCCAGAACCTGAGTAATGCACAGATTTGATAAATAGAAGTCAAAGATACAGAGAGAGTGGGAATTTTAATGAAAGCAAAATGTCCCTGAAGAGTAATTTTGTTGTGTTTTACCTACTTGCTTGCCTTGTTGAATAGTACTGTAATAAAAAATGATTAGAATGTCTTGGAGATAAAAATATTCTCCAAATTTCATTAAGAATATAACTGTTTTAATTGTGGTTTTGTTCAGATCTTTAGTCTTCAGAAATTTAGATAAGGACTTAGAGATTTTTTTTTTAAGTTAGCAATTATGATTTTCTTCCATGAATTACTCTTTCTCTTAAGCCTGCCTTCTTTACTTAAGCAGCATTTAAAATGAAAGTACTCTTGCCCTTCCATCTAAAACACATGGGAAAAAACCCTTTCCTCTTCCCTCACCTTTTCTTCTAGCTTCCTCTCCTTTCCCTCCACAGCCAAGCCTTTGAAACAGTTGTCTTGCTGTCTGTTTAAATCTCAGGCAGCTGTGGTGGTACTCTCCTGCTCACCCACTGAACTGCTCCCACAGGGATCCAAATATTGGCTACTTTTGGTCTCCTTATCAGATTATTCTTGATCCATTTCCTCCTCTTGAAATGTTCTTTTCTGAGGGCTTGTTACATTTACTCAGACTCTAGCTATTTTCCTCTGGCTTTCAGTGACATCAGTGACATTTTTGTGTTCCCACTTATCTTCTACTTTAATTATAATGGACACTCACTGGAGGAGATCTGGTGGCTTTCAGTTACTAGCTCTGTCCTTAGTTCTAAGCTATGTTTCTGGCTGATGTTCTGGGCCTCCCTGTCTCACCGATGACCAGGTGGCTCCCTGTGAAGTCCCTTTGGTGCATCAGACTCTGCCTGTTCCAAGAGGAATCTGCTGTCTTACATTCTCCATCATCCCCAGACTGTTCTTTTCCTCAGTGTTTTTAGTAATTTGCATAAGCCAGAAATTTAGAAATACGTTATCCCTTAGCTTTTAGCTGCCTCCTTGCCGTAAATTAACTCTTGACTGTTCTAGCTTCTCACCTTTCTCCCATAACCTACATGGAAAATGATAATATCTATATAGCATAGGGGTAAACTGAGGATACTTGGTAAAAAAAATGTATTTTCTTCATGCTGCATAATAAAATACAGAGGTTTAGAGAAGATCTTAAATATTAAGCTGTATAAAATTGCCAAATAAAATCTTTTCAAAATTATGATAAATTTGAGCTTGATACTGATTTTTAAAAAAACTATTTTTTATGCTTCAAGTGGTTACATATATTTGTTGACCAAGATTTTTAAATGACAATTTCTTCAAATTTTTTAGTTATAATTGAGAAAATTTTCTGATTTAATAATATTCTCTATTATGCTGCCCCTTTGTCATTTTACATACCATCATCTATCTACCAAAATGCTATATAAGAGCACCTTTTCTGTTCTTTTCTTTGTTTCTGCAAAAAATGTATTGACAACAGTCATGCAGTTTGCAGAAAATGAACAACAACAAATTGTGTAAAGTTTTGCTTTAGTACTCCCAGGTAACTGTCTAATTATAAAAGAAACATTTCTCCTATTTTTGGTGAGGCTTAAAAACTATGTCTTTTTCTAAGTAAGAAAGATATTTTATGGTGATGTCTTGGTTTAAGTTTGCTTGCCACACTGGCTTCATGCTAATAAGATACTTTGTGTGATGAAAGAAACTGTTTTCTCATTTTGTGACTTAAACTTTTTGAACTCTGATATTCAATTTTAATTTAAAAATTGTGTATTCTGTTGAAAAATGAATGTTATGTAAACTAAATCTATTGAAATTAGTAAAGGAGATTATTGGCCCTTGTGACTTTAGATAAGTCATTTTAAAAATTATAACTCATGTATTTTTAAGAATGATTTAAAACAAATAATGAGAAGATCAGAAAAGAGAAACATGTAATGAGCAGAGTAGAGAGTACTCAATAGTGACTTCATTTGATTTAAAAATTTAAAGAAACAAATATTTTTTACATATATAATAAGTATTTTGAAAATGGCTTTTCTGAATCCATAACATACAGTCCCTTTAATGAACTGGTTTAAATTGATTAATTCGAATTAAGTTCAAATTAAACAATATACTCTGCTGCTGCTGCTGCTGCTGCTGCTGTGTCGCTTCAGTTGTGTCCAACTCTGTGCGACCCCATAGATGGCAGCCCACCAGGCTCCGCCATCCCTGGGATTCTCCAGGCAAGAATACTGGAGTGGGTTGCCATTTCTTTCTCCAGTGCATGAATGGCAAAAGTGAAAGTGAAGTTGCTCAGTCATGTCCGACTCTCAGCAACCCCATGGACAGTAGCCTACCAGGCTCCTCTGTCTGTGGGATTTTCCAGGCAAGAGTAGTGGAGTGGGGTGCCATATACTCAGTGAGGAGACCTTTATTTGTAAAAGCAAATACTTTAGCAATAATGTTTATGTGTTTTGGGGGCCGTTAGAGGGTCACAAATGGTTTATTTTGTATTTTAATCAAGAATTAGACCTTGATTAATTGTTAACATCAAAAGCCAGTAAGCTTGCAAGTGATATGAAACAAGCAGTCTATCAAGTAGCTACTGAAAACAATTAACAATCATTTTCTCTTTAGAAACTCCTAATACTAGATCATAATGGTGATAGTAATGTTTATATCTTGAATGTTTGGGGGAAAAAAAAGTAAAAAATGAAAGAGAAGCAAAACGTCTTCCATGTGCACAGGTAAAACTAACACTCCACTGATGATAAAGTGATTGCAGATACAGTGGTAAACTGCTGAGGATGGCCCAGCCGGATAGACGATCAAGGAGGAAGACTGAGTCAGTGTTTTGTGGTCGCCTGTCAACCTTGGCAGCAGACACTTGTTGGGAAGTTTTGTCCGAGAGTCTCTGATCTCCCCGACACCCAGAGATATCTTTTGAAAGTGAAAATCAGATAATTTCACCTTCTTGTCTCAAACTGCCCAGCGGTTTATTATCACATTTGAAATAAATTTCCGATTTTTTTTTTTTTTTTTTTTTTTACCATGGCTGAGTAGGATCTACACAACATTGTCTACAGAGAGTTGTTCTTGGGTAGGGCATTCTGAGCTTGCTTCTGTCGCAGGGCCTTTGTATCAACTGTTCCTTCTGCCTGAAATCTTGTTTTTCAGGATCTTTGCCATACTCTTTTTATATCAAGTAAATATCTATTTCCAGGTCACCTTCTCTAGAGACCTTCCAGTTCTTTCTTCTTCCTTTTTCATCATTTCTTGCCGTGTCCCATTAGTTCTATCACTTGCTAATTACCTCTTGAATCTTTTCTGTCATATGTGTATCTTCTCCCCAGTAGAGCAGATCTGTCTCTCTTTCCTCTAGATTTTATACTGTATCATTGGTCTCTGCTAAACACTTTGCAGAGTGAGTTGTCATGTCTCTTAGGCAACCATCCAAGCTTCTTAATGTGACCTTTAGGACCAACATTGCTCTGAACCTCTGTGGTCTTATACTTCATCCATTTCCTGTGTTACTTTGCATGATGCAATTTTGTTAAATTTCTTTAGTTTCTAAATTAAACCAGTTTCTCTTTGAACATGCTCTTTTGTTAACTGGGTCACTTTTGTTCTGTGTTTGCCTAATTCTTATGCCACCCTACCTATCCAAGCCTTTTCTGAATCCTGTAATCTGGGTAAACTACTCTCTGGTGTTTCTGTGATATTCTACTACCTTTAGCATGCTGTACGTGAGTAGACTTTTTCTTATTATCCTTCACTGGATCCATACACATTTTATTTTACCTTATTCTTCATTGCAGTCCCCAGTGGCTGGTGTGTATAAGCCTCAATAAATTTTTGTTGAATTAAATGTTTTGGGAGATATTACAGTGCTTAGCCTCTATTTCAGAGATCACTTAGGTTGTAATGCAGCTTTGTTGGTAGAAGAAAGATTGAATTTTTTTTTTTTTTAAAGTTTTTTGGCTAATGTCTTTTGTTGGTATTTTATTCCTTTATAAAATATTTTTATAATGTTGATTGCAGTTTGAATAAAGAACATTATTTCTCCTACTTCTAGTTAAAGCCTTCCATCTCAAATATGATGAAGTTCGTCTCGACCCAAACGTTCAGAAATGGGACGTAACAGTATTAGAACTCAGCTATCACAAACGTCATCTGGACAGACCAGTTTTCTTACGATTCTGGGAAACATTGGATAGGTAATCATGATCCTAAAATGCACTTACTTCTGCTTTCTTGCAGTAGTTTTCCTGCCTTCTCAGTTGCATTTTAGGTTCCTTAAAGTTGTGAACCATATCCCCCAGCTCCCCTTTCAAACATTGCCTAAATATCTTTGTTGTATTGACTTTGGAAACGAAGGGAGAAAGGGCTTAAAGCCTAGTAGAGAGAACACTAAACCTGAGTTCAAAGAGTCAGATTTGGTCTTGGTTTTGTGATTTGGCTCTAATGAACCCTGTGACTTTTCTGAACCTTGTTTTCTGTCTGTCCAAGGAACTGGCTTTAA
Organism: Okapia johnstoni; assembly: GCA_024291935.2. Classification (NCBI taxonomy): domain Eukaryota; kingdom Metazoa; phylum Chordata; class Mammalia; order Artiodactyla; family Giraffidae; genus Okapia; species Okapia johnstoni. The sequence goes on from CM044322.1 coordinate 64,230,538, forward strand.
GCAGTCCCTTCATTTTTTGACAGCACCTTTAGAAAGGTTTCTGACTCGACTTGAGGTATGGGTAGCTGGTAGCTCGTGAAAGGAATTCGTTTTTTGAATTTACCTTAATTATTAGTATAAATTGGTTTTTGCTAAAGCCCTTTACAGTAATGTCACTTTTATGATTGGAAAGTAAGGACAGCGTATGATCACAGTACCATTGAACCTTTTCTCGTTTGAGGTACTTTTTAAAGCCTGTAACTTTCTTGGTCTCTCACAAAATATTATGTGTTTCCTCAGAGTCAGAGATGATTGAGATAACCCAGTGGTTGTAATTGATAATATATTAAAGAGAATCATTTATTATCCTAGCCAGAAACTCTTACATTGTAGAAATTAATAAGATGAATGGTTTTTCTGGCTTACTTCAGAAATCTTTATATTCCCAAGGTTAAAGTATCTACTTTTTAGAAAGCAAAACATCCGGTTCCACTGTTGATTTTAATCTTTAAAAATACCAACTTATTTTTACATGTAGTATTCTAAAAATTCTAAAATTCCTATAATCATTATGACCTATTATAATATTATTTTTCAGGTACATGGTAAAGCACAAATCCCACTTGAGATTCTGAGTTACTTGTTTTTTTGCTTTTCTGGAAATCTGAATTAAGACGATAACACCGCGGATACACCGTGCTCTAAAGACTGGGACTGAAGCTTTATGAAGTTATCAAGAACTTAAAAATGAAGAAGGTCACGGATTGATCTTTTATATAACCTTACTTGATGATTTATGCTTCAAAGGGATGATGCCTGTCATCCATATAAGCAAACTTTTTGGCTTACAACTATTTTTTTAATATTAGTCTTCTAGTCTGTAATGGAAATTGTATATTTTGATAGAAGTTTTTTCTCCATTGGTTAAATTAGCATCAGTTAAAATTTGTTTCTCTAGAAAATAAATACAGGTTACAAAAGTGTGTATATGTAGAGGTTATAAGGCTCTCTAAGCCATCTTGCTTCTGATTTTTCATTGCTCTTTAATTCCTTTTATTGAAAATACTGTGTTATGAATGGTATTAAATTTTAGTCTCTGAAACTTCAAAAACCAAGCAAAGGGATGTGACTATTTTGAATGAATCAAAATGTCAGCCTATATGTGTACTATACTTTCTCTTTATTTAAAAAGGAATAATGAAAAATCAAGAACAATTCTTCAGCTTTGGTTGAGCTGTTCAGTTTTTCAAAACTTTCTTTGCTTACAATGAATACATTTAATGAATGTACATTCTTCTCACTGACTTTGGTAATTTTAAAACTTATAGTGATATATTTCTATCTGTGGTATCTTTCCACTTGAAAAATCTCAAAACACAGATTAAAAACCTAATAGGCTATAATACTTTTTATTTTGGGAGCCAGAATATGATTCGGGGTAAAGAAATGTATAAGTCCTTCTGCAGTATAACTTTATCTTTTCTCATAAGTCCACCTTCAATTCTTCCTTTATATGGTATAGGATTTTGAGTCTTCTATTTCTAGGCATGTTCTTATCTTCCATTATCTTTAATATTGATAACTCTCCCAGACACCAAAGAACATATTTGCTAAATTAAGTGTCTGAACAGAAACAAGATGAAAACACTGGTATTTTTATGTGCGTATTCAATATCGTATAAAATATAAAACCTATATTTTAACTTAGTAAAATATTTTACTACTTCTGTACTTTAGACAGAGTGTTGCCTCCAAGGTACAATGAATGAGCATTTTCCTTGAGTCTTGATACATCTTTTATTCCTTAAAAAGCAACTTAGACCCTTTACTCCCCTAAAGAGTTTTTACCACTAGAATTGTTGCTGATCATTCATCTTATGCCATTCCCGTCCTGCCCCTCCCCCCACATTTAGCTCCTTTCTGGGTTAAGCTGACCTTACCTAGCCTCATTTTGAAATTTAATGATGTCATAAAAATGAGAAGCACTTATTTATTTTTTAAGTAACCACAAAAGTCCATGCCAGTAATGAATAGGAATAGTTTTTATTCATATGGAATTTACTAGGTTCTTCAGGAAAAAAGCAGTCAGCATTTTAAATTATTAGGGTTTAGGATATGTATAAGATCTGAACAGATTGTGCCCCGCCCCCCTTCTTACCTTCTCTGCATCCTTTCTTCTTGAAAACTCAAATTTGTTCACATAAGAATTTCCAGTATATAAATCTGTTTTCAAAATAAATTATGTATTGTATGAGCTTTCTCCATGATGAAATAGTCAAGGACTAGAATCTGTAATATTTTAATGTAAGATTACTTGTTAAGACTACTACAAGTGGACATGAACTACCTTTCTATAAAGATTTTTAGTATTTATACTTATATGAAATTTGCTTTTACAGAGTGTGGTTATGACTCAGAACATCTACTTTCAATAGGGTTTATTTTTCTATCTTGAATTTGCCTTACGTATATTCAAAGGCTCTGGAAATAACATTAGGAAAAGTATAAATATGCTATTTCATGTATCTTAAAATCAGACCCTTAATGCATACTTAATTTCTTTTCGTTTTTTAAAAATTCATTCCCTTATCTAGGTCCATGGAATTCATTTTATAGCCATTAATTCTAAGGGGAAAAAAAACAAGCTTCTGGCCAATCACTCTTCCTCTTTCATGACTCCAGGTCCTGTAGCAGTGCCTGTCACAGTGCCTTGCACATAGTAGGCATTCAGTAAATGTTCATGTGCGTGAATGAGTGATAGAGTTTCAGTATAACTGGTTTATTACAAAACATTGACTCTACTTGATCTTGGAGCCTAAAAATATAGAATTACAGTGAATGAAGAGTCCTATGCACATATTTTGATGAAAATGAAATACACATTAGTAAGCTTATTTATCCAAAAGTAACTGGAGACACCTGTGTCTTGTCCCAACAGTAAAAGAAAGCTCCTTTTCTTCATTCATAGGATACCTTTCTGAGTTGGGCAACAGTCAGCAGCTTGTGGGTTTCCATCAGCAGCTTTCAACCGTAACTTTATACTAGAATTACTTGGAGGGCCTTTAAAAAAATTCCATTACCTGAATCCTGTTTCTGATTTTATTTGTCTGGGATGAGACCTGTTCATTGGTATTTTTAAAAAGTCCTTCAGGTAATTTTATGTTCAAAAAGGATTGAAACTGGTTAAATGTGAAAACAATTCAATATTGTGTCGTCTCCTCCATTTTTTGTTTTTGTTTTTTTCTTTTGTGGCCACCTTTTGCACTAGACCATCCCCATTATTGGTGGTATTGGCCTATGGTTCCACATGACAAATTCAAGTCTTATTTATTTAATGTAGGAATATTTTGTTTAATATTTAAATAATGTTTAATATATTTCCTTATAAACTAGTCTTATAGTTTATGATCTGTTTCCCATGTATCCATATCCTTTACTAACTTTTTCTTTCAACAGCAGCATGATAACAGTCCAAAAGAAATAACTGATTCATAATGAGGAAAATTTCATAATTTTTAAGGTAGAAGGAAGTGAAGTATTAATTTCTTATCTGCCATGCAGAATTAGACAAACAGAGTTTGCTTATGAAAGGAAAGAGGCATACTTTTTAATTGGTCTACACAGAAAAGTAAAAGTAAATTATTCATTTAAATAAGATTCATTATCTGATGAACATTGAAGGAAATATTTTTCCTAAATAAAAAATATTGTGACTCCTAATAAAATTAAAGTGATGACATTGTTCTTTTTTTGGAAGGTGGGGAGGGGGGTATTTAGTTGCCATATTTCTTACTACATAGTAATTCTATTTTATTGGTATTAATAATAGAAGCAGTGATGATAGGGTATACATATGTGGCCAAGAATAAATTGCCACTCTTCCAGATAACTGTTCTATGAGTCTTACTAGTTTACAAATTAGTTTATAAAATTTTTTAAGACCAGTGGTATATTTTATAATATTACAAATGCATTCTTTACAAAAGCTGGTCAAAATTAAAAGAACCATGAAAAATAATCACATTAACCTTAATATTATATGACTGAGCTTTTATTATTCAGTTGGATTTGATATGGAACAGACTCCTCTAACCATGGTATATTAACTTTAGAAATAAAAAGGGGAGAAATGACTGAATTTGACTTAAGAATTGGATTAGAAATTTTGAAATGCCACATGCTATGTGTTCTGGCCAACTCTTTGCCACATTGCCAACTCATTGCCAACTCAAGACCCCAGCACAGTTTCTACATTAACATGTTGGAATAACAAGTAAGAAAAAAAAATTTAAATGTATAATAGATGTATAAAGAATTATATTTAGTAAATGGATAATAGGTAATAACACTTCCAGGTTATTGGTGTGTTTGTTTTTTTATGTATTATTTTAGGTAGTGTTTATAAGAATATCTTGGGAGTTATAAATGTGTGCCATTTAAATGAGTCAAGTTAATGAAATAAAACTAGGTTTATTGCCAAAGTTCAAAAAGTGGGGTGATACTGTGTCAAGTTTTAGTAAATGACCTACCTCTCAGAATTTTGCCATTGAATCCCATTTTTGTCCACTTTAAATTTACTAAAAGCTACTTAACCTCCATGTTTGATTATAGTGCTTCATATGTAATGCAGTTGATGTACATGATGTAGGCACTATAAGTGATTATTTATCCATCAATTTTTTTATTTCTTAAGCATAGTGGTTCTTGAATAGAGTTTTAAGTTGAAATCTGATAAAGTGTTCTACTCATTCTGATTTAATTTCAGTGGATTTTAAGTCTCAGGTTTAATTGTGAATAAAATGTTTTGTAGTACTTTAATACTACTCCCCCCTAACATGCATGCATGCTCTCATACACAAACACACACTCTCTCTCTCTCTCTCTCTCTCTCTCTCTCCCTCCAACCAAGAAGACAGAAAAATCACAGTCAATCAAGAACAAGAAAAACTGTGGTGTGGGGTAGGATATAGATGATGAAAGTCTTTACATAAAATGATTCATGAGGTTTTTTTCAGGCATAGTATTCCTCTGCTTGGGAAACAATGCAATATAAGTTTCCACTTTGAAAACTAAGTACATTTATAGTCACCTTTTCTGTTAATAAGTTAAATAACTTAGTGACTCATAGTTCTTCGTAAAAGTAATAAACTATGTGCCTGGCTGAACTTACAGCCTGGTTATGGTCACGTTTCCTATATCCTTGTTGTAATAGAATTAAGAATGTATCTTGATAAATTACATTATCTTTACAATTTGAGCATCCCGACTTTTAAAGTTTCAAAAAAACTCTACTCCCACGTAATAAAATCATTAGCAGCAGCATCATATTGGTGGGGCCAGTAATAATGTGTGAATCTTCTGCAGCAGAATGTCTTTAATGAAGAGTTTAATGGGCCATATTCAAACTTAATTTCCATCCAATTCATAAGTGCCCACTAAATATGTATTTTATTCTGCTCTCTGTTCCTTTGAACCTCTGCTCTTGGGTGAGCTTTCACCTAACTAAAATGAGTTGTAAATGTTGAATTTGTTTTAGGGCTCAGACGTGCTAGTATATAAGTAACAGCCCATTGCCAAATAAGCTTTTTTTCTCTCATTTTCTAAAACACTTTACTTTTATATTTAATTGTATAATGATCAGCATTTATGGTTGGTTAGAAGACTTTCCCAGTCAGTTTTCTTAAATGACCACAGAAAAACAGTAAAATTAGTCCTGGAGAAGGCTGTGCTGTTGAGTCTTTTGTCTCATAATTATTTGTAGATCCTTTGGCATAGAATTACTTATAGTTTATAATTCACCCTCATCTAGAGAATGTTGATTTATATCATGAAACTGATATGAATAGGGCTGAGACCATAAGAAACAAGACATATGAGAGATTCTATTCATCACATTTGGATATTTTATTGGGCTTCATTTGCCAAAAATATCCAAGTGGAAGTACATTGGATCATACAACATTCACTGTGAAAAAATATGGTAATGTATATTCACAGAACTGCCATCATGCAGTTTACAGTGTTAAAGATAATACAGTGTGGTAATAGCATTGATTTTTCTTTTTTAAACTTGTTAAATAACATGAACATGTTTCTCTTTAAAATGGAGTAATGTGAAGGTTTATCAAGTCAGTGTATGTGTAATGGTTGGGGCACATCAGAGGAACTTGTTCATGGCTCATTAGTTATTTTAGCCTAGCTGGGCATCACTAATGTTTATGGTGGTTTTGATTTTAAAGAGTTTGCTTTCTTAGTTATACATTTTTATTCCATAATGCACCACTGAGCACAAAAAAGAAGTGTAAAAGAGTTACTGATGATGAAATAAATTGAGGAGCATTAATGTACTTTAAAGCAAGTTGATGTAGGAACTTGAGAAAAATTATAAGGGAACTCCACCCCATGGAGAAATAGAGTAGGATTTGGGCAGTGACGTATCCTTTTTGGGGTTTCGGTCATATAGTGACTAGGCAGAACTGTGGTGTGATACTTTCTTCCCCCCTCCACCAGCATTTAGCTGCAGGTGGTGGTCAGTCACTCAGTTGTGTCTGACTCTTTGCAACCGCATGGACTGTAGCCCCCCAGGCTCCTCTGTCCATGGAATTCTCCAGGCAAGAATACCAGAATGGAGAGCCATTTCCTTCTCCAGGGGATCTTCCTGACCCAGGAATCGAACCTGCATCTCCCATGTCTCCTGCATTGGCAGGTGGGTTATTTACCACCGAGCCACCAGGGAAGCCCGCCATGTGTTCACTTTTATAAAAGGTGACTTTTGTGGCTTCCCCAGCTTAAACTTTTTATCTCCAATTAGGACTTAAACTTCAATTTTGACCTAACCTGGTGTATAGAACCTGAATCCAGCTCTAACTGATAGTTAATTCGGTGTCACCAGGATCTGACTCTTCCCTGACAGGTATTCTATTTATGGTCCCTACTTGATCCCAGCCTTTCTTCTTCCTGTCCAAGGTTCTTTTGGCTTTTGCACTCCTGGCATTCCCTGACCCTGAGTCAGCTTACCACAAAAATTAGCCCCAAAAGCCAACCCCTCAAGGAAAAACAAATGAAAGTGTCCTGCTCCGTTTCACAGAGAAAGGCATCTCTTACTCCCAGGTTAAAATTCAACAGCAGAGTACAACTAAGAACATTTTCTTTTTTCCACAAGAAATAAAATTTTTAAAAAATGTGTAGCCTCTGAGTGCTTTCATAAGACTGTAAGGTTTATGATCCCGTCAACATTTAGCCAAAAGCAACTTTCTAAAAGACTTAGGTATTTGGTAGAGTGTGATTATAAATGTGTTTCAGCTCTCACCAAGGACATTTAGATTATGTAAACTTCCCTGGATTCACTGTGAGAGAATCTCACATGAATATGAAAGACAACCAATTAGAAATCACCCAACTGTGTAACCTTTGCCAAGCCACTCAACCTCTCAACACATCTGTGTCTTCTTTGCTACATGGTGATGGTAATAGCAACATAAAGTGGTTATGAAAATTATGTATGTAAACAGGATATTTATAGATTTAGTGTTTGGCTGTATTAGCAGGCAAGTTTTTTTTTTTACCCCTGAGCCACCGAGGAAGCCAATAGAGGGGATAGGTTTAGTTGCTCAGTCGTGTCCAACTCTGTGACCCCAAGGACTGTAGCCCGCCAGGCTCCTCTGTCCATGTGATTTCCCAGGCGCAGAGATTGGAATGGGTTGCCATTTCCTTCTCCAGGGGTAGAGGGAATAGGGAGAGAAAAAAGTATTGGGTGGTGAATGAAAATGTAAAACCACTAAGTCCTCATCTTTCATGAAAGGCAGTTGATAATGTCTTAAATTGAAAAATCAAGAGATACGACCTTGAACAAGTTGTTTAGAAATACAGAGTTTTGACCTGGGTTCCTCAGAATGCAGACCCTGAGGCAAAGGCAGACAAGCTGCTCCTTTATTAGGGACAGAGAAGGATAAATGGAGAAAGGAGGGCACTAATGAAAGGTGGTTGCCAAGGTGTAAACCAGATGAGCCTCTCTCGTCAAGCACAACCAGCGGTTCACTCTCACAAGAACATCCAGTGAGAGGCCATATAAATGACCATGACTGGAGACAGCCCATTCTGGTGGGAATCCAGGGAAGAAGGAGGTTTCCCTGGAGGTTCAGTGGTAAAGAGTCTACCTGCCAATGCAGGAGACTGGGGTTCAATCCCTGGATCAGGAAGATCCGCTGGAGGAAGAAATGGCAACTTACTCCAATATTCTTGCCTGGAGAATCCCATGGACAGAGGAGCCTGGCAGGCTACAGTCCGTGGGGTTGCAGAAGAGTCAGACACGACTTGGCAACTAAACAATAACAGAGGGAAGAAGACAATCGCCAGCTTCCATATCTCACTGGTCAAAGGTTCATTTCACATTAAGTTAAGCAAACATAGTCACCAAGGGTGCCAGCTGATACCTCAGTGCCAATAGGGAAGTCTTCATGTGAGGTAAGAGGCATAGGAGGTTGACTGGACGTGAGAGCCTGTTTGTACGTGACTCAGGGAAGTGACTTAGAGCCCTAGGCAGAGCTGGTTCCTGCAGAGATAACAGAAACTAGTAGTCAAACTCTGGAGGCAAGTGAGGTGGTCTGGCTCTGAAGTTGCACTTAGGGGTGTTTAATAAAAAGGGCAATTTTCTTTAAAAGCAACTTAAAGAATGGAATTTGATTTCCATGGAAAAAAGAAAAAAAACAATTTCCTATGAGAAAAGGCAGTCAGGATTAATAAAAATTAGGACAAGATTCTTGAAATATAATTTTAGTTTTTTGATTCATGTGCATGTATTGTGCAATGTAATCCCTATCAAAATACTAGTGGCAGTTTTTAAAAACAGATCTAGAACAAGAAAGCTTGAAATTTGTATGGAAGCACAAAAGACTCCAAATAGCCAAAGCAATATTGAGAAGGAAAAATAGAGCAGGAGGAATTGGGCTCCCTGACTTCAGACTATACTACAGGGCTACCGTAATTAAGACAGTATGCTACTGTCACAAAAACAAAAGACATAGATCAATGGAACAGGATAGAAGACCCATAAATAGACCCAGACGCCTATGGTCAATTAATCTATGATGAAGAAGGCAAGAACATGCAATGGAGAAAACACAGACTCTTCAACAAATAGTACTGGGAAAACTGGACAGCTACATGTGAAAGAATGAAATCAGAACATTTTCAAGGTTGCCTGTGGGGGAGAGTCTTCTGTGTTTTCATAACTAAAAATTTTTTGTTCTAATTCTGTGAAAAATGCCATTGGTAATTTGAGAAATGCAAATCAAAACTACAATCTGGTATCACCTCACACCAGTTAAAATGGCCATCATCAAAAAATCTACAAACAATAAATGCTGGAGAGGAAGTGGAGAAAAGGGAACCCTCTTACACTGTTGGTGGGAATGTAAATTGATAAAGCCACTATGGAGAACAGTATGGAGGTTCCTTAAAAAAATTGAAAATAGAGTTACCATATGACCCAGGAACCCCACTCCCAGAGAAAACTATAATTCTAAAAGATATGTGCTCCCTAATGTTCATTGCGGCACTGTTTGAAATAGCCAGGGCATGGAAGCAATCCATATGTCCATCAACATGAGTAGATAAAGAAGATGTGGTACCATGGAATATTACTCGGCCATAAAAAAGAACAAATTGTGTCCTTTGCAGAGATGTGGATGACCTAGAGACTGTCATATAGATGGAAGTCAAAAAGAGAAAGAAATATATTAATGCATTTATGTGGAATCTAGAAAAATGGTACAGATGAGCCCATCTGCGAAACAGAAATAGAGACACAGGTGTAGAGAATATTCATATGGATGCCAAGGGGGAAAGGGGGATGAACTGGGAGACTGGGATTGACATGTATACACTACTATGTTTAAAACAGGTAACTAATGACCTACTGTATAGCTCAGGGAATTCTGTGGTGACCTAATTGGGAAGGAAATCCAAAAAAGAGGGGATATATGGATATGTGGGGGTGATGCATTTTGCTGTACAGCAGAAACTGACAGCAGTATGAAGCAATAATACCTATTTTTTTTTCCTTAAAAAAAGCTCTTTTGTAAGAATTTGTCTTCTGAAGGAAAGGAATAATGGAAAACCCTTGTGTCCCTATCAGAGTCTGCCACTCTTCTCAGACATATGTGTAGTTATCAATAGCTTTTTAAAGATAATCCTTCGAGTTTAGTGTTGAAAAAGAGAACTGAGAGTTAAGAGAGAATAAAGTGAAAACAGGACAGAAGTAATGTCTCTGCAACGCAGCCTTGGAAAAGATTAACAAGTCAAAAACACCAGGACTGTGGAGCTGAAGTTGAGTTTATCTGTTTGTGTGTTCTGGGGACAGAACCAGGTCAGAACGTCCTGCTGGGATTTATCTGTCCTGGAATGGAAGTTCCCTGGGTAAGACTAAAAGCATTTAAAGCAGGGTATAGAATAGTAATGGTTGGAGAAGCCCCTCAGGTTTGACCCTTAATTAAGCCAAGCTAATTACATTAATAAAAGATTATCCAAAGCTATTCCTGTCAAAAGCATTCAAATTACCCTGCACTTCTGGCTGCAATTACACTGGGAAGTGGAAGCTAACAAGAGGAAGGGGAGTGACCCATATCATATGACATTAAAGCTCGGAAGGAAGGCAGAACTCAAAGTCACCCAGTGAAGAGGAGTGGATTTGAGGATGAGGAACATTAGCAGCTTTCACAGTGCACAAAGGCACACACTTTAACTTAAGTGGGGTGTTAACAATGAAATCCAAAGCTTTTAAAATGTTACCTAAATTTTTTGGATGAAAATTCTTTGAAAAGTTTATTTATAGCAGTATCATATATATGAAAAATGAAACTCTTAAAAAATGCACTGACTCAATGGACATGAACTTGAGCAAACTCCAGGAGATAGGGAAGGAAAGGGAAGCATATAGTTCATGGGGTCACAAAGAGTCAGACACGACTTAGCGACTGAACACACGCACAAAATACTTGAGACTATCCTCTTTCATTTAATTATTTGAATTCAAAACGACATACTTTTTGGGATGAAAGCATAGTAATAACATGAACTGTAATCAACTTGGTTCCATTTTTACTCATTCATAGATAAGACCTAGCACAGTTATAGGTAACAAAGATACTTCTGTGAACAATGCATAGATATGGTTCCTGGTCCCTAGAATATAAACTCCTGTGTTTGTGGAGTTTATATTCTAATAAGGAAGATGGAGAAAATGAGAAACAAGCACCTGACCATAAATACACAAATATGTAAAGTATATCGTAAATGCAAACTAGAAACAAGTAGCTAAGAGAGAGAAGCCCTGAGGGGATGAGTTTAAATAAAATTATTAGGAGAGGCAACTCTAAGAAGATGACATTAAAGCTCAGACCTAAGAGTGAGAAATTATCATGCAGGGAGTGGAGAGAAGCCCTCTCCTGCCAAGACGGAAGCAGTGCATAGGCTCTGAGGAAGAGAAGAGCTAGACTTGTTCAAAGATCTAAGAGAAGACAACTGTGACTGGAGCCTGGGAAACAAAGAGGAGAGAAGAAGGATGAATTGGGGAAGAGAGGAAAACGAGGGCAGAAAATGTCTGGTGACTTGGCAACCTCGATGTGACCAGTGTCGCTTACTGTAGCTAAGTTCAGGGAATAGTATAGAAGAGCCAGCATCAAGACTCCAGCTAGGATGAGTAGGAGAGAAAGCCAGCAGGGAAACAGACACTCACATCTCTGTCTCTCTCACATTCAGCTAAGAAGGGGATATTGGTGGGGGAAACTTAGAAGGTCTGACATTTCTGTCCCAAAGACAGGAAATATCAGCATCTTTGTGTTCTGATAGGATTGTGAATGGTCCAGGGAGAGAGAGTTTTGGGTGAGAAGCAAGGATGGGGCCCAAGAGACAAGTGAAAGACAGAACGTGAAGAGAGACAAAGATAGGAAAAAATTGGACACAAGTCAAGGTGTGGAATTACTGGTAGAAGCTTCGAGAACACTGTCCCCTGTCACCTTCACCTCCTCTCGACCTCAGAATTTCCGAGCTTTACCATCTTTTACACTTTGCCTCTCAAATCTCTTTCTGGATTCAAACCATTGACACATCCCATCTGTTTTAAAATCCCTAAGAATTCCGTGTAAATAATTGTTTACTTTCCTAAATGCACAAGTGTTTGCAAAGATGGTGCAGCCAAGTCAATACAAGATTTTGTGGTTTGTTTGTTTTGTTAACACAGTTGTCCTACAGTTTTGTTTATACAACATAATGTGATAAGCAAAACATTTTAGGACAAAGGATAAATTAAAGGTGGCGCCCCAAAGTGGCAAGATCCAGAACCACTGTATAGAGTTTTCCATACGTTCTTCCTCATCTTCTGTAGAAGAAAAGCATTTCTCCTGTAGCGTGAATTTTAGGCAACTTTATTCGTGCAATGCTTTGTTCAACTGTTCCAGTTTTCATTGAGAAACATCTGCCTGCTAAAGTTATGTCTATGTTCACAAATCCACATAGCAGGCTAACTTAAATAACTCAAAACTTTCCCAAGTGCCATTAAACTCAAAGTGACATTCTATTACATACCCACCAAGATGGCTAAAATTAAAATCAAGATAATAAATGGTGGTGAGAATATAGAGCAACATGAAGTCTTTTATGTTGTTGAAGGGAGTATAAACTGGTAAACTGGTAAATACAAATTTGGAAAGCTATAAGAAAATAACTACTAAAGATAGTGGAATGCCAGTAAATGTTGAACACCTGATTCTCGGGAGAGCACTGGACTGGACTGGGAAAGGGGGGTGCTGGTTTTTAGTACTGCCTATGATGTAAATGCTCCCCTGAGAGCCAATTTCAAGCTACTAATAAGACATCACTGAAGAGGAACTTTCTGAACATCTTACCTTTGATTGGAGCCAAACATGTATCTTCCCCACAATCCTAAATATTTCCTCCTAATTATAATCCCCAAAGAGATGTATATGTATATATGTATAATGTTCACCAAAAGCTACATACAAGAGTATTTATAGCAACAAAATTTATAAAAATCAGAAGCTGACAACAACCCAATTTTCTTTCTCCCCTCAAGCAGCCACTCACCTCAACTAGCCCAAAGCAGGCAGAGGTATTGTCTATTATTCACTACAATACCTTCTAGCACTAGAAGAACTCCTGGTAGATAGTAGATAGTAAGTATTCACTACATAGCTGTTGACTGAATCAACAGCTGATGAATCAACAACAGATGTCTTTTTTGCCCCAGAAAAAGAATCAATATTTCCTTCTTAGATGTTCTCAATCCAATCTGGGTTGGAGATGAAGAAAGAACCCTTTGGAATATTCTTGTGCTTCAGAAGAGTTTATGAATCTGAAAGTATTTTAGGAAGAAATGTACTGACCACATTTGCTTCCTTAACCATTCAGTCTTTACATGCCAGTGCTCATTTCCTTCCTATTTTAGCCCTATCGGGACAAGTTAAGGAGCCACCCAAAAGAAAAATGCACCACCTCACCCTGGCAAATGTACTCGTTTGACAGAATAAGTTGTTTGAAATTGTGATCACTAAAGACATCCACAAACTTAGACAGCATATTAAAAAGCAGAGCCGTCACTTTGCCGACAAAGGTCTGTATAGTTAAAGCTATGGTTTCTCCAGTAATCATCTACTGATTTGAGAGTTGGACCATAAAGAAGGCTGAGCGCCAAAGAACTGTTGTTTTCAAACTGTGGTGCTGGAGAGGATTCTTGAGAGTCTGTTGGACTGCAAGGAGATCAAACCAACCCTGGGTATTCATAGGAAGAACTGATGCTGAAGCTGAATCTCCAATACTTTGGCCACCTGATGTGAAGAGTTGACTCATTGGGAAAGACCCTGATGCTGGGAAAGATTGAAGGCAGGAGGAGAAGAGGACGACAGAGGATGAGATGGTTAGATAGCATGACTGATTCAACGGACATGAATTTGAGCAAACTCTGGGAGATAGTGGAGGACAGAGGACCCTGGCGTGTTGCAGTCTATGGGGTTACAAAGAGTCAGCCGCAACTTGACAAACAACAAAAGACGTTGACTCCCACACATGGGAGACTGTCTTAATCTAAGACGTGATTTTTGAACCTGCATTAAACTTTTTAGGACATAAAAGAGGTTAAAAGTAAAATGCTTAGAGGAGATGGAGTGGCAGAGAGAGCCAGAAATTCTCTATGTAAGGGGAGCCAGTGAGCACAGGACCACAATCAATCTCTAATTTCTCACATTTTGTTCAGATCTTTCTTCAAACTGCTGAAACCATATTATTTTATAGCATCTGTGCCAGCTTTAATTATGAAATATTTTAAAAACTGTCTCTGAAAGGATGCAGTTTCCCTTCAATGTCATAATTAAATAAATGTAGTTAAAAGGAAGCTCTTATAACAAGCTTAGAAACAAGATCGTTTCTTTCCTCAAGAGGTGGCCTTCTTTTATGGTCCAGATGACAATGCTGACCCTTATTAACACAAATTGTACAGGAGGCAGTGATTAAGACCATCCCCAAGAGAAAGAAAGGCTAAATGTTTGTCTGACGAGGCCTTACAAATAGCTGAGAAAAGAAGAGAAGCTAAAGGCAAAGGAGAAAAGGAAAGATATACCTATTTGAATGTAGAGTTCCAAAGAAGAGCAAGGAGAGGTAAGAAAGCCTTCCTCAGTGATCAATGCAAAGAAACAGAGGAAAACAATAGAATGGGAAAGACATGTTATGTTTAAGCTTCTGTAGATCAAGTACATACTTAATTTTAAATATATCTAGACTGCTGTCCCTCTATAAAAGAATTTTGAGATGATAGCTATTTCGGATTTTCTCATTTGATTTTATCATGAAGTGTATTTCACTAGGTTAGCTCTATGTTTCTTTACTTTGAAAATAAATGTTGAGTGATATTTGAAATAATACTGGAAAAATGAGGAAAATGTATCTATTTAAAACAGACTATTTTTACTGGAAGTTACTCTTGTTAGCAAAACTAAGATGGTAACTTTTATTATGGGTATACAGATAATAAGTTATATAAGCAAATATTAGTTTTTATTATAGTTTTAATTACTTGTAATTTTTTAGTTTTTGACTGTTTAAAATAGTTTCCTGGGAAAATTTTGGATTTCTGAATTATGTTTCAGTTATTTGGGCAATGGCAACCCACTCCAGTACTCTTGCCTGGAAAATCCCATGGACGGAGGAGCCTGGTAGGCTGCAGTCCATGGGGTCGCTAAGGGTCGGACACGACTGAGCGACTTCACTTTCCCTTTTCACTTTCATGCATTGGAGAAGGAAATGGCAACCCACTCCAGTGTTCTTGCCTGGAGAATCCCAGGGACGGTGGGGCCTGGTGGGCTGCTGGCTATGAGGTCGCACAGAGTCGGACACGACTGAAGCGACTTAGCAGCAGCAGCAGAGATCTCTTCAAGAAAATTAGAGATACCAAGGGAACATTTCATGCAAAGATGGGCTCGATAAAGGACAGAATGGCATGGACCTAACAGAAGCAGGAGATATTAAGAAGAGGTGGCAAGAATACCAAGAACTGTACAAAAAAGATCTTCACCACCCAGATAACCATGATGGTGTGATCACTCACCTAGAGCTAGACATTCTGGAATGTGAAGTCAACTGGGCCGTAGGAAGCATCACTACAAACAAAGCTAGTGGAGGTGATAGAATTCCACTTGAACTGTTTCAAATCCTAAAATATGATGCTGTGAAAGTGCTGCACTCAATATGCCAGCAAATCTGGAAAACTCAGCAGTGGCCACAGGACTAGAAAAGGTCAGTTTTCATTCCAATCCCAAAGAAAGGCAATGCCAAAAAATGCTCAAACTACTGCACACCTGCACTCATCTCACATGCTAGTAAAGTAATGCTCAAAATTCTCCAAGCCAGGCTTCAACAGTATGTTAACTGTGGACTTCCAGATGTTTGAGCTGGATTTAGAAAAGGCAGAGAAACCAGAAATAAAATTGCCAACATCCGTTGGATCATCAAAAAAGCGAGAGAGTTCCAGAAAAACATCTACTTTTGCTTTTTTGACTACGCCAAAGCCTTTGACTGTGTGGATCACAACACACTGTGGAAAATTCTTAAAGAGATGGGAATACCAGACCATCTGACCTGCCTCTGAGAAATCTATCTGCAGGTCAAGAAGCAACAGTTAGAACTGGACATGGAACAACAGACTGGTTCCAAATCTGGAAAGGAGTACGTCAAGTCTGTATATTGTCACCCTGCTTATTTAACTTATATGCAGAGTACATCATGTGAAATGCTAGATTGGATGAAGCACAAGCTGGAGTCAAGACTACCGGGAGAAATATCAATAACCTGATACTCAGATGACACCACCCTTATGGCAGAAAGTGAAGAAGAACTAAAGAGCTTCTTGATGAAAATGAAAGAGGAGAGTGAAAAAGTTGGCTTAAAGCTCAACATTCAGAAAACTAAGATCATGGCACCTGGTCCCATCACTTCATGGCAAATAGATGGGGAAACAATGGAAACAGTGACAGACTTTATTTTTTTGGGCTCCAAAATCACTGCTGATGGTGATTGCAGCCATGAAATTAAAAGACTCTTGCTCCTTGGAAGAAAAGCTATGACCGACCTAGACAGCATATTAAAAAGTAGAGATGTTACTTTACCCACAAAGGTCCATCTGGTCAAAGCTATGGTTTTTCCAGTAGTCATGTATGGATGTGAGAGTTGAACTATAAGGAAAGCTGAATGC
Source organism: Okapia johnstoni (assembly GCA_024291935.2). NCBI lineage: Eukaryota > Metazoa > Chordata > Mammalia > Artiodactyla > Giraffidae > Okapia > Okapia johnstoni. The sequence continues at coordinate 64,247,273 of CM044322.1, forward strand.
TGAAGAATTGATGGTTTTGAACTGTGGTGTTGGAGAAGACTCTTGAGAGTCCCTTGGACTGCAAGGAGATCCAACCAGTCCATCCTAAAGGAAATCAGTCCTGAATATTCATTGGAAGGACTGATGTTGACGCTGAAACTCCAATACTTTGGCCAATTGATGTGAAGAACTGACTCACTGGAAAAGATCCTGATGCTGGGAAAGATACAAGGCAGAAGGAGAAGGCGACGACAGAGGATGAGATGGTTGGATGTTATCACCGATGCAATGGACATGAGTTTGGGTAAACTCCGGGAGTTGGTGATGGACAGGGAAGCCTGGCATGCTGCAGCCCATGGAGTCACAAAGGGTCGGACACTGAGCGACTGAACTGAACTGTATGTATCACCTAAATTGTTCCACGTAGTTTTATCCAAGCAAAACATGACTATTAGCAGTCCAGATTTACACAGAAGTGTATTCCCTGATAAAATAAAACTTATCAGAAAAGATTAATCTGACCCTCTCTTAACACTGAGATCTGACCTAGCTGTGTAACTGCTACATAAATGTAAAAATACAATTTTTGTACCAAATACATGTTGGAGGCAACCAAATTAAACCTATACCCTAATTTCAATTGCTTTGGAAAATAATCACTGATTACATAGGGTAGTCCAGTATAGATAAAAATTCATTTAGATCACACATTAAAAAAAATTCTCTTTAAAGTGAGTCATATAGTTCTCTTTGTTTAAAAATTTTAAAAATGGTCATCGTTCCCTGATATATATACACATCAAATCTTTGCATTTAAACTTATACAGTGCTGTATGTCAATTATCTCTTAATAAAAATGGAAGAAAAAATAAAATAAATTTAAAAAAATTAAAAAAGCACATTTTGGTTGGGTAATAACCATGCTGAAAATTATTCCTTACATAATCAAGGTGAGACACTGTATAGAAAGAACAACTAGAGAAGACAACTACACCATGAGTAACATAAAATTCTGACAAAATCAAAGCAGATGCAAAGAATGGCAATTATAGTGAAAGTTCATACAGCAGTAACCGTGAGTACACAAAGGTGGGACTGATGTAAATTTTAATAACTTTCCCATAAAGTAAAATGCATTCAGAAAATGACAAGAACCAAACTCTAGGTTCAAGTTCCATGATGTGAAGTATCACATCAACATGCTACCTGGAGAATCTGTGTAGGAACAGCCTAGGGAGGCAGACTCTGGAGGTGAGCTCTGATTCTCGCCTCACCTGTGTGGCCACTGGCCCTGCCCACGGGACAGGACACCTGTGCGTCCTCCTGCGGGCCCCGAGATGGTACGCAGATGCCCCAGGGTCACACGTCCAGTCATTCAGTTGTTCTCTGAATGGACCACAATACAGAGCCAGGTTCTCCACATTGCAGAACCAGAAAGGGGTCTTGATCAAGGAGCCCAGCAGTTTCTCAGGAACAGCGCAAAACAGAGAGATCATAGGTTACTTAGAGTGCTAGTTCTTAAAAGCAACCCCATGAAGTAAACATTACTATGTTCATTTTTCACATGAGGGAACTAAGATTGGGATGTCTGACTCTCCTATGGCAACAAAGCAGCTGAATGGTAGAGCAGCTCTTCAAGCCTTAGCCTGGACTCCCCAGGACTACCATGCAGGAACGGTCCCCATAAACGCCCTTCTTCCACGAGAAAGATGTATGTATAAAGATATCCATATTTTTATAATTTAGCCCAGCGGTTCACCAAGTGCGATCTGGGAACCCCTGGGGGTGCTCAAGACCTTTTCAGGGAGACCATGAGATCAAAACTAGGTTCATAATAACAAGAAGACATTATTTGTCTTTTTATTCTCACTCAGCTGTGAGCCCACAGTGAAGTTTATCGAGGCTGCCTGACCTGTGATGTCTTGAATGCAGAAGCAGATATAAGAATACACCTGTCTTCTATTAAGCCAGACACTAAAGACACTTGCTGAAAAACAGAAGCAATGCTACTCTTCTTGCTAAAGTTAATTTTTAAGTTTTAGAAAATAAGACTTATTTTTTTTTGCTGTGCTATTGTGGGATTTTAGCTCCCTGACCAGGAATGGAAAGCAGGGCCTCAGCAATAAGCAGGAGTCTTAACCATGGGACCACCAGGGAATTCCCAAGATTATTTTTCATTAAAACATTATTTATGTTAACATGTAATGGGGTTTGCTATTTTTAAACAAATTATCCATATATTAAAATTTTTTTTTCAGTTTTAAGTTGGAATACACTAAGTATCTCTAGATATATATACTCATGTTGCTGCTGCTGCTGCTGCTAAGTTGCTTCAGTCGTGTCCGACTCTGTGCGACCCCATAGATGGCAGCCCACCAGGCTCCCCCATCCCTGGGATTCTCCAGGCAAGAACACTGGAGTGGGTTGCCATTGCCTTCTCCATATATACTCATAGAGAAAAGCTTTTTCAGAGCCTCAATAATTTTACTGTAGTCCAAGAATATGCCTAAAAAAATAATTACACTTCCATTTACAATAATTTTTAAGAGTCTAGAGAGACCCTAAGAATAAAAATTTTGGGAACTCTGAAGAACATTCATAGTATTATGCCACTGTCATCACCAGAGCATAGAGAGAAAACAAGATCATATAAAGGAGTGTTCTTGTTTGTTTCTTTTTAATTTTTATGGGAATATAGTCAATTTACAATGCTGTGTTAGCCTCAAGTGTACAGCAAAGTGAATCAGCTACAACATACCCATATCCACTCTTTTTTGTTTTAAGATTCCTTTCCCATATAGGCCACTGCAGAGTATCAAGTAGAGTTCCCTGTGCTGCACGGTCCTTGCATGCGTGTGTGCTAGGTTCCTTCAGTCATGTACGACTCTTTGCTACCCTCTGGACTGTAGCCCACCAGGTTCCTCTGTTCATGGGATTCTCCAGATAAGAATACTGGAGTGGATTGCCATGCCCTTCTCCAGGGGATCTTCCTGACCCAAGGATCGAACCCATGTCTCCTCCATTGGCAGGAGGGTTCTTTATCACTAGCGCCACCTAGGAAGCCCACAGTAGGTCTTTATTAGTTTTCTATTTTATACAGTAGTGTATATATGTCAGTCCCATTCTCTCACCCCATTCCTCCCCTCCTCATCCCCTGGCAACCACAAGTCTGTTCTCTACATCCCTGACTCTACCTCCGTTTTGCAAATGAGATCATCCGTATCTTTTTCTTTTTTTTAAGATTCCACATGTAAGCAACATCACATGACACCTGTTTTTCTGTGTCTGACCCACTTCACTCAGCACGATAATCACCAGGTCCATCCATGTTGCTGCAAGTGGTTTTCAGCGGGCATGTATTTAGCCTGGCAGTTCTTTGGGTGCCTGAAATTCAGTGTCATTTTCACCCCTGTATCTATGCCCACCGAGGCTACTTGTCTATGAGAAAAGACCTTCAAGGGATTATTGTCAGGTGATGGGGTATGATTTTTTTTTTAGTTGTGTTGGAATAGAGTGAAGTATGAATTAGAATGTGAGAAGCTGAATGCTTTTATCACATTTTATTGCATGTGTTTTAATGAGTCCATATTGTAAAAGATTGTCAAAATAGCTTCAGTAGACTACAGTGAAAGAGGATGAAGCACCTAGCTCACCACAAATTGTGACAGCCCTTAACTTTAAAAAAAATTGTACGTGTATGTGTATAATATAAATGTAACCACAATGAAATCTTTATATAATTTATATTATATCAGGATATGTTACATACTCTGAGATAGATAGTATATAAATAAATCAAAAGTTGAGTCTGAAAAAGAAGAAAAATTAAGGTATTCACTTGATCAGTGTGACAACTTTCTTGATACATAAGTACCTACCTAAATGTTCAGAATATAAACTAATACCTCTATATGTAATACATATATTTAAGTGGAGTTGTTCATCTCTAGTATACCTTCAAAGTAATCATAGATGATTATTAGAATGAATTATAATTTTTTATTATTATGTATTCTAAATGGTTTAAAAAATATAAATACCGCAGCCTTCAAGAATGAAAATTTTGATGATATACCCATCAAGATGAAAGTACATTAATAAATCAATATCAACTGCTATCCAAACCCTGGCACATCCATACATAATCTATGTCATGGCAGAGGGGTAGGAAGAATACAGTAGCAAACACATCTGCCACCTTAATAAAGCAGGAGCAAAATACCTCCACCAGGTATTTTGAGTCCAAGATTTCTTAGATTCACTATTTGACATAAAATAATTCAAATGAGTATAACAGAGCAAAATACATGAAAGGAACAGGGAACACTGCAAAAGAGAAACATGTGCTCAGCGTAAGGGCATAACTTACCTCCCAGCCTCAAAGAAAACACAATCAAATGCTGCTGAGTCTTCCACAAACACAAAGTCATTTTTTAAAAGCAGGTGGTGGTGTGGCAGAAGGAAAGAGATTTGACTTTAATATTTAATGTTATTCGAGTTAGCAAACATTAACTCAAGACAATTTTTCTCTTTGATTTATATAAAGGTCAACCTCTGACTGAAAAATTTGAGTCGCAGGTGGGATATTTAAGTTCCTAGATGACCTCCAATGGTCATCCAAGACACATATTGGCATGAGAAATGGAGTTGTTTATATCACAAAGTATAAAATGATCAAATAACAAGAAGGATCCTGAAAATATCCTTTAAGAAGTGAAAGAAATTCCCACTTGATAAAATAAATTGAGTGTATACAAACACTTAAAATGTATATCATTAATCCTGAAATTTTAATTTTAGGAATGTATCCTAAAGGAAAACTTGACAAGGACTCCAAAAATGTTACGAATAGGAAAGTTTATTTTAGGACTGCTTAACAACAGATTATAATGGCCAGCAATGCCTAATGTTTAAACAAAGTATGGTACATCCGTAGAGTGAAATACTAATGCAGCCATCAAGAATAATATTGATGCCACATTACTGAAAAGAAATGTGTGAGCAAAATACTGTTGAATTAGAAAGCAAGTTAAAATCAGGGTAAAATAGCATAACTCTTGATACTATCCGGGCTAAAAAGTTATGTGGAAAATATATAATAAGTAATCAAAGGATTAGAGATTAAGCTTTGGGTGGTGAAATTATAGATTTCTTAAATGAATTAATTTTCTACTTTATTCTAGAATAAATAAGCCTTGCTTTGTAATAATGAATGTATTTTTATACAAATTTACATAAAGGGATATTGATCCATGAGATTACAACTTCACACAGAAGTTATTAACATTTTTTTCCTTGTCCAACTAGTTTTACCTATAACGTTCTTTGTTGTTTAGTTGCTAAGTAGAGTTTGACTCTTTTGTGACCCCATGGACTGTAGCCTGACAGGCTCCTCTGTCCATGGGATTACTGGAATGGGTTGCCATTTCCTTCTCCAGGGTATCTTCCTGATCCAGGGATTGAACCTGAGTCTTCTGCATCAAAGGCAGATTCTTTACCGCTTAACCACCTAGGAAGACTATCTGTAACAGACTATGCAGTTATCTCAGGACAGTCTTTCTGACTCACATGTTTTATCTTTCTCTTTGGTAAATTGAAAGACAAAGCAGTATTCAGTTCACACTTTTTTCTTAGGGCTTTATTTTTCAAGTGCACATTTATTTACCAAACAAGAAAGCATGTTAAAGTTGTATCTTTTATTCTTAAATAAATGTTTTTATCTAGGTGTTTTTATAATAGAGTAATAAGTCTAATTTAAATACAATACAAAATAATTGACCATTTTCTTCCACCACCGTTAATTACTTAGAACATGCATTTCATCTTTTATGTGATGTGGGAAAGAATGATTTCTTGAAGGCACATGAAAGCGACAACCAGGAGTAGTATTAGTGAAGAAAGCCGACTTTGTCAGGATTACATGTGTCTGGACGGAGAAAAACTTGCTACACCTGACTGATTATAAGGAATCTGAGCAAAAAACAGATAATCAGGATCAATTTTTCTCTAAACAGACCAGAAAGTAAGTAAATTTGACTCATGGTTTAGTAGGCTGTGTTTATCCAATTGTCCATAGCAATAAGGTTAAAAGTATTTATAACATTCAACTATAGAAATACAAACCAGATATCATTAGGGCCAATTCTGGCCCTCATAAATTAGTATCTTTCACTATTGTATTTTGATCCATTGTATTGATCCAGCAGGAGCTGAAATTTAAAACTAATTGCCTTTTGATTCCTTTGTTAATAGGACCCAAACCAATATGGATCACTGTCTTTATCAGAGCAGCCAATAAGCCAAACCCAATAACTTGCTCTTGCCTCCGACAGCTGGTTGAAATGCTTAATTAGTGTGCCTTAAATGCAGAAATAGAAGAGAGGCTGTACCATACAAAACCTGCCCTTAAGCTAACATCTAAATTATTTAGAATCTGCTATATTCATCAGAAGATGAAAAGCACAGCACTTTAACAGGATAACTTCAAACCAGAACTATCCAACTTGCACAAGACCGTTGTTAGACCTGGAATAAAGTGAGGCCAGAAATCCCACTAAATTTCATTTCCTTTCTCTGGCAAAGTGAGTTAACTCAATAAACTTCCTTACACAGTTTCTCACTTGGCTGCTGCTGCTGCTGCTGCTAAGTCGCCACAGTCGTGTCCGACTCTGTGCGACCCCATAGACGGCAGCCCACCAGGCTCCGCCGTCCCTGGGATTCTCCACTTGGCTACACGAGCTCAAAGTCGTGGAAGGAAAATATGGCAAAGTCTTCATCACACACGTGTAACCAACACTACATCTTTAATCACATTTTCCAGAATTCTACCTGCCCATGATATGCTTTTTGAATTACAAATTACTTACCATGAGGGGAAGCAGTGAGACAATTATATCATGCAAGCTCAAAGACAATTTTCTTCGGCAGTTTCCATCTGGCACATTGCATTTGACAGTGGCAATCAGCATTCTCTTGTGCGATGTAATACACTATGACTAGTGCAATCCAGGCAAATCATCTCAAAGGAGAACGCCCCATGGGAAGTACCTTTCTTCCATGGGTAGTGAAAGTATTATAAATAAATACTAACTTCATGTTCCATGACATGAAGTAGCCCAGAGCTGTGACATGCAAATCATTTTTGTCATGTTATTTTATTTTTGTCTTTTGGCTGGTGAGTAATACGTATAAAGAAAAATTCTGGAGTTCCCTGGTGGTTCAGTGGATAGGAGTCTGCCTGCCATTGCAGAGGACATGGTCCTGGAAGATCCCACATGCTGCAGAGCAACTGAACCCATAAATCACAACTACCGAGCCCATGTACCCTAGAGCCTTGCTCTGAAACCAGAGAAGCCGCTGCAACGAGAAGCCGGGGCGCCGCAGCTATAGAGAGTAGCCCCTGCTTTCTGCAACTAGAAAAAGCCTGTGAGCGGCAGCGAAGACCCTGCACAACCAAAAATAAATAAATAAATAAATGAAAACATAAAAGATTCTGATACAATAGTTCTATCACTGTGTGCAAAATAAGTAGATCTTGCAACTCAGGCTGGGCATGGGGTTGGGGGAGGGAGAATTATTATTAACAGAAAAAAATGTGTCTGTTCAAAATATTGTATAATTTTTCAACTCAGAGACATTCTACATAATATCTCAGATAACTAGAGTCAATTAAACTAATTGTATGTCCCTGCAACCCAAGTTTATCAAGCAAATATTTGGCTCTTCAATTTATCCATTGTTTTAGTTACTTATTTCTGTGTAACAAATTACTCCAAAATGTTGATTTACAACATTTATTATCTCACGATTTCTCTGAATCAGGAACCCGGGCACCGCTGAACAGAGTACCTAGCTCTGAGCATCTTTCGAGGCTTCAGTCAGCTCATGGTCCCCTGGAAAGGATTCACTTCCAGCTGTACTTCTGTGTTTGTTGGCAGGACTCAGATCTCAGCAGGCTGCTGGACCCGGGCCTCAGTTCCTTGACACAAGCACCTCTCCACAGAGCATCTCACCGTGCGGCAGTCAGCAGGAGAGAGTGCTAGGAAGAGAGTGCTAGCAACACAAACAGAAGTGATTCGGACTCGAGGGGCGGGGCTTGCACAACTGTGTGACTTTTGGGAGGTAGGGCTCACTGGGGTCACCTCAGAAGCTGCCCACCACATTCACCCGCAACTTTGCTACAAAAATGAATAGGCCAGCTAAGATTTTCTATCCCTGTAATTAACACATACTAAATCATGGCCCCTTGCTAGACAGTCCCACTTAAATGGAAAATGATTTGTTTTATAGTGAGTCCAACGGATGTAATCATCAAACAGTCCAAACTCATGTTAAAGGAGAAAGATAGCAGCTGGGCTTCCCCGGTGGCTGAGCAGTAAAGAATCTGCCTGCAACGCAGGAGATGCAGGACATGCGGATTCAATCCCTGGGTCGGGAAGATCCCCTGGAGGATAAAATGGCAACTTACTCCAGTATTCTTACCAGGAAAATCCCACGGATGGAAGAGCCTCGTTGGCTACGTACAGTCCATCGGGTTGCAAAGAGTTGAACACGATTGAACACTGAGCAAGTTAACATGTGGTAACATGAAATAGATATCACTCTCATAGAATTGTCCTTTGCTTTCCAGTATTTTTTTAATTAACTTTTTTAAAGTTTATTGAAGTATAGTTTTTTTTTTAGCTTTTCATTTTGTGTTGGGATATTGCCGACTAACAAACAATGTTGTGATAGTTTCAGGTGAACACCAAAGAGACTCTGCTATATGTATACGTGTATCCATTTTTCCCCAAACTCTGCTTCCATCCAGGCTGCCACATAACGTTTTTTTTTGTGTGTGTGTGTGGTTCTTTCACCTGAATCATTTATTAACATTATTTATGTATTTATAGTGCAATTAGATGAAAATCGCCAAACATTTTCAAAGCTTGTAGTTTCTGTCATTCCTCCTCAATCAGCATGGAGACCCACTCAGTAAAAAAGTGTCCAAAAAATTATAGTTAAGTATAAAGTGCAGCAGAGGATGAGATGGTTAGATGACATCACTGACTCAGTGGGCATGAGTTTGAGCTAACTCCAGAACATAGTGAAGGACAGGGAAGCCTGGCATGCTGCAGTCCATGGGGTTGCAAAGAGTTGGACATGATCAGCAACTGAACGACAACAACAATAAAGTGACTCTGAATACTTGGTACTCAACCAGACTGGTTTATACATATTGTGAATTTGCTTCTTTAAAAAGAAAAACAGCATTCCTAGAGAGTTGGTTACTTTATTTCTGCTAAAGGAAATTATTTTTAAATTTCCAGAACTGTTTTTTTTTTTTTTTTTTTTAACCCTGAAGTTGTTTTTGTCCTCCTATCAATTCATAGGTGCATCCTGGTAGAATGTATGAATGTTTTTCATTTACTTTTTCAGGTACAAAATGTATATCAATACAATATAACATATACACTAATGTGTACTGTAATAGTTTTTAAAACTTAAAGAAATAAGATAAATGCTTAATCATTTGCTCTAAATGTTAATTGAATGCTTACGATACTTAGGGTGCTCTACTAATGCTAAAAATGTGATTTAAATTTTTCTATTTTTAAAAGTTCTAAACTTCACTGAAAACTGTAATACTAATAAGTTCATGCGTTGATTTTTTTAAATAGCAGCACTATCAGAAAAACAAAAGCTAGCCACTTGTAGATTACTGAGTCTTCTAATAAGGAAATTCAAAAAGGCATTATTTTTCTACTTGCTTTAGAGATTAGCTGGCTAGTGAATTGTTATCCAATCCATCACTTTTTCTCCTGCCATTCATAATTGTATTGTGCATATATTTTTTTCTTTATAAAAGGAACCATTTTACTCTGAACACCATCTATGTTTATACAGAAGATAATTTCTACCATTACTTTCTTTTGCAAAAGTAATATATATGTATATACATTATTGCACTCAACATTTATAGCAGTTTTCAGATTATAGAAATGATTAATTCTTCTTAGGTAAGGGAATAGTAGTAGTGTTTTCCTGCTCCTCTCAATGAAGCACTTGAAGATACACTGTAATAGATGTGACTACTTATATGACTTTGAAGAAAGACTTCACTTTAAAGGACAAAACCAGAAAAGAACATTTCAGAGAAAGAAGAGAAATGATTCTCTAGAGAAGCTAAAGCTGCTAGTAGAGAATGTAGAATTAAGAAGAGAAAATAAATAGCTTTCCAAGATCCTGTGGGTGAATTTTATTGCAGAAGTATTTCACTTAAATATAGTATCTGCTGAAGTGAGTTGGAGCTTCCCAGGTGGCGCCGTGGTAAAGAATTTGCCTGCCAACGCAGGAGATGCAGGGGACACAGGTTCGATCCCTGGGTCAGGAAGATCCCCTGGAGGAGGAAATGGGAAACCACTCCAGTATTCTTGCCTGGAGAATTCCATGGACAGAGGAGCCTGGTGGGCCACAGCCCATGAGATTGTAAAAGAGTCCGACGCGACTGAGCGACTGAACACATACTGTGATCTCAGTGCCTCAGCTGAATGGAGGTCAAAGACAAAACAGCCAAACTGCCTCTAAAATGCATGTGGAAACTCAAAGGACCTACAATAGTAAAAACATTTTGAAAAAGAGGAATATTGGATGACTTGTGCTACTTGATTTCAATAGTTACTATAAAGCCACAGTCATCAACCACAGTGTGATATAGATCAATGAAACAGAATAGAAAAGAAATAAACCCTCATGTTGATGGTCAATTGATTTCTGACAACAAAGGTATCAAGGCATTCAGTGGAAGAGAAGATAGTTTTTTCAACAAATGATGCTGGGACAGCTGGATACTCTGGATACTCTGATACATGCAAAAAAAAAAACCAGACAAAAACCCAGACCTTGGCCTCACATCACCCACACGAAAATCAACCCACAATGAATCATAAAATTTAGTGTAAGAGCTAAACCTATAAAACTTCTGAATAAAACTAGGAGAATACATCCAATGGGTGAGTTATATGGTATGTAAATTATCATTCAATAAACTGATTTAAAAAAAAGAATTCTGTGATCCTGAAGTCAGTGCTTACAATCCAGGGTATGAGAACACCCAGGGGAACAGGATTAAACCCAGTGCCACTCTGAAACATTCATTTTATTCACTGGTAATTTAATACACTAATGTGAAACATTACTGTTTCATGAAAACAAACGTATATGCTAGAGAAGGTAGTAAAAAATGAAAACACCCCAGATAGGAACAAAGGCCATCTATTCAGAGCTGTGTATGACAAGGGAGTCAGCACTGATCACTTGGGTTTGGCAGAGACTCAGAGGCAGACAGGAACGGATGTGGGAAAGCTTTGTCACACAGAAAAGGGGAAGGCATCAGTTATCTCTTATTGGTGGTTGTTGCCATGGTAAAGCTGGAGGCGGATCACCTAGAAATGGGGCATCTTGCATGATTGGTGTGAAGAGCATATTTGACTTTTTCTGGTTGGTCCTGAGGTCAAAGTTAGGGCCAAAGGAGGAACAAGTCCTCACTGTTCCAGGCTATTTGTTGCATGGTTTGTGGTTTGGCTGCTGAGCCTGACTGCTCAAGAACTAGGTTTTGCATCCAGGCCTTGTAGGTGGGTCGGAGTTCTATTGTCATATTTGCTTGGGCCATTGGTTCTATATTCAGCCTCTCAAGAGTAAAATATAAAACCTGGCAAGCAAGAACGAAATCAACATTGCTATGAGGTCAACATTACTCCTTTTCTCCTTCTCTCTAAAGTCCCTTGCACCCCCTGCAAACAGACCTCCAGCAGTTGATTGTAGTAGCTCTCCAGATGATCTGAAATTATATGAGATTCAAGCTGCTGTTAACACTTCTCCCAACTTTGACATGTACTTTTAGTGAAGTGGACAAAAGATTATCTTTAAAGAAAGCCCTCTTTGGGGGCTTCCTTGGTGGTCCAGTGGTTAAGAATTCGCCTTGCAATGCATGGGACACAGGTTCAATCCCTGGTCCAGGAAGATCTTCCATACTGCAGAGCAACTAAGCCTGTGCATCACAACTATTGAGCCTGTGCTCTGCAACAAGAGAAGCCACTGCAATGAAAAGGCTGCACATCACAACCGGAGAGTAGCCCCACTCACCACAACCAGAGAAAGCCCTCATGCAGCAACTGAGACCAAGCACAGCCATAAGTAAATAAATCTTAAGAATAAAAAGAAAAAGAGAAGGCCCACCTCTCGTCTCTGGCCTCTTACATTTCCTCTCTCCACACAACAATGTTAGGGGTCACACTCATGTTTTGTGACTTCTTCCATTTCAATAGCTTTGTATGTTTCTGCATATCATTTTGGCGATTATTCATAATGATGGGAAGAAGAGTCACCAACAACTTCACAAGCCTGTATTTATTGAATCCCATCTTATGAGAAAAGTATCACCATGATGCCATTTTGAAAATAAGAAAAGTGAGACTCAGCGAGGTTAAATCATTTCTCCAAGGTCACCAGGCAAGTGACCCGTCAGGAATTCAGCCCCAGGGCGGGTGGTGTGGCTGCCGAGACCAGTCAGTAACCATGAAGTGGGTTTCCTAAAGGAGGAAGCACTGCTGTATCTAGCTGGAGGGTTTTTTTCCCCTTGATTCAAAAGTAGTAGATCCCTTCTCCCCTCACCCCTTTGGTGTGGTGTGTGAAGGCTTCAAAATTCTGTTGTCAGCTATTTTCTGTCCTTCAAGGCACTCCTTGCACTTGGTAAACTGTGTAAAGGCAATTCTCCTCAGACTTTGAAGTAAAATTCCTGCAAGCATCTCTTGGCCCCTGTTAGTAACGTTATGACAGGCAGTTTTCTCAACCCTTAATGGTTCCTCTAGAACAAGTATTGATGTATAAAGATACATATCAGAGGGTTACCGTGTCTAATTTTACTAGAGCAGTTATCTGGATTTCTGCATGTGTCATTAAAAAGTAGTGACCCAGGAAGTTTTCAGAAATCCAGGTTGTGAAGAAAGGATTTTCTCTCTTGAACATTTTCATCTCTTAACTGGGCTTCCCTGGTGGCTCAGATGGTAAAGCGTCCGCCTGAAATGTGGGAGACCCAGGTTCGATCCCTGGGTTGGGAAGATGCCCTGGAGAAGGCAACCCATTCCAGTACTCTTGCCTGGAAAATTCCATGGGCGGAGGAGCCTGGAAGGCTACATACCATGGGGTCGCAAAGAGTCTGACACGAGTGAGTGACTTCACTTTCACTTTTCAACTGGTGACTCTAGGGGTCCCTCCACCCCAACCCTATGAAGATAAAGGGAGGTAGGTGGGTCCGGTTACTGAAGGAGCCCTGCACTTGCTGTCATTCCTGTGTGTTATACCCCGGGCCTGGCCCACACTCAGGGCTGGCCCAGCTCACTGGGATAGTGAGTCTGTGACAGGTTTCGTGAAGTCACTTGTGACTCCATGGATTATTCCCGATGAGAAGATGCGCAACCTTGGCTACCGAGTTCCTGCAGTAGTACAGGCTCTTTTCTTCTTGGTTATATGTCCATCTTACATCCTGCTTTTCTGCAGACCTAAATCTCCCACAAAGCTCTACTTGGAGGATTTTTTTTTATGGGTCAGAAGATTTTAATTAACTAATTACTTTTGGCTATTCTGGGTCTTCATTGATGCGTGCAGGCTTTCTCTAGTTGTGGTGAGCAAGAGTCACTCTTGAGTTGTGGTGTGTGGGCTTCTCATTGCGGTAGCTTCTGGTTGCAGAGCACCAGCTCTAGGGTGCATGGCTTCAGTACCTGCAGCACACAGGCTCAGTAGTTGTGGCGCATGGGCTTAGTTGCCCAGTGGGATGTGGAATTTTCCCAGAACAGAGATCGAACCTATGTCCCCTGCATTGGCAGGAAGATTCCTATCCACTGGACCACCAGGGATGCCCTACTTAGAGGATTAGGTTACTATAATCAGGCTGTTTATTTTCATCTCAGTGAGTTTCACAGGCCTCGCTCCCTTGCTCTTTCTGGCCATACTTGTTCTCTGAGCTAAACCTCCTCCCTTTCACTGCAGTTCCTCATGGGCAGCAGTCTTGGGGGATCTCATGGGATTCCCACTCCAAGCCTGTGAGTCAGAATCAGTAGACATCCGCTAAGGATATTTTCTCTTGCTATTTAAACTGTCTTCCGTTGGGATTAGAATTAAAAAAAAAAAATGAGAGCTCTGCTCTGCTTGCGTGCTTAGTTGTGTCCAACTCTTTGAGACCTCATGGACTGTAGCCCGCCAGGCTCCTCAGTCCATGGGATTTCCCAGGCAAGAATATCGGGTTGCAGTTTCCTTCACTAGGGGACCTTCCCAACTCAGAGATTGAACGTTCGTCTTCTGTGTCTCCAGCATTGCAGGTGGATTCTTTACCCTCTGAGCCATTCCATTACACCTCAAAAATATAGATGTCTTCAACAGACTGTATCCCTTGCAATCCCAAAATTTCATCTTTCAAAATCATTGAAAAAAATGAAATCAAATCAGTGCCTTCCAACTCTCAGCTCCATACCTTGGAAAATCCTCAGGCGGTCATAAGTAATGAGGGGTGTTGGAATAATTTTAATAGTAGTAATTAGAATGTCAAGCAGACAAATGATTTACTTTCTCTTTACAAATTAGAATAAATTCAAGAATATCACCTGAACAGTATCACTCTCTTTGCATGCATGCTAAATCACTTCAGTCATGTCTGACTCTTGCAATCCCATGGACTGTAGCCTGCTAGGCTCCTCTGTCCATGGGATTCTGCAGGCAAGAATCCTGAAGTGAGTAGCCATGCCCTCCTTCAGGGGAATCTTCCCAACTCAGGGATCAAACCAGCATCTCTTATGTCTCCTTCATTGGCAGGTAGGTTCTTTACTGCTAGCACCATCTGTGAAGCCTTACCACTCTCACTCACTAGTTTTCCTACCTGCTATCTAAAACTGGAAGAAATAGTTGAAGCTACAGGCAGAAAGAATTAGACATATCCTGCAATTTATTTCTGCTCTTCCACATCTCTTAGTGAGGCATCATTAGTGATACGCCATTAATAACTAGAGCAATTATGAATCATTACAGCGCTTTGGGTGCTGATTTTGTATTTGCTTCCATTTTCATTTTAGTTTTACCCATGGATGAATTTTTATTAAGGAAGGAGAGAGAAAAGAGCGTAGTAGTGCATCTAGATCAAGGAATTCAAATACCTTCTTTGTAAAGGAAAAAATAAAAGCTTTTTCAAAGGGAGACATTTGTAGAACCCCAATATATAAAGCAAATAAATGTGGAATTGTTTTGATTCAAGTGTAGGCAGGAGACCAGGCTGCCCACTCAGCCTCTACCTGCACACCTTTAGTGACATCTGAGGCACATCCACAGAACCCTGAGATTCCACCGTCCATCATCTGAAAACCACTGGTCACCAGTGACCTGATACATGAGCCACAGGGATACCACTGACATTGACTGACAGTCCAAATTGCCCAGTCAAATGAAGACCAATAAAAATCTGCTGATATTAGCCATGATGCTCTTCATGTGATGGGTTAAAAATCTATAAATATTTTTAATTGGCAGAAGATCTGTATAACAATAGCATCTTCTTGAGATTTCCTGGTGGTCCAGTCCAGTGATTAAGACTCTACCCTTCTGTTGTAGGGGGCATGGGTTTGATCCCTGGTCAGGGAATTAAGATACCCCATGCTGCATGGCACAGCCAAATAATAAAAATAATAATGCCTTTTAAAGAGATATCTGTACTCCCGTGTTTATGGCAGCATTACTCAAAGTAGCCTAATACTGAAAGCATTTTTATGCTCATCAACAGAGGAATGAATAAAGAAAATGTGATGTATATAGATACAGATACACAATGTGACATATATATATATACACATGCAATGCAAGATATATATATATGTATATACACACTGTAATATATACAATGTGATATATATAATGTGATATATTTGTATACAATGAAAAAAGCCTTTAAAAAGCAGGAAATCCTGCCATATGCAACAACATGTATGAACCCTGAAGACGTTATGCTTGGTAAAACAAGCCAGACAAAGGAAGACAAATTCTCATGAAGAATCTAAAAAAAATCGAACTCATAAAAGCAGAGAGTATAGAGTGATTGCAGCAGCAGGGGGCTGGAGGAGGAAATGGGGAGATGGTGGTCAAAGCTACTGTGGTATAATTGTGTACTATACTTGCTCCTTTATTTCTCCATAACTCTTTTAGAGGGTCAGTATCCGGATATGCTTATGTGAGTGTGTTGTGGCAGGAAAAGAACATGTAGACACAACCCATTTCCATTGATTGAGGTACTTATTCTTAATTTACCCTATCTTTATTATCCTTTTATTCAAGGCCTTGATTCAATTGTTATGAAATTGATTCAATGAATTTCCAAAATAGAAAGATGTTATATTTTAAGCAATTTATAAAATTAACCACATACCAAAATGTATCAGGAAAGAAAATTTGTCAGAGAAGGATTTATTCTAAAATAAAATCTTGCGTTTAGAAGTTGCCATATTAGAAAAGCAGTATTGATTTCAGTATGCGTCATTATTTTTCTAAGATCATTTTTCTCCAAACTATATGGTCAAAACTTTGGAAACAACATCAATATGGTTTTTCTTCTGCAGTACATCTTTCTTATAACCCACTTTATGACACTCCCTGGGATGTATAAGCAGTCCCCATAGAAAATAAAGACCTAGCTACACTCTGTACTTTTTAATTTAATAATACAACTGTTTCTATTCACATACAATGAGAAAAATAGGAAGAAAAATATTTCCCCTTTAGTTTAAACCTTGCTTGGAAAATGAGCCGGGGTAGCAGTCATAAATTATGAATAAAGTTAAAAATGCAGATAGTAATTCTGTCAAGGACTATCTAAATCTTCCTAAAGGTTCTCTCTCTCAAAATAGGGGCTTACTATCCTTTTTCCACATTCACTTTTTGTATGGGAAAAGCAAGAATTATTGATAGTGTGATGGAATGGAAAATGTTTGAGAAGAGACTTATACTTAAATTTTCATTCATCCTTTTTGGGATTTATCTTCCTGACCCCAAAGAAAAATTCCATTTCAGAGGAAATAAGACTATGACTAGTTAGTAAACCCTGAAAGGGGGATCTTGAATTTCACTAGCAAAGTGCTATTTGGATAATTACTGCTCAGTGTACACAGTTGTTCAATTTACTGATTAGTACTTTAGATTCCTAAGGGGTAACCTCTCATTGTCTTCATGACCATACACTGGATGGGAAAGAGGACGTGAGACACTGCACCCTAAACTATTTCTTTTCCTTCTGAGAAGCAAAGGGTAAAACTTCTTCACCCTTAGACTTACTGGTGAGATTCCTCTTCCATTTCACTCATCGTTAGTGTTCTTGCTGGTCCACACACATTACTAAACTCTCCATATGTACAGAGATAAATTTTAGACAAAGATTAGGCTATTTGTCTTGTAATATTGGTCTGTTAGCCTTTTCAATATCATTGCTTAAAGTTCTGTATTTACTCATAACTCACTTCATCCAAAGAGAGTTTGAAATTTCTTACTCTCCTAAATCCTCTGTCTACAGTTTAATTAACCATACTCAATATTGACCCGGGCATTGCTGGAGGTGGGGGTAGAGGAGACCTAAAAACGTGAATAACCATGTGTCTCTGCCCTCCAAGAAGTAAAAGTCTGATAAAATTGATATGCTGTGTGCTTAGTCGATCAGTCGTGTCTGACTCTTTGCGACCCCATGGACCATAGCCCACCAGGCTCCTCTGTCCATGGGGATTCTCCAGGCCAGAATACTGGAGTGGGTTGCCATGCCCTCCTCCAGGGGATCTGCCCAACCAGGGGACTGAACACAGGTCTCCCGCATTGCAGGCAGATTCTTTACTGACTGAGCCCCCAGGGAAGTCCCAAAATTGATATATATGAACCTAAATCACTCTGTAGAGACAGACTGATAACCGATATAATAGGTCTATGGGTGTGTGCTAAGTTGCTTCTGTTGCGTTTGACTCTTTACGACTCTATGGACTGTAGCCCACCAGGCTCCTCTGTCCATGGGATTCTCCAGGCAAGAATACTGGAGTGGGTTGCCATGCTCTCCTCCAGGGGATTTTCCTGACCCAGTGATCAAACTCGAGTCTCTTATATCTTCTGCATTGGCAAATGGGTTCTTTACCACTAGTGCCACCTGGGAAGCCCGAGTATCTCAAAGAAGAGTCCTTCTACCAAGGTGTCCACTAAAATGCATGGCCATTCGGACAGGACTAAGTGACTAACACACACACACATACCTACACATGTAAAGGTGGATTCCCAGGTGGCACCAGTGGTAAAGAACCTGCCTGCCAATACAGGAGACAAAAGAGATGCGAGTTTCATTCCTGGGTTAGGAAGATCCCCTGGAGGAGGAAATGGCAACCCATTCCAGTATTCTTGCTTAGGAAATCCCATGGACAGAGAACCCTGGCGGGCTACAGTCTGCTGGGGTCACAAAAGAGTTGGAAACTACCAAGCAACCAAACAACAACAATTTCTCAAACTAAACGCAACCCAAGGATTGAACCTGCGTCTCTTTCATTTTCTTTATCGATGGGTGGATTCTTTACTACAGAGCCACCTGGGAAGCCCCTAAACTAAATTAACTCTTTGTCAAATCCATATCTTGTCATCTCAAGTCAATGCTTGCTGATTCCTTATTTTCCTTCCTTCTTTGTATGCTATTCACCAGCAACTTCAGGCTGCCCTACCTCCAAAAAAAAATTCTCAAATACACCTACCTGTCTTCACCTTTCCATTTCCCACTTGGACAAGCCCCTCATGGTCTTTCCTGTGGAATCTGCAACAACTTCTCAGTGGTTTCTCTGTTTCTTTTCTTGCCCTTCATCATTGATTTTCCACACAGAAGCAAAAGTGGTATTTAAATCATAAACCACTTCAGAATGCCTCCCCTCTGCCATTAGAATAAAACCGAAACTCTCTTCCATGGCTTTAAGGGCTTCGATGTTTTGATTTCTGCCTCCCCTTTCACCTCATCTCCTTCTGCTTTTCTCACTAATCTCCAGCCACAATGACCTTCCTGCTGTTCATCAACCAGGTCACAGACACTCCTGAACCCAGGACCTGTTGAACCTTGCATACGCTCTCTCTAGAAGATTCTGCTCTCAGTCTCATCATTGCTGTTTCATCTGGTCATTCAGCTAAAGGCTCTGACCCACAAAAACAGCCCCATGGAGTCATGCTCCATCACATTCCCTAATTTATTTTCTTTATAAAACTTAAACAATATAAAATGATTATATGAATTTTTTCTGTAACAAAAATTCATGACAGCTGAGAAAATGAGCTTTGTTTCTCTTATTCCTTATTGTATCCCGAGGGCCCTACAACACTGCCTGGCATAAACAGGTGCTTGATAAAATACGATGATAAGCACGGATATGCAGATGAATGTGTAGAGACACACTCTCATGAAAGCTGAAAAGATAGCTAATGACTGGAGAGAACAATACTGTGTTGTGTATTTGAAAGTTGTCAAAAGAGTGAATCTTAAAAAATTATCATCACAAGGAAAAAAAACATGTAACTATATGAGGTGATGGGTATTAACTAAACTTCCTATAATTATCATTTTTCAATATACATAATGTGCTTAAAATATATATCGGATTATTGTTTTATATACTTTAAAATAAAACAATGCTGTATATCAGTTATATCTCAGTTAAACTGGAAGAAAAAGTCTATTTTTAAGTTGGAAAATAGCTAAAATATTCTCTGCCTGCCAATGCAAGAGACACACGTTCAGTCCCTGTGTTGAGAAGATCTCCTGGAGAAGGAGATGGCAACCCACTCTGGTATTCTTGCCTGGGAAATCCCGTGGACAGACGAGCCTGACGGACTACCGTTCAGGGAGTCGTAAAGAGTCGGACAGGACTTAGTGACTAAACAACAACAAAATATCCTTACCTCTCATTTCCTGGATGTAGAAGAGTTTCTGACTTGCTGAAAGGACCAGCTGACACGTGAGAAGCCAAACGCAGGTCATTTGTTTGAGCTCTAGGCTTATTGGGAGAAAGGCAGGGGCAGAGAAAAGTCTATGTGCTTAAGCGACTGAAAAGAAGTTGAGCCCCCGTGCAAGTGGTTTTGTTATCAGTATGAACGTGAGTGTCTCTGTATCATTGTGCCTTCATGCCAGCTGCTGCTTCTCCGAGACATGAAAATGTCAACTTGAAAAAGCTACTCTCTGTAAATCCTATTTAAGCAGCCATCAGTGCTTTTTCTTTTTTTTTTTTTTTTTTAAAAAGTGGACATTTCAATTAAGTTTTAGAAAGTAAGGTTATCTCTGAGATGTAAATAATATGTTAACATAGTGTGACTCTCCAAAGCTGAGTACAGTGACTTGGAATGTGCTGAGCTCCTGGAAAATTGATACCCAAGCCTGCGGTTGCCAGAGGAGGGTTTTTGTCTTGTCTTTCTGCAGAAGAGAAAATGCAGGGGAGTCTGTGTCAATTAATTGCCTTCCGGGTCGGTCCCTATCTATTTCGGGCAGGGAAAACTGGAGAGGGCTGACTGGTTTACTCTGAGTAGCTTCTTGCCAGAAGAGCTCAGTTTCAAAATCCTAGAAACCATATGTATTGGTTTAATCAGAGTTTGGCCCTGAGGAGAATTAAAATGAAAGGAAATTCCACAATTAGAAGGTGTGGAAGTGGAAAGCCAACTAAATCGAGCCCTTAAGAGAGGCAGTGTGGGTTGGTGAGATTACATTCTTAGGATGTATAATCAGCCAAGGTTTGAATTTCCAGATTCTTTCACTTAAGAGCTCTATGTCTGAATTCTAGTGGAACAGAAGCCTGTCTCCATCTTCTTTCTCCTCCATTATAAGGACCTCATCTTTTTATCAATAGTTCTTTACCTACAGCTGAAGAAGGGGAGAGCCCCAAGTTTGTAAGAGATCTGCGCAGAGGTTTGTAGCAAAGCCCTGGACAAGGAGCTCAGCTTGAAAACAGGCTTCTTTCTCCTTTTCCATGATTTACTTTCTTTTTTCTTGGGTTGTTTTTCTACTAAAAAAAGCAGAATAACGCAGAGAAGATAATCTCATGGAAGGTCATAGGAGGGACTGTTTGCAGTTATTTTGGGGGGAATCTCCTGGGGGAACATCTGCTAAAATAACTTGGTTACGAGTTATGAATTGTTCATTGCAAATTAGCATTGACACATAGCTTTGTACAGGGCAGTGGTCCAATCAGATGGGATGAGACTAGGGCAGAGCTTGGCTGTGTTCCCAGTAGTGATGGAGAAATTGAAAGTGAGTTTAGAAGTTCTGAGGGATAATTTGGTCTCTAGTCTTAAAAAACCTAGCTCTAACATATGGTAGTTCTATTTTTAATTTTTTGAGGAACCTCCATACTGTTTTACATAATAGCCTTACCAATTCACATTCTCACCAACAGTGTATAAGGATTCTCTTTTCTCCCTGTTCTTGCCAACGCTTGTTATCTTTTCTCTTTTTGATAAAACCTACTTGAGCAGGTGTGAGGTGATATCTATCTCATTGTGGTTTTGATTTGCATTTTTCTGATAATTAGTGATATTGAACATCTTTTCATGTACCTGTGGGTCATTTGTATGTCTTATTATGAGAAATGTCCATGCAAATCCTTTTGTTGTTGTTGTTCAGTCGCTAAGTCATGTTCAACTCTTTGTGACCCCACGTACCACAGCAGGTCAGGCTTCCCTGTCCTTCATTATCTCTCTGAGTTTGCTCAAACTCATGTCCATTGAATCAGTGATACCATCCAACCATCTAATTCTCTGTCACCCCTTCTCCTCTTGCCCTCAATCTTTCTCAGCATCAAGGTCTTTTCCAATGAGTTGGCTCTTCGAATCAGGTGGCTGAAGTATTGGAGCTTCAGCTTCAGCATCAGTCCTTCCAATGAATATTCAGGGTTGATTTCCTTTAGGATTGACTGGTTTGATCTCCTTGCAGTCCAAAATCCTTTGCCCATTGCTAAATCAGATTATCATTATTATTAATATTGTTATTTTGCTATTGAGTTGAGTTCCTTATATATTTTGGATATCAACTCCTTATCAGACATATGATTTACAAATATTTTCTCCCATTCAATGGATTGCTTTTTCAGTCTGTTGATTGTACTCTTTGATGAGCAGAAATCTTTCAGTTTGATGCAGCCCTATTTGTCTATTTTTTGCTTTTTTTGCCCACACTTTTGATATCATATCCCAAAAGTTATTGCTAAGACCAAAGTCAAGAAATGCATTTTTCCCTCTATATCCTAGATTTTTATGGTTTGGGGGTCTTACATTTAAATCTATATAGATTTGACTTTGGTTTATGGTGTGAGGTAGGGGTTTAATTTCATCCTTCTGCACTTGACTATCCCATTTTCCCGACACCACTTATTAAAGAGACCATCCTTTCCCCATTGCTGTTCTTGACGCCCTTATCAAAGAGCAGTTTCCCATAAATGGGTGAAGTTACTTCTGCACTTGCTTTTCTGTTCCAGTGTTTTGTCTGTTTTATCTTATCCCCCTTCTGAGTATATAGTTAAAGGGAATTAAATCAGAATCTCAAAGAGATATCTGCACTGTCACATTCATTGCAGCATTATTCACAGTAGACAATGTGTGGAAGCAACCTAAATGTCTGTCAACAGATATGGATGGATAAAGAAAAAATAGTGTATGTAGTGGCATATTATCCAGCCTTAAAAAAGGAAACTCTCACATTTCTGTCAAAATGGATGAACCTGGAGGCCATTATGCTAAGAGAAATAACCCAGGCACAGAAAGACACATACTGCATGATCTCACTTCTATGTGGAATCTAAAGTAGTCATACACATGAAACACACAATATAATGGTTGCCAGAGGGTGGGGGTTGGGAGAAATAAGGAGATGCTGGTCAAAGGGTACAAAGTTTTAATTATGCAAGATAAATAAATTCTGGACAGCTGATTGACACCATGGTGACAATAGTTAACAATATTGCATTATATACTTAAAATTTGCTGAGAGGGTAGGTCTTAAGGATTTTCACCAAAAAAAAGTGCTAACTACCTGATGTGATAGATCTGTTAAATAGCTTGATTAGAGTGATCATTTCACGATATACATGAGTGTGTGTGTGCTTAGTCGACCAGTCCTGTCTGACTCTTTGGGACCTCATGGACTATAGATCCCCAGGCCCTTTTGCCCATGGGATTTTTCAGGCAAGAATACTAGAGTGGGCTGCCATTTCCTCCTCCAGGGGATCTTCCCAATCCAGGGATTGAACCGTTGTCTCTTGTGTTGCAGGTGGCTTCTTTACCTGCTGAGCCATCAGGGAAGCCTGATATATACACATATCAAGACATCAGTTTCACACCTTAAATATGTATAACTTTTGTTTGTCAGTTATACCTCAATACTTGGCTTCCCAGATGGTGCTAGCGGTAAAGAACCCACCTGCCAATGCAGGAGATGGAAGAGAACAGGGTTTGACCCTGAGTGAGGAAGATCCCCTGGAGAAGGAAATGGCAACTCACTCTGCCATTCATGGTATTCTTGTCTGGAGAATCTCATGGACAGAGGAGCCTGGAGGGCTACAGTCCGTGGGATCACAAAGAGTCGGACATGACAGACGCGACTTCACATGCACGCACATACCTCAATGCAGCTTAAAAACAATTAAGAAGAAAAGAAACCTAATACTAACAACCTTAAAGTGGGTGGAACATTTAATAAAAAAATTAAAATGGCACAAATGAAACACAACAGCCTGCTAATGAGTAACTAGTAGATGGTCTAGAAATGATTTTTGTTGCTCACAACTTAAATACATCTTGACTGTCTCAACCATTTTTGGGAATTCTATTCCAGGGGCCATTTCTTTCACCACCACATCCTAAAAATACAAGAGACTTGTCCTCACAAACGACCAAATGACCATTAGCTGTAATTGTGGCTTGATTTGCTTTCTTTATCAGAGGGTAGAAAGTCTAATGTCTACTTCTGTTCTATTCATTTCTTAGACACAGGCCTTTTGGACAAAATTTTAAATCAGTGATGATGTTGTAATTAGTAGCTCCACTTTGTTAATTAGAGTACAAGCTTTTAAATGAGAATGTCAGTGACATAAAAGAGGTTCTTTTTGACACAATAAATAAACATGATATTCCGGTTTTGTTTTTTTTTTTGCATGGTTTGTCAGCTTTAATTCTTGTTGGCACTGAAGTCTTCTCTTTTGATCTAGAATAAGAATGTATTTTAGAAAAGAAATGCACCAATGCATGATAAACCTCATTTTATAAGTGGACTTAAACCCAGACTTGGCTTAGACTCATTTTTTCAAGCTAAGCTCCTTTGAACTTTAACTTCTCTGCAGTGCTTTGACTGCATAAGCAGGGATTTATTTGAAGCTGGTACAAAGAACTGAAATAGTTATTAGATTATCTTAAGTCAAAACTATGTGATAATTCATGCTGAAATTAGAAGAATTTGAAGTGAGTTCTTCCTTTTCCTTTTGTTCAGGAATGACTTCAATTTAAATTATGTTATTCAAAGGGTACTAGAGCTTTTACAAGTTATTCATTTGCAAAGATCTTGCTATTTCAAGCCACATTCCCTGAAACAGAATGACTTGAGTAAAATTGTTTCGTTTTGCCTAAGCATTCATAAATATCCCTTTGTCTTACTGCTGCAACTAATTTGGATGTCTGTTGGCTTACAGGACACATTTCTTGCTAGCAGGTTATCCTGTCTAATAGTTCCTTTTCTAGAACAATTTGGGCATGAACATTTTCTCATTTTGATGATCATACTAACTTCAAAACAGAGGAAAAAGGAACTGCATCTCTGGGGATTTCAACAACTGCTAATTCTAAGTCAGCCTTTACCTTGACATTTGGGATCTTAAGTTTTTCAGGAGTGGCAATACCTGTTTTCCTTTTTTGCATCTTTCTGCTTACATAGATTTCTATAGTAACAGGCTTATACCCTGAGATACTCTTTTCATGCGTTTTTGCTACAGGTAGTCTGACTACACATTAATTAAGAATATTTATAAGCATGATATTTTCTGGGTGGGTTTTCTTTAGAGTGGACCAACCCTCTCTGTTGTTGGACACTGGTGCCCAGCAGGTAATCAATCATCTGTCATTATGCTTTGGAAAAACCTCTCATGCAGCGATGCTCAATTTGTAGTCAGAGCTGCAATTTGCAAGTAATTCTGCAAAATATGTATTCTGTAATCTGCTTGAAAGATTAACTCAGTGGCTGCAAGATTGTTTCTCTTCCTGAAAGCCAAGATATTTTGTGCAAACGGTGTTATTTAGTGCAGTATGATTAAACTTTGCTGGTTTCAAGTTCTGGGTCATTTATCCTTTTCCTTTTTCCCCCTTCCATGCAAAATCCCTTGATGGCAGGCTCTGTCATAGATTGACTTTGTGGTAAGTGAGAATTGGAGACAGGCGGGATGAAAGATTAGATGATGAAATAACATTTCCTTAAGAACAGGTTAAGAGCAGCCCAGTAGAACGTGAACCATGGGACTCAGCACAGTGAGAAATACTGAGGGTGGAACAACTAGTATGGTAGTGAATGAACTACACACCATGAAGACTGCAGTTCCAGGGTAGAAAAGGACTAGGAGCCAGGCTGGGGTTAGGGGTTGGGCAGAACTGGAAGAGCTGAGGGTTTAATGACTGAGGACAGTGTGGATGTTCAGTGGGAGGGGCAAAGTAGAGAGATGGGAAGAAGGAAGGGAGTTGTCTACATTTCATGTTTCTTAGGATTTCTTATGGTGGCATAATAGCCTTGAGTGCCAAAGTGGGAAGAAACAAAGATTGGGATTAAAGAATACACTTTCTTTTCTTTTAATTTTATTTTTTATTGAAGTGTAGTCAATCTACAATATTGTGCCAACCTCTGCTGTACAGCAAAGTAACTCAGGAATACACATAGAGACATCCTTTTTTTTTTTTTGATAGTCTTTTCCATGATGGTTTATCACAGGGTATTGAATATAGTTCCCTCTGCTATACAGTAGGACCTTGTTTATCCATCCTATATATAATAGTTTACATCTGCTAATCCCAAACACTTTCTTTTGTTATGTGAATAGTTTAAAATTCCTTATTACATAATTTAAGAAGATTTTAACAAATGGAAAATACAATTGGTGACTGCATGGTATTTCCCTACTTTAATTACAAAATATTATCTAGGGACAGCAGATGTTGTGTCTTTCCAGATGCCCAGCAGGGTGTTGAGCATTTGGACCCCTGAAGTTGGAATTGGGAGATCTTCGTTATAAGCCCAGGCTCTGTACTTCTAAATGGGTAAATGTGGGCAATTTGCATAACCTCACTGAGCTTTTATCTCACACAGTTCAGTTCAGTCGCTCAGTCGTGTCCGACTCTTTGCAACACTATGAACCGCAGCATGCCAAACCTCCCTGTCCATCACCAGCTCCCGCAGTTTACCCAAACCCATGTCCATTGAATCGGTGATACCATCCAACCATTTCATCCTCTGTCGTCCCCTTCTCCTCCTGCCTTCAATCTTTCCCAGCATCAGGATCTTTTCCAATGAGTCAGTTCTTCACATCAATTGGCCAAAGTATTGGAGCTTTAGCTTCAGCATCAGTCCTTCCAATGAATATTCAGGACTGATTTCCTTTAGGATGGACTGGTTGGATCTCCTTGCAGTCCAAGGGACTCTCAAGAGTCTTCTCCAACACCACAGTTCAAAAGCATCCATTCTTCAGTGTTCAGCTTTCTTTATAGTCCAACTCTCACATCCATACACGACTACTGGAAAAACCATAGCCTTGACTAGACAGACCTTTGCTGGCAAAGTAATGTCTCTTCTTTTTAATATGCTATCTAGGTTGGTCATAACTTTCCTTCCAAGGAGCAAGCGTCTTTTAAGTTCATGGCTCCAATCACCATCTGCAGTGATTTTGGAGCCCCCCAAAATAAAGTCAGCCACTGTTTCCACTGTTTCCCCATCTATTTGCCATGAAGTGATGGGACCAGATGCTATGATCTTAGTTTTGTGAATGTTGAGCTTTAAGCCAACTTTTTCACTTTCCTCGTTAACTTTCATCAAGAGGCTCTTTAGTTCTTCTTCACTTTATCTTACACAGGTGAATGATAATATCTTTTAGGATTAGATTAAAAATGCAAGGCTTCTTTTCAACTACAAATTTAAATGTTAGGGAGTATTTCACAAATATTGAATAAGTATGATACTATCCCTTCAGGAACATTCTACTTGAAAAAGAGATTTGCTTCATATTTAGTTAGACATTGGTATAATTAAATGAAAATATCTTAATTATATTTATTAGTTTTATTACATTAATAATTACAAATATTTGACTGAACCTTATCTACTATTAATCAAATGTAAACCAAAATACAGATTTAAAATGTATCTTAATGTGTCTTGGGCTTCCCAGGTGGTGCTAGTGGTAAAGAATGCAGGAGATGCAAGAGACATGGGTTCAATCCCTGAGTCTGGAAGATCCCCTGGAGAAGGGCATGACAGCCTACTGCTGTATTCTTGCCTGGGATATTCCATGGACAGAAGAATCTTTTGGGCTGTAGTCCACGAGGCTGCAAAGAGTTAGACACGTTTGAGGGACTGAGAATATTAGTGTGTCTCAAGTGCGATTTTCCTTGTTTTCAAAAAGATAGAAGGGTAACTATAACTTGTATATACTCTGAATACAGCTAAATTTAACCAAAAGGATTCATTTCATGTTAGAGGTTAAGCCAAAAATAAAGAAAAATAAGTATGCAGTTACATAATTTACACACTGTCTTTTACTAAATGTTTATTTTTTACAGTTAATGTTTTAAGTTCTGAGATCCAAGCTTTTAATAGAATTCCGAGGCAGATGTTAAGTATCAACTCTTAATTTACAAATCTTAATTTGAACATTGGCCCCTGTGTAATCAACACAATATTTAAGTATAAAAATATTTGAATTTTTAACTTTTGTTCCATTCCTGCACCTGACGTGATATTTAGTCCATTGTATGAGACAAGTCTTGTCACTGTGAAGTGGAATGCTTTTTACTTTGGACTGAATGAAGGAAGGAACTTTTCCCATCAACCCTCATGTCACTGCGCAGAATCCATGTCCTGGTAGGATGCAAGAAAGAGATCAGATGAACAGAATGTTCAGATTAGAGAAAAGGGGACTGAGATTTTTGCAGCCATTCCCAAGAGTATTAGTCAGCTGGGCTGAGCAGACACCAGAAAGTCACTTCTTTTTCCTCCACTGGACTGCCCTTGGCCACTTCAGCAGCATGAGAACAACAGCCTTTCTCTTGCTCTTAGCTCTGGCCCTTGCAACCATCATCAGTGAGTCCACTTGCACCCTAAGATGATATAATTTGGTGATTTATTGGTAGAAACCAAAAAACGTGTTTCAAAAATTTTCCCTTATTGTATGTAGTGTGTATATTTCAGAATTACATGGGCAGAAGATGACACTAACTTTCACTAGCAGGGCAGGGGCAGTTATGAGGGAGATTCTCACTGAGGATGGTTACAATGACTTTCTAATGAGTCTGATGGCTTCCATTCTTGCTCAGGTAAGTCATTCCTCACAGAGAATTGAATTTTAAACATGCAAACCGAATCTCGTCACTCTTTTTTAAAATTCCTTTAATGTCTTTTCTTTTCCACAGAACAAAGTACAAACTCCCCACCGTGAACCAGGAGACCTGGCAATGGTCAGCCACATTCTTCTTCTTCTTTTTTTTTTGATTGGAGTATAATTGCTTTACAACGTTGTGTTAGTTTTTGCTGCAGAAGTAGTGACTCGGGTATAAGAATACACATATCCGCTCCCTCTCGGACTTCCCTCTCGCCATCCCCCCGCTCCTGCCTCCCATCCCAGGCATCTAGGTCACCACAGAGCACCTAACTGAGCTCCCTGGGCTATACAGAAGCTTCCCACTAGCTGTCTTATTTTACACATGGTAGTGTATATGTCGGTGTTACTCATGCTTGAACCACACTTTTACTATGTTCTGGCCACTGTGGTCTCCACCACTTTCTAGGGTACAGTGATTCCTTCTAAACTTCAGGCCTTTAAACTTCATTATTCTATGTTCTGGAAGGTTTTCACTGGGATCTCTGCATGCCTAGCTTGACCTTGACTTGGCATGCACAGGACTCTATTTTGTATAAGAACCTTTCTTGACTGCCTTTTCTAAAGCACCCTGTCTTGCTCCCAGTTACTCTTTATCACCTCACCTTATTTCCTTTATAACACCAAGGTGGCGCAGTGGTAAAGAATTTGGCTGCCAATGCAGGAGACACATGGGTTTGATCCCTGGGTTGGGATGGTCCCCTGGAAAAGGAAATGGCAACCCACTTCAATATTCTTGTTTGGAGAATCCCATGCACAGAGGAGCCTGGCCGGCTACAGTTCAGAGGGTCACAGAGTTGGACACAACTGAGCACACATGCACTTATTACATTATATAATAATTCTACTGTTTCCTTATTGATTGATTAGTCAACTGTCTCCTCTCATTAGAAAGTGTTACTGACCCTGTCTAGCCTGGAACCCAACAAGGGTTCTCTTGCCCACTGTCTCTCGAGCCAGTGGAAGAAGACCAAGTTTGTTTCAGGAGAAAAGGAAAGTTTTACTCTTTAATCATATTGGGCTTACGAGGTGGCTCAGTGGTAAAGAATCCACCTGCAGTGAGGGAGACCCGGTTTGATCCCTGGGCTGGGAGGATCCCCTGGAGAAGGGCATGGCAACCCACTCCAGTATTCTGGCCTGGAGAATTCCATGGACAGAGCTGAGTGACTAACACACACACACACACACACAGAGTGGCGAGGTGTGACCCCAGGCTCTAGAGGACATGTTGTCTAGGACAGGCACAGGCAGGGCTGCCTTAAGGGGTCTTGTCAGTGGGAAGGGGGCGGGGCCCATGTGGGCGGGGCCATTGTGAGGCTCAGCATCTGCACTTGCTGGGAGCTGAGGGGTCTCCGGGCCATTTCACACCAGAAACTGTGGTCTGAAGGGCGTGGTGCCAGGCTTCTGCTCCAGGCCCACTGTGAGCCAATGAAGCTTGACTAAGCACAAAAGAACAGAAAAAAGGTTAGACTTTATTTTATTATCCCAGCTCTATTTTTATTCCCTGGAAATTGTTAATGGACTTTGCTGGTGGTGATGTAAGTAATCCCAAGGACAGAAATGTGTTTGGTTTACCCTGGACTCTCAGATTCTGGCACCTTTCTGTTGTTCAGTCACTCAGTTGTGTCCGATTCTTTGTGACCCTGTGAACTGTAGCCTGCCAGGCTTCTCTGTCCGTGGGATTCTCCAGGAAAGAATACTGGAGGGGGTTGCCATGCCCTCCTCCAGGGGATCTTCCTGAACCAGGGACTGAACCTGTGTCTCCCCCGTCTCCTGCATTGGCAGGCAGATTCTTTACCACTCAGCCACCAGAGAAGCCCAGACTCTCAGACTCTGGCAACTACAGAACTTCATCATCATCTATTCAGTGAGTGACTC
Organism: Okapia johnstoni; assembly: GCA_024291935.2. Taxonomy (NCBI): domain Eukaryota; kingdom Metazoa; phylum Chordata; class Mammalia; order Artiodactyla; family Giraffidae; genus Okapia; species Okapia johnstoni. The sequence goes on from CM044322.1 coordinate 64,277,806, forward strand.
AGTGAATGGAGTGGATTTCATATGCCTCTTTCAAATAAGAACCTGGTGCCCTTGATGGGAAAATCGGGTGAAAACACTTGCAGATTTGCTTTCTTTGGCCTCATTTCTGACTGTGAACTGGTTGTTCACTCGAGCCAAGAATTCATCCACCTCAGCTGGTGTTGGAAGTTTTAGCTCTTCTCCTTTGTATTAATAGCAGATTTAATGGTGACCCAGCACCTCCTCAAAGTTATATTCACGTCCGGATACCTGGATCCTGTCAATGTCAGCTTATTTGAAAAGAAGTCTTTGTGGATGTGATGAGGTTAAGGCTCTTGAGATGAGATCATGTAAAATTCAACCAACCAGGAGGTTTAATCCAATGACTCATATTCTTGTAGAGGCAGAGGGAAATTGAAGAGGAGAAGCTGTGTGAAGACAGAGGCAGACATTGGAGGGATGGAGCCACAAGTCAAAAGGACACTTGATCCTCAAGAAGCTGGAAGAGGTGAGGATGGGTCCTTTCCTAGAGCCTCTGGAGAGAGTGGTTCTGCTGTCACCTGGATTCAGACTCTGCTCTCCAGAACAGTGAGAGAATACATTTCTGTTGTTTCAAATTACCCCAATAATAGGTTAGTATAAGTATGTCCCAAATATTGCATAAGATATGCTTATAATAAAAGAAAGTTACTTATTGTTTATCTGAAATTCTAGTGTAACCTGGCATTCTGAATTTTTATTTACTAACTCTAGTAATCTTACTCTAATTCCAAGAATATTTGAAAGTGACAAATTGGCTAGGAATGATATATAGATTCTGCCAAGTAAGAACTGGCATCAATTTTTTTTTTTAAGTCAACAGAGTAAGTAAAAGAAAAGGAAAACGGTGTCATGAGAGTTTTACATATGCTCCAAAATTCTGAATTTTTTCCCAGAAAGGAAACTCAACAAAATGCTGGGGAATATAAAAGATTTTTTTTTACGTTTTAAATGTGATCTAAAACTATCTTAGATGTGGCTAATTTGTTTTTTTGTGAGTTTAAAAGTAAGAATTAAATTCCATCTGATCCTGACTTAATTTTTTAGGATCTCTGGTGAATTACGATTGAGTTGGGGACTGCTTCTTATTTCTACTACCAACAGTTTATTAGATTCAGCTTGAAAATAGGTAAATTAAAACATAAGAATTAAAAAAAATTAGACTGAAAACAGCTTTCGATAAAACATATTAAAGGACGTCTTCCCTGAGGGCCTGCAGGTGTTTCTAGCAATGAGCTGGAAATCTCTACCCGCCCATTTTTCCTTGTAACACCCCAGGAGCAACTAATACCACCCAAGAGGCAAAACTCTGATTTCTTCCACTTACATTTTGTGTTAACGTTTATAACCACCTTCTTTTTTTTTCCCCTTTGTGAGTTTTTAAGCAGAAATATTATGCAGGATATTAAAGAAGTAATTAGACTTATTCCAGGATCAGTTGAAGAAGCAAATGGGGTGGGGGGTGTAGGTGGGGGGCATAGAGAACAAAAACAGAGCAACAAATCCCCAGCACCTGAACTTTAATGGAAGGCTAAGTGATGCACAAACCAGGCAGATATAACCTTGTTGCTGTTTGTTCAGTTGCTAAGTCACGTCTGACTTTTTGTGACCCCATGGACTGTAGCATATGAGGCTTCCCTGTCCTTCACTATCTCCTGGAGTTTGCTCGAATTCACATCCATTGCTCCCTTCTCCTCCTGCCCTCAATCTCCTAGCATCAGGGTCTTTTCCAGTGAGTTGGCCCTTTACATCAGTTGGCCAAAGTATTGGAGCTTCAGCTTCAGCTTCAGTCATTCCAAAGAGTCTTCAGGGTTGATTTCCTTTAGGATTGACTAGTTTGATCTTGTGCTATGCTGTGCTTAGCTGCTCAGTCGTGTCCGACTCTTTGTGACCCTTAGGACTGCAGCCCGCCAGGCTCCTCTGTCCATGGAGATTCTCCAGGCAAGAACTAGAGTGGGTTGCCATGCCCTCCTCCAGGGGATCTTCCCAACCCAGGGATCAAACCCAGGTCTCCTGCATTGCAGGTAGATTCTTTACCATCTGAGCCACCAGGGAAGCCCAAGAATACTGGAGTGGGTAGCCTATCCCTTCTCCAGGGGATCTTCCTGACCCAGGAATCAAACCAAGGTCTTCTGAATTTCAGGTGGATTCTTTACCAGTTGAGCTACTAGGGAAGCCCTGTGATCTCTTTAGGCAGAGACGTGCTTCTCCTAGCTCTATTTCTGACTTGAGTGTACTGAATGTCTTGTAGTGGAAGGATTTCAACTCTATAGGAAGCAAAGAGCAAGAGAGGAGAGAAATAGAGAGAAAATCCTGTGTGTGTGTGTGTGTGTGCTGGGGTGCACATGGGGAGAGTGGGTGGGGATTGGGAATGCAGGTGAAGGAAGCAGGGACTTTCCAAAGAGGTTGCCGCAGGAGAGGAACCTAATTTGGGAATGATTTTTCTACCAAAGAAGAGCAATTGGGGGTCATGGGTCATTGCCAAAGGAAGTTCCTGGAGGGTTTGATATTTATTCATTAACACATTTCTCAGTCATTTATTGACTGTTTGGTATGTGTCAGGAACTATGTCAGATATGGGGCTTCTCCAAAGAAAATGTCTTAGTCCCTCACTATAGAGAGTGGACTACAAAGAGAGAGGAGAAAAATATGTTTTTAAAAAAATTACAGTTTTAATCCTCTCAGTGACCTGATGATGTCCAGATTCTTATCCCCATTTTATGGGTGAGGGTTTGAAGATTTATCTAGGTTAGAGTAATGACTGAACCAAAACACAAACTCTGGGTGGCTACGTTTTCCATTTTGTCTTGCTGCCTGTGTTTTAGAAAATACATACATTAACTGAAGTGCTGTTCTGAAGTGTGTCCTATTTAAAAGTGTTGATTTAATAATTAAATTTCTATTGTTTTGATTGAGAGAAACCCAATTCCTTGATAAAAGCAAGAGTTGAAGTCTCTGATTTTAGGTTCTGCTCAATGCTGGAGCTTCAGAATCTACTTGATATTCAAGGCCAGCTTTCAATGAAAATTCCCAAATTGAAATATAATTATCAGAGAATGCAGTGTTTTGCCTCAGCACACAAACCAAAAACAGTCAAGTTAGTACTCACTAGGATAAACTAATCTGATCAGCATAATTTTTTATATCTGCCTTCTGTTATTAAGAGATGTTTCTTATCAGCATCTTTCTTCTTTTTTTTTTTTTTTAACATATATCCCCCCTTCTTAAAATATTTCCTTCCCAATTAGCATTGAGTGGTGCCCTGTGCTATAGTGAACGCTCTCATTAGTTGTCTCCTTTATACATAATATCAATAATGTAAGGGCTTCCTGGATGGCTCAGAGGGTAAAGAATCCGCCTGCAATGCAGGAGACACAGGAGATGTGGGTTTGATCCCTGGGACGGGACGACGATCCCCTTGAGAAGAAAATGTCAACCGGCTCCAGTATTCTTGCCTGGAAAACCCCAAGGACAGAGGAGCCTGGCAGGCTACAGTCCAAAGTGTCGCAAAGAGTCAGACACAACTAAACATGCAAGCACGATGCATCAATTCCAATCTCCCAATTCTTATCAACATCTTTTAGGTAGAATGAGTGGGTGGGTCAGGGCTGCTGCTCTGAAATGAGCAACTTTAGAGCAGTCTGTAGACACTATGTTAGTCACTTAGTTGTACCTGACTCTTTGCAACCCCATGGACTGTAGCCCACCAGGTTTCACTGTCCGTGGGATTTTCCAGGTAAGGATACTAGAGTGGGTAGTCTTTCTCTTCTCCAGGGGATCTTCCCAACCCAGGGATCAAACCTGGATCTCCTGCATTGCAGGCAGATTCTTTACCATCTAAGCCACCAGGGAAGCCCAGTGCTTCTCTAGCTTTGATGTCTTTTCCTACCTCCAGGGATCTTGTGAAGCTCTAGTTCTCAGCTAGGGCCAACATTCTGCTTGTCTCAACCTAGATGCTTCCAGGTGTCACAGGAATGCACAGACCATCCTTCTGATTTAGAATCTGCCTTGATGCCATCATGCTGTCTGACTCAACCATCTTGCTAGAAAATAATTATTGAGTGCCTGCCATGTACAGACACTGCACAATACAGAAGAGAAATTCACCAAAAAGTACAATCTCTGTGTATCCTAGGTGTGCACTCCTTCATGTGGGCGTGATGGAGAAAGAGAAGGTGACATGATTCTTTTTATTCTTGTTTGCATCCAGTCACACATTGAAATGTGCACATTGATTCTTTTGTAAGTTTGTATAAAACATTATTTCAAAGAAGAGTTTACACTGTGGGGAAGGGAAACAAAGAACATGTAACAGGTTAAGGCAATAGTAAGTGTTAGTATGAGAGCATGGGTGGGGGAAATCTCACTGTGGGACTTTTAACTTTGTTCTAAAACAAATGGTTAAAGGTTATTTGGGGGGTTGTGGGGAAACACGACTACATTTAGTTTTAAAACTCTAGTTTGGGATTCAGACGGAAATGCAGGTGATAAGCCTGGAGGCAGGAAGAGCAGTTAGAAGGCTGTTGCTATAAACTGGGAAAGTTGAGATTGAAAGAAGGTTCTGGGACAATAACATTGAAACATGTATATTGTCATATGTGAAGCGGAACACCATTCCATGTTCTATGCGTGGGACGGATGCTCAGGGCTGGAGCATTGGGATGACCCAGAGGGATGGGATGGGGAGGGAGGTGGGAGAAGGGTTCGGGAGGGGGAGCACATGTGAACCCATGGCTGATTGATGTCAATGTATGGCAAAAACTACTACAATATTGTACAGTAATTAGCCCCCAACTAAAATAAATACATTTATTAAAAAAAAAAAAAGAAGGGGATGGGTTTGAGAAGAGCAGTTAGGCTAGTAATAGGTTGTATGTGGAGAGTAAAGGAAACAGAAAAGCTGAGCTTTCCCCAGCAGGCAGTTTAGTGGATTTACATCCTGTTTGCTGACTAGAGAATGCAGAGGAGGAGATCTTGGAGTTTGACTTGACAATGGTGTCTCTAAGCAATGAGGTTCACTGAGTCTTTAGAGGTTAGACTGTAGGACTTCCGAGAAGTGCCTGGGCTGGAAATACACACCTGGATGGAGACTGAAGCCATGACACTAGTTAAGCTTATCTAGGCAAAATATGGGCTTTGCTGGTGGCTCAGAAGGTGAAGAGTTCACCTGCAATGCAGGAGACTTGGTTCAATCACGTTGGCCACCTGATATGAAGAACCGACACAGGAAAAGACTCTGATTCTGGAAAATACTGAGGGCAGGACGAGAAGGGGCAGCAGTGAATGAGATGGTTAGATAGCATCACTGAATCAGAGGACATGAGTTTGAACAAACTCCAGGAAATAGTGAAGGACAGGGAATCTTGGTGTGCTGCAGTTCCTGGGGTTTCAATGAGTCAGGCATGACTTAGTGACTGAACAACAAAGCTTTTCATAACCTTTATGTGCATTTTTTTCTGGGGACAATGATTCTGAAATTTCAGGAAATTCTCAAGGGGACATTTTACCCTGAAAACTTTAAGGACTACTAGAGTGTTTGGATCAATGATAGATCAGTGATCAGTGCAAAGAAATAGAGGAAAACAATAGAATGGGAAAGACTAGAGATCTCTTCAAGAAAATTAGAGATACCAAGGGAACATTTCATTGCAAAGATAGTCACAATAAAAGCCAGAAATGGTATGGACCTAACAAAAGGAGAAGATATTACGAAGAGGTGGCAAGAATACACAGAAGAACTATACAAAAGATCTTCATGACCCAGATAACCACGATGGTGTGATCACTCACCTAGAGCCAGACACCCTGGAATGTAAAGTCAAGTGGGCCTTAAGAAGCATCACTACGAACAAAGCTAGTGGAGGCAATGGAATTCCAGTTAAGCCATTTAAAATCCTAAAAGATGATGCTGTGGAAGTGCTGCACTTAATATGCCAGCAAATTTGGAAAACTCAGCAGTAGCCACAGGACTGGAAAAGGTCAGTTTTCGTTCCAATCCCAAAGAAAGACAATGTCAAGGAAGGATTCAAACTACTGCACATTTGCACTCGTCTCACATGCTAGCAAAGTAATGCTCAAAATTCTTCAAGCTAGGCTTCAACAGTACCTGAACCATGAATGTTCAGATGTTCAAGATGGATTTAGAAAAGGCAGAGAAACCAGAAATCAAATTGCCAACATCCGCTGGATCATCAAAAAAGCAAGAGAGTTCCAGAAAAACATCTACTTCTGCTTCATTGACTACACCAAAGCATTGACTATGTGGATTACAACAAATCGTGGAAAATTCTTCAAGAGATGGGAATACCAGACCACCTGACCTGCCTCCTGAGAAATCTGTATGCAGGTCAAGAAGCAACAGAACTGGACATGGAACAACAGACTGGTTCCAAATAGGGAAAGGAGTACATCAAGTCTGTATATTGTCACCCTGCTCATTTAACTTCTATGCAGAGTACATCATGCAAAACGCCAGGCTGGATGAAGCACAAGCTGGAATCAAGATTGCCGGGAGAAATGTTGATAACTTCAGATATGCAGATGACACCACCCTTATGGCAGAAAGCAAAGAAGAACTAAAGAGCCTCTTGATGAAAGTGAAAGAGGAGAGTGAAAAAGTTGGCTAAAAGCTCAACATTCAGAAAACTAAGATCATGGCATCTGGTCCCATCAGTTCATGGGAAATAGATGTGGAAACAGTGGAAACAGTGTCAGACTTTATTTTGGGGGGCTCCAAAATCACTGAAGATGGTGACTGCCTCCATGAAGTTTAAAGATGCTTGCTCCTTGGAAGAAAAGCTATGACCAACCTAGACAGCATATTAAAAAGCAGAGACATTACTTTGCCAACAAAGGTCCGTCTAGTCAAAGCTATGGTTTTTCCAGTAGTCATGTATGGATGTGAGATTTGGACTATAAAGAAAGCTGCGTGCCAAAGAATTGATGCTTTTGAACTGTGGTGTTGAAGACTCTTGAGAGTCCCTTGGACTTCAAGGAGATCCAACCAGTCAATCCTAAAGGAAATCAGTCTTGAATTTTCACTGGAAGGGCTCTTCCTTGAGCTGAAACTCCAATACTTTGGCCACCTGATGCAAAGATCTGACTCATTGGAAAAAACCCTGATTCTGGGAAGGATTGAAGGCAGGAGAAGGGGTGACAGAGGATGAGCTTGTTGGATAGCATCACTGACTCGATGGATGTGAGATTGAGCAAGCTCCGGGAGTTGGTGATGGACAGGGAGGCCTGGTGTGCTGCAGTCCATGAGGTCGCAAAGAGTTGGACATGACTGAGTGGCTGAACTGAACTGAGAGTAGGGTATGGGGCTTCCCCGTTGGTGCTAGTGGTAAAGAACCTGCCTGCCAATGCAGGAGACACAGGAGACGTGGGTTTGATCCCTGGGTGGGGAAGATTCCTTGCAGGATGGCATGGCATCCCATTCCTGTATTCTTGCCTGGAAAATCCCATGGATAGAGGAGCCTGAAGGGCTACAGTTCATGGGGTCACAAAGAGTCAGACACAACTGAAGCCACTTCGCACCCACACAGGGTAGAGTGTGAAAAGAGGCCAGGACACTGACAAGAAGGTAAATATTGGGTTGGCCAAAAAATTTCATCTTACAAAAAACCCAAACAAACTTTTTTGGTCAACACAATAAAAAAGACAATCAGAATTTCAAAATAGACCCTTGGTAACTGGCAACGTCAGGGAAGCCTCATCAGGTGTTGCCAGGCAACACCCGTCTTGGAACTTCACCCGTCTTTTATATTCTGCCTCATTCTTCCTAGGGAAGAAGATTCTGGGGACAGAAAAGCCTTGTGTCTGGAAGATAGGGCCACAGACACTGATGAGGTTTGGGGGTAGAAATAACAAATTAGGAGAAGATGAGTGAGCATTAAGTTGAGAGTCAGGCCCTGGGATTTTTGGAGAGACTATGCTAAAGTTTTTCTGAAACCCAAAAATTTCCGACTACATCTCCAGTAAACAAAATTAAATAAATATAATCCCTTAATATAAAGAATTCTTATCCATAGAACATGTAATTGCTTTTTATTCATTAGGCTATATGGAATAAGATGAAAGCATTGGCGTCACCCGGCAGAATTAAGGTAAAGGATCAAATGTCTTTTGAAGTACAAATAGAATATTCACAAAGAACGTGTATTCATGTTCTTTGCAAATACATTGTGTTTTGGAAAGTTTTCACGAAAACAATTAGAGCTTGATCCTGTATCTTTTTTCTGCTTTCAACACTTAACACCACCTGTATTTTAACTTTGTCCTCACAACTCAATTTGCTACTCATCTTTATAACTTTAGGGCAGAAACTCAGGGATTTTGTTAGAATGCTGAAAAATAGATGATACCACTAATTAGGAAAAAGAAGTATAGGTGTCTCTATCATTTTCTGGCTAGAGTATTTACTCATTGGCCAAATATCTTGCTCAACTGTTCTTCTGTTGGTAACCGTATTAGTTTTCCAGGCCGCTGTAACAAATTATTTCTAAGCCAAGTGGTTTAAAGCAAGCAGTTACCTCATGGTTTCTGTGGGTCAGGATTTCTGAAAGGGGTTTGGTCATCTGGAAGCTTCTCTAGTCTGAGGACCTGGCTCCAAGACGGCTGTTGGCAGGGAGCCTCAGTTCTTCATGTCAGCTTCTCTCCCAGGTTACTCAAGCTCATGTTGGGAGCATCCTCACAGCATGGCACCTGGCTTCCTCCAGACTGAGTGATCCAGGAAAACTTGATGTCTTTTATCACCTAGCTTGGAAGTCATGCTCTGCCATTTCAGCAACATCCTGTTGGTTACAACTGTCTGTTCTATGCAATGTGGGAGATGATTCAAGGCTACACAAAGGTGCAAATACCAGAGGCAGAGACAGCAGGGGCCCACGTGGAGGCTGGCTGGCACAGAAGTGAAAACTAATTTTTAACAAATAAGTGTTCTGCTGGAGTACTGAGATTATAAACTCCATTACAACCACTGTCACCACCTCTACTACCACCAACCACACTATTTTTTTCCCCCAATTTTGAGAAATAATTGCGATATATTGAGATACAGTTGACATATTGTTGTTCAGTCTCTAAGTCCTGTCTGACTCTTTGCCACCCTCTGGACTGCAGCCTGCCAGGCTTCCCTGTCCTTCACTATCTCCTGGAGTTTGCTCAAGCTTGTGTCCATTGAGTTAGTGATGCCATCCAACCATCTCACCCTCATATAACATTGTATAATTTTAAAGTGTACAGCATAATGATTTGATAGATGTATATATTGTGACATGATCGCCACACTTAAGTTTAGTTAACATCTATCACCCAAGCATGCCTCTTTAGAGGTATGTCAAAGGTCTGCACAACCACTAATTGAGATCTAGTTGCCGTTGGGTCTCGGAATAAAGCTCTTGTCAATAACATCACTTCAGCTATGAAGAGAAACAGCACGTATGAGTTTTCATTTCCATTTTTAACGTAGCCAGTGACCTCTAAATTGGGAACCCTAGGTTTCAGTGTAAGTCAGATTTAATGGATGGTAGGGCCAGGTAAAGTTGGGGTTCAGCAGAATAGTTAATGGATATATTTTCAGTAGATTGAACTTGGCAAGGGATTAGCAGCTTTTAGTCAAGAATTTCTCCCCCCGTGGAGAATTAAGCCTTTGTTTCAAGGAGAGCAATTACTCCATCTCTTCCTAATCCATACAATCTATAAAAGGCTAGTCTATGAAAAGTACCGGGAGTTTCATAACCCTTTAAAGAGACTTCTCTGTTTTCCTTCCTTTTTTGGGAAGGGAAAAATGCAGTTTCTTATTCAAATGTGATTAAATTCTAAGTCAGTTTGTGCCAAATTGTGAACTTGAAATTAATGTAGGTTGTGAACTTAACAAGATGCCTTTTAAGTGTTCCATTAGCAGTTAATGAAGATAAGGAAGTACATAAGGGAAACTCAAGTTAGGGTGTGATACAGGTCAGGGTGAGACCTCATCCTATAGTGTCTCTCAAGCAGCTGCTTTCTGCAGCTTGATTGAGTCACATGGAAGGGAGTCATTCCATTCTGTCATTGTGAGTTCTGCCAGGAACTGTGGGTATGTGTGGAGATCTCTCCATGTGGTGGGTTCCAAGCTTCTGGATCCAGAGAAGGAAGTGTGTGAGGAGAGAAGATATTTTCTGGTGAGCATTACTCGCCTCTGTGATACTGGAGATTAAAAAGTGCTCTTTAGAAACTTAGAAAGAAATCTTAGTTATGGTCTTATTGCAGCTTTTTTGTTCTGTCAAATATGTAAGTGCTAGGTATATTTTAGAATTCTTTGATTTCACTACCTGAGAAATTAATCAAGGAGAGGGGGAATTTTAAAATGGGCTGCCTAGTGTGTGGGGCAGGATTTAGCAAGCGTAACTAAATCACTGCCACTCCAGTGACGCTAGTTGTATTTATTCCTGAAAGTAGGGATGCAACTAAATTCACTTTAACTTCGAATTGTGACATAGAAATTCATGCTTGTTTTTATCCCTTTATTGATAAAATAAGGAAATATGCCTCTTAGATTCTTATGGGAACCCAACTCCTTCTTTGATGAATTTATTTCCCATTTTGTGGGTAGGATATTTGTATAATTCCCAGAAAAATGTTACCTTGGTGATTCTTAGAACATATTAATAAAGTGGAAAAGTGGCAAGTGGGAGCCCTCCCATCTGTGCCTACAGGTAATTTGATCAAGGTCACACACATACAATGGGCAGGAAACTGTATGAGTTGAATGAATATTAGTTGAATGTTTGTTGAATGAATGGATAAGATTGTTGCTTTAAAAAGACTGTTGTCTAAAAATGCAGATATGTACAAAAATATGTTGAAGTGCTAAAAGAGAATTATAAAACCTTCTGCTAATTTTCTAATTCTGCATAAGAAATAATTTTTTTTTCAGTTAGAGAAATCTGGGGATGATTCTGATAGCTTGGGCAGGCTGACCCTTTCTCCAGGATGCTCAATCAACTGGCTGTAGACTTGTCATTGCCTATTGTTTAGTGAGGCTGATACATCCTTGCCCTTCAACCCAGGGTATTTTCCAGGACTGGAGAAGGCCATTTAGGTGAAAGAGATCTGCAGATTCCAGAGAGCCGGTGACAACATCACTGAAATGGTTGAAATCCACAGTTGTCGGGAGGCAAGTGATCTTAGAGGAGAGTGGCAGTGGGAAACGAAAGGACACAAATTCACAAGCGCCTCAGTCTCTCTGCAGCTCCTCATCTGTCAAAGGGGTCTGATGAAGGCAATCTATGTGAAAGCGCCCGGCATGACGTTGTTGCTTAATGATGGAGTAGTGTGTACCTAAATCAATAACAGGCTCTCAATCAATACTGCGTGAATGTGAAACTGGAAGGGGGTAATAGAGTGGAATAATAAAATAGGACCAAAGGAACAAATACCATTCTGCTGGGCTCGTAGACGGGAGCTAAATGGAGGGGTCAACCTGGAGATTGTGGTCATTTCAGACTTTGTTCACTTACACGTTAGGACTTCTTTTTGTAGGAGACAGGAAGAATAAAAGAAAAGCAGGCCCCAGCAAGGGCCGCAAAAGAAATCTGTAATTATTGATAAACTGGATGCTATAAAGCATGAGACTCTTGGAGCAAGTCCAGAGGGAACAGTTCATAATCTTGAAAACAAGATATGATCCTGGGGCTGGAAAACCGACCCCAGACTGTTTCTCAACTGGTGTCTCAGAGTCACATGTTTTACGTATCTGGTGGAAAATCTACAGATAAGAATATTAGTCTTAGTTACTGATTTGTTATTGATTACTGTTTCCTAATTACTCAATGGTTAATGATAATTTTGTTCTTTGGCCCTGAAGGCCACCTGAATTATAGTTTAACTCCCCTCATATTCTTTCATTCAAGGCTGAAAGTATAATAAAGCTGGCTTGGATTCAGTTTCACACCTTCACCTTGGAGCGGTGTTGGTCCCCTGATCCTTGCTTTTCTCTGAATTCTCGTGTCTTGTTTCTCATTCTCTCGCCATATCACACTTTCAGAAACCCTGCTTGTTGAGCAGGTCTTGACAAGTGGTACCGAAACAGGAACCTGAAAGTGAATCCAGCTTGTGAGGCTAGCACCAAGCGGTGGAGAACGCATTGAAATCCGGCAAGCTCCGTGGACGAGGAAAGTACTTGGTCAGTACACCCCTGCGGATTTGTCAATCAGGGTAACGATGGGGCAAAATTCTTCTAAGCATAGTGACTATATGCAAGTGTTAAAAACTTTGTTAAAAAATTCGGGGGTTGAAATATCTCACTCCTCTTTTAAAGAATTGTTTTCCGCCATTGAAAAATATTGTGACTGGCTAGATCCAGATAAAGGGACTTTGAGGCATGAGGAATGGCAAGAAGTTATGCGTTGCCTGTGTGGTGCCTACCAACGCGGTGAAAAGACTGCTTTGTCTGTATGGTCAGTAGGGAATCTTAGCACAGCTTTAGGACCACTGCAATCCGAAACCTCGGATTCAGGAGATTCTGTAGAACAAATACAAGAACAAATGGAGGAAATGAATTTATATGATAACGTAGGTGATGAGGAAGAGGAACAATAAAAATGAAAAATAAGAGCCAAAAGAATGATAGAAGTCAGTAACAGATCTTTCTCGCTTGGCCAACTGCACCTTTGGTTGAGCCCCCTCTTTTCAATCCTGAAACCCCTTGGGATGATGGATTTGCTTTTAAACCACAGATAACTGTGCCTAATAAAATGATGCCTTTACAAAAGGGAGTTCGTATGGCACAATTGCAGGGGGATGAAGACGCTTTAGTTCTCCCTGTGGCTGTAACTCAGATCCCACCAGATCCTCAATTCCCACAAGGAGGAACACATTATGATTATAATGCCATACCATCTAAAACTAAAAAGGAGATAAAACAGGCATGTACCCAATATGGAACTAATTCTTATACCATGGGACTAATTCAGGGACTTTCACAAGATGAACGGTTAATTCCTTATGATTGGGAAATGATAGCCAGAACTGGCCTATCCACCTCAGAATTTTTACAATTTAGGACCTGGTGGCAAGATTAGGCAAACCAACAAGCTTGCAGAAATGTGACGGCCAACCTGCCAGTTGATATAACACTTGATCAATTAATGGGTAGTGGGGCACATTTTGGCATTCAAGCTCAGTTACAATTTGATGATCAATTACTCAAGTGAGAATGATATGTTTAAAAGCCTGGGAGAGAATAAAGCCAATCAAGACAAGCCTTGGTTTCATTTACTCAAATTAAACAATCAAATGGGGAACGTTATGTAGATTTTATTGCCAGGCTACGTCAAAATTTAAATAAAACAGTCTCACAACCTGGTTTGAGAGATATGCTGATGCAAGTTCTTGCTTATGACAATGCTAACTCAGAATGTAAAAAGGTGTTTCAGCCTCTCAAAGCACAGGGTGCCCCTTTAGAAGAATATCTTAAAGTTTGTCAGGATATTCGGTCAGAACCTTATAAAATGCAACTTCTAGCTCAAGCGTTGTCTAAAGCTAATAAAAAGACAGATATGAGATGTCACCAATGTGGAAAATTAGGACACATTAAAATAGACTGTAAAGGGAGAAGAAGGTAGTCAGTTGATGAATTATACTATGGCTCTGATGCCACTCCTATTTGTATTGGTTTTGGAAGTATATGTCTTAAAACAGGATATCAAAAGTGGCTGTCAATTGTCAAAGAATCAAATGAGGATAAGACTTCCCTCTTTCTGTTAACTGCTGTTACTTTTTTAGAAAAAGAGGAAACTTCCAGCATGATGAATCCACCTGACCTTCCTGATTGTGTTTCTGAAATTAGCCATGGTATTGAAAATTGGTTAAGATGGAAATTATGTAAAGGATCAGAAGGTCACTTATTATTAAATGTTGCAGAAGGCTCCATTATCGATTGGGGACCCTGAAGAACCCCTAAACTTATAGAATCTAAAGTGTCTTCCCCATGGGTATATAATGATAAGACAATTAGTACTTATGGTAGTCAACCCCTCATATGACATGGGGTAAGATTGGCTCCCCCGTGCCTCGTTTAGATCATTATCCTATTCATGATGAAATATGGAAAATGCCCATGGCATTAAAAGAACTAATCACTTGGAAGGGACAATATACTGAATATATTTTAAATGACCCAAAAGTTATCTTTAATTTTATAAAAAACTATACCCACACTATTCAGACTTGTGTAAGAATTCCTTTTGTTTTTGTGATCGGGCCAGCAAAAATGATCCCAATTTGGGATTAGTAACATGTCTTAACTGTTCATTTTATACTTGTATAAATAATACCATTTCCTTTGATGAAAGTTGGCAGAATATTTACATTCTTAAAACCAGAACTGGCATATGGGTTCCAGTTGATTTATAATGACCTTGGCAAGAAAGCCCTACATTATATGTTATTGAAGAAATATTGAAAAAATCTTAAACGTGTTAAACGTTTTCTGGGATTGCTAATTGCTGCCATCTTAGGCATTATTGCTGTTACCACTACAGCAGCCATAGCCGGAATGGCTCTTCATAAATCTATACAAACAGTTCATTTTGTACAAGAATGGCATAAAGATGCCGATGTCCTTTGGACCACTCAACAAAAAATTGATGGAAAGTTGGCCTCCCAAGTGGCCGACCTTCAACAATCTGTTATTTTGTTAGGAGATCAACTAGTCAGTTTACAAAAACAGGTGAGATGTGATTGGAACTATACTTCCTTTTGTGTAACAGCTTTCAAATATAATAAGACACAATTCAAATGGGATAAAGTTAAACAACACCTATTGAATCAAGGTAATATTTCTTTATATATTTAAGATCTACAACAAGATATATTAAAAGCTTTTAATAAACATCTCGATGTAATTTCTGGATCAGATTTTCTTGATACTGTTGTTGATAATCTTTCTTCTCTTAATCCCTTAAAACAGATCAAGACATTTGGATACGGAATCGCTCTGGTTATGGGAGTGCTATTAATTATATGTTTGTGTTTCTGTATAGTCTGGAGAAGAACGATCAAGAGACAACGAAGTCAACAACAACAACTAGCATTTCTCACCATTTCTCATCACGTGCAAAACCAAAAAGGAGGAGATATAGGAGACAGGAAGAATAAAAGAAAAGCAGGCCCCAGCAAGGGCCGCAAAAGAAATCTGTAATTATTGATAAACTGGATGCTATAAAGCATGAGACTCTTGGAACAAGTCCAGAGGGAACAGTTCATAATCTTGAAAACAAGATATGATCCTGGGGCTGGAAAACCGACCCCAGACTGTTTCTCAACTGGTGTCTCAGAGTCACATGTTTTACGTATCTGGTGGGAAATCTATAGATAAGAATATTAGTCTTAGTTACTGATTTGTTATTGATTACTGTTTCTTAATTATTCAATGGTTAATGATAATTTTGTTCTTTGGCCCTGAAGGCCACCTGAGTTATAGTTTAACTCCCCTCATATTCTTTCATTCAAGGCTGAAAGTATAATAAAGCTGGCTTGGATTCAGTTTTGCACCTTCACCTTGGAGCAGTGTTGGTCCCCTGATCCTCGCTTTTCTCTGAATTCTCGTGTCTTGTTTCTCATTCTCTCGCCATATCGCACTTTCAGGGAACCCTGCTTGTAGAGCCAGTCTATACATTTTTGACCCAACTCCTCCTGTTTCACTAATGGTTCTCGTTCTCTCTATGATTCTTACTGTACATAAATCCAGTGCCTGGACATGCCACACAGTCACGGTGGGACTGTGACGTGTCTGCTTTCTTTATTTGAACTGTCTGCTTACAAAGAGCATTGTGTGTTTCCCTAAATCTGTTCATGCCTGTTGCACCTGAAATTATGTAATTTATTTAAATACTGCAGAAGTGGATGAATATAAACGCAAAAACAAAAGCATATTGTTTCTATGAAAATTTGAGTTGAATGATATGCAGAGATGCAAGAACACTTAATTGATTAAAGAGATTGCTCTCCAAGTAGATGCGGTTGAGAGAAGCACAGAGAATTGAAAAAAAAAATTTTGAAAGTTTCTACACTTTGGATTTTGTTGTTCTGTTTTGCCTGGTGCAGTATCCTGGTGAGGATAAAACCGTGGACTCTGGAGCCAAGCCTGCCTGAGGTGAAACTGGTTTCTCCGGCTAGGCAGCTGGGTGGCTTCGAGCCTGCTTCCTCATCAGTAAAGCAGGGATGAAAAGGAGCCCCAATCTCCTTCAGTTGTTATGTGGCTGCGATGACACTGACTGCCCAGAGTGAGGCCAGATTTCACAGGTTAATGGCAGAGTCCTCTCACTTCAGACACCAGCCACAACCTTGGGGTCCCCAGGGCAGCCTCACTTCTGAGCAGCTGACTAAAAATGGAGAGTTTTTCACTCTCAAGTTTGATAATTCACTGGAATGACTCACAGGATTCAGGAGAGTGCTATCCTTATGACTGCAGTTTTATAATATCACAGCGAAAGGATACCTGTTAGAACCATCTGAAGGCAGAGGTGCATAGCGAGGTCTGGGAGGAGCCCAAATACAAAGCTCCCTCTAGTCCTCTCCACAGGGACACAGATCCCGTCCTGGACAGGAACCCTCTCCTGGACATGGTTCTTGTGAGACGGCAAAGGGTCTTGTGGTCAAGTGCACTTGGGAAATACTGGGGTATTTTTAACAATGTTTTAAAAAGTTAAAATGTCTTATAAATATTCAAGACTAAGGAATAAACAGCATGCATCATTTCCCAGATGTATTTGCCCATGCAATTCTTCCTCAATGGAATGCCCATTAATGTCCCCAGAGAATACCAAAAAAGGGCAACCCCCCAAAAAACTCCCAAAACAAAGAAATTTAAAAATCTTTCCAAACCCAAAATCCTGTTTCCAATTAGCTCCTAATCAAAGACAAAGTACCCTTGACATTCTGACACAGAAAGAATTTGACTTGTGTTTTCCAAGTTGTTCTTGATACTTTGTCTATTTTATTTCCTAGTTAACAGCTTTTGAAAGACTCATGTACAATAGATATAGTATGAAAAATTTTTAAAAAGCCAAAAACTATCAGTAGGATATTTTTATCACAAGTGTCTAATGTGAATGAGGAAGAAGAAATTTAGAAAATAGACACAGAGCTTTATTTTTGCACAAAATATACCAATAGATGTCCACAGTATGAGTGTGTATTAAAGAGAAGTTAAATTATGTCAAGGCCTTTGTATAAGGTGAAATTATTCGCAGAGCAGAAGTAGAGACACAGATGCAGAGAAAAAAACGGATATCAAAGAGGAAATGTGGAGTGGGATGAATTGGGAAATTAGTATCGACATATATACACGACTATGTGTAAACTAGATGGCTAATGAGAACCTACTGTATAGCACAGGGAACTCCGATCAGTGCTCTGTGATGACCCAAATGGGAAGGAAGTCTGAAAAAGAGAGGATATATGTATACACATGGCTGATTCACTTTGCTGTACAGTAGATACTAACATCCTGCAGAAGGAAATGGCAACCTACTCCAGTATTGTTGGCTAGAGAATCCCCATGGACAGAGGAGCCTGGTGGGCTACAGTCTATGGGGTTGCAAACAGTCGGACACGACTAAGCAACCAACACACACACACACACTAACATGGCATTGTCAAACAATTATACTCCAAAAAAATTAATTTTAAAAACATTTTGGAGAGGTATCTGTAAAAAAATGACTTAAAAATCCTTTAAAATCTCTGTCTTGCTGGTGAACTGCAGTTACCTGGAAAATTGATAAATACCAAGCATCTCATTCCCTGACAGGGCCAGGTTATGGAAGGGAGACAGAGGTGTGATGTAGAGGAAAGAACACTGTGATCAGGAAACTGGGGCCTCTTATCGACTTTGTTACATTGGATACAGCTTATCCGTGTCTCAGAATCTCCTTTTTCTCAGGTGTGAGATAGAGATGACAAGGTCTGTTTCACGGGATTATTGTGCAAATGAGATCAAACACACAAAATCATCCAGCACTCAGAATACATAAGGCTATAATAAAGGTTATTTAAAAACTACTTACTACTGTTACTGGAAGTCTAAGAAGTCCCCAAATCACTTTACTTTCCTAGGACTTTATCTGCTGATGATCCAGTCGGTTTTGAGTTTCTGGTTAACAGGACCAGATGCTTAAAGATGGTGGTAGGATGAGATCTGAGAAAAGTAAACTGGATTTAAAAGAGCATTTTCATGAATGGTGAACATGGAGGCTAGATGCTACATATGTGAATAACACTAGGAATTCCTTTAAGAATCTGAGTGGAGAGGACTTCCCTGGAGATTCAGGGGTTAAAACTCCATGCTCCCAATGGAGGATGCCAGGTGCACAGATTCGATATCTGGTCTGGGAACTAAGATCCCACATGCCATGTAAGCAGTCAAAAGAAAAAAAAAAAGTGAATCTGGTGGAAAAGAATAAAGGGAGATATAGCAGAAGGCTGAAGGATATTAGGTGGGGAACTTTTTTCAGAGTGAGAGATGATGACATCCTTACCTTTCTTGAAGGTCAGTAAGAATAAAGAAGACAGTGGAAGGGGTATAGATGTAGCAGTCAGATCTGTCTCAAGTTCAGGCTTAATCATTCATTTACAGTATAACCTTGGGCATGAACCTCAGCCTTTCCTTGTAACATGGAGGTGCTCACACTAGCCTTGTTTTCTCCATGACTTTGAGGTGAAGATCACTTGAAGTAAAGCCTGTAAGATCACCTTGAAAATCATAGAGTATGTATCATACAAAGTAAGAATACAACAATCTTTTTGGAAGATGGTTTTTCAGTGTTCAAACTGCTTACCTTTATGGCTGGTGCTATGAAAACGTTCTTTGCCCATTTATGGAGGGTGAACCTGACTCTTGGAGAAGCGTTTATTGAACTGAACTGAATTGATACGGCACTAACATGGCAAATGCACTTTCAGATTACAAGACAAATCACTCCTCCCCATTTATAAGCTAAGAGCCTTTCCCTGCTCTCTTTGGACATTCTACTTTGGTTCTTGTTTTCATTACTCACCAACTGCTGTGAGGCCTGTCAGTTCTGTGCCCTTCAGCTCACACAGCTCAACCATATCTCTTAGCAATTTTCCGACTGAAAAAATTGCCTGCTCTTTGTTTTCACCGAGGTAAAATGGCACCCACTTAAGGCCCATTTACACAAGAAGAAGAAAGACTGTTTAGAAACCTGGTGTCAAATATGACTTTTCAAACCTTGTTGTGTTTTGAACACTATGGTATCAACAGAGCCAAAAGTTAAATTTTTTTAAAATTTTGAGTAGAGGGACTATGAAAGATCACTGGAATCAGCTTTAAATATAACCCCTTATATTCTGATTTA
Source organism: Okapia johnstoni (assembly GCA_024291935.2). NCBI lineage: Eukaryota > Metazoa > Chordata > Mammalia > Artiodactyla > Giraffidae > Okapia > Okapia johnstoni. The sequence continues at coordinate 64,297,185 of CM044322.1, forward strand.
GCTTCTCCTTCAGCTTTCGAGTTTATTTTTGGCACAGTTTGTTTTATATGAGGCCAAGACAAAAAAAGACATTTTCCAAGAATCATAAATTCTCTAACCAGAATGTAATCACTTGAAGAAGGGAAACTCCACATAGATTCTACCAGTTTGTTCTCTGATTTAGAGACTCGTTCCTCAACCAGTCACCATGCTTGTTCCTGCAGAGATAAAGATGAACAAGGCATTATATTGTTCTCAATGAACTTTGGCATATAGGAAGATAATTGCAATTCAGAGTGATGAGCCATGTGGCAGAGCTGTGAATAAAAGCTAGTGGTGGCAGAAAGGAGTGTCAGGGAAACTTCGTCGGGAGCAGAGATGGCCAGTGACAGGCTTAAATAGCAGCATCTCACATGCTACCTGACAGGCTGGAGGCTTTTAGTCCGTTGGCAGTCAGTGCTACTAATATAAGCGGGGGGCCCAGAAGGGCAGCGTGACCAAGATGACTTTTAGGGGGCTTTAATCTTTAATTTTCCTGCAACTAGTTTGGGATAAAATTGATATATAATAAATGGTACATATCTAGAGACATTTTGACATACTTATGTACCCGTCAAATCACCACCACAATTCAGGTAATGAACAAACTCGCCACCTGAAATGTTCCCAGTGTCCTTTTTGTCCCTTTTTTCTCCCCTTCCCAAGTAACCCCAGATCTGCTTTCTGTCACCTCAAATTAGTGTGTGTTTTCTAGGATTTCACATACGTGGAATCATATATATCATGTACTTTTCAGCTGGCTTCTTTTGCTCCCAGTAATTATGTTGATAGTCATCCATGTTCTAGTGTGTATCTATGTTTCATTTCATTTCTTTTTTTCTTCCTCTTTCTTTCCTTCCTTCCTCCCCCCACCACCTACTCTCTTTCTTTTTCTATCTTTCTTTCTTTTTGCTTTATTGTATGGATATGCCACACTTTATTTATCCATTTACATGTTGATGGGCACGTGTGTTGTTTCCAGTGTATGCCTATTGAAACTAAAGTGGTTGTGAACCTAATCTTGTACCTGCTTTTATAAGGGCATATGCTTTCATTTTTCTTGGGTAAATACCTAGAAGTGAATAGACAAGATCATGTAGTATGGATACACTTAATTTTTAAAGAAACTGTGGAGTTGTTTTCCAAAGTGGTTGCATCATTTTACATTCCTACTATCACTGTAAGAGAGCTTCATTTCCTCCGTATCGTTGCCAATACTCGTTACTGTTAGTCTTGTAAAAAAAAAAATCTAGTTATTGTAATTGGTGTGCAGTGATATCTCATAGTGGTTCTATCTGTGCTGTGCTTAACTGTTCAGTCGTGTCCGACTCTATGCGACCCCATGGACTGCAGCCCGCCAGGCTCCTCTGTCCCTGGGGATTCTCCAGGCAAGAATACTGGAATGGGTTGCCACGCCCTCCTCCAGGGGATCTTCCCAACACAGGAATCAAACCCAGGTCTCCTGCACTGCAGGCAGATTCTTTACCATCTGGGCCACCAATTCTATCTGGCATCTCCTTAATGACTAGTAATATTGAATATATTTTTATGTACTAATAGCCATTCACATATAATTGCTGTTGAAGTGTCTTTTCAAATCTTTTGCCTGTTAAAGAAAATTAGGTTGTTTTCTTGTTACTGAGTTTTAAGAGGTCTTTTAGGTACTCTGGGTATAAATATTTTGTTAGACATGATTTGCAAATAGTTTTTCCTGGTTTTCACTGTCTAAATGGTGTCTTTCAAAGAGCTGAAGTTTGTAACTTTGACCAAATTGAATTTATCAGCTTGTTTTTTTAAAAAACTATTTACTGTGGTATATAAAGAGTTGCACGTATTAAATTTGTTCAATTTGATAAGTTTGAACATATGCAAACATTTGTGATACCATCACCACAATCAAGGTAATAGTCATATCCTGTATCTCCAGGAATTTCCTTGTGTTCCTTCGTTTTGTTTTGTTTATGGTAAGAACACTTAACGTGTGATCCACCTTTTTTTACAAATTTTGAAGTGCACAATGTAGTACTGTTAAGTACAGGCATGTGTTGTATAGCAGATCCTACAAGTTGTTCATCTAGCATAACTGAAATGTTATACTCATTGAATAACAACTCCTTATTTCCCCCTCCTCTGAGTCCCTGGAAACCACTATTGTATTCTCTGTTTCTGGACTATTTGACTATTTTAGATATCTCATATAAATGGAATCATTCAGTATTTGTCCTTTTGTGACTGGCTTATTTCACCTGGCATAATGTCCTTTAGGTTCATCCATATTGTCACCAATGGCAGGTGACTTTTTAAAGTCTGAATAATAAGGGCTTCCCTGGTAACTCTGATGGTAAAGAATCTGCCTGCAATGTGAAAGACCGGGGTTTGATTCCTGGGTCGGGAAGATCCCCTGAAGAAGAGAATGGCTACCCATTCCAGTATTCTTGCCTGGGAAATCCTATGGACAGAAGATCCTGGAGGGCTACAGTCCATGGGGTCGCAAAGAGTTGGACACAACTAAGTGACTAACACTAGCTAACTAACTGTATATACTACAAATTCCTTATTTATTCATCTGTTGACAGACATTTAGATTATTTCCATATCTTTTTTATTGTGAATAATGTTGCCAAAATGTAGAAATGCAGAATTTTTTTTGAGATCTTGATTTTGGTTCCTTTGGACATATACCCAGAGGAAATATTGCTGCATCATATAGAAGTTTTATTTTAATTTTTTAAGGACTCTCCATACTGTTTTCCATAGCTGCTGCAAGATTATTCTTTTAGGAATTGTGTTTTTGTGTATTTAAGAAAGATTTGCCTAAGCCAGGACCACAGGAGCTTTCTCCTGTTTTCTGCTAGAAGTTTTATAGCTTTCAATTTTAAACTTAGGTTTGTGATCCACTTTGAATTAATTTTTGTATTTGATGAGGTATGGATTGTATTTGTTTTTGTTAGATATCCAATTGCTCCAGCACTATTAAAAAAACTGTTTTTGTCCACTTAATTTCCCTTACACTTTGTCAAGATTCAGTTGTCTATATAGGTGTGAATCTGTTTCTGGATTTTAAATGCTGTTTCGTTAATTTATTTGTGTTTACTCCAATACTGTACTATCTTGATTTATTGTAGCTTTATAAGAAATCTTGAGGTCAGAAAATGTTAATCCTCCATGTTTGATCTTTCTAAAAGTTATTTTGGCTAATATGGGTCCTTTGCTTATATGAATTCTGGAGCTAGTTTATCAATATCTACAAAAAGTGTGCTGAGGTTTTGGTTGACTGGGATGAAGTATTAATTAAGTTGGGAGAACTGAAATCTTAACAATATTGAATATTACACATTATCATGTGGTGTGTCTTTCCATTTATTAGGTCTTCTTTAGTTCCCCTCAGCAATGTTTTGTGTTTTAAGTGTACAAGTCATTCTATTTTTTGGAATTTGCTCAGTATTTCATGATTTTTGATTCTATCTTTTTTTTAATAGACTATTTAAAAGAGTAATTTTAGGTTCACAGTAAAAGTGAGCAGGAAGTACAAGGAGTCCCCATATACCCCTTGTCCCTATACCCTTTCCCACTTTCAACATCTGGCACCAAAGGGGTGCATTTGTTACAACTGATGAACCTACATTATCATCCATAGTCCATAGTTCAGTTCAAAGTTCACTCTTGGTGATGTATGTTCTATGGGTTTCAACAAATATGTAGTGACACCATTGTAGTGTCATACAGAGAATTTCACTGCCCTAAAATTCTCCTGTGTTTGTCCTATTTATCCCTCCTTTCCCACTAACCCCTGGAAAACCTTGATCTTTTTACTGTCTATAGTTTTGCCTTTTCCAGAACTTTATATAGTTGGAATCATACAGTACGTAGCCTTTTCAGATTGGCTTTTCTCTTAGTAATATTCATTTAAACTTCCCCCATATCTTTTCATGGCTCGACAGCTCCTTTCTTTTTAGTCCTGAATCATATTCCATTTTCTGGATGTACTACAGTTTATTTATCCACTCACTTACTAAGTTGCTTCCAAATATTGACATTATGAATAAAGTTGCCGTAAACATCCCTGTAGGTTTTTGTGTAGACATGTTTTCAGATTTTGTTGGTTGTTGACTAAAAAAGTTGCACAGCATGAAAGTTATGAGTTAAGTTTTATTTGGGGTAAAATGAGGACTGCAGCCTGGGAAACAGCACCTCAGATAGCTCTGAGAAACTGCTCTGAAGAGGTAGTGCGGGAAGGTCAATACATGTGATTTTGGTGAAGGGGGAGTTCATGCAATGAAGCACTTATTTTCAAAAGGTTTCTGCTAGTCTGCTAGGAGCTGATGTCACCATGAAGGGATTCAGTGCTTTTCTAGATATGAGGAGATGTAAGGATTGGTATCATGACATCAGTTTCTGAAAATATCTAACTATGCAAAGACCTGATTCATCAGTTTCCCTGGAGCACAGAGTGCCTCATTCTCCACCCTGAACTTCCTTCAGGCCTTATCAAAGTCAACAGCTGCAGCAGCACACGATTCAATCTCCACAGACACAGATGGCAAATGCTCTTGGCAAGTGCCAATTTGTCATTGACAGGGTAAATATCAGAGAGCATGATTGCTGGATTTTACTGTAAGAATACTGTTCGTGGGCTTCTCAAGGCAAGAATACTGAAGTGGTTTGCCATTCCCTTCTCCAGTGGACCACATTTTGTCAAAGCTCTCCACCATGACCTGTTCACCTTGGGTGGCCCTACATGGCATGGCTCATAGTTTCACTGAGTTAGACAAGGCTGTGGTCCATGTGACCAGATTGGTTAGTTTTCTGTGATTGTGGTTTTCAGTCTGTCTGCCCTCTGATGGAGAAGGATAAGAGGCTTAGGGAATCTTCCTAATGGGAGAGACTGACCGAGAGGGAAACTGAGTCTTGTTCTGATGGGCAGGGCCATACTCAGTAAATTTTTAATCCAGTTTTCTGTTGAAGGGCGGGGCTGTTTTCCTTCCCTGTTGTTTAACCTGAGGCCAAACTATGGTGGAGGTAATGAAGATAATGGCAACTTCCTTCAAAAGGTCCCATGCAGGCACTGCTACACTCAGTGCCCCTAATCCTGAAGCAGGCCACCACTGACCCATGTCTCTGCCAGAGACTCCTGGACACTCATTGGTAAGTCTGGGTCAGTCTCTTGTGGGGTCACTGCTCCTTTCTTCTGGGTCCTGGTGCACACAAGGTTTTGTTTGTGCCCTCCAAGAGTCTGTTTCCCCAGTCCTGTGTAAGTTCTGGTAGCTCTGTGATGGGGTTAATGATCATCTCCTCCAAGAGGGCTTATGTCATACCCAGGTCTGCTGCACCCAGAGCCCCTGTCCCTGGAACAGTCCACTGCTGACCCATACCTCCACAGGAGATGCTCAAACACAGTTCTAGCTCAGTCTCTGTGGGGTCTCTGGGTCCTGGTGCACACAAGGTTTGTTTGAGCCCTCCGAGCCTCTCTGGTGGGTATGAGGTTTGATTCTAAATGTGATTTTGCCCCTTCTACCTTCTTGCTGGGGCTTCTCCTTTGCCTTTGAACGTGGGGTATCTTTTTTTGGTGGGATCCAACATTCTCCTATTGACAGTTGTTCAGCAGTGAATTGTAATTTTGGAGTTATCACAGGAGAAGATGAGTGCACATCCTTGTACTCTGCCATCTTCAAGCTAGTGAAGGTGATGGAATTCTAGTTGAGCTATTTCAAATCCTAAAAGATGATGCTGTGAAAGTGCTGCACTCAATATGCCAGAAAATCTGGAAAAATCAGCAGTGGCCACAAGACTGGAAAAGGTCAGTTTTAAGTTCAATCCCAAAGAAAGGCAATGCCAGAGAATGCTCAAACTGTCACACAACTGCACTCATCTCACATGCTAGCAAAGTAATGCTCAAAATTCTCCAAGATGGGCTTCAACAGTACATGAACCGTGAACTTCCAGGTGTTCAAGCTGGTTTTAGAAAAGGCAGAGGAACCAGAGATCAAATAGTCAACATCCGTTGAATCATCAAAAAAATGAGAGCGCTCCAGAAAAACATCTACTTCTGCTTTATTGACTACACCAAAGCCCTTGACTGTGTAGATCACAGCAAAATGTGGAAAATTCATAAAGAGATGGGAATATCAGACCACCTGACCTGCCTCCTGAGAATTCTGTATGCAGGTCAAGAAGCAACAGAACTGGACATGGAACAACAGACTGGTTCCAAATAGGGAAAGGAGTACATCAAGTCTGTATATTGTCACCCTGCTCATTTAACTTCTATGCGGAATACATCATGCAAAATGCCAGGCTGGATGAAGCACAAGCTGGAATCAAGGATGCCTGGAGAAATATTGATAACCTCAGATATGCAGATGACACCACCCTTTTGGCAGAAAGCAAAGAAGAACTAAAGAGCCTCTTGATGAAAGTGAAAGAGAAGAGTGAAAACGTTGGCTTAAAACTCAACATTCAGAAAACTAAGATCATGGCATCCGGTCCTATCACTTCAAGGTAAATAGATGGGGAAACAATGGAAACAGTGAGAGACTTTATTCTGGGGGGCTCCAAAATCACTGCGGATGGTGATTTCAGCCATGAAATTAAAAGACTCTTGCTCCTTGGAAGAAAAGCTCTGACCAATCTAGACAGCATATTAAAAAGCAGAGACATTACTTTGCCAACAAAGGTCCGTCTAGTCAAAGCTGTGGTTTTTCCAGTAGTCATGTATGGATGTGAGACTTGGACTATAAAGAAAGCTGAGCACTGAAGAATTGATGGTTTTGAACTGTGGTGTTGGAGAAGACTCTTGAGAGTCCCTTGAACTGCAAGGAGATCCAACCAGTCCATCCTAAAGGAAATCAGTCCTGAATATTCATTGGAAGGACTGATGCTGAAGGTGAATCTCCAATACTCTGCACCTGATGCAAAGAACTGACTCATTGGAAAAAAAACCCTGATGCTGGGAAAGATTGAAGGCAGGAAGAAAAGGGGATGACAGAGGATGAGATGGTTGGATGGCACCATCGACTCGATGGACATGAGTTTGAGTAAACTCCGGGAGTTGGTGATGGACAGGGAAGCCTGGCGTGCTGCAGTCCATGGGGTTGCAAAGATTCGGACATGACTGAGTGACTAAACTGACTGACTGTAAGAATGTTTACTTTTGTAAGAAACTACCAAACTTCTTCCAAAGTGGTTATACCATTTTGCGTTCCTACTAGCAATGAAAGAGAATTTCTCTCTTTTTTTTTAAAAAAAAATTTTTTTTTTAAATTTCTTGACTGCATGCTGTGGCATGTGGGATATTAATGCTCAGACCAGGGATCAAGCCTATGCCCCCTGCATTGGAAGCACAGTCTTAACCACTGAACTGCTTTGTGGATTCCCAAGAGTTCCTGTTTTTCCCTATCCTCACCAGCATTTGGTGTTGTCAGTGTTCTGGATTTTCTCTGTTCTGATATGTGTGCCATGTTATCTCACTGTTGCTTTAATTTGAAATTCCCTAGTAACATAAGATGTGGAGTGTCTTTTCCTATGCTAATTTTACATCTGTATATCTTCTTTGGTAAGGAGATATTTTGCCCATTTTTTAAATTGAATTGTTAGTTTTCTTGTTGTTGACTTTCAAGTATTCTTTGTATATTTTGTACAGCAGTCCTTTATCAGATATGTGTTTCACAAATATTTTCTCCCAATCTGTGGCTCGTCTTTTTGTTCCCTTGATAGTGAACGTTTTGGTCAACACTTCTCTATTTTCCTCATCCTCTATCCCTCGCAATCTGCATTATTCTCTCTGGTGCTAGAGGTTTCACTTTTTTCTCTTTTTTTCTTCCACACATAAATGAGATGATGTAGTGATTATCTTTCTGTATCTAGCTTAGTTTACTCAGCATAAATGTCCTCTAGATTCATTCTATGTTGTTGCGTATGGTGAAATTTCCTTCTTTTTATGGCTGAATAATAATATTCTATTTGTATGGGCATATCAAGTTTAAAAAATCCATTTATCTTTACATGGGATTGCTATATCATGTAGTTCTATTTTTAATTTTTTGAGGCATGTCCATACTGTTTTCCATAATGCTGATACAAATTTATGTTATTCACATAACATTATTTATGTTCTTATTAAAATTTATGTTCTTACTATGTGCTTAGTCGCTCAGTCATGTCTGACTCTTTGTGACCCCTCAGATTGTAGTCTGCCAGGCTCTTCTGTCCATGGGGATTCTCCGAGCAAGAATGCTGGAGTGGGTAGCCATGCCCTCCTCCAGGGGATCTTCCCAACCAGGGACTAAAACCCAGGCCTCCCACATTGCAGGATTCTTTATCATTTGAACCACCAGGGAAGCCTAAGAATACTGGAGTGGGTAGCCTATCCCTTCTGCAGGGGAACTTCCTGACCAAGGAATCGAAACAGGGTCTCTTGAATTGCAGGTGGATTCTTTACCAGCTGAGCTACCTGGGAATTATGCAAGCGTTCTGTTTCCTTCAAATGCTTGCCAATCCTTGTTACCTTATCTTTTGGATAATACCCATCCTAACAGGTATAAAGAGATATCTCACCATGGTTTTGATTTGCATTTCCCTGATAACCAGTAATGTTGAGCACCTTTTCATGTATCCATTTGGCTATTTGTATGTATTCTTTGCAAAAATATCTATTGAGGTCATTTACCCATTTTATAATCAGGTTATCAATTCATGGATTGCTATTGAGTTGTATGAGTTCCTTATATATTTTAGGTATTAAACCCTTAACATATACATGGTTTTCAAATACCTTCCCCCATTATGTGTGTGTGTTAGTTGCTCAGTCATGTTGCAACCATGGACTGTAGTCTTCCAGGCAGACTGTCCTTTGTCTATGGTATTCTCCAGGCAAAAATACTGGAGTGGGTAGTCATTCCCTTTTCTAGGGGATCTTCCCAACCTAGGATCGAACCCAGGTCGCCTGCATTGCAGACAGATTCTTTACTGTTCGATTATGTATGTTGCTTTTTTTTTTTTTATTCTGATAATTGTTTCCTTTGCCATGCAGAAATTCTTTAGTTTTATATACTTCTACTTCTTGATTTTTGCTTTTTCATGTGTACTTTTGGCATCATATATATTACTTGATTTTTGAATATCAAATTGGCTTTGCATGCCTAGCATAAATCTTATTTGGTCATGGGGTATGATATTTTTTTCATTATAAGTATCAATTTCTAGTTGTTGCTAGTATATAGGAATACACTTGATGCTTGTGTGTTGATCTTGTATGTTAATATGTAAATTTGCTAAACTGACATATTAGTTCTAATAATTTTTGTAGAATCCATTGAATTTCCTATGTAGATTATAACGTCAGTACTGGTGAGTATGCAACTGAAGACTTGAGGAGGACCTTTTGCAATCTTCAGAGCTCTCTCTGTGTGCAGCTCTCTACTTTATGGTTCCCTTCCTTACACATCAGGATCTCCCTGGTGGCCCAGTGGCTAAGACTTTGCACTCCCAATGCAGGAGGCCTGGGGCTGACCCATGTTCAGGAAACTAGAATGTTCAGGCAACCTACATGCTACAGCTAAGACCCAGTGCAGCCAAATAAATCAATATATATTTTTAAAAGCTTTACCATCTAATTGGAGGACACAAATGATAAACAAATAAGACCATACCAAATAGTGAAAACTGTCATGATAAAAATGAATCATGCTCACGAGACTCATGATGATCACTTTATAAGCATGGTTCTTTTATGTGAATAGACCTAAATTTGGGCATACATATTTGGAGAGGTATGGGAGAAGGACTAATGTTTTAGCAATAAAAGAATTGGCCATCTGTTCAGTTATCTGGTATGGGCTTTCAGGTGAAACACAGATGCTCAGAAAAGAACTTAAAAATGTATCTACAAGTAGAAGAAGTAAAAAGAAAGGGACATTCTACAACAATCTAAACTCAGCCTAACAAGATTATTAGAACTCTTTCAAGTAAGATTTTGTGACCCTCCATCTCTTTGTTTCTTTTTGTACTTCCAGACCAAAAAAAAAAAAAAAAACAAAACAAAAAAACCAAAACAACAAAACATTTTAATCTGCTTTTATAACCTGATTCTGTGTGAAAATACCCAGTGGAAATTTCCATTCTCTTTTGCCTTAAAATTCACTGATATTGCTTCTGTCTAGTTTCCTTCTCTTGCTCCTTGATGTTCAATTTCTTTCTCTGTCACTAGTAACATTTCTATTCCCTTGGAGAAGGACAAAAGTCAATGCTAAAATAGTTGAATCAGTGAGTGAGAAAAGTCATAAAAGGTCTCAAACCAACCTTGGCAGCTGTCCTTCCAAAGTCAGAGAAGAAAGTGAAAAAAAAACAACAAAAAAACCAATAATATCGAACCTGATACAAATCTGATCCTAACATTTATCTGCCTCAGGAAGAACTATATGGTCAGATAGTGAAACATTGGGGCACTGAAGTCACATTTTTCCTATAAGCATAAAATAGAGTAATATTCTGAAACGAAGAAAGGGCTCCTGGGAGATTGCTACTTGATTTGTGACAATAATACTGTTATGATGAACAAAATTTCACTTCAAAAAAAAAGCTAATAAATGACCATCCTCCTGCAAAGTCCAGTGGCAAGCCTTCCTTTTATCTCAGGCCTATGTAGTCTATGCAATAAAGTAAAAAATAAAACTCCTACAACCTTACTGTGCATGTGCACTCAGTCGTGTCTGACTCTCTGTAGCCACATGGGCTATAGCCTGCCAGGCTTCTCTGTCCATGGGATTTCCCAGGGAAGAAGACTGGAGTGGGTTACCATTTCTTACTCCAGGAGATCTTCCCCACCCAGGGACTGAACCCACATCTCTTGTGTCTCCTACATTGGTGGGCGGATTCTTTACCATTGTGCCACCTGGGAAGCCCATGACCTCACTAATCCTCTGCAAATCTCCCTCCGGGTAAGATACCAGCAACAAATCATTGGCCTAACTAAAATATAAACTACATTTCTCAAACCAAAGCTGCTGAAAATGATCTTTCTGGTCAAAATTAAATTAGATTATATTGAAACAGCTCCTCTTCCAATTCCTAGCATTAAATCTTCCCTTCTAAAACTATCATGTGCCACATGTCTGCTTGGGAACAGGTTTACCATAGATAACCTGGGTTAGACCCCTGAACAACAAAACAAAATAACAATCAGAGTTTGATTATTATAGAAAAAACTGTTCCTCATAACTTGATTGAAAATAGAGTGATGACAAAGGAATATATGGAGAAATTAAACGAAACTAAAATGTTCTGCTTAATTAAGATCATATATCTTTGCAAAGTAAAATTTATACTTTGGGATGTATGTGTTTTCATTTTAAAATTTATATTTACTTAACAAGTCAACAAGGTATATTCTCCACAAGCTCTTTTGCAAATTTCTTCCATTTTCCTAATATCCCTAGCACAAGCAGAAAATAAGAAAATTTTTTCTACTAAATATTTGTCCTTTGGCAAATATCTCTGTATTTCCCATTTTCAGCTTTACCTACTGAAATGATGTTCTTTTGTTTACTTTCATATACCTGCCTTAAAATAACACTGAAGCCTTGCTCTTAGAAGATACTTTACTAAGAATATGTGATTGTGGGAATATGGAATAGAATCCATTTCTAATTTATAACAAAGAAAGGATAAGTGACAATAATTTTGAAGTGATACTAATCTGTCACTCTGTTATATAGGATACTTAAAAACCAAGATGTTCAGTAATCAGTGGATGTTAAGTAGATTGGAAAATCATCATGTTGCTGCACCTACATTCCTTTCATTGAAAAGGTGTGAAATCCTGCAAAGTGAACATAGGCTTTCAAATTTACCTACAAGGTCTTCAGACAGAATCACCTGCCTATCATTTCCAAGTTGATGTGGGTTTTTTTTACTCTAGCTTTGTTTCAAATTATATTCCTTCAAAATGGAATCTAAATTTTCCTGAAAAGACTCATGAGTTCAATGAGATGATTAGAAGCACATCGTCTAGAATCACATGGTTTGTAGCTAAGACTCAGAGACAATAAACACTATGGCTATGCAGATATGTGCAAGAAGAGAATTCCCGACCATATGAAGCCACCAGGAGCTGTGGGGTAAGAATGACCCAAGTCTTACTGACTTTCAAAAGAACTTTCTGCTTGCTCAGCACAGGAGCAGAAGTATCCATGAAAATCATCATCACTCTGTGAATATCTATCCTGTATTGTCTCCAGGGACCACACCAAAACCTAAACAATCTTAGGTACCATCATGAAACAACTTTTATTATCTTTTAAAAAGTATTAATGTAAGCAAAAACAATATGTATTTAATAGTATAACTTCAGTTAAATGTCATTTAGGAGTTATAATTTTCTAAAAGTTACCTCATGAACACTGCTTTCACCAATGATGGGGCCAATGTTTATTGGAGAAAAAAAATCTCTGTGTTTACATGTTGTTAACTCAACAAATATTTATTGAACACACCACTACTTGCCATGTAGAGTATTAGATGTAGGGGAAACAAAAATGAGCCAGAAGGACATTGTCACTCCTTTCACAAAATGTTTTATGGAAGTAGCTACAGTGAAGCATCTTGGAGAGAGAGGAGGTTTTGCTCACACCTTTATGAGAGAGTTTAAAGTTAGAAACTTCTGATTGAGAAACAAATCATCAGAGGTGTTTCAGGTCCTTATAAATATCACATTTGTATTCACACAACTACTTAGAAGAATTTCCTGTATAAGCTGGTTCAGATTTTCTTACTTGGTAAAATGAGCTTTCACTAATACATTAAAATGTGACCCTTGTGACATAAAATCACTGTCACCTACTTGAATGGAATGCAGTAATATTTTCCCAGAGTCCTGTCCTGAGTTATAGGTTAAGAGAAACTTAAACAGTTTATCATACTAAGTGAAGTAAGTCAGAGAAAAATATCACATGATATCACTTATATGTGGAATCTATAAAAAAAAGATACAAATGAGTTTATTTACACAGAAGAAACAGACTCACAGACATAGAAGACAAACTAATAGTTACCAAAGGGGAAAGGAAGGGAAGGAATAAATTAGGAGTCTGGGGATTAAAATATACATACTATCATATAGAAAATAGATAACCAACAAGGTCCTACTGTATAACACAGTGAACCATATTCACATACCTTGTAATAACCTATATTGGAAAAGAATCTGAAAAAGTATATATATATGTATAAATGGAACACTTTTTCTATACAGCAGAAATTAACACAACATTGTACACAAACTACATTTTAATTTTAAAAAATAAAAATAAAGACCTCCCTAAAGTGGAAGTTTCACATACACCTGTTTCAAATTTTTATTTAAAATATTTCTCTTCTGCTTAATTCTTCCATTCACTTATTCATCAATCAGTACTGCTGCTGCTGCTAAGTCCCTTCAGTCGTGTCCGACTCTGTGCGACCCCATAGACAGCAGTCCACCAGGCTCCTCTGTCCCTGGGATTCTCCAGGTAAGAATACTGGAGTGGGTTGCCATTTCCTTCTCCAATCAGTCAATATATGTATGTCTTAAATGCCGACTATGTGCAAAATAATGACCTAGACAAAATCCAAGGTAAAGCCTTAATGGTCCTATCAAGTCAAAAGGGTCTGTGGAAAGGTCCTACTGTACCGCACAGGGAACCCTACTCAATGTCATGTGGCAGCCTGGATGGGAGGGGAGTTTGTGGAAGAACAGATACAGGTACATATGTGGCTGAGTCCCTTTGCCATCCACCTGAAACTATCACAACATTGTTATTGGCTATACTCTAATAAAAAACAAAAGGTTAAAAAATTAACTAAATAAAAAATAAAATGGATTATCAACAAGGTCCTTCTGTACAGCACAGGAAGCTCTCCTTGATGTCATGTGGCAGCCAGGATGAGAGGGGAGTTTTGGGGAAAACATACATATATATACATGGCTGAGTCTCTTCGCTCTCCACCTGAAACTATCACAACATTGTTAATCAACTACACTTCAAAATAAAAAGTTTTTAAAAAGGAGGGTTTGTGAAAGGATTTCAATCCAAATGGAGCCAGAGGACAAGAAATGCACAACTTCACACAGGCGCCCTCAAAAGAAGAGAACTCAAGAACTGAGAGACTTCTGATTTCTTGTAAATGCTTGATTTACAGAAGACAAGACTCACTTCCTGACCAGTGAACACCTCCTAATAGTCCCTTCCCATTCTCAGATCCCTGAACGTACTGCTTGGACTCTGGCTGGATGTCCCCCTGTCCATCAACACAGACCACTTCAAACCCTCAAAAGACTCGCCTGTAACTTGCACAGCTTGTGTTTCCCCAGTTACCATTCTTCTGCTATTCCCAAATAAAATGTTTCTGGTAATTAAAACTTGCCTCAGTTTACCTCTTTATTTAGTCCACAGGGTATATAAACAAGTAAATTCATTATCATATTTAGTGTACAGAGTTCGATAATTAGAAAACGTGCCAAGCAAAGGTTAGGAATACAGGAGGGAAAAAATTTTTCTCAAAAGGCTGAGACATGCAGAAAAATGAGAATTAAACATGAATCTCCTGAAAAATGGGAAACAAGAAGAGGCCAAAGAGAAAGTAAAACATATTTGTAAATGTTTATCTGATCATTTCCCAAATTTTGTTCTTCATTATGTGTACAATACAACATATGAAATTAAAAGGCACTTGCTCCTTGGAAGAAAAGTTATGACCAACATAGACAGTATATTAAAAAGCAGAGGCATTACTTTGCCAACAAAGGTCCATCTAGTCAAAGTTATGGTTTTTCCAGTAGTCGTGTATGAATGTGAGAGTTGGACCATAAAGAAAGTTGAGCACTGAAGAACTGATGCTTTTGAATTGTGGTGTTGGGGAAGACTCTTGAGAGTCCCTTGAACTGCAAGGAGATCCAACCAGTCCATCCTAAAGGAAATCAGTCCTGAATAGTCATTGGAAGGACTGATGCTGAAGCTGAAACCCTTATACTTTGGCCACCTAATGTGAAGAACTGACTCATTAGAAAAGACCCTGATGCTGGGAAAGATTGAAGGCAGAGGAGAAGGGGACGACAGAGGATAAGATGGCTGGATGGCATCACTGACTCAATGGACCTGAGTTTGAGTAAACTCCAGGTGTTGGTGATGGACAGGGAGGCCTGGTGTGCTGCAGTCCATGGGGTCGCAAAGAGTCGGACACAACTGAGTGACTGAAGTGAACTGAACTGAACAACATATTTATTTTGAAACTCATTTTGAAGTCAAGTTTTAGCAATGGTGAAGTAGTTTGTTTTTACTACACCCCTGAAAGATAGCAATTATTTCTATCAACAAAATAAAATTTTAAAAAACAGAAACAAAAACCCATTGAAGGCACCAGGGAATAACTATAAGCATACAGAAACTGTAGATTTTTAGATACTTACAAGCAACAAAACAACATGTATTGCATGATGTCCAGATTTCCATGGCTTTTCTCCTGGGGCACTTTGCAGTCCACATCTGATGCTGGGTGGAGATAACTTAAGCAGAAAGCACAGGGTTATTGGGTAGAGAATTCCGTGGGTTGAGTTTGGGGCTCCCAAAAGTAGCAAGGATTTGAGGGGAGGAATCCACAAAATAAGGGAGACACCCCCAATATCTACTTGTAAATTCTCTTGAAATTATTGGCTAACCCCTGAATTGTGTCTGTTGTTGTTTTTCAGTCACTAAGTCATGTCTGACCCTGTGACCCCATGAACTGCAGCACTCTAGGCTTTGCTGTCCTTCACTATCTCCCTAAGTTTGCTCAAACTCATGTCCATTGAATCAGTGATGCCATCCAACCATTTCATCCTCTGTCACCTCCTTCTCCTCTTGCCTTCAACCTTTGCCAGCCTCAGGGTCTTTTCCAATGAGTTGGCTCTTTTCATCAGGTGGCCAAAATAGTTGTGTATAATCAAGAGCAACTCCAAGATGCTAAGAAGAAAACAACTGCAAGTCTAAAAGAGCTGAGCAAAAAATGTATTTCCTGCACACTACTGTGGGGGGAACAGAGTTTGAGTTTGAGTCCTACAAAATCAGAGGGCTTAGACATTAAGTAAAGGCTTTCTGGGGATATGTTGTAAAAAATGATCATACCAAACATCCCTAAGATCAAGGTGACAAGCCAGCAAACTGAACTGTCTATGAAACCAAATCATCAACATTCATAAGAGAAAGACAATGGAGTCAAGTCTCTGTAATGCATTATGTAGACTGCTGTGTATATAACCAAAAACTACTGCACATTCATGAAAATGGGTAGAGGTAACCCATAATCAAGGGAAGAGAGCAATCAACAGAAACAACCTCTGAGATGTTAGAATTAGCAAGCTAAAACTTTGAAGAAGCTCTGATAAATATATGTAAGGACTTAAAGTAAAAAAAATAATGTCATAATAATCTCAACAGAGAAATAAAAACTATGAAAAAAAGTCAAATGAAAATTCTAGAACTTAGGGTGATCATATCTGAAATATTATTTTCAGTGGATGAATGTAAGAAGATACTTAAGAATAAAAAGTTAATGAACTTGCACAGAATCATAACATTTCATTAGGTAAGAGCCTAAGCTCTGGAACAAGACTGTCTTGCTCAAATTCTGCCCGTCTTTTAAAAGCTGTGTGAACTTGGGAAAGTAACTTAACTCCTCTGTATCTGTTTCCTCTGTTATAAAATGGTGATACAGCTTGAGGACTAATTGAGTTATCAATTGAGAATAAGTTGAAATAAAATTGTAAAGTGCTTAGCACAGTACCTTAATAAAAGCTAATTTTCCTTAAAAACAAAAGTTAATGAACTTGAAGACATGTCAGTAGAAATCCACCCTGAGGGGAAGAGAGAAAAAGAATTGTAATGTGAGCAGAGCTTCAGAGACATGCAGGGCAGGATCGAGTAGTCTAGTATCACCTAATTGGAGTCTCAATAGGCAAGGGGAGCAAGAATGGGATGAAAAAAACCTTGAAGAAATAATGACCGAAACTTCCCACATTTGGTGAAAAAAATTAGCTCACAGATCTACAAGCTCAAAAAACTACTGATATAAGAAACAATAAGGATGAACCTCAAAAACACAATGTTAGGAGAAAAAATCCAGACCAAGAGGGATACACACTGTATGAGTTTATTTGTATGAAGTTCTAGAACAAGCTGAAGTAATCTATGATGACAAAGAGAGCAACGTTTTCCTGTGGGGGGTTGGGAGAATAACAGTAAAAATGAGGGAACTTGCTGCGTTAATGAAAATATTCCATATCTTGATTGTGGTAATGGTTACACAGGAGAATACATTTATCATTACTCCTCAAATTTTACATATGCTTACAGCCTTTACATTTCATTGTATGAGAATTTCACCTCAACAGAAAGGGAACTCATTTTTCTCAAATTCAGTTCTGTGCTAAATGTGTGAATACAGCCCATTCTGAGTGTTAAAACCAGCATTGGTGATGACAGAGAGGAAATGTTGCTTGTACTGTAACTTACTCCTTGATGAAAGGTTCCACGTGGAACCTAGTATCTTATACCAAGATATACAACAGTTTCCTTCTGCCAAAAAGTCCCCAAAATATTGAAGAGTATTATTCCAAGTATCTCTGATTTTCCTAAAGGAAATCATCCCTGAATATTCATTGGAAGGACTGATGCTGTACCTAAAGCTCCAATATTTTGTCCACCTGTTGTGAAGAGAAGACTCATTAGAAAAGACCCGATGCTGGGAAAGATTGAGAGCAGGAGGAGAAGGGAAGGACAGATAATGAGATGGTTGGATGGCATCACTGACTCAATGGTCATGAGTTTGAGCAAGCTCTGGGAGGTAGTCAAGGGACAGAGAAGCCTGGTGTGCTGCTGTCCATAGGGTTGCAGAGTGGGAAACAATTGAGGGACTGGACAACAACTTGATAATTTCTTAGTAGTGTATATATAAAACAACTGAGCTATGGGGAATTCCCTGGCTCTCCAGAGGTTAGGACTCTGTGCTTTCACAGCCAAGGGTGCAGGGTCAATCCCTGGTCAGGGAAATGAGATCCTGCAAGTTGTGTGGTATGGTGAAAAAAAAAACCCCAGAAAACTGAAATGGGAAATGGCAGCTGCGGTCCAGCTGAACACAGTGGCATCTTGAGTTGAAACTAAGCTGCTTCCCTTTGAAAGGACTGCATTCATATGCGTTAGGATCATAGCCTCTTCCTTTCCCAAGTGAGCCTGCTCTGTAAGTAACCTCTGCTGTGTAATGCTGACCAACTGGAAACTGAATAAAATGCCATCTCAAAATAGACAACTAAGGCCATATTCTAAAAGTGACATACATCTGGCTTAGCACATGCAGAATTTTTAATAACTGCTTCTTCCAAAAGGTCAAAGTTGAGTCCTGCCAGAGCTGAGGCAGAACAATCAAGCTGAAGAAGTTCCTGGTGCTTTAAGATGGCGGCTGCACCGACAGCTTCTCATCATGACCCATGGACTTCTTCACGTCTTCTGCTTGTCTCTTCATTTTCCACAATCAAGGACAATGCAGTCTGAAGTTGAAGAATTAGAACATCACTGTGTTATTAGAATCTACTGAGATCCAGATGGGACCCTGGCCACCTTCCTTAATTGATAGATAGATGAAGATCAAGAGTCAGATGAACACCCATGAGGATGAACACCCAAGTTAGGTACCGTTGGATCTTACCTGGTTCATCTAGTTACTACGGATTTACCTCGATTTCAACCCAAGTGGTCTCTTGGAACCCTGTGCTTCCAAGAGCAAGGGCTTCAAGGCGTAAGGAAAGAGAGCTCATCCATGTACACTGTCAAGGTAGATCCCCCCTCCCCACTCTGAGGGTCTGAAACTGAGCTTCACTTACTGGATTACATCCATATTTTGCCTCCAAATTCAGCCTGGGATCTTGGGCCAATTATATATAGATTGTAGGCAGATATGGAAGGGCGAAAAACATACAAATCAGAACCACAATCATACTTTTGGGGGAGGTCTTCCTTCTTCTTCTCATTTCTAAATAAAAATACGAAGCGTTTACCTGGAAGGGCAAGGTGATGTGACAAATCCTGATACTTTTGCAGCTTTCTATCCTCTCATAATTTCTATTACAGCATTTCCCATTTTATACTTTCCTGTATCAGCACAAATTCATGTGAGAGACTGTCTAGTGAGATTATCTGATT